>JACCHY010000023.1:2400000-3600000 GCA_018907195.1 Dolichoris vasculosae | reverse complement strand
GATTTTTTCCTTTAATAAAAAAAATAAAAAATAAAAATAAAAATTTATGATTTTTAACGTAGTAATAAATTTTTACTGCTACCTATCTTAATTTATTTAGAATAAAAAAAATTACTTCATCATTGGAAATTTTTCTTATATACTTATGTACTACAAAATTTATAATTTTATACACAAGGTGTATTCATATTTTTCAATTATATATTTTCCAAGGGACGTAAAAATATAAAATTGATGCAAATTTAAAATTTTTCTATTAATCAATAATAAAGTTTTTTTTATATTTTTGATGGTACGAAAACTTTTCATCGCCATTAAATTTACTTTTATCTCATAAACTTGAGCCAGTATTTGATACGTGGGAAAATCTAGTTTAATTCGATCGGATTATTATCCAATACCGAAAGTGTCACTTACTCTCTTATGCAGAGGGTCTATTTACCCAATGAAGTGACTAGGATTCACTCGATTTGAGCTAAACTTTCATTCGATTTAAAAACTCCCTGTCTTCAATGGCGGTTCATTGCTCTTCTGATACCGAGAGTTTATAGTTCACTCAAATTCCTCACACTTATAGTTACTTCGCTAACTTAAAAAATCAAAATAAACATATTAAATGTCAATAGTTTACATCTCTTAAAGTTCTACAGGATAAAGTAACCATACTAAAACAAAACGCAAAGGTGAGACAGGAAGGGAAATAAAAGGTTCAGGTACAAAGTGCTGCTCGAAAAGACCCTAAGGCTGTTGCGTCGTCGCACAATGATTCGACCTTGAGGGGAGGAACCACCGGTGCAGCAGTGACGACACGGGCTTCCTAAAAACTACCTGTTAAGAATTCCCTTTGGGAATTAGGAACTAGAGACTAACTATTTCTCTCTTCCTCTCTCTCTCTCTCTCTCTCTCTCTCTCTCTCTCTCTCACTCTCTCTCTCTCTCTCACTCTCACTCTCTCTCTTTCTCTGTCTGGGTGGTGGGCGCACGCCGCTTCCCCCTACCAATACCGATTGCGACGGCGAAGGTCACCCGCGTCGCACGCCGGAGCCGATTTAATTTTCTCCGCCACAGGCCAAATTTAACTTCGGCTACCTTTACTCTTTGTTACCTCTGCTGTTCTTTTTGTATTCGCAGCCTTAAAATAAAAGGCGCGTTAAGCATATTAATATAGTACCATTATCCAGCATATTTCACGTACGAAAACGAATGACGGACGTTCCTATTTGTTTAGACTTCTTAAGAATTTTACCTATATTATAATATTAGAAATGTACGCTAAAAGAATTTTTGTTTTGAAAGTTGTATTTACATTTGAATACAACTTTCCTAAAAATGAAGGAATGATGTATCGATGTTTTGACGTCGAACTTCAAAATATATTACCAAAAATTCAAAAATCAAAAGTATGTTTATTTTGAGGTATGAACCTATATTGATTATTTTTATAATATAATTTATTTGAAATAATATTTTATGATCCGAAATTTATTAAAAATTCTGTTTCTCTGTTTCAGGTATGTTAAAAAAATTATTTATAAATTGAATCTACTTTTTTACGTAAGTTGATACACAATATCGCACGTTTTCTAAATTTATTTACCGCTAGAAAATATCTTACAATATTCATAATGTTACAATTATATATAATTAAAATTTTTAAAATTAAAAAATACTCTTATACGCTTGATTATAAATGGATAAATAATTATCAATTTTATGATGTGTAGTATAAATATTTTTTTAGCATAATAAATTATGAATAAAATATGATTAAATTATATTTGAACAATTATAAATAATTTGAGAAAATATAATTAAATAAATTAAACGTTATAAGATAATTTTTTATTTAAGGATAATTCGTTTTAATAATATTTGAAACGAAACATTTATCTTTTAATAAAGGTATCACGATCTTTTTAAATAAAAATAAATTCATGAATATTAACAAAAATAATAAATGCACGATAAATCTAACGTTAACAATCTTTCCATAATATACAAGGTAATAAATAAGCATTAATCGCTAATAGCTATTGCTATAAATCGCATGGGACTTATCGTTTTTTGTTTAACGAGAGCAATTTATTCGTATTAAAGAAATTAACATATCCAGGAACAAGGCAATCTATTTAAACGCTATTGGGAAAATGTTATATGATAAGCTAAGTTTATCTTCAAAGCGTTCGGTTCGGAACATTTGAGACCTCTTGAACGGTTTATGCTGACGTCGAACGCTCGATGCGGAATTTCGGTTCGGAACGAAAGGCACTAAAATTTCCGTTCGAGACTACAAAATTATTCGTTTGTATAAATAAATGGCCATTAAATTTCGAGTCAATTCAATCTCATTAAAATACGTGGATGAAGATAGCAGACGTAAATGAAAAAGCGATCGACGCTCGAAAGCGTTTCGAGCGTCGACTCATCCTCGCCCAAGAATCGAGCGCGAAGTCACGTCCCCAGGATTACGCGAGAATAACGCGTTGCCATCCGAGATTCGCGACAGAGAGAAGAGCAGTCGTGAACCGATGACGGTCGAAATTCTGCGTCGTCATCGGCCAACAAAACAGCAGAGAGCAGCTCTCCAAGTCCGTCCATCGACTCCTCGCGATCGCCGTCGTTTGCCGAGATTTCGTACGCGTCGAATTGCCGAACGGATAGCATTCGACGTGTCGCCTCCGGAATGAAGCTGACCTTGGCATTCTGCTCGTGCACGGGTAATAACCGAGCCGTGTCCTCGCGGTTCCTCGCTCCGTTGCAGTAGCGACTACTCGATATCGCGCGCGCGTGTAGTTCAAGCTGCTTCGAATGCGTGCGCGTGCGTGCTTACATGCACGCACGCGGCGTAGAAACGAGGTACGGCAATTTGACATTTTTTGCACTCGACGCTGGCGCTCATCCTATTTTTCCCTGATCGTTGCTTGGGATGTTGCGAAAAAAGCGGTGATCGCTTCATAATTGGTTGAATTAGAATTAGATTGACGTTGTAATGGCTCTCTTTAATGCCATGAAGAGGGTTAATAATGTCGTTAAAGAATAGTATTTAATTATTCGTGGATTTCGTTTTTCTTCTCGTGATGTATAAAATTTAATCTTCATAATTGACATGTAAATATCTTATGGACTGGAATGACTTCATTTTTAATAATGATTTTAACTACGTCTAGTTTAATTAAGGAACTCATTTAATATTTTCTTTTTTTATTTGCATTAAAATGCGTTTATATATATTTTCTTGTATACGCAAAAATTTATTCTTTTTTTTATTGAATGAGACTTTGTTCGGATCTTTTGTATTTTAAATATTTTTATAAGCGTTTATATAATAATTATAGTTAAAATAAATATAATTAAAAATTCCAAAACTTACAAATGATATTTCGATCGATCTAGTCTATACTTAATTCTTATTTTACTTCTATTTGGTAAACGGTGGCATTGTTAATTGTAATATAAGAGCTATTTTTAATTTTGTATAAGAAGAAAAGAGTAAGTATATTTATAACAAATAAAGCAGCGCTGCGTAGCATCGTTTTATTTACTCATGAATAAAATTGTTAAGCCGTTATATTATTAACTGCTTCAGAAGAAAACTAAATATATAGTGTATACATATATTTAAGAAATTTAGAGATATTTAAAATCATATTGTATATAAATTTATATAAATGAGATATTATGAACCGATTTTATCACAAATAAAGAAAAAAAGAGGAGGTTAATTTTTTAAATAATATTTTAAAATTTGATGTGTAATTTTTTGTAAACTATTTATTCTAATGACAAAAATAAATATACATTCTTTGAAAAAAGTTAAAATTAAATTATTTATTGTTAAAATTATAAATTTTGTACAGTAAATGTATTTTTCTACAAATCTATTACCAAAGGTTACCTTTGAATTTACTAAAATCTACAATTAAATTTTGATTGAAGAATATTTAAATTAATTTCATTCGAATAATATTTATAAATAATATATTTATAAATACGATATGGCAAAAATAATACATATATTTATGTTATAAAATAAATTTAGCTTTGTAATTTATTCGATGTAATAAATAAAATATACTAATAATAGTTAATAAAAGTATTTATTTTTATTTTTTTTATTATTTCAAACCCTACAAATCTATTTGTGAAAATTGCTATTAAAATTAATTAAAATATTTTTGAAATCATGAACGATAATATTTTGAAATCATTAATTATAAATTTAAACTTAAAATTACAAATTTCAAATATATTAATTTAATGCTGGATATATATAATTAAATTATATAATCAAAATTATATAACTTTTAACTAAATTAAAACAAATTTAATTATGATTAATTAACTTCAGAAGGAAATTTTAATATTTTTTAATTTTCCTTTAAAAAAAATGTTATAATAGGAAAATGTAGAAAAATTTCCAAGTATACATTTAAATTATTGAATCACGGCTATTATTCATTGTTTTTTACGATTAACAATTTAAAAATATTAATAATATTCTGTATCATATCCAAAACGTTTTCAACGTTATTAATAAAGTAAAAAAATGTCCAAAAACTGCAATATTAAAAATCACTGATTTAAGTATTTTATATATCAGTTTATTTAATAAGGCCATATAAATACATTTTTATATTCAAATCATTTTTTGTTTGTATTTAAAATAATAAATGATATCGACTATTTTTAAAAAAATGTCAATCTTTGTCGATCATTTGATGTATGATAAATTCATAATTGAATAAGTCGGAAATTTATATTTGAAAATATTGAAAAATCAAAATATATTAAATTCAAATAATTAAAAAATCCACTCAAATTATTATTTAATAAAATAATTTCTTATAACTAATATTTACATAGATAGAAGTCATTTATAATATAGGTTGAATTAATTTATATTTACAATAAAGTTACTTTTGAGTACATTATTCGTAATTATTAAACGAAGATACAATAATTTTTTAAGTAACAACGAAGGACTTTTAATAATAAATCTTAAAAATTCTTATATTAAAAAAAATTTAGACTCCATGCGAACCATCAAATCGTGGAATTAAATATCTTCGTTCAACGTATATACGTACACACATTCGAAAGAAAGCAGCCCTTTCTTACATCCGTGCTAAAAGTAAGAAGTTTCTTTCTTTCGATATTACCTCCGCTATTCCGTTAAATCTGCCATTCATTCAAACCTCACGTTCCCTGCCCGTGTCATTTTTTTTCTTCCCTTCGCTCGACATTCCCGCGTCTAACGAAGTTTCGTCTATCTCGGGGCCAAAAAATCTGCCCTCCACCTCGCGACTGCGTGCAAACACGTTTGAGGTTTCTCGCGCGTCACACTCGACGATGTTTTGTGGCCGTGGGAGAAGGTGTGATTGAATTAAGGCGAGAAGCAGAAAAGGAGTGACTCGTCTCGCTCTGACTGAAATGCGTTATAGATATTGAATTACGAGAGTCAAGGAAAGTCGCGTGTTTTTTTTTTCGTCGTTATTTTTCGTACATTCGTGTATGTATGAATAATTTAAAAATACAAAGTCATCGTAACTCGATAATGTTGATTTTTAACTGACAGCCACTATATATCGCTAATCATGACGTAGTATTTGTACGTGTCACCGAGGATCATGCGATCGAAATGCGTGCAAAGCGTAAATGTACTCGATCGTCAGGTTGACATTGACATTCGCGGTTTACCTTTATATCGAATAAACTGCGATTTTATTATTCGATTGTTGCGTCATGCGAATCACACCGTAGAAATTGACGCTTTATTTTAGTTACTCGAAATAATCAAATTACGAATTTCAACTTGAAATCTCGCTCTTTTATCATAAAACAATGCACGATAGTTGATCCAAGCAAAAAGCACGAGCGATCAATAATGAGTTACCTCGTAAATGGATCGTAAAGGTTCGTTACGAAGTAACTAACGAAGCCTCCGCATACGTTCGATATTCTTTTTCAAAAGTTTAAAATAATTTGAAAAGGGGTACGAATTTAAAAATAAGAGTAAAGCTGGTGTTTTTTTCAATAAAAATTTCAAAATCAGCCGCATGAAAGTGGAAAGAGGACGTAAATAACGTCCGGATTCGTCTCGGACCGACAAGAGCCGTTAAAGAAGCGAGTAAGAGGGAATCTTCGCCGTCACGAGAAAGCACACGATGCGAGTCGCGTGGAGGCGTGTGACTATGTCAGGTATTCGCAAGCAGTCTGAGGCTTTTTGCGAACCTTTTATTACCCCCTACGTGCCCTTCTAAGCCGAGTCTGTATTTCGTTTTCTCTTTGTCGATCTCGCTCTCTCTTTCCTTACCACGCTTCGCATTCTATTTATGGATTTATCGTTGTTTGTTTGTATGTACACTAAATTTGTAGTAATTTTAGTTTAAAAAAAAAACGATCTGTTATTAACCGATAATAGCCGTGTAATTTTTTCTCGTAAAGCCATTGTTGATGTTTAATAATTGTCGTGAAATATTGAATTTAAAAAGAATATTTTGATATTAATACAAGTTCGCGTTTTAATGAATTCCAAATATTAAAAACAATTCTTTGCATGGTTGTTTACTAAATTCGTTTAATGTTAAATGCGACATAATTATGTCAAATAATTATGCGTAATTTGTATAATTACAAATTTGAAAAATTCGTTTTCTTGGCAAAAAATGTGTAGGTTTTTTAACGCAATTTTTATTTATCGTTCGCGTTAAAATTAGAGTCGTTTTTTTCTAATTGCTCTGTGTAATTTGATTTAAAATTTTCATATTGTAAACGAATAGTATATTATTATTGTAGCAAATATTTTTTAAAATACATAATTAAAAATTATAGCGACCACTAAATTCTTAAATAAGGTATTAAAATTTATTATTCGATCGATCGATTAGATTTTAGCAAACACGCTCGCGACTAATCGTTCTTCGTTACTAAATATCTTATTTCTAATGAAAGTACCCTAACCGAAGTCGTACATTATCCGCATACGAAATCTCAACTCACATGACGAAAAACGACCCCACACGGCAAAGGGTAACGATTACCTTCCTCACGTCATACGTAGGACTTTGGGGAAAATGACGGGTCATTTTAGTTTGCTAGTGTTAAAGAGAAATAGGACTTCCCTTGAATCTTAACCGCTAATCTGCATATGCGATTAGACCCTCGACGCTATCTCTTAATCTGGTCCGCGCGAGCAACCGCTCATCCATAGTTGCTGAGATTTATCGGATCGACTGTCTATCGTAACGATCTATCGGCATAAAATTAAATTTTACGCTATCGCTTGACATGTGTGTAAACATAACTCTTCGCGTATGTTGGTAAACTGTAACTATTAATGCGATAACACGCTGCTGTTCTTTACAATATATCTGATTACTTTTTCTTTTTAATGCTCAGACATAAGTAATAAGAAAGTTCATGTATCCGGTACTTACGACTAAATGTTAGTCCATTATGTTATGCTTTTTAATGCACATACCATCGCGAAAATAAACCATTGTAAAATCGATACTTGTTAATCGTACAATTATAAATAGTTCATATATGTGTAATTATAAAGAATTAACGGTTGAAGACAGCCGATACAAAAGCTAGTCTACTAATAGATCGATGTTAAGAAATTAAAAAAATTGGGATTTAACGTATCCTTTAAATCGATATACGTACAATATTACGATTAGTTTCTCATTTTAATTTTACATTCGTATTTCGATCAAAAAATTTTCTCTTTACATCGTTATTTTTTCGTTTATTTTGCAAACCGTAGACTATTTTATTAGCGATGAATAATTTTATCATTCGTTTCGAAAAATAATTAAAGGAGTGCAAGTTGTTCAAAGATCAAATATAATTTTGGTACAAGAGTCTATAAAAATATATTTGTATGGATGATAAAAACTGTACCGTATGCAACTATAACTAAGTAAACAAATAGATGCAAAATTTTATTGAATTAAAGTAAACTAAAATAAAAAAACGTTAATTTAAAAAAAATTTATCTCAAATTATTTATCAAATTAAAAATATAACTTTGAAAGTAGAAAAAATTGAGCGTATAAAAATAAACAGGGAAGACTAATAAAATAAGGATCGTATATTACGTTTTCATTCAAAGCAATATTATACTTCTATCGTCTAATTTCAAAGTGCACAAATTATTATACATATGTACGCACTCGTGCAAGCGTGAAGCATATAATCGTAAATGCTTACGAGTACGCAACAACTTGTTGAACCGGTGAATCGATTGCGCAGCGCATTCGCGATGTAACCCACGTATAAAGTTTATTCAGGCGCCGCGCGCATAGGAGAAAGAACGATCAGCGAAAGTTTAGTTGTCACGCGTGAACACCATACAATGAGATTCCGCCTGCGCGTGCGCCGATAAAGCCGGAAGACATCGGGTGGAATTCCCTTGCGCCTGTATAGGATGGCGAACGTGGAAGGCCAGTCGGCGAAACGACTCGCAAAGTCATGTACGTCGAGTTAACAATTAACTCCGTGGATAATTTACGAGCAGCCTCGCCATGCCTTTATAGGCTGTCTGCGGCGCCTTCGGATCCGCGTAATTGAAATTAAGAACGAAACTGCGTCAACCTCTTTCCTCGCGGTATCGCGTATGTGATTCTCTTTTTTCCTTACCCTCCGATCGTCTACACTGTTCTCGATTTCCGTTACTTAGTCTTTTAATGATGGAACTTTACTCTTCTAATACCGATGACTTTCAAAGGATCCGCCCCACCGACCGCGTCTTTCCGATTGCTTCCAATTTTAAAAGTATTTTTGTTAAAACTCGTATCAAGTTCGGCTAATTATGCTATTCGTTTTACGAATACGCGACAATGGCACTTTCTGCTATCGTCCGAAAAGATTGTTTTTTTTCTATCAAAATAAATATTCTAACAACATAGACTCAAATTTTCTTTTAACGATACATCGTTTCGTCAATGAATGAGTTAAAGACTTTTTAAATTAAATCTATTTATCGATGTACGTTTGATCGATGCATATTTTACATCGTTTTAACTCCGATACAGATTTATTATTGTATTTCTTTTAAATTTAAATTTATCGGTTTCATTTTTTGAACGTTGCCTGGAACTTTTTGTAACCTATATTTTTTGTATACGATTTATATAAAAATAAAAGATTACAAAATAACCGTCTACCGTTGAAAAATCGATAATTTACGAATAATTTTTGTACCTTTCATCTTTGTTAAAATCTTTGAAATTCACGTATTTTGTCGCGTACTTCTAAAATTGGAAAACGTTTTATTTTTGTAAACCATGCTACTTTCGGTCAATTTTGTTCGGGTTCGTCGTAAAATCGGCGGTTCGACGCCACAAACGAAAGAAATAATGTTAAATTACCGCTAAAAAAGATAAGTTTCGATTTAAATTTTTAGATTGCGTTGCAAGTTTAAAATATCAAACGATGGTGTGATTAACGTAATAGCCCAAAAAAGTTTTGCACTGGAAGCACGAAATCACTATAAAAAATATAAGAGACCGAAAATTCCCAGTAAAGTTTTCGCACGCGCTTCTTCTCCCCCGCTGTTTTACCTTACGGCTCTAGTCGTAGTAATTCCGAACCTTTCACCCACATTTCGCGTAGGCCACGGTAGCGGTACAATCCTCGAATTGTGGGTAGTGTATGCACGGAAAACCTACAAACTCACGTATACGAAAAAAAAACGATGGACCGTCGGGTGCACCGAAGTAAAGAAAGAGAAAAAAAGATACGCAAAAAAACGCATAAGTACACATAAGAGCTTTCACCCTTCTTTCTCTTCCCACCCCTCTCCGCACCACCCCACGTCACCGTCGAGCTCTCCCCTTTTCCATTGCCACTAAGAGGAAGGGGTCAAAGAACGCGAATATCGCGTTCGCGCATATACGGTGATCCCGTAGAATGAGAAAGAGAAAAAGTGTGAGAGAGAAAGAGAGAGTAAGCAAAAAAGAAACTAAGAGAAAGAGGAAGGGAATGAGGAGAAAAGAGAAAGAGAGAAGGTGGTATTCGCCAGCTGCCGTTGAACGTGTTCAATGCCGCGCGTAGCGCGGCCTGCAAGAAAGCGGCCCCGTCCCTTGGTGGGGATAAGAGCCGAAGAGAGCGAACGAGCGAAAGAGAGCAACAGAGAGAGCGACAGAAGGAGAGAGAATCATGTGGGCCGCTCTCCCAACTCTCCTTCCGACTCGTTTGGACTCTCCGTGACCGTCGTCGCCACCGTCTCTCCTCAGTCTCTCGCCGCACTACGTGCTGGATCGGCCAACTTTGAGAGTCTTACGCGCGCGAGCGAGGGCCTCTCTTCCGTCGGCTACTCTCTTCTCCTACGTATGCATACTGACATACATACCGACCTACACAAATGCATATGTACGCGTCCGACGAGATACGTCTTTCCTGCGTTGTCTTCGTTCTTTGCATAACCGTTCGTCGTGGGTCTACGTCGGCGGAGTAGGTCGACTTTTTTGTACTTTATTTTGAGAAAGTCTGATAAATCGTGTCCACGTACCGATTTTGAAATGTGGTGAATCCGAGGAGGAGGAGGAGGAAGATCGTCCGGAGTCCGGAAGGTGTTTAAACCGTTTATTTTTCATTGAGTCGCGAACGATTGTTAGCGACTAATGTTTAGCAACGTTGACGCGTAAACGTTGATTGATTCGAATCGTCAAAAAAGTAAGGTCAACCCATATCTCGATCATTGTGAATGCTCTCAATGTAACGGTCAAACTTTGAGAGAAGCTGTTGAAAAGTAGCGTGACATTTTTCCGCGAGCAAAGAAAAGCAAAATTTTTCCGTACGGAAAAAGCAAAAAGGGTATCGCGGAATCTTTCAACCGGTTTCTAGTACCAAAAAAAGATCGTTCGGTTTCTTTTGTATCTTCGCTGCCATCTAGCTTTAATTCAGTAAGAGTTGCGGAGACGGATAAAGAAAGGTTCTCAGTACCGAGGAAGGATTCAAAAAAGAAAATATCGGTAAAGTTGGAACGAAGCAACGACGGCCGTCGCCCGATTCGTTTCTGGCCCATCGATGTCATCGCTTACGAACCGGCTAAAATCCTCTTCGTTTTTTAGTCAAGGCCGAATAAGAGAACGTTGATCGCGAGCAACCTGGAACTACGATCGATCGATGGAGCAAACGATACGTAATCGCAATCGACCAAAGAGTACGTCCTTCGAAGTATCCGAAATGATATCCTTGTTTCACTCGTGCGACGGCGAATAAAAAGCGACCTCACTTTTAAGGGAGTCGATAGCGATTTCAATCGCATTGCTCGAACTCTCGAAACGCGAAGGAAAACCTTCGCTTCGAAAAGCGAATCGGAAGAAACAACTAACGCTATCGTTCCAACTTTGACGAAATTTGAAAAAAGAAAGGGAGAAAATCCGAAGACTGTCATTCGCTGCATTCATCAGCGTCGGCGAAATATCCAAAATAGGAACGAAGAATGCTGGTAGTCGTCCCTAGATCCCAGTGAAGCCCGGTTTCGCCTCGCTCCAAAGGCAAGGAATCCCGAGGGGATCGGCAAGATCGCGAGTGGTAAAGTTGCATGTGTCGATCACGGCGTGCAGTGAGTCAGTGTCTCGGTGTGGCGGCTCTAACGGAGTGTGCCTCGGCGGTAGCAGTGGAGCAGTCGTTCGCTGGGTTCATCAGCAGCAGCAGAGCCCGCCAGCAACAAAAGCAGCAGCACCGTGGCATGAGGAGGTTCGCGAGACGGCGTAGGACCCTCGCGGCCTTCACCGCGATCATGGGGAGACTCGGGAGAGCTGCCGGAGGCGGTGCGGGTTCCCAGGGATCGACCGCGAGGCCGGTTTTCAAGGTCCACTACAGGAAGCTGGTGGACGATCCAAGCCCCATTAAGCAGCAGCGCAGAGACGAACATCATCATTATCATCATCAGCAGCAGCAACGGCAGCAGCAGCAGCAACAGCATCAGCAGCTCAAGTTCGTTCCGCCGCTCCCGGATTACATGTCCTACTGTTGCTGTAGGTGCGGTCACACGCAGAAGCTTAAAGTAAGTGATTCAGAACGATCTTTTTCCGCTCGATTTAGAGCCTTGGGTACGCGATTATGTAGGGAATAGAGAAATTGGGTCGAGTCTCGTCGTAGATTCTTCAACGCTACTACGGACTTTCACTCTTCACTTGTACACCTTTATAATGACTTCTTCGTCAACGAACGTACTTTCGATAATAAATTCGATAGAAAATAAGCGTCGTCATCGACGAAGGACTTTATTTTGCGAATTGAAGTTGGAGCGATTTTTAAAAAAATATCAAAATGTATTTCTATTCGAACAAAAAGTTTAAATGATGGACCGAGTGTCGCTAAAAGGATTTTACTGATTAAATGTTTACAGGAACGTCATAGCATTTTTAGATTAAAACTAAACCGAAACTTAGTTAATTAAAAAACGTTTATACTCTTTTTTTTAGAAAATATTGAAATAAATTTATAAACTATGCATTGTTTAAAAAATCCACACGCAACGCATAATATTTGTTCGTCCGCATACGAAATCGCGTAGTAATATTATTGCTATTTGCGAAAACATAAAACAAAAGGACTGCAATAAAAACAAATATTTGATGTGTGTCGAATAAAACTATACATACAGTTTTTTATACCTTTCGAACTATAAACTATTTATCTGAATATTATTAAAATTCTTTTTGTTGCAAACGATTTCTTCAAACGCGATTAAAATGGAAGATAAAATTTTAGTCATACATCGCGATATCCTTACATTAATAGTAACTTTGAATAGGCGTGTGCATATAGTCTCCCATATCAAAATGTACCAAGATTATAATAAGCTATGTAAATTAAGTTAATATGTAAAAAATGAGTTGACAAATAGACGACGTTAATAAAAAACTTAAATTACGAATACCTTTATTTTTCATTTTATCCACCTTTAATAATTTTGAAAAATTTAAACGAAACTTTAATGAAAACATAAGAAACATGAGTACCGGTCGAAATAAAAATCCATTTCTGTAAAGATGCTTAAAATTTTTCTGACTTCTCAAAAACTTTAATACGAACGTAAAGTACATTGCAAGATGTCTGATACAGTGACACAAGGGAAATTTAATGACCAGTAATAAGTAATCAGATATATATTTTCCCCTCTACCTGAATGCTTAAGCTGCTTATCGATTGAAAATAAGATTAAGCGTCACTTTTTCCAACGCTCCAAAAAAACTGAGTCATCTCCAAAAGTAAAGAGAAAAAGGATCCACAAGTTTCAGACCTCCGAGCTCAAAAACGAAGCATTCGAAAATTTCAATGCGCATCATCATCCCTTACTCTCCAAGTATTTTGATTTAGTACTTACCACGGCGACCGAAATCTTTCGGATGTCACCGGACTCCTCTTCATAGAATACATAACCAAACGTTTTAGCCATTAAGATGCTACTTTCCTTCGACGCTTTAAAATTCAATAAAAAATATCCGGTAACGGTAAACCCTCGAGAGTTACGAAGTTAAAAAAAGAAAGACCTTCGGACGTTGTCTAAGCGATCGAGAATATAAAACGCTGGCGAACCGAGCACTCGAATCGAGTCCCGTCTTCCTCGACGTATCGATTCGAAGATAGTCGAGTGGTCACATACCGCTACCCGCGACCTCCGTAGCAACGGCGAACGACGGGAACTTCCCGGATGGAAGAGCACTTAAGCCGGAACTTGGCTGCTCAGCTCGTCGGTTGCGTATACGCGAGCCGGTGAGCGTTTACGATGCACGGCCGGCGTAAAAGGCACGCGCGAGCCTTCTTTGGCCAATGGAGGGACGAACCTCGGCGTCGCTCTCGAGTACGTTCTTACCCGTGGAAGAGGACGGACGAAGAGAGTGGCCGGTGTACAGAACGTAACGAGGGCGGTCTTATACCGATCGTTTCGAGGCTCTATGAATTTACCACCGTAAACTGTAAACTCCATGGGTTTGGAAGGACTCAAGCCGTGTAGCAGAGACATTTCAAACTTGGTAATTTCGAGTCTGGAGTCGATCTTAACATTGATTGGATTATTTCTCGCATTGAAGCTCCATAAACTAAACTGATGATCGCGTACGTTCTCGTAATCCGGCTTTAAATCTTTGCTTGAAAAAAAATGTGCCACGTTCGCGTTACTTGAACTATAATGCGATACTCTACGGAATAATTGTATGCGTTTAACGTACGTTTCGAATCGGCAAAAATCTTCGAGTGACTCAAGTTTGGTCTTCTTTCAACGAGGAAAGTTTCAAAATTTAATTTCCTCAAAAAAAAATCTTTCCTTCATTTTACGTTTCGTATTTCCGAATTCATTTATAATCTGCGGAAACGATAAGGTCTTGTCTCGAAATATTATCGGAAATACCTCTAAAACCTATGTAATAAGTAGCAATGTTGGATATCGCAATGCAATCGTACAACGTTCCAGAATTTATTGAATCCATACGCGTAATCGAAACTTCTTTTTTATTTTACAAACAGGCTTTACTTCGAAAAGTATTTATACCATTTATTCAATGTTTATTTAAATTTATTTAATACCGTAAAATGCAAGCATAACACGTACTTAATCGAACCCGACACCGCCGTAATTTTCTCGTAAGTCAATTATCGACATTGATGCAACGACCCGTTAAATTTTTATTTTTACACGCGTGCATTTCTTCTTGATGAAGACGTATCTCTGCGTCATCGGCGATATTCGTCACAGCTCCGAATCGTCGTAACCCGAACAACGACTACTTTTTCTCGCTTGCGCGCATAACTTAAAAGCTAATACCCGTCGGCGGACCTTATTCGTCTGCGGAATAGAGACGCGGTGCACGATATAGTTAGCCGTAGAAGAAGGCCTACCTGGCGACTCGAAGGTGTACTGCCGCATCACCGCAAACGGAGCTACGTCGTCCTCGTCGCGGAATACGAGTGAACGAACGAACGAGTCAGAGGGGAGGGGCGATTGAAGATGGAAGGGGGGAAAGCCGTGGGATCGGACGAGCGCATTCCTCAGGTCCGTATTTCGCTCGTGGCACGGGATGCCTCCTGCCTTCGAGAAGAAGCGAGAGAGAGGCACCGTGGTTGCTCTTTCGAGTCTCCCGTACCTTTCGTTCAAGTCCAGTACTTGCTTCGATGCCAATATGTAGTTAGAGAGCTTCGAGAAACGTGGATTGACATTAAATCGGTGCTTCTTTTTTGAGCTAGTTAGAAATTTTTTCAAAATTCGAAAGCCTGATTGGATCCGGAGGTAGGCCGGAGCGGAATTATTGTTGGTGAACATAAGAGCGGAGCCTACGGAAAAACCTTGAGCGTTAGAAAAAAAGATCGAATCGGAGATTTCATAAACGATTAAACGTGATACCGATAAATATTCTTGGCTGGACTTAATCTCATGCGAAATTCGATTAAGATTTTCAAACTTATGAAAATTTTACAGTAGTTTGTAACAAAAATTTTCGCGGTATACGGAAATCATTGTTGTTCGTATATTCTATATTATTAAATGTTGTATCAAACGATAAGTCGACGAAAAGGAATGATGTTTCATTATACGTAAAAATTTTAAAAACATTTTACGCTTTATTTTAAAAGGCATTAATTACAATTTCTCATTAATTTTCATCCGATGATATTTTAATTGAAATTTCTGTATTTTCTTTCGTAAACTCGAGACTAATGCTTATTACGTAAAATCGTCGTACGACGTTAACATAATATTTTTTACCCTATATCGAAGATCGTAAAATTAACGAGAACTTATTGTTGCAAATACTGACTTGAATTTTATTGGATACGAAATCGGTAAAATTTGCAGGAAGAACTATCAATTTCAATTGAACGGTGATTTAGATCTGATAAATGTGAAATAAATTGAATGGCTAAATTGAGAATCGAAAAAAGTTTAGTTATGAGGAAATCGTGATAAACTTATATTATTATTCATCTAACGGAATCAATTATAATTTTGATCAAGAATAGTATTTCTTCGTAGAACCAAATTTGAAAATACTCCAATGAATTTCGTTACAGATGTGTAAAATGAATTCACGAGCGCTTTTCGTTTCTAAGATCACGATAAACTTTACTCACGAGCTTTACGAGTAAACCATCGTACGCATATTGTCGTAATCCAAGAGGATACATCGATGTTTGATCAAAGTTAGACGCTCGTTTCTAGTAATTGTAAAAATGTCTGCAACATCTTTCCGAAAGTATGAAATTCCTCGTACAACTACCTCGTTCAACTCGGAACTCATGCGGCTTAAAACAATGTAGAGAATACCGATTTTAAAAGTCTGAGGCAAGAGCCCACCTTATTCTTGCATGAAAGCCGACGGGCGCCATTAAAATCGTCGAAAAGGTCTTGCAGATGCATACCATAGCGCGCATCGCACACTTCTGGGATTCTCGTGGTTCTTGCTTCCAGCTCGCGATCGGTGGCCCTCGTTTGCGATCGTTAAATTACACGGCTGTGCCCCGTTGTTAGAATCGATCCTTCTCTCCCTGGATTTCTTGATTCTTCACATGACCCCTGCTTTCCTTCATCCTTCTTACGGCAGCCAGCCATCGAAGAGAAAAGCGCTAGCATGGAGAAAATCTTGCAACTCCGCGAATTGACCCCTCCCCCGTATTTGGAATCATGGACTTCTCACTATCTTGTCAATAGCGTTACGCTTTGTTTCGCTGTTCTTTTTTTTATCGGGAAATGGATCGTTACAGCCACTGCAGTTTACGGAATATGTTATCGAAGTTACTCCTCTCAAGCTACCTACGCGTCGAAGCTCGTCGGTTACTGGATCGCTGTTTCTTTCGACCTCTTTGCATCTTGGAAATCAAACGGATCCGTGAATTACGGTTCGGCGAAAATTTCGAGCCTTATAAGCGGATTTTATCGCAAATTGCAAGAATCTATGAGAAATTGTCTATTCGAATGTTTTTTACGATCCTTGCGAACGTCGAAGAATTATATAATTGTAGTAGTTTTTCATAATACTAACTTCGACGCTCTTTTGATATTAATTGTTACAGAATAGGTTTATGTTTACATAATGCATGAATAAAAAATGTTCTTTCGTTCATAAATGTGTTGATATATGTACATAAATCTAAATAATAAATCAAAATGCGTATTTCGAGCGCGATACCGAACATAATTAACGAATATTAATTTTTGAATGGTTATTCTTTATCTTTAATTCTATCGGAAAACATAAAGAGATTACTGAATATTCAGTGAAATATTCGAATCAAGTTATATTCACGCGCGTTAAATGTTCATTAATAAAAATCGCATAGCTATGCGTCGAGCATGAATTACGTTGGAATCTTCCGAGTGCACCGATAATTCTTTGTCCGAGCTTAAACAAATGTGAAATTTTCTTATTCGTATGAAAGTTTCAATTTTTGTTGAGTTAGTGAAAATTAAAAAAAAGATTACTCATTTGAAACTTAAATCCTTTTTTCAATAAAATATAACATATTAACCCGACCAAGCTCTTCTTGACATAATTAAAGTAATCTTGCAATCGGCTTTTATAACACAATCATTTTCATTAAAATCGCATTATTTTTTGAAAAATTTAAATTATATCATGTACGAAGTGATGACTGAAATTAAATACACTTTATTTTTATTTCCTTCAAAATTTAAAGTATATAATTATTAATAAAGGTAAAATAATGCTTGAATTAAGAATAACAAAAAGTTACGAGCGTTTCGGATGAGTGCTCCGAATTACTTTCGTTTAAACTTTATTTCTTATAATATATTGCAAAGAATAATTATCTGAATGAAAGTATTTCAAATTATAATAGAATCGTATGCAAATCATTTTGATTCCATAATATTTGTTGCCTAAAATAAAAAAAAAATAAAAATAATTTGTTTGGGAATCGGCTGATAATGAAGTGTTTTTAAAAAATTTAATTATGTAAAGACCATAATTTATAAAAGATGAATTAGTCACCAATGTCTCGAACGAGCAAACTACACGAATGTTTCACGAGGCTTCCCCCTAGTCTGTTATCTTATCACCTGTACAGCCTTGATTTTACCGCTACGCGTCTGTGTAATCGAGCCAGACGCAGGCACACGAGGGAGATGTATTTCAGAGAAATTATCCAAGCCTCAGTAATCTGGGCTCGCGGCTCCACACTGGAAAGTCACTTTCTCACAGTCGCACTCGCATTCGTACCCGAGCATGGCATATCCAGCGAGCGAGCGCAAAAGAGAGAGAAGGAAAAAAGAGACACGAGTGATTAAGAGATTAGCTAGGCATATCCGAAGCCTAGGCACAAAGAGACAGACATTTTCAAAACTCGAGTGCAACCTGTAAGCGCGTATGGACGTTGGCTCACGGCACTGCTCGAACGAAGAATGCCGTAAATTTAATGATGATGTTACTGCAATTACCTTTAATTCGATGTTTTCTTCAGAATGTGCAATGTATTTTACGATGGAATGAAAAATTAAAAAATACACCTTACGAACTTTTTACGTAACATAAAATAACAGTTAATAGAATTATGATGTAAGTTCTCGTACGATGTGCAATCGTATAGCAAATTTTTTGAATGTTTTTCAATTTCATTAATTTTTAAATAAATTTGTTGTACTTAAAAATTACTTCAATCGCTAAATGAAAATATTTTTATTTCAAAATAGATATAATATAAAATGAAGTGGTGGTTAACTGAAACCAGTTCGAGAACATGTAACATTTTCTTTTGAATATTTTTTTTTCTTCAAAGATGATACACGATGACATTTATCACCGTACACGCTGTGTATTAAAAAAAATTAAAAAGTTTTTATGATTGCTGTTCGTTCCATTTGTATATAAATATATAAACTGTATTATACAAATCGAGAATTATTTTTTTTTTCACTAATTAATAAAATAAAGTAAGCCAAATTATTGGTAAGTAAAATAAGCAATGTTCGTTTCGAAAAAATTCGACGACAAATTCGTACAAACGAGAAGCAGCAAAATATTTGAGTTTTTTATGAAACACCGTTAACGTAAAACATGATACGAATTCCAACGGATTACGTGATGAATTACAATTTCAGCATTTTATAAAAGGCAAAACATTTCAACGCCTGTTACGTTAAGTTCAACACTCAACCTCTCGAGATCATTAGATTCCTCTAGATCTTCCCCTCTACTTTGCGGCAACGGTGGCCTTTTTCAGGTGTCCATAACTATATTTTTACATTCATATATAGATCTGTATAGAAAAACCTCGGTATATCTTCCTCACGAGTCACTCGATTTCGTTATAGGTTTTTGATCTGTTCGCTCAGAGATTTTTTGTTATAGACTAAAAGTCGGATGATTTTCCGATTTCGAATGCCTCTGTAAGAATTTTCCAATAGAATTCTCTTTAGATAAATGGATACAGATTGTCTAAGATTAAATAAATCATTATAACTTCTTTTTACCATGTTTTGATATCGGCAATAGTATATTTTTTATGTTATTTTGTAAATTTAAATATTTGAATACCTTAAAACAGTAGTAATAAATTTTTTTCACTTCGGAAAAAATTATACATAACTTGTGTAATTATTTTTATAAAAATATATTCACTACCATTAATTAAAACGTAAGCATCTTAAAATAATATTTGACTCTATTTAACATATAATTTTTTTGTGTTTCTTTCACAAAGTATTTAACATTCTATATATATTTAAAGTCTATCGTTAAAAATGATTCGATCGACTTGAATAACATATTATTCTGATCTATAAATGAATCGGTTTTTTGATCTTCGAAACTACTGAGAATGCTCAAACTGCATGAACGTATCTCTTGAATATTAATTAAATTGTTTAATTTAATTGATTTAAGATTTGAATTTATAAGAGGTTTACACTTAACGTTAAAAATATTTTATAATATAAATGACATGTCTAACAAAATTAATTTAAATCTAAGTATAATTATTTATAAATATACTTCATTCCTTTAAAATATTACTTCGATATATAACTGTTAAAATTGCATTTAAGTTCAGTGTATAAAAATACTAATAATCTAAATAATTTATCACTTTTAGCATAAATAGTTTTAATTTATTTCAAGAGTACTAATGTATTTTAAAATCAAAATTTCATTCTTTATCTTGAATTTAAAGAAAAGATCATGAATTTAATTTAACTAATAAAATAAAGTAATTTTAACAATAATTGTTATTATCAAAGATTCAAATTACGTCCATTTTTAGAATTTTTATGTCAAACTACATGAAATAGTTGCTCGAAATCCGCCGTTTTTCCGAGTAAACTGTACAGTGCCAACGCACACTTAATCAATTGCGACGAACGACATTACGGTTTCCCATTCAAGCTTTGGTACTACCGCGATTCTCGTTACAAATTCTTTCGAGTCGCTTGTAGAAGAATAGACAGAGATTGAACAAGAGAAAAAGATAGAGAGAAAATAGAGTCGATCCTCTCGATTTCTTTCCAATTAGATTATGTCCCGAGACCGCACCAAGTTATGTAAATAGCTTCCCCCCTCACCATCTACATTTGGATGAAGAGAAGGTGAAGAAATAAAAATAGACAGAGAAAAAGAGAGAGCAAACGAGAGTCTGAAAATCTATCTTAGCTAACCTAATTTGAGAACCGCGGAGATTCGTCCGTGATGCAACTTGTCGTAGACGTTTCCATTTGTCTTTTTCACTCATCTTTCTGTAGACGGTGCAGGGGAGAGTTTCCATTTTTTCGCCTACTTTTTTTTTGGTCAGAGGGGAATGTAAACGCTTAACTCGAATAATCAGAGTAAGAACGATGAGCTTATTTTTCCAAAAGAGGTGAAGGCGTTTTTCCGTCTGATTTAATTTAGGAAACGAAGAAATATTTGCCGAAAATTACTTTGGATAATTAAATGATGTTGACGTAATGAGTTTCGAAAATAGATTTGTTTTACTGCATAATTACATATTAAGGAAACTAATTGGATGTAATTATTTAGTGGATAATATATTAAGATATTTTATTAATTATTTCGGCGCTCTTTTTATTTTTCGTAAATAATTATTTAACATTCTTTTTATACATCGTCGATATATTTTTAAAAACAAATCGATGCGTTGTTTCGTAATTCGTGAATACTTCGAAATACTTTCAAATAATTTCATAATGACTGACAATATCGAAAAAAGATGTATACACTTATACGATTGATTAACCGTGGCGAGTATTTATCGTCTATAGGGGATACCATTTTTCCCCCATCTTCCCATTCAACCTTCCCGACAGAATCATTTCCAGCGTGTAAATACACGAACGCGGGCAAAGAAGCGCACACAGTCAGTCATTCGACTATAAATCACGCGCCACGGTGCGAAAGCAAAAAGAAAATCCACACGAGAAAGGCATCGAACGACGGTTCTTCCAGAGAAAACGATCTATCATCCCTTTCCATGAGACCTTTTCTATCGTCTCACGTACGATTCGGTCTCGCACACGCGCTTACTTTCCTTCAAAACGAAAACGTCGAAACGGAGTTAATCGGCTATCGAGTTCAGTGTTAAACCCAAAGCTCTTAATAAGAAAGGAAAGGAACGCATACCCAAAGATACATCGGATCGGAACAGAGTCTTCTTTATACTCGGCAAGAAAAAAGGGAAGAGATACGCGCGTTAAAAACATACCGAAGGAGGACAATGTAAGCGCATGCATATATGTACAAGTTCATCGTTCTCTTGGAGTAGCGACGACTGAAACGAAGATATTTCGAGTGAAATGTACTCCGGGTCGCGTCACGGATTTTATGCGGGATTCCCCTCGATGCGGCCAGCGTACAACAATGGCACCTCCCCTCTTCCCGCATTGTCTAGTTAGCCAGCGGCACTTCGTCTCGAGGGCGCACAGCGCAATCTTAAAATCGACGAAGAGAACGAACGGCGCATGGAACGTAGCATTACACCTGGTAGCTCTTCAATAACGCATTAGTTTCCACCGAGGATCGGACAATAACGGCGCCATCCACGAATAGAATACCGCCGTTGTCCGTCTAACTTGTTCGGTCGTACAGTCTTGAACTCGACTGCTTTGCTTTTTGCAGTTTAATTTCTCTTTTTAGCGTATTTCTTTAAATTTCGTTCTCGTCAAAGTTCTCGAAAGGAGAGTTGTAGTTCAAGCGTTGGAGTAGCGCAAAGTTAGGATAGTATTCGAATTCAATTAAAGTGTTAGCGCAGTCGAAAGATTTTAAGTTAATTAAATCCTACGGTTCTTTGAGTGTATTATTAAAAAAAAAATTATAAAAATTTAGGAAAACTGTAACATTTTGTACAATCTTGAAGGAAAATACGGCTCTTAAAAAAATCAATCCTGGAAAGAAAAGTCCTGAGCCAACTTTGGTGTATCGAAATTTTTTTAATCATAGGATATTTTAAAAATATTTTAAACAAGCGATTTCGTTACAACGAAGTTAATACTCGGGAACACCATAAAAATTTTATGTTTGAAAGAAATGTTAATTAAATTAACGAGATAATTTATCAATTCATGTACTTAATTTTTAATTGGAACCGTACAGGCATTTTTCGGTTAATTACAATCATTATTACTTCGAACAAAGTATTCGCATTCCATGCGAATGCCGATGATTGTTACCGTTCAAATATTTATTCGACAATTTATTCAATATTTATTTAGCAATAAGTTAATTAAGATAAGTTTCCTGGGTTCTCGCGTATCCGAACGATAAAGTATATTCATGATAAAACCCACTCGCACGCGTTCGAAAGCAACTAAATTGGCTATCACACGTGTCCGAACATTTATTTATTAACGTTTTCGCTCGAATAACGAAGATCGAGGCTTTCAACGCGAAGAAAAAAGCATCCAAGATCAGTGAAAAACCACTCCAGCGAACCGTAAACAAGCCGAACGAGGGGACAAAATTTACTCTTCTTCATATACCCGTCTCACCACAGTCCCGTGTTTGTCCTCGCCCCCTTATTCTAGTTCATCTTTTCTTATTCCGGCTATAGTATTCGCCGGTACGTCGTCTCAGTGTGTGTCGATGCCGTTCTGGAGTACCTTACAGAGCATGGAAAACCATACCACCGAGAGGAAAGAATGGAAGGAGCGCGAGCGCTCGCGAGAGGAGCGAGAGGCCTAAGGGAGATGAGAAAATATAAAAACGAAATTGACGGCTCGACTACGAAAGTATAAGAGAATAATTGGCAGCGGCAGCGAGGCCCAGACCTCTGCAGCCTTTGCAGCCATTGTTATCCCTCTCTTTTTCTGTCTTCTTCTCCATTCGATCCTCTTCAGGAGCGCGTAAACGAGGCACAATGCCGGAATTCGGCATATTGTGCCTACTAACGTACACGCGCACATGTGCGACTAGAGGCGTTCTCGGAATATCTTCGGGGACCCGGTCGAGCGGTGTCCTTTCATATTTTTTTCTCTTTGACTCGTCTGCTTTCGTTCTCGTTTTCCTCGCAGGCGCGCGCGCACACACACACAAACAAACAAAAGAACAAGAGTGGGTCCACTCGACGACACTGTGGCGGGGGTGCGTAAAAATTCGTGCGGGCTTCCACGAGCGGAACAAATTCCCGTGTGTGGCAAGGACACATTTAAATGTGTTTAGAGAGATGATTCTTGGTTGAACTTCTCGGTTGGTTCATGGGTGTCTCGTACGAGGAATCTGCTTGCTTTCTTAGACACAGCGCGTGGAGATTTTCAGAAATCAACTAAAACGGACATAATAGGACAATCTTTGTAAACTCAGATTGTTTAACTTTTTGTAATAATTTTCGGTTACACCTTAAGTGCGAAGCCATTATTTTTTTGAAATACGTATAAAAAGATTCCATTATTCTCGCGATACTTTTCGGGTTGTTAATGCATTTTACCGTTCTGAATTATATTTAACGAACTTGGAGTTCTTAATTTCTTTTCAAGATATTTAAATTCGTGAAGGTAATTTCATTTCTCACTAAATATCAATTTATAAATATAAATATGTTGATTAATATTTGAATAATTTGAGTAAAAAAGCCGTATAATAAGAAAACGAATATTTTCTGTTGCTTATATTAAGTATAGACGTAAGGTGCTTTTATGATTAAATTACTTTCTCGAGTTGCTTTGAAATAACAAAATAGAATCTCAAACTATAGCTGCATGTGGAACATGTATCTTCGAATTAAGTCTGTGCACAACCTTTGAATATCTTGTTAATTAATTATAACTAAAAATTTTCTATATCTGTACTCTTAAGTATTGAAATACCGATGTTAAATTTTACGTTAACCCGTTGACATACTCCAAAGAAGAGTCTTTATCGTTAAATTCTAAAAACTCGTCTTTATTTCAATTTATTTATCAAATAGGTTTCCAAAACTTTTTAAAAAATACAAAGATTTTAAATATTAATACGTTTTACCAAATAACTCTAATTTTTATTGGCAACCGTAATTTTTCAATAGAGTAATAAAAAATGGAATATCGCTTATTCAAATGATTTAATCTGAAACCTTTGTATACACGCGGATAATTATATCTATAATTATTGCAGCGAATGCTTTCCACTCGTTTTATTTTATAACTTTATCAAAATAATAATCATGTTAACAAACCACATAAACAATTTGATGAAACACATTGTTCCGATAATTGGTTCATTGTAAAAATTTTCTTCGCATCTTAGAAATAAAAAACCATTGTATTCGGAAACAATCATCATAATTTACATTTTAATTTCGGTATACATTATAATCCATAATAATGTACTATTTATAATGCATTATTCCGAGCAGGAAAACATTAAAAATTCTTAGTCTTCTAAGATTTCGATCTCTCAAGATGGCAACCGCCTTAACTTTGAATCTTTTGGCAATTATGTACAGTCCTCGCAGTAAGCCAAGCTCTAAAAAATATATTTCGACCTGTAAAACTAAGCTGTATTGATAGTTTCGAAAGTAAGAAGTTATTACGAAAGATCGAAGTCGTGGTTTGCTAAGCACCGAGGCATAAAGCTCATGGCACAGAGTTGCGGCGAGTCGTGTGAGATGGGACGAGAGGGGGACTCGAACACGCCGTCAGACTTTGCCCCGTGCGAATCGCAAAGGTGCGAGGCAATGCCATTTATCTGAGAGTGAAGAGGCACAGCAACTGTGTGCACAAAAGAGCGTCGCGCGATTATCCTTGCTCCCGCTCTCATCGTCGTAATCGGCGATCAGTGCTTATTATACAGGCTGTAGCGCCGTGGCTCTCGAGTATTAATAGCAGTAAAGGAACGAGGTAAGACTCGTGTCAGGCCTCCAACGTAGTTTGGTATTATATTTAGATAGAGGATATGTGTATCGACGGATTCCCGATAAAAACTTCCTGGAATATGCGATTGACGTCAATGATTTTCTGACTTCCTCTTTTTTTACGGAGACTGAACTTATCTCGGAACGTTTATTATATAAAGGTAATCAGTTTTGACGCGCTTTTCTTAGAGGTGGAGTGTTAATTAAGATTGTTTAAACTTGTTTTTTTAACAGCACTAATTTATCCATTAATTATCGGTTCTCTATTGAATTATAATTTATTACAAGTATTGCGTTCTAGCTTGTGTAAGATTTTCTATAATTGCTCCGATAAGCTTCCGAAGCATTTTAATTATGTTCTAAGCTAATTTGCTTAGGGAGAGCGTAAATTAATTTATAGAGATATATCTGAATCGCGTTTAAAATTCGAGCCTTTATGGATTTATTTATTTAAAGAATATCGCTGTAAATATGTTTAAATATAACAATACCTAATATTTGGTGCTGATTATATGTAATCTCTTACATATAATTTTTTATTTTTATTTTATTAATCTTTACAAATGAGATTTGTCTTTTTAATTTGCTTATCATAAAAATGTTTCCATAATATATAGGGTGTAAAAGATAATACAAGATTAAATGACATTTGCATATCGGCAATTAATAAATGTCAGATCTTACAAAACCGAAAAAGGAAGACAATAAAATAGAAAACCAGAAGGCATGAAAGAAATAAACTGCTTATCAAAATTCGAAATGAGCTTAATCGTGGCTAGGGATTTTTTCGTTGATTCCACTGTACTTTAAGGTGAATTTATCGAATTTAAGAGAGGAGATTGTGGAAAATTTCATTTATCGCGTTGGATAGCACTGTGAAAATTTATGTCGGCGGACCTGTGGTCACAGAGATAGTATAATGGAATCTACCAAGATTCTTATGCTCTGCTATTAAGGAATAGATATGTATATATGTAATGTACATCGTTCGCTATTTTTCTACTCAAATATACACTTAGCTAATGACTCTAGGATTTGCCTTAAATTATCGAAAGCTAAGTCGTGCATTCTTAATAAAATGAATATGGAAAAAATTAACCAATTATTTTAATATATATTGGATAATTCGATTTATATTATTATTGAAGTGATCATTATTACAAAGTAAGAATTGTTTCTATTTTTATCATTTTTAATACTTTATTTTTAAGCTTTGACGTAGATTAAAACTTTATAATTGGATGTACCTCGGATTTTACACACATAAATCTTTATGTTAGTTTCATTTTACCCAAAAAACTATAAAATGTTTTTTTATAATATATTTTTTCTGTATAATAAAAACATAACTTTTACTACTTAATATTACAATAATGATATTATAAACAAAATATTAATAAAATGTAAATTGAAAGAAATAAAGGATCAAATATATTTTTATTAAATCAAAATAATATAGTTGTTGATTTTTTAAATATTTAAGATTTTTTTTAAATGAAACAAAGTTATAATAAATCTCTTGAATCATTTCAAAGATCAAAAAATTGCATCAAAAGTATTTTAATCCTTCTTCAAATACAAACTAATGTAATCGTTTGCAGAATCGTAATGTAAATTTCCTTCAGAACATCACTACTCACATTTTATACATAGAAATATCCGTCTGCCTTTATCCGATTTTTCGTAAGTAATCAAATGAGTTTGAAAACCCGAGTGTCGATTTGAAATTACATTTCTCTGAAGAAGGACGATTTCGCATATTCGTGCTCGAATACACGCGGTTAAACGGAAGCGCATTTCTTAGCAGAAATAGAGTGCTGTATTAAACTACTACAACATACATTCACTATTCGGTGGAAGTGTTTTTGTATACTTTTAGTTAGAGTAAATATAATTTAAATAATTTTTATTTAAACTTAAAAAAAACATGCAATTATATTTTTATTCATTTATGTTTATTATATAATTTATATATTTATTTATATCTATTAGTATCCTTATATTTGCATTTAATAATTGAAATGATCTGAAATTTATAGTTTACGGATGTTAAAATAATAAAATTATCCTTTTAATAAATGTAAAACATACGTTATTTATACTTTATTCACACTTAATGGAAATCTAAAATAATGAATATCAAATATAATTAAATACACCGTTCTATTATATTTCATTACGAAAAAATTAACAATTCAAATTTAATAAAACAAATCCATCTCTAATTATAGCATTTTAAGATGTAGCTAGTATATAGCAATCTTGTCATTATTGAAATATTACATCGTAATGGGAACCAGTTTTTAGATTCATGCAGCGTACCGAAACTCGTACGGCCCTGTTTATTGGTGTCGTTTATAAAATTACAACTACTAAATAACCACATAAAAGCTTATGCTTTATGTGTGCAAGGAATTCCCTTAAATTAAATTAGCGCTCATAAAGGCTAAATAAGTTCGATATAGTTGAAAGACATTCCAGTAACGCGAATTTCTTGGAACGCCCTCTCGATGACGAAGGAAGATGGAAAATACATTACGGAATTTGATTAATAGCAACGTTTAAGGTATTAAATATACTTTTCCATGGAAAAACGAAAGGCTATTTAGTCTTAAAACGCATCCTGTTATTAAGTACACTAGAGGCCGCAAGTTCTAAAGAAAGGCGACCATTTTGTAAAGAGTAATTGCTGTAATTTCCATGTATACACATAAAACTACCGAAGTAGTTTTTCTCGATAATTTTTTTAATTCCCTTTAGAAGTTTGTTTACGTATGCGTAAAGTAGATGTATAAATTTCATTTTACTTAAATGTACTTGTATAATATCTTAGTATATCATTGGAAAAATTGTTATTCAATTTTATTAAGAAATTATATATTTTCAACGATATAAGCTATTTATTTATAAATTTTTTATAAAACTTATATAAAATATTTTTCTTAAATTCTACAATTATTTATTCACTTAACCAATATTTTATAACTTTTTGTTATATTTAAATTTTCGATGAATTAATAAGATTGATTGCTCGGATAAGATAAAATCAAATCGATATTATTTGAAACTGATGCTTATGCAAATGAAGAAATAAGTGCTCGTTTTACTACCACCAAAAAATAACAGATATTTTTTTCTAAAAATAAAATTTATCATTAAAATTATATTATTGATTTATTTAAAATTTATTAAAATTTAATGCTAATTTAAATAAATAATGTTCTTGGTAGAGTTTAAATTGAAATATCTATTTTCGTACATTTTAATGTTTTAGTTATATTATAAATTTAAATATTTAATGCAAAATACTACATAAAATATTGATTACTAATTAAATTTTTTAAATTTTATATATTCTTTGAAATAATACTAATTTATTATTTTATAATTAGTGTTAAATTTACTAACTAAATTGTCTTATACTTTATTATATGTATAATATTACCTGTATTGTGAATAAAGAAATTTTATAATATCTACTGATATATTACTTGACGTAAACAAAGTTTCAGACTTCTGATTTATTGTAGTTATTTTTAATGGATGAGGAATATCTATAATCAAAAAGGGGATAGAAAATTCACTAAACATCACGTTCGTAATATGAAAACAATACAGATATCAGCAATGAGAGACTTACATCCGGTCTCGATGCATTTAGATTTCCAAACCGGACGTTTTCTGCTCAGAAACTAAAATAAAAGGATCAAGTGTTTTGTAAAAAATACTTTCAGATATACAGCGTTAATAAGGTTATTAAATATTTTCTCTTATTGGAAATGTATTCTAATGAGAGATGTAAGTTTAATTATTTAATATTTAAAAAGTATAGCTAAAAAAATCTTGTATTTTTAACTTTCTTTAAGTAAAGATAGATTTGATTTTTATTAGACTCGTAATTACTAAAATTATAAAAGCAAACAAAGTTTCTACAAATAATAAATTTTTAAATTATTATCGTTATAATTTAATTTAATCTTCTTAAATATTTAATATCTACAAACGACTTATTTTAAAAATAATATTGTAAATTTTTATATAACCCATATTGAAAAATGAAACCCCTAACTAAAACAGCTTGCATCGAAACCGCTAACGAAAAATCGTAAAAAAGAAAACCGGTAAAAAAGTCTCCCACGAATGAAGACCCTGCAGTTCGTCATCGCTTTAACGGCCTTTCTCAGTTTGCATTCTCGTAGAATAGGATCTTACATATTTAAAGGACTCTTACATATTTAATTAATATCCTCCAGCTTAGGATAATTTTAACGTTATCTTGCTTGTGAATTTTTTTCTTGTTCTTGCAAGCATGTTTTTACGTGTTTATTACAGTTTCAAATTAATTGTTTCCTTATTACAGAAACTATTTAATAAAATTATTTAAAAATATTAAAATCGTATAATTTTTTATACAATACTAAAAAATCGGTTGAAATAGCATAATTATAATTAATTTTGATATAATTTCGATTATGAGATTTACGCGAATTACTTATAATAAATATTTAAAGGAGCAATTTAATAATAATTACAAAAATAACAAAAAACGATATTTTCACAGTAATTATTTAAAAACGCGAAAAGCCGAATAATTGTAAATGAAAACAAAAAAAATTAAAAAATTTTGTCCTTTTCAAAATGTTCATTTTTGTACAAATAAGTTTAACATATTTATATACACGTACTGCGATTAAAATAGGTTACAAATTGAGTTCAGATCAGCGCAACGTTATAGTTAAAAAATCCTACGACATAATTATAGAAAACTTTTGATCGAAAGTACATGAAATTGATGAGAACAAATATCTTAACTTAAAGAGTATTGGTTATGTTCAGAAAATTACATCTACAAACAGCATGTGTAGAACAGCATAATTATTGTTAACTAAAAGATAAAAAAGAGATTTCACGTTTTTTAATCACCATCGATAAAAAAGTTTGTATCGATTTATGACTATGGATGAAAACTGAATCTATCGGTATATATTTATGTTATTGTCAGATAATATTAATTGGTGAAAGTGCACCGAAGAAAACGAAATGTTTTTATGATCGGTAAATAAGATGAACCGTATTATTTTGTTAAGTTTAAGGATTATTTATTTTTAATTTTTATTTCTAATCTTATATTATGATCTTAATAGTCCATCCGCAAGAAGAATGTTACTATTATTACTGAAAAAAATATTATTTCAACAAAATACCGATACAACTGACCTTTCAACAATGAATCGATTCTTGGTTCACTCAATTTCTTCAAGATGACCTCAAGTGACTTCCTTTTACTTTTAAATTTTAAATTCTCGTTCGGTGGGAAAAAACTTTCATGTAATGCCATTATTCTCATAAAAAATTGGTAACCCGCTGAACGATGTATATAGACCATAAATGTGTACTTTTTATTTTCAACAAATTTTTAACTTCCCTATTTTACTCAATGGACTAAATTACTTTCGTATAATATAACTAGTGTTTACTCTTGTAATGTAACATATATATATTATACACATATACGCAAGTGCACGCATACGTAATTATTATCATTGTTGATAGGTATTTTTAAAATTATAATATAATTAATTATGAGTTAAATTATGAATAAATATATTTCGTAAAGTTTTAAAAGTATGAGGTTAAAAGCTATATCTTGATTAATAAAACTATTTGATAATAGATAACTAGAATTTCATTATACATATTTATTACGTAAATCGTTCGAGAAATCTAATTTACTACTAGTTTCTATCGAGATGAGAGACAACAGTGTACTCGAAGCATTAAAGCTAAAGCTTCTTACGTTCTTTATATATAGATACCGAAAAGTTTTCCAAACGATTACTTCTTTAACCGTGAAGGCAATTTCTTTTTTTTTAATTTACCGGTCGCTTTCTCAAGTTTTTAACGGGTTAAAAGAGTCACCGTTTCAAAATAAAGAATTATTTTACCGTTTTAAAATCCATATGTGGACCATCTTTTGATGTATTTCTATTATTGAACGTGTACTTATATTGATCTTAAACACACTCTTTTTTATACAAATTATACTGATATATTTATATTATGATTTGTAACATTTTACATAATAAAGTAGTTATTTCGCACAAATATTTTTGAGTTCAAATGTATTAAAAGTTACATAAACATTGTTTTTAATAAATAAAATAATCGTTTACATAACAAATTATTAGTTTTTAAAACTATAAATATCTTGAATCATTATTTTTAACAAAGAATACCTCAACAATTAAATTCGTAAAAAAAGTTAAAATATTTGTCTATTATCACATCGAATTATTATTTTATTAATTATAAATATAGTAAAGTAATAAAAAACGTAAATTGAATAATTATGTTAAACTTACATTTTTTTATTTAGAAAATATATCAAAATTCTTTCAAAAATATTTTAAAAAATATCAATTATAAAAGTATAATTTGGGACATATCAAATACTCGTTTATGAAAAAAATTGTATTATATAAACAAAATATAAACAGTCTACGCTTTTTGTTTTATTAATTCTTAGAATTTATCTACGAACTTGATTTAGTTTATTTATAACTGATTTCGTACGTAAGTTTGCAAGGATGTAATTGACTTTGTAAATCGAAGTTACCGGGCAACGTAAATAAGATCATTTCCGTTATCCGTTCTTCAGTCTCTTTATTTCGCAACCTTTCCAGTCTAATTTTAGCCGCTTACAAGACCGCCATCCCGGAAAGAGGATGAAGCTGCAGTTTCCATCTTCACAAGCACTGTTAGGTGGTTAATGATGATCTGTAGCGTTCGCTAAACAATAAAAAAGGGTGAACTACCATTCGCTCAAATGCACGCGTGTATCAACTTTGTGTTAAATTTCTTCTCGTCTATACGTTGCGTGAAATTCGGGTTAGATGTAGCCAAGGGCTAACTTCGTCGGTATCATCCGTCCACCCGTACTTCATCGCTTCATTCATTCGTTAAGAACTGCAACTTTTGTTCTTTGTTACTACATACCGTTGTAAGCATAGTACCATGATTAAAGTCTTCATATAATAAAACTAGACAACTGAGGGGAGTAAATAGCTGCAATATCATTTATACCATCTTGCCTTTGATTTAGATTTCTGGAAACATTCATTAAGTATATACCATATAAATCGTACACGTTTCAAAGATTTATGTTAATGCATAAGCTTAACATATGACTGGATTATTAAGATTATGTATGTAGAAAAAACTTTTCAACATACAATATGCGTAAGTATGGTTAATACGGTTTTCCCGTGTGATTAATGTACACATAATTTGAAATGAAAATATTGCTTAGAATAAAAACTTAGATTGAATTGTGATTTATATTAATAATTAATTGAAAAATATCAAGCATGTAAATATAATGTCAATATCTTTCATAACACAAATATGGTTTCTTATGCTTACTTTGAATTATAAAGGTATTATCAGCAAGTGTTTTAATAATCAGGATTGATTAAATACAATGTTAAAAATACACATAAAATATGAAGAAATAAAAATAATTTATAAATGAATCAGAAAACAAATATAAATTAAAGTAACTAAAGCAAATATAAAAGGAACAATATTTATATTCGTTGCATCGCGTAATGGACTTATTTGTATCAATTTATATTATAATTTTTATAACTACCAAGAAAATTACGAGTAATATACATAATTATTAAATTTACTAAAAATAAAAAATAAAAGAATTTTTAAAAGTGTTCAAAACGTACATTGAATCGAAACATTACATATATAAAATATTAAACGCATTGGTTTCTTGTATTATAAATATTAATAACTTATAATTTTTAAGTGTAATAATAAAATTATAATAGATTCTTAATCTTAATAAATCATATAATGCTTTATTAACATATTATATAACTATAATTTAAGAACATATCTAAAAATGAATTAATTTATTATAATAAATTCAAAATATTCTTAATATTATTAAAAGTTAAACGTATTCAGATTAACTTTCGTACTTATTAAAAAATCTATTTTATTAGAAACATAAATTAAAATGAATAACATTCGATATTACCTTAATAATTATATAAGAAGTATTTTAATTACATAATTCTAGTTATAAAAAAGTCTTTACATCTATAAAAATTTTTAATATTGGTTTCATATTAATAATATTAATAAGATGTAATATAATCGATTAAAAATTTTAATTAACAAATTAAAATATTGATAATTGTAGATATTTTTACCCTTATCGTTTACAAAACCAAAGAAATTAGTTGAAACAGATTTTCAATAAAATAGGTATTGTACTTACATGAGTATCTATAACATATTGTATTTAATGAAATTTAGACTATATAAGTAGTGCAATAGATGAAGCTCTTTTTGCATACTTTAACGTTTATCGGAAGAAAACCAAATTTATGTTGTATCAAATATATACTGATAAAATATTTGGATTGTAAATTAATATGAATTTTATGGTTTCATTTTGATACGATATAAATGTAAGCAAATGTAAATAGGCAATCAATTAAAAACATGTCGATTAGAACACTTCTGATGGAGTACATCTTATTTTTTTCTTGTTTGAATGCATACATTGAAAATAAAGTAAGATTACTCTCCATATTTGTATATTTCCTTTATATTCACTAAATTAATCAAATACATTATGAAGTAATTTGACTTATTCGCGTTGATAGCAATTTCTATTTTATTCAGAAAAATACGATTTAAGAGTTTTGAAGTAAATATAAATAATTTAAAAAAGAATGTATCTATTATCTTATAAATCTTGGAAAAAGGTTTAAATAGCCCAGAATATAATCAATCTTACTATAAAACTATAAATTTTAAAAAGCACTACATCATTTGAAATTTTTAATAATTAATCATTTTTTAACCCATTATTTTCAATTACAAACAGTACACTATTTTTATTCGATCAAAATTTATTTAAAAGTATACGGAGAAAAATTACATTACAATCGCTCCATTTATAGAAAAACATCAGCTTTCGATTAAATACTTGTGTTTTAAAAAATAACAAAAAAGTAGAACGAAGCAATTACCACCTAACCATATTTATAAGATCTTAAATAAATGCAATAAAAAGACCAAGCTATTAAAGGCGATTGGTCCAAATGGCGAATTTCATCTTAAGTAAAATGAACAGAAGAACCAAAAGGTGAAAAACACATATACTCGTACTAATTGTACATTCTTTCCTTTTGGCTCATTTTCTTTTAGTTTATTATATTTAAGTTAAAAAATAATTTCTAAAAGTAGATGATAAATTTAGGTACTTTAATGGTGTCTAAATTGTCAGATTAATGACTAGATTATTATTGTAAGAACATAATTGGCTATGTGACTAATCAATTATTTTATGAAAATTTATGTTAAGAAAGGTTTCAAAATATATTAAATTTGTTTGCCTTCTTCTACTCCGCCCATCAAATAAATTGAGGTGAGAAATTGATGACTCATAAAATTATATTCTATTTTCAGTTTAATAGCTAAATATTTGTTTCATATTCTAATAAATATTCAAGAATAAATGATTTATAGTATTTTTTAAAAAAGTAATTAGTGATTTATTTAGTAGTAAAAAATTTATAAAATAGTTTTTGATTCTATGGTTGTCTTATAAAATTTTTATTATAAAGTATTAATAAATAATGCTAATATATAATAATAAAATATTCAAATCATATCAAATATTGTATATTACATATAAATATATTCTACAACTAATTTTAACAAATTTTATATTTTTTAAAAATTGTTTTACATCAAACGAAGTACATTTTAATTTACATTTAAATTTAAACAAAAATGAAAAATAAAAAGAATAGTTTACTTTTTTTTTAAATATTAAATTTAATAATATTTTAATTATATAAAGCGTTTTTGTCATTATCATAAAATGTAAAAGGTAACGATATAATATTTAGATCATCGATATGTTAGAGCATACAGTTTTACACCTGGCTGTTCATCTCTTGTTCAATGAATCCTTATTCGACTCACTAACTGTTCCTCTTCTCTTTATATTCACTCCCTCGGTCCTGTTCTTTTACTCCATATATACGAGAAATCGCGCTACTTGCTGATCAAAGTCTGGGCTCTTGTTGGTGTCCGTTCGTTCACTCTGTGAGAGCTTCCCATAAGGTCGAGTGAAGCTTCGCGCCAGTCCCGATCAAACGATTTTCCGGCTATTGCACGCACAAGCACCGAAACCATCGTCAAAAGTATACGTAGACTAGCATAATCTGACAATGACTGAGCGAGAGAGATAAAGAAAGAGAATAATTAAAAAGTAACTCGTATCGCTGTGCGAGTATTCGAATGTATAAATGAATAAAACATTATTCTATGATTATGTATAAAGTATCTTAGTACGAGAAATAATTGCATATAAAAATAAATAATAAATTATTTTTTCTATTATTTTTTCTTTCTCTAAAAAAGTTACTAATATTTTGATTACTCTTTACAGTGAAAAGAATATAATATCGTGAAAATTAGTAAAGATATCTTTTAAAATTTTGATTTAAATGCAGTTAAAAATTTTTCAATTATGTAATTTATTTGAAAAAAACAGTATTGAAAAAAATAGTTAAATTTTCAAAGAATAAAATCTAAAATAAGTTTAAACTTTATGTGTATCAAAGTATTTATTTTGAAATAAAATTTTATCACGAAAAATTCATTTTATTCCAACAGAATAATAGTAAACAGTCAACGATCTATAACGTCCTTTATTTGTTTTGTAAAGCTTATATCTAAGTTCAAGTAAAGAATAAAAAATAATACATTCTTTCAAATTTTTTGTCTCTAGATCATTGTATTCTTCCTGTAATAATACAGATCTTCGAGTACCTTTTCGTTTAATCTGTAACGTATCTGCTTACGTCAAGGTAACTTATAAATTTGATTTTCTTACTTGGGCAAGTAGCCAAATGTCCATTCAGAACATAATATTTTCTCTATCTATTATTACATTGTAGGCCAAAGAATGAAGGATAGATGAATAGATAGACAAATGGATAGACAGTTTGGTGCATAGACTTAGATAGACAGATAAATAGATAGTAAGAGAGAGAGAGAAAGAATCTGAAAGAAAACAGAGAAAAAAATATATTTCCACTATACGCTCTTAAGACGAAATATCATTGAAAAGAAAGAATGAAAAAGAATAAATATCCAGTGTTGATTCATCTATAATGGTGACTATAACATGGAGAACATATGGTATCTTTCAAAGATCTCTGAATATTATAATTTTATAATTTCACTATATAATATTAGAATCGTTTCTCAGTCGCAAAAAAACTATATAAATTTATTCGTTAGCGTTCGAATTTTAAGTTCTTAGCTCTGCCAATAACTCTTTCATGAATATTCCTCGTTTAAAATCTAAAATATTTTACATATAATGATTATGTAATTCATAAAGTTACTTTATTTATATTTCATAAAAAAAATTAATAAAATATCATGTTCGAAATTAAACTTATTTTAGTGGTCATACTAAATTATTCGAAGTTCAATATTAAGATTCAATTTTATAATTTTATATTAAGAAGTAATAAGTTATAAAAAGTTATTCATTCAGATAGATAAGTACACTTAATTAATTATTTCAATATACTTCATAATCTTATTTTAATTTGGAAAGATAATGAACCATATTGAAAATACGACTCATCCTCAATTAACAGATTTACTGTATTGATTTTGCATTACAATCTTTACTGCTTATTACAATCGTTTATACTTATATTAAAATAACATAATTAATTTATATAAAATAATATATTAAAATCATGTTATCCATAACAATTTCTTTAATCAACTCGATAACAATAACATGTAATAACCATTAAGATCGTTCATGCTAAAACGATTTACTTTAAATTAAAGTAAAGAATCGTCTAAACTGAAAAATCAATTTGTTTCAGTTTAATTAATGAATTCTATTGTAATTAATTTAAGAAATCATTTTTCAATAAAAATCTACTCGTCAAGCCATCGATATTATATTGGTAGAATAATACTTCGGTATGTTGTGATATTTGCTTAGTACTTACACTTGTTTTTCCTCAGCCTTCATTACTTTAAATAAAATACCCTTTTTATCGTAATTTTTATGTGATTTATATTTCAATTAAAGAGTATTAGCTTAAACCATTTTTTTTTAATTTTAATGTAAAAATAACAAAGCTGAGCATATGTTTTTGAATACCGAGAACCTTTTACCGATATTAATTTATTCCAGATTCGTAATAAAAATACCACTCTAATTTAATTTTATGCAATTATTTTTTTTTAATCGCACTAACAGTAAAGAGCGAATATTTATAGAGAATGCATCGGGGCCTTTAATCCGAAATTAATCGTTCCAACATGTCAAAAAAAGAGGAAAAAATAGGAAAAAACGAAGTGGAAAAGAAACAGATTGAAAAAGTAATAAAATGAAGAACCCTTCATTGCCTCCTATATATTCATATGATGCGTAGCACTAAAAGAAAAGATCTCACTCTAGATTTCCTCTGTATCCTACCATTCATGTTGCATCTCTTTCTCCCTCATTATCCTCTTCCATCTCTCTATGTCAGTTCGCTGCTTTCTCTTTACATCTTTCCTCGTGGCCGTTACTGCACCAACTCGGTACTTTCATCTTCTCTTTCGCACATTCTATCTTCCTATTTCATTCTCTTTTACACGTACAAATACTTATATGCCATGAGATTTTATCTCTTTTATTTCCTCCTCCTCCCGTGCGCTTTTTCTTTTATGAGTTTTTATGTGCTTCTCTAGTATGTACCATATACACTTTATGAAACTATGACTTTTAAAATCTTGGATTTATTAGGTATTTGTATTAGAAAATTTATGGTCGGATAATTTATTACGTCACTTAGTATAATGAAAAATAAGTGTAAGATAGTATGATTAACATAAATTAAATAAGCTATCTTGCCTATGAGCTCCAGAACTTCTATTACCCATTTATTAATGCTATTAATTTACAAGGATGGTTATTTTCATTTATAACTCCTATTTCCTTCGTATCATTTTATTATTTCACGAAATTATGTTACAAACGATATTATAACTTTATATTTTTATTACGGTTAAATTCTCTGCAAAAAGAAACGAGAGGCTCGAGTATTTATACGAACGAGGCAATACCTTAATGCTGTCACTCTTTAATTCTGACTTTTGACAGTTTTATTTTTTGAGATACCTCAAGCGATACGACGGATGAAAAAATTAAAAATATAAGACAACGGTTTGAATCCTTGATCAGGTATTCGCAACTTTCATTCAAACTTAAGAACTGCTATGCATGCTCCTAACGATCCTCGAACTCATTAATACAAAAACCGCATCCTCTCGTTTCGCGAACGAAAATGCAACCCGCGAGTTTTCCACCAATCAACCAGCACTCATGAAAAGTACAAAAAAGAAAAAAGTATAAAAAAAAAGGAAAGTGTTGCGTAATACGCGAAAGGCTCGTGCTCATCCTATTAATTCGATTCCCTCTCGGCCGGTGGAAAGAGCGCATGAAACACCGACGGAGAACATCGCTGTTCGCGAAGAGCTATGTATAATACACTGGAAGAAGGTAGAGATCCGGAGAAACGGGAGATATATCCGTGACCGTGTGGAATGCGAGGAATGCAGTCCGTCACGGACGAACTCAACGAGTGAGAGAGTGAGAGAGGACGAGATACGCACGGACTCTCGAGCGTCTTCCTCTTGCTCGTATTCCTCGCTGAGACTCGAGCTCGTGCACCTTGTGCAAGACCACTATAAATTTCTCGAAGTGGGATTTTGCTCTAAATAGCCTTGAAGTATCGCTACTCAGTATGTGACTAATTTAATGTTTAACGGAATATGAAGATCGATAGGCTTTGATGGAATAAGAAGTCGCTGCGAAACGAGCGATTTTCATACACTCCGATAAGATTTTCATTGGGACTCGAGTGCTCTTAACTGCTATACAGTGAATTGAAGTTTTTGCACTACAAATCAGTTTTGATAGAATGAATGTAAAGGTTGGGATAAATATGATTAAATCTCGTTACTACAAAATCCATCCAGACTTATCAAAAAATAAAAGTAGAGTTGTAAATACAACATGTTATACTCGGCTTCTATTAATTTTTATGTTTTTACATCATTAATCGTATAATTTTCTATTAAAAGAATATTACAAACTATAAAAATAATGTTCTAAAGTAAAATATAACGATATTTTAAAATATCATAAATTTTTTGAAATCGTTATAATTAACTAAATTCATTTTTTATTTATTAATAACTAATATTATTTAAAAATCATTGATAAAACCAAAAACATTAAACTTTATGCATTTAATTAATAATGTTAATGTACTAATATAGAATATTAGTATTTTACTAATAAAAAATGACTCGGTCATTGACACGACTGATATATTATTTCATTTCAGTAGATTATTATTCAATAACGAAGAAGGAAAGATATTTATCAGTGTTTTACATTGAACGATAAATCACTAAAAATAAGTGGAATCCGTATTCCTATAAAGAACTAGCTTACTTTCGATTGCTAGTGGTATTTTTTCACTTTCTCGAGTTTAGACAGCAGATAAATAGAAATACTTTATAGAGATAATATATAATTTATTTTTTAGTAACGCGTAGAAATGTAATAATATTGCAATAAGGGTCGAGTGAAACAGAAAAATAATATCTTATACGCTTAAAACGATTGTTTTTATAATCCACAAGGAATCGCAATAATGATTAAAATGATTATTCAAATAATTATTTGTAATTTTTCATATAACATCGAAAATGAAACTCTATTTCTTATATAATTATTTTCTTTAATTACTTAAAAATAATAAATTAAATTTTTAAAAGCTAACCAAAATTACTTAAAAGAGTGAAATTTATGTTAAATACAATTTGTTCGTCTCAAACGAAAATAAAAATTTAATATTTTCAATTTTAGAATTCTAATGTAAAATAATCAACATTTGAAAAAGAGAAACAAAAACAACCAGAATTCTTGTTTTATAATCTATTTCGAGCTTCATTTACTTCGACTTTGCTCGCGTAAGAATTTAAGCCTCAAAAGATGAGAAAAATCAAAGAAGAGCTGCTCGCACATTACGGGTGAAAAAAAGTAAGAGAGGGGGAGAAAAAGATGCAGAAATATTAACGCCTGGCATTAAAACTATACGCGGAAAGAAATAAAAGCATGACGACAGTCTCGCCAAAAGAGCTGTTGCAGCTGTTCGCTACATCGACGAGGTATAGACATGGCAAATCACAACATGAAACGAGAAAAGAGCAGGAACACGAGTACGGAAAAGGCGTCGAAAAAAGCTCCGAATATGTAATACTCGGACAGATATTTTGAGGGTAGCTCTGCAATAACGCTTTTAAGTATATCCTAAAGTGCATATTGCTATGTGCTTAGGGAAGTGCATATACTGGTCACGGATAAAACTTTAGATATAGGTTACGATCTTGAGTAAGACACAGATATATTAAATCGTAAAGCGTAATTATTGATCAAATTTATTTTTTATTAAGGAAAATAAAAGTAAAGTTGATGTATCAATGCTGTTCTGTACGTTTATTATTAATTTTCTTAGTCTATATTTAATGGTTAATTTTTTATACATATACCGTATAATTAAATACTTATCTGATTAGAGTATTTTTTTCTGTTACAGGTGAGTAAAAGTTATCGTTTCGTACGTATACTCTTTTAATTACGTAAGTATTAGAATAACATTACATTTCCATTAACTTTTTCAAATATACGTTAACGACGTACATGTAATCGAAAATATCCAAAAATACACGCGTCGATTACAATTTAAACTTTGCTATCATGCAAAGAGTTAGTTATTTTAGTTCAAAATTCAACGAACCGTCTACTCATTGGTATACAATAAAATAAAAGATCGAGAATTATTACCCTAAGAAATTGTGGTAATTTAGTATAAAGTACAAAAATTAATCTTTACCGTAAAAGAAATTGTGCACTAAAAATATAAGTGAAAATCCTAATGCCGATGTCTGTATTTAAAGTAATAGTATAGAATTGTTGCCTATATATTTGACATGTGACGCAGCTTAAAGGTTAATTAATGTCAAATTATTGTAAATAAGGACAGGCCTCGATCTTAAAGCCATTTAAGTTAACTTATCTTCGGTACGTAAAAGTATCGGTAATTATTTAAAAGGAAAGTATAAATTAGTACGTGCGTGATATTCAAATTATACACATTAATTTTTTTAAAATAATTCCATGTATTTTATAATATCCATAAAAAGTCATAGTTTTAGTCGAAAGAATAAACAGCTCGAGAGGTAAGAAAAATAAAAATGAAAATAGTTATTTGTATTCGCGTAAATTGGACAAGATATTTACGAGCGGAATCGAACGTATCTTACCTAGGACAACATCGCACGCGCGTAACTCGTCTCGTAAAAGAAGGTCGCTCTTCCTGGGAAAACCGAGCGAGACCGGCTCGATACCTCTCCGCTACGACCGAGTAACGTTATGGTTGTTCCAGTCCACGGGGTACTACACCTACACCTCGCGCGCAATCTCCTCTAAGATACGCGTTTGATTGCCTCCGAGCACAATGTAGAAATGCTCTTAAAGCAAGCCAGACTCGAAAGTACGATCGCCGGAACGAACGGGGAGAGAAACGGCTCCCGCGATTAGGCAGGTGCTTGGATGCTTGCGGCAGCTAAGGCTCGTAGGTGCCAACCTTTTTGGACTATCATCCATTTCTTTCTCCGCACCTTGTATACCCTGCACGTGCGAGAAGCGTCCGTGCGAGCTCGAGGAATCAATCACGGGCTTCTTCTCGAACATGACTTCCCGAGGTGTGCGTGCGTGTGTGCGTGCGTGCGTGCGTGCAAGCATGCATTGCCACCTGTGCCCGATGAGATTTCTCGAATAAAAAGGCGAGCTTCCCCAGGCTTGGTGAATTATAGACCGGAGAGCGAACGGATGCGCCTGCGTGCGACGGGTTTGTGTGCGCTTGTACGTTTAACGGTGTTAGAAATCATCTGTGTTTTAAGCGCTGATTTCCAGCCGAATATTCGTTTTACGCGTATGCAGGTATTTTTACGATAATTGCTCGGCGTTAAATCGAGGCAATATTTAAGATTGAAACGCGCGCTTTTTATTTATTTGTCGATCGTCCTTTCCTTTTACACGCGCTGATAATTTAAAAGTTTGTACATTCGTTTTAACTTTATTACATAATTCATTTACAACTTTATCTATTACGATCATTTACGCGTATAAATTACATAAGAGTTGCACGCGCGTTTCTCGTACTCGAATTCGTTGTTTTATAATTAGGTTGGAACGAAAAGAAAAGAAGAATATCTTTTGTATTTCAAATTTGTTTACTCCTTTGTTTTCGTGTACTCCAAAAGCGGTCACCAAAAGAAAACATCTTTCTAATAAGAAAACATGGTAATTCCTCATCGGTAGGAGTTTCTTTTAAAATAAATTTGAACTTTAATGCAATCCTCTTATACTAAATGTATAAAATAATTTTAATCCAAATGTTTCTACCGAATTTTTAAAACATTCTTTTCTTAATTCTTAAGAATCTTAATTATGCTCCTACAGGATTTTTATCTAAATATCTTATTTAAATCTGTCTCGTTTAATATTTCTCCCGATATAGAATTATCGTAACGCTTTCGATACGTATTAAAATAGAAATTTAAATTTCAACGACATGATTCTACAAAATTCGTTAACAAACAATCGCTACCGTCGATTTCCCAGTGAAATCTTACGATTAATAAATATCAGACCTAGAAGAGTGAAGTTATCAGATGCGCGCATTGCGAAAATGTGAAAGAAAATAAGCCAACGGCTCCTGTCGTCGTTTGGTTCTTGGAAATTGCGCCCCACCCACGCAGACCGTGGAATATGCGAAGAATTTGCAGGCGAGTGCTCGAAACGTAAGAGCGAAAGAGAGAAAGAGATGTTCGCGTGCTTATAAAGCGAGGCATACCTTCGCTGCAAATTTCCGATCGTCACGCTGTCGATGGCGCGACGTTGGCACACTCGAAGGCTTTGCTCTGGTTGTATCGACGCGTTGGAAAATTATCGGTGCGCGTGAGCAGGTAACCGCGGGTGGGCCACTTTTCTCGGATCATCGTGCTTTATCAATGATTTACGGTTATTAAAGTACTTTTGGAAGGCAAAGATGCGAGCAATTTGGAGGAACGATGCTCATTTGCATTACAAGAAGTTTCCGTAAAGCAGAATGAGAGGTGTTTGGAAACTATTTTCACGAAATCAAAGGAAGCGGAGTGGGTCCTCTTTCAACGTTGAACGAGTATTCGTAGCTGCATTATTGCTCGCAATCTTAATAAAAACTTAAAAAAATATTGGAATTAAAATAAAAGACTGCACATCTGTCTTGGTAGAACTCTCTTACTCCTAGATCCTTTTAAAGAGTGCCTTTTGTAATAGCGGCAGCTATCGCGATAAAAAATAAGACTCCGATCTCCACCCTTCGATCATATCTCTATCGGTTTTAGGAATATCTTTCGTCGAATTTTTAAATGCATAATAAAAGTTTGCGATAAATTTAACACAAATTTTACACCATGAAAATGGACCAATAAAGCACGTCTCCTTAAATTCCGCTCCCTTTTCGCTGTCGCCCCGTAAGATGATGTCCCAAGAAGAAAAAGAGACGCTGCGAACTCGATCTCGTCATTTTGCGCTTCCCTGTCTCTTTAAAAGCTTAAGAAAAGTGAGAAAATCGATGTTTACGAGAAATCGTAAGCGCATATCTCACTCTACGTGTACGGTTTCTCAAAGCATATAAATCGAAACGGCTCGTCTTCTTGCGGGAAACGGCGAGCAACCGGGAATCGAACGCGAGTTCGTCGTTCTATCAATTCCAAATAATTTGATTCTCTGTCACGGTTAATCGAGAGTCTAATCGCGTACTCCTTGTGTAAAAGTGGATGATTGTTTTTTGTTTAAGAATATTTAACAAAATTATTGAAATGAAAATATTTTTTATATATTTTTTATCCGCTGTTTATGGATTATAGTTTCAGATCTTTGTTTCTCTCTGACAATTTCAAAATTCTCTTAATAAGAAAATACTTTGGATAAAGTAATCTGGAATTACAGCGGTAATGCAAATGTAAAAACTTTAAATGCTTTTCTTCTGTTTGTTAAAAAAAAGGATTTAAAAGTTTTATAGTGTCTTAATACCTTTTTCGTTAATTATTCGTTAAACAATGCTATGTAGAAACTGAAGTTATAAGAATAGGCAATAACTGCGCGATCATTTTATTACAAAATAAAAATTATAAAGATAAAATAAACGATCGATAACTTGTCAAGTCGGTATTTTTGAACATTTATAATATTGCAATAAACGTTACGTAAAACTGTAGATTGTAGTTCCCTTAAATTATCGCTTATTTATTATTTAAGTATTCAAAAAAGTACTATAACATTTGAACATATAAAAATTTCTATATTTGTCATAAACTAAATTGCTTCTATTATTATTAGAACTGTCGTCGTATTATGAAACCTCGAACAGTCGCAAAGTATAACTGAAAATTTGTACTTTATGTAAAATAGCTCACGTAAACACATACTTTGGTCGATACAATGTTGACAGTCGTTGCGAAGACTTAACGCAACCAGTAAAATCGCTCTCGAGCTAAATTGATTCCATAAAAGAAGAGCAGAATTAAACTCGAAGCTCTCGAAAAGAAAAGCAGATGGCAGGCCTTTTATAAGCGGCGTTAGACCGCTCGGGGAAGAAAATTAATATAAATCAAAGCTCGGCGTCGATCAGTCGTAGCAGGGATTCGTGACGAGAGTCAGTCGTTTGTGCATATCCGGTTGCTTCTCGTCGTTTCGTTCTCTCGCATTTATATAATAACGTCGAGCGAGGATCGAACGCACTTCGAAGTACTTCTCTCGAGAGATCCCCAGCAACGTCGTGTAATTCGATGCCCGGGACTCGATCCGTTTGTTTGCGAACGTTCGCGGCGAGTGTACGGGGAGAGAGCAAACGAGAGATTGATGGCTTTTTTATTATGAGCATGGATTTAATTTAGTCATGCGCTGCAGTTACAAAAATAGGAGGATAGCTGTGAGGGTTTTATAGTCATAGAGAAAGGTTTTCCATTTATTGAGTATACGTATAAATGTTATGGGGAGTCGGGTCTTTTGCGCTTTTTAGTGGCGGTCTATGAATGATTTTGCGTTGTCTTGGATTCAGTGTGTTTGTTTTATATGTGATGTTTTTATTATACATTGTGGCTATAAAAAATGATCACGTTAAATTTATTACGAATGGTTATGATTGTTATGTAGACTCAAAATATAACAACCCAACTATTTCGTTGGTTCTCTAATATTTCTTTAAATAGAGATTTTTAAAAGCTCCGTATTTTTAACACTCGAGTGTTTCTAGTGCATTTTTTGATGGCTTTAAAAACTTCTCGCTATGATTCGACTCGTGTTTTTTCTTCTTTATGAAAGTTGCCCAGACTCGACGGAATAAATTAAATTTTATTATATTTCTTGTACCTTAAGACTTCAACGCAACATTCATTTTTAACGTTTTCTTTAATTTCTTATGTTAATTTTAAACCAATTTTCACGTACATAAAATACAAAATGTGTTTACATATATACGTATCTATTTATCTTTTTTTGTTGATACCTATATACATAACAAATATAAATAGTCGTAAAAGCACCTTTTTAATCTTCGCTGGCAATATAAAATTAAATGTAAAATACAATTTGTAAAACAATAGAATAAATACATTACGATAAAAAACTCTTGCAAAAGAAGTACCAAAACAAAAGAGAAACAAAGAGGGATGGAGAAAGAGAAAAAGAGAGAGAGAGAGAGAGAAAGATTAAGATAGTCGAAGAAAGCAGATAGAAAGAAAAGACCACAGCTACCGAACTTCAAAATCGGAACACGTTCGATTCTTTACGAGATCGTCTACTCCCACATATGTTGATTTGAAAAAGGGTACTTCCAAGTTGTTGCGACGAAAGTTGAGTAAACGATTCGTAGTTAATCAGCTGTCATTAAGCATTCTCCTTTTTCGTTTTGTTTTTTATGTTTCGTTGAAATGGACACGAACACAACTCAACTTTTACGATTGCAGTGATTATTGGGTTTGGACATTTTTCTTAGAGTCGTAAAAAGAAATTTATTACAAGATTTATTATTTATATAGGAATATATCAGTAAATTCCAAATACTTGGTAAAATTAGTATTTTTTACGGACAAAGAATTAGAAAATACAACGAAATAAATGATGGTACATTATTCATTCGTTTCATTGAGAACATATATATTTTAATATCTATGAAATATTTATAACGTAAGTTACCATAATTATAATGATTTTGATACAATTAAATTGAAAACTTTTTTTATCGGTAAAAATTAAGGCATTTTGAACATTAAATATCAATTTAATCATTACATAAAACTGAAAAAAAATTAAGCATTAACAATTACGCAAGGTTAGCATAAAGTTGATTTTCTATACTTGCATTTCGATTACAAATGTTTACTAAACCAATAAAGAGTTACATAAAGTTTCGTATATGTATTGAGAATTTTGGTAAAGCATAAAGTAAAATCTAGTGTCACAAATGTAATTAATTTCTTATTATAAAACAATTGCTGTTCCTAACTTTAAAAATTCCAAATTACGAAACTTCCCTAAATACTAAATTATCGTTCGTAAAATTTAAGGTTAGCACGATCAGAATATAATTCTTATAAAAGCGTCGGCTGAGTTAGGATCGGAGTGACAGCGCGCGTGATGAAGGTCAGTATTTAACACCTGTATAAGCGAATTTCGTGGCCAACTTTTATCAAATTTCAATTAAACCGAAGTTAAGTAAAATTAACAGAGATTTTCCAGCAATATTTGAGATTTCGGACGCACACGCCCAACCATTACGTCTTACTCGTCGGATCCCCGATGCCAGACACCGATGGCAGACCCCGATGCCAGACCCCGATGTCAGATCCTTGATCCGGCGGGTCTTACCGCAAAAATTCGCAACGACTAATTCGCGCGGTATTGAAATATTTCAATTACATGCGGTCGCCGTTGGTGGGCATCGGACTCGAGGCGTAATTGCTTTTGGCTGGCCCCGTATAACTCGTAGAATCATAACATTCTCTCCAACTCTTGCGTCCGATTTAGTCACCTCCTTACATTCTACGAATCCCGCGGTGTAATTAGTCGCGTGCACGCGTACAATATTTGAATTTTGTGGTCAGTACTGGACTGAGATTAATTTCGTTTAGCAGCGTGCAAATGCAAATACGTTTCGTTCAGAGCTGGGATTTTTCTTCGTTTCTTTGCACGCGAATTTCCTTTTTCATATTACAATTATAATATAAATATATAGCCAAGAAGTGACTCGAAGGTATGATTAATATCATTTGAAAGTTGATAAAATTATATTGAGTAAAAGTATAAAATATATTTGAACAAATATTAGTATAATAAATAAGTAAAATTAAGTGAAACAATCTCTTATTTAATTTTTATCTTATATTTAGATTTTTTTAATCTAAGAATGTATATTTTGTAATGTTATAAAATTTTATGACTGCAATAAGAATTATTGTCATAAGAAATAATAAACAATAATATTAAATGGTCTATATTTTGAAAGAAAAAATTCTAATATTATTAAAAAATTTTGCAATTTATATTTTGTTTTTATTTATAAAAAGATTTTAAAATATATTATACGTAAAGTAAATACATTCAACATTTTATATATGCATTGATTTTTATGAATCGCATTGGACGGCATTTAAAATGCAAAAATATTCTTTAAAATAATTTTGAGATATATATACATTCGCGGTATCTTAAAAGTTTAGTATTTCATTTTAACTTAGAAAGTAAACTTTATAGTTAAAAAGACATGAATTTATTTTATAAAAAACTTATTTGTTATCATAAAGTTATAATATAAAGTGCATTTTTTCGAATAGAATGTTTAAAACTTTGATCTTATATTCAAGAAAAATATTTAACTTCCCTTGAAATTATTTAATAAGTAGATTCAAAGTTTTATATAATAATCAAATAAATTATGTTACAAAGAGTATCTCAAATATTAATTCAATTTTAATGTTCTTTATAATTTATATCAGAAATTATTTACAGAATTAATTTCAGCAGAGACTTTTAATAAAATAACAACACGATTTTAAATGATAAGTTGTATCAATACATGTAATAAATTGAACTTATAACGGCATTTTAATAACATTATCTTCTAGTTACGAACTGAATATTACCGTCTTATATCATACGGTTTTATATATTTTTTTTTCGAGCTGTAATATGCGTAAGACATTCCAATTACTGATATCATCATAAAATCTAATCTAAAACTGAAAATCCATCGAACATCAAATTTAACTAACTCCCTCTTAGATCCACTTTATTTAACTAAAAAAAAAGAAAAAGTTATAATCTCCGCGTGAAATGGATTCAAATCTCATCAAGTGTAGTCTATAAAGCACATAAAACTTGGCGAATTTTTTTCGTCTTATTTTACATCCTCTTGCCTAATCAGACAGAGGTGAGGTATCCGCGTGGGCAGCAGCTGCCGTGCAACTTTTCCTCACGCATTCAACTTTGCAGAGAGATAGAGACAAAGAGAGAAAAATCATCCCGTACCTCATTACGGAGGAGTTAGAGGCGTGTAGGTCGAGAAGAAAAATCGTCTGCATCGATTTTGTAATTGATCGTCTCGCGCCATATACGTATGTACTCTGTAATATGATAATTATGCGGGTATTCAACCTGGGAAAGCGCCACAAAGTACATGATAAAACTGGTTAAGTTCCGTTTTATTCAGCTATTTAAAAATCTGCGATATCCGATGGTGTAGAATAAGAATTGAAAAATTTAGAATTATCCGAAGCGGTACTTTGATAAAGTTGTGCGTTTGTATATTACTGGATAAATGTTTCATCTACAGGTGGAATTAATTTATTAAATTTAATTGTATCTGATTACGAAATGCGATAATTTCGAAGCATCATCCGCTAGAAATGTGATACTATTAATTTACTAATTATCGAAATTCTGAAGTATCTAATAATAATTTCGGTGGATTCGATCACGTACATACTTGACGCGTGTAGAGTTACCTACATGGATTGTAACGGATGTAAATAAATAAAACAAGTGATTTATAAATGCTTGCGTTTATTGAATAGGAATTTTGCATAGACCGGATACGTTTTTCTTATTTGCGGTAAAATTTCGATGTAAATATATTCCTATAGTTCGTAATTTTTTAAACCTATTTTATGCAATGTGCATATATTAGTAATTAAATATACACAATAAATATTTAAACATCGTGTAGAAATTATTAATGATCTATTCAAACTTAATTATAAAATAAAAGATTTATTTCGAATTTCTTTAAATAAATTTAATTATAAAATTTATTTGTTATATTTATATGTACAGGTCATGGATATTATACATTAATAAAATAAAATTCTATAAAATATCACCCTTGATAATTTTGAACCGCTTTATTTCAGAAATGCAAATAAAATAAAAAATTAACCGTTCGTTGTTAAATAATCTAAAAAACGTATTTAATCATAAAAGTTTAAAAGAATAGACAGTTGTATATTTATTGTAACCAATTTATTTGTTATTGCTTCGATTACTGGGTGGAAATATATTCCGACCCAATTTGCATCGGTAAATTTTGGTAATATATATCGTATAATTTTATTTAATAAAGTACTCGCGAGTTATGTAATTTAATAAAATGAATATAATAATTCGTCGAGAGATAATTGTCCTCTACAGTTGCAAAATCGATTACACCCTCGTAAACGTCATACGACGAACGCATTAAGAGCGGAACAAAAAATAAAAAAGCCAAAAGAATGCTTACCTTTCACAAAAATATTTCAATAACCATTTTATAAATATTCTCAATGCACACGATAACCTTGAATTAAGAAATATCCTCGACTTTCGACTCGTAAAAGCGAAGCGCTTACCCAATTCATTACCGTCATCCTTAATAACTCAGTCGGTGGTCCATTCCCCTTCTATAAAAAAAAAACGCTTCGCACACTTTTCGGTCTTGAACGAACTGCCTAAGCAAAAGCCACAAGTTACGAACGGTAAATTCCGGTTATTGGAGTGTGCGTGCAGGGGTTGAGCGAGCGAAAGACAGGGTACGAAGAGCAAGCGGAAAAAGTACGAGAGACAGGGAAGGAAACAAGACGACGACACGCGTTCGTTCGTCTACGTGAAAGCGCGAGACTAATGTGAATGCGTAATATAGTCACGAGCGTATAATATACCGGAAGCGGTGAGGAAAACGGGGAAGGGCACCATTGCGTAGGTCTCTATTAAGTTCCGCAACCGCGGAGACTTAAATATTCCAAAGAAGTCCGTATGCATCGCGCGTGTCTTGCCCTTCGTTTCTTGTGTAACGTCCGAGTCTCACGGAGCCAGAATGACGTATTTTAGACCGCTTCCATTCCGACTTATCTCAAACGCGCGAATAAATCGAGAAGTGGTACTTGCCTTTAGGCTTTGCCCCGCAATTTCGTATCTCTGGGCATTCTAGTTGAATTTGGTTCAAAAGAGTTGCTGCAGCGATCGCAAAAGGAAATAATCGTTTCTGTTGCATCGCTGTAAAGTCTAAGTTCGATGAACGAAGGTAATTTTTGTAATTAACATTGCTTGATTAAAAGTTAATTGTACCCCGTTGTTAAAAATAATCAATTATTCAACAATAAAGTAAAAAACTTTCCTTTTTAAGATATAATAAAAAAATCACCGTTTCGTAATAATGATGTAATATAAAACAATCGTATAGTAATGCGTGCTTATAAAACAATTTTTTTCATGCGCGAGGGTCGTTATAATACTTCGTAGCTCTGGCTTTTGTTTTGCTTTTTCATTGTCTTTCTTTGGTAAGATCGTATCTTTGCACGGGTCTGAAAAACATTTACTAACGGCGAGAGTACATCTTTTTTCTTGGCTCTTAGCACTTGTATAAGATTGTATAACTTTTGTTTAAGCAAGAAATTCCTTTTATTTCAGCGCGTTGGCAGATCGTTATTTTTTTATACGAGTTTTTTTTTTAAATACGATTGAACTCTATTTCTCCTGTACTGTATTGGTAAAACATTTTTTATTTTGTTTATGTTAACTTTGTAATTCCTATACGAGTAGCAAAATAAAAAATTAAAATTATTTATGTTCGCTCAACTTAAATACAATATAGCGAAAAGCAAAGACTAAAAAAATAAAAATAAATATTTAAATTATATTTTCTCATATTTTTATTGAAAATATCATTATAACACAAAGTTGATAGAGATTTTATGGCACTTCAACGTTACACAACTCGTATCTTAAAGTACTGTAATAAGTCATTCGAATGCAAACTCTCTATCAATCGTTCTTCGATCACTCAGTGCTTCAATAAACCGTGAATAAAAAGAGCTTTGACTTTTACTATTTCATGATAAATAAAATCGTATATATACGATTCAGGCATCAAGTGCAGAGGAAATTCGAAAGCCCGGTATTATTGGCGCGTATACAGTCGAGAATAATAATACTTTCGATGTGTAGGACTTTATATTAAAAACTTCGCTTCGAGGAGTTGGCTCACGATGAGACAGATCCTATAATGCATACAAGAAGAAAACAGATGAAAGAAAAGAAGAAAAGCGTCGACGGATCGAGAGTTATTCGATCGAATCTCTCAGCTTTGTATTCGTAAGTAGAGCGCCAACCCCTGTGAAAATGGCGACGATGGAGCTTTCTTTGCATTGTAGAGGGGGTAGGTGTGTAAAAAGTATATGATGGAGTGATGGTAGGCAGGAAACTCGAGATAGAAAAAATAAAGGAAAAAAAATGAAAAAAAGAAACAAATACTCGAGAAACATGTGAAAAGAATAGGAGTTTTATGCGTGTTTGGAAAAGGAGTGAAAAAAATGAGATGAAGTATATTTTTATGGAGGAAATGAAGGGGTTATCACTTTATGTACCGCTTGAGAAATAGTTTATGAAGGGTTTTTGGTCAAATATTCTTTCGATAAGTTCGTTTTATTGTTTGTAATATAAACATGAGACATTTTCGCTATAACACTAAAAGAATGCATTTCAAATTAACATTTATATTTACTTGATTTCATAACTTTTATTCATTTCTGATTGTTTCTTTTTTATCTTGTAAAGAAAATTTTATGTAAATTTAGTAACTTATTCTTTAATTGAATACGTAAAATTAATTTATTAAAAATATATTCAAATTTAAACAATCGATAAAAACTTTCATTTACACGTACTTAATATTTAAAAGTTACGCTCTATTTAAGAGGGAATGTAATTCAATTAACATTTTTATATTCAATAAATTTAAATGTAAAATAAAAAGTTACCTTTTATTTAAGTAGTCTGGATAGTAAAAGAGAATTGCAAGGTTTTTTTAAGAGAATAGTTTCTTTAAGATAATAAATGAATTCTTATGAATAATAAAAAATATAGATTTATTTATATAGAATATTGTAAATGTTTATAATCGATAAAAAATATTAGGGAAAATTTTCTCTGAACTTTATATGTATAAAATAAAATGTATTAAAATTTTTTTCTTAAGTTATTTATTATTTTAATTATTGAATATTTCATTTCATAAAACTTGTCGTGTAAAAAAGTAAATTTTTAGCAAATATTTAACTTTATATATCAAGATTGTTGAATAAATATAAAATTATTTTGCTTTTTTTATATTTTATATTTATGATTATAAAAACCATTTAGATATTCGATTAAATGTTCAATTTAATTTAAAGAGAAATACATTTTTCAAGTTTATAGGAATATATATTTTGGAAATTAAAAAATGATTAATATATAAATAATTTAAAAATCAAAATATTTGCCTAGAAAAATTTTTCCTGAATTTTAATATATTTTAAGTATTCGCTTAATTTTTATGACAAATGAAAGTACATACCTTTACTATAAATAATATGTATACAAAATTTGTAAATAAATACAAATTTTACTGTATGTGATACATTATTTTAGAAGAAAAACACAAGAGGATAATTACGACATTCCTAGTGCTCTGCTATATTTCTCTCTCGCTCCCTTTATCTCTGTTTCTCTCTCTCTCTCTCTCTCTCATTTTGTCTATTGGATACATATGATAACCTGCTTAGCTTTATCAATAAGTTACTTATGGTGACAAAGATACGTTTGGACTAAGACTATGCTAATATAAGGTCGTTCACAAGAAAATAGAAAACTGTTTCTCGCTCGAGACGTCGAATACCTTGACAAATGTTGCTGACACGTCTCACCAAACATTATTCAGTGACTAAATTATTCGTAACTTACTTTTAATATTTTAAATAAGCAGTTTGTTATACACTTTGAAAGAGAGAGGGAGAGATGGAGAGAGAAATAGATAGAAAAATAAAGAGAGAATGTGTGTGGGAATAAGCGAACGAGAGAAAAAGAGAAAAGTTTTAAAATAGAGCTTCAGTTACATACGAAAAAGTTAGCATTTTCGTTTTTAGATGAATACGCAAACGTTAATTAATCTTATGTATATTCTACAGCGTCCATTTTTCGCGGGGTAGCCATCACGACAAACTTTCACAAGATTATTTATATTTTATGTATCTTTGATTTATAATTTAATAATATTCAGTTTAAAAATGTATTTTATTATTCAATATTGTTTGCTGAGAAAACATTTTTGAAGAACATTAAATATTCAAATTAAAAACACGAATAAATTTATTTCAATTTAAACGTATATCATATTAACAAAATGAAAATAAAATAAAACCGAAAGCTATATATATTTTCATATATATTTCTCTTAACTTTAGCCCATTTAAACCATTCTATCTGACGTATATATATACACACACATAACTCAAAAATACTATAAAATTATAAATATTATGCAATATTAATTTAATGGGAAAAAATATTAATTAATATAGAATTTCGATATAATTTTGATATTTACTTAATATAATACAGCATACATAATAAAGATTTTATATCGAGAGCGTTTTAATTTAAAAAAAAAGTGCCTTTAAACGATTCATTACAATATCTACAGATTATTTATATCAACATTTCAAAACTCTTTTATTGTCTAAAATTAACAAATTTTGCATATTGAAATACAGGTATTGAAAAATGTCCAATTAGAATTCTGAACGTTCGAAACAATGGAAAACTGGGCTGATACCGGGCTTTTTTCGCTATAATAAAAAATGAACGGGAAAAACGAAAGCCTAACCAGTCGAGGATCGATGTAAAAGAAAAATAAAAAGCTAAACCCCTGCGGCAACCAACCCCCCACGTATTTTCCACGTATTCTCCACATATCCTCCGCGTATTCTCCGCGTATTCTCCACGTATTCTTCATTTGCAGCTCGCCAGGCCCACGACAAGCTCGTAAAGCAAAACGTCAAGTTGCCCTTTGCGACTGCGCGAGACGACTTTACAATTACAAGACGATGACTCCCGGGGCCTCCGTGACAGGGCAACCGCGTCTTCACGCATCAGCCTTTTTCTCTCCCGTGTCCAGGGCATTCAAGTACCGCCCCCCATTGCTCATTTCTCACGTGAAAAACGTCGCGCGTTTTCCCTCTGGCCCCGCACTCGGCCCCATCGTTGTTTCGCAGTGTACGCCGCAAGGATTTCTTGTCGCATCACCAGCATCTCCCGGATTGGATTTCCTGGATTTCCGGCGCACCTTCCTGTTGAGTACGAATCAGCCGACCGATGATTCGATGTATTTTAAATATACTACAAACAGGAAGACGACTTTTTTAAATTTGAAATAGCGTCTGCATTAAGATCGAGTTATAGAAGATTAATCGAAAAAGTACAGATGTTGAGAATTAGAAGGTATAAATTTCCAATTTTTTTCTCTTTGCTTTTTGTACGTTTAGATATTTATTACGGAATATTTTTTAACCGACGGTAACTTTGCTCGAGAAATTATTCGTTATGGAATTTATCGATTTTCTATAACTAACTTGTTTAAAGGACAAGTATCAGCCAATCTCTGAACAAATATTTAATCTTGTATGAAAAAGAAATATGAGAATTATATTTGAAAAGCAGCTGTACGACAAACTTTTCTACGTTCATTTTTAAACTTTTGTAAAAAATTATTAATACAATCAACAATTAAACAATTTGATTTTATCATATTTTCTAATTACTTATACTAAAAATATTTTAAAAAGTTCGTGATACAGATCTAAAATTTTCCTGTATGAAACTAATATCTTCATTATTCTGTTAAGTCAATGTTTTATTTATGCTACCGTGATATTAGTACTTTACTTAATATCGTTTAAGCTTATGAATATTTTAAAAACTTAATTTTCAACCGGTATTGACACATAAATTATTTTTCATAGTAGGTGTTTGAGTTATATGTAAAAGAGTACTTTACTCTGAAAGCCGACGTAAACTCAATTTTCCATTTACCCAGAAGCAGAAAGCCTGCCGCAAGATGTTACGTTAACAACAACTGTTCTCATATTGCACGAAAGATGACATATGCAGCTTTAACTTACCGAGTACTGCACGCCTTCGTGTATATTTGTACGCACATGTGCATATTTATATCCTGGAAATGTATCTAAAATACGAAATAGAAAGACATAAATGTAAAAACCAGCCAATGGATGAAAAATTGACAAAATTTTCGAAGACTTGCTTACGCAAATAGAAAGATATAAGTTTCAAATATAGTAATTATTTATCAAAAAAATTATTCTTCGACTTCATCGAAGAAATAAGAAACAATATCTTATTATGGGATTTTTTATTTCCAAAGAGAAAGCGAATAATTCTGTCGTACGTAAATACAAAATAATTTTAAATATTTTTTCTATCAATTATGGTCTTTCGTAATAAGAAAATACGATTCGCAAAAGATAATGCCATAATACATTGTAAAAGAAAGCAAACAGAACTTATGAATATTATGCAAATTATGGACCGACATTTTTCACCTTTCCGATCACGATATCGTGCAAACACAAAAATCTTTTTAAAGTATCAATTTATATAAGCGCAAACATCGTATCAACGTCATATAAAGCTTTGCCTAACGCCATCGAGTCGACGAGAAGAACGAAAGTTCTTTTCAGGGTCAGCCACCCTGAAGCCTTTGAGCATAAAGGAACCAAGGGACTCGGAAGCACGTCATAAGCGACAAGAAACAGACGTACAAAGAAGAAGCCTCGGAGCTCACGTGATACTATCCATTGCGGTAGTTTCGAAGAGACTCGAGCCACGCGCACCAAAACAGGATTTCCGAAAGACACAGTCGTACACGCATAAAAATATTTTACGCGTATAACGTCGTTGGTCCTATTGAATTGCGAAGGCGCGTCTGCGCAGGCGTACGAACGCCGATGCCGAGAATTTCATTAATTCGCCGGAAGTTATGCGAGATACCGACGTCTGTTGTACGTATGCGGGGAACCTTTAGGCGCGTTTGATTCCGGCTGTTCTGTGCATCCGTAAAACGATCCTCTAGTGCCAAGCGGAATGCTATAGCTGCCACGGAAATATCCTTCATAACGAATGACCAGAGGAATCGCATGGACGCAACTTATTCAACTACGGTTCTATTTATATCACTGATATCGTTAGGTAGATATTAAAAATAAAAATAAAGTAAATCTTGCAAAAGACGAGAGTCTTTTATTATATTTGAGAAATGAGATTGGCTGTTTTATTAAATTTAAAGGAATTGCTTGAATTCGATCGATAAGTCCTAAACTAGATTCAAATGATTCGAATGTCTATTTTTTTACTTGGAACTTTGATATTTATAGACTAACTAAGCCAAAGACAGTTTTACTTATTCCTCCGTACTCCAACGTGTTAAAATCACCGATTTCTATTTTTACTCTCTGAAAGGTAAGATAGAAGCTCGCAACTTCGAGAATAGCGGCTGTTTTACTTGGCAAGTATAAGAATAAACTAAAGTACCAAGTATATTTATAACTTCTATAAATGTCAATTCTTTTGCTTAATAGCATAACTCAGAATTGTAATTATATATTTTTATTTCATTCGATAAGAAATTTTACTGATATACCAACAGAATTTAACTAAATTAAATATTCATTTTAAAAAAACGAAAAATATTGGTCCATTGAATTATTTACTTAGTAAATAAGTTTGAACTAATTTAACTATGCGTATACTCACGAGAAACTGTAAATTAAATCTATAAGTCGATAAATAACGATTAAAAGACTGAATTAATATTAAAATCTTGAATACATTTTTGCATTCATTTTTTGTATTCGTCGTTACATTCTTATTCAAGATAAAAATTGCATCAAAAATCTTCTACGAAATATATCGGAAAAAAATGCCAAGAATAAACGCATCAACAAACAGGATATCAACTATTGGTAAAAGTACGAAATGAATTCCTTAATTATTGATAAATTAAAGGTACTTTCTGTAAAATACGCAATTATAATTTGTATGTGAAACTATTGCTCGCGGTCCTATGAAGTTCGTTTTAATTAGGATACTCGTTACGGTTTTACAAATGCAAAACATCGATGAATCATTATTCAGTCACGTAAAGTACCACCGGTGTCTTTGATCTGAATTGGTGCCACTTTACTTAGATATAATTAATTAATCAGCCTGGATATATTTGACCAACTCTATGCTAAAATATGATTTGTTCGAGATCGTCCAAGGATAATGAAATATTTAACGTGGAGTGGAAGACGTTTTTTATAGCAGACAGTTATTTTGCATTATAAATGAAAATCAAAATATAATAACGTAAGAATCAAGAATTCGAAAATGATAATACGGTTAGGAATTTCAAAGATAAATTAGATTATTAACGTGAAACCCGATATAAATTTTTTTTTACGCAAAAATAAAAACTTCTGCTCTCTGGTAGACCTTGATAACGAATACACTTCTTAAGTTAAAGCGAATCAAGAATACCAATTTTTTAAAACTATAACTTCAACTTAAAAAACTGCAACTCATCGCAATAAAAAAAATATTCATAGAATAATGTAAATTCTTAGCTAAAGTTTCTCAAAAAAAAATTTATTTCTGTAGTTGATAACTTTTATTGTAAATTTTTTTATTTTAAAACATAAAAAGTAATATATGCAGACATTTATAACGTATTTAAACTTTTATTACTTTTTATCTATCCAGCATTTTAAATAATTTGTGAACACGATGAAATATAAATAAAAACTGGTCTTAAATTACGTTCAATTTATTCACGCGCCCGATTATCTTAACTCCTCGTTTTCTCTTTCTATTAAAATTTAATATACAAATTCGTAATATGATTTCTCATAATTTTCCTACCATTAAAAACAGAGTTAAGAAAAAACAGAATGCAAGATTGAATAGTCCGCACGGAAAAATTAATGTTTTAAAATTGCTTCTTTTGATTGCAGGCCGAGGAACTGAATACCATCGTCGGCAATGCTTTTCGTATGGCGTACGTGGCGCAACTCCAGCGCCAACCAATGTTCCAAGATGTGATTAACTCGAAATCGAACGCACACTTTCGGAAGGACAAGTATCAACAGGAAAATCAGACCGCCGTATGGGTGAGTTGAGCTAAATATTCTATTATTTCGAAGCAAAGGCGATTGCTTTACTTAGAGACTTTAATTTAATAATGGAGGTAAAACTCATCGTAAGTATTCGATGAATTTTATAGCGAATTTATAATTATTTATGTAAATCGATATTAAATTTTTTCAAAAAATGGAATGATTATTTTAAAATTAAATTTTATTTCTCTTATCATTGCTTTTTTAAAAAAATTTTTCAATTATTTCGATACATTTGACGTTTTAACGATTTTTCTGTACGTTTACAATTTTACAAAAAATATACAAAACTGCTTTTGATGGTTATATGTAACATAATATTATGAAAGTATAATATTATATAGGTAATATTTTATTTACTTCGGTAATTGATAAAAAGGATAACAATACATTTGTACAAACATTTTAAAGCATATAATTTATGAAACATTATTTATAAAGGAATTTAAAAAATATTCGGTTACTTCGTAATACACTCTGATTTATTTTATCAATAGATTATTTTTTAAATAAAAACATTTTTCGATCGCGTATTCGTGAAAATCTACTTTAAATGCAGCATTAGACGATATTCGTTTTACTCGAATTATTTATGTATTTATAACTACATAATTCATAAGAGAAATGTAAGTTTTATTATTAGTGACCAACGCGTTAAATCCATTGAACAAAAATATAACTATCTTCCGTCGGAAGTTTCAACCACGGTCTTTCATACTATTCTGTTGCAACAATGAGTTCCTCGTACGTAGTAGAATAGTAATTGTTCACGCAATCAACTTTTCGTACGTATCATTTTACAAATCAATTGTAAAGTATGTAAATAATAATTATACAAGATTTTTCGATTATAAATTTATGAAGTAAATTTGTAGGCTATTTTCCAAGGAACTTTTTTTTTTCACGCTGATGCATAAAATATTCATCAAAGCAACATATAATTTCCTGTTTTTACTTTTCAAACGAGCGATACGCAACTGTTGCGTAACAGCTAGAAAAGCCATACATGAGATTCATAAAAATAAAGAACCCTTACAAAACTTTGATATAGCGACGCACGTTGCATAAGTTCCGTGCATACTTTTGTATTCACCGCGGTGCTAGGAACTTTTGCTCGAGGAGAACTAATTATAGATTCACCTACACGCTCGTTCGTGTCATGAAAAGATTCCGCGACGAAAGAAGAAAGGGGTTGGTACATTTATTCACGAGAATTCTCAACGACGAATCAAACGAGTTTTAAAAAATAAAAACGCACGTGTGAAGAAGGAATACGAGTTTAAGGTTTTTAAATCGGTGAATGGTAAACTTTCTGCGTACGCGTCGGCAAGGTAAAAAGAAATTAACGTGTATAGGAAAAACGACATATAGCAGTGGAAAATCGACCGAATTTTAATTATATAAATGAAAAAATCATTCACGCTTCCTGTTTTCATTATCGCGTATGAACTAAATTTTTCACGAGTCTTTGATATGTTGTTTGATTCGAAGTTTAAAGCTTAAGAAAATTGACACTTAACAAATTCTATAGATATGCATAAGATATAAGAAATCAATAATACCTTGAATTGAATGAATACCCATAGTTCAAGAGATTTTGTTTGCGAAATTTTACTTCATCGATTTGAAAGTTTTTTCGAATATTTTTCGAGTATGTAATTTCAAAATTTTAAGTTATACGTCGATATTGAATAAAATTTAGATATTTCAAAATATTAATCAAACTTACCGATAAAAAATTTACTTTGGACTAAATATTTATTAAGAATATTAAAAGAACGTATAAACCGAAGATTTAAAAAAAGTATATTTTAAAATATAAACTATATCTTTCTGCACCCGAAAGCATTGTAAAAACCCATTTTTTTACTAAAAGACTCAACGTAAAAAGAAATATAAATTTATAAATTTATCGATATCGAATATTATTTAGATGGGCCAAGGACGATATCGCAACGAATACAAGTAGATAATTTTGCTGTCGAATAAAACCCTCGGAAAAGTAAATAGCGTTAAAAAAATTTCAAGTGAAACGCGGAAGGCACGAAATAAAAAGAAATTATATAAATAACGAAGGAGGCGAAAATTGTGGTGGACAGTCGCATAGGAGACGTTTCGCTTGGCGGCGCAACTCATCGCACACAACTTTGCACATCGGTTTAAAAGAAGTGCATTGGACTCTTGATGAAGTTTCTATTGTACGCTCGAAGCTCTTTTTCCTACCGGCGCTTTGTTGCCTTTTTCAATTGTACACGAAAAATAGGCGCACCGTCTTCCTCCCGTCCCTCATTCGCTACGCAAGACCATTGCTTGCAATTTGGTAAGCTTATACGCTTGCGTTTACTTAGCGTGGATTGTTATGTAATTGCGCGTAGTGAAGTTGAGCCTGAAAAGCCATTTAGAGGGTGTTAACCATGGCGATTGTTGTCAACTACTTCTTAGCGTGCAGTCCCATTAATAATACGTAGTTTATGCACGATGGTTTTCATCGTATGACGCAATTATAAAAATGCTCCGTAAGCGTTACGAATTTTTAGTTTAGCGTTTTTGTTTGTTTATCTAAATTTATAAATAAAATAATTTACGCGTTAATGTGTCATTTTATGATAGCCTTTTCGAGGAATGTGCAATTTATCAGTTAAATGCCAATTTATTTTTATAAAACACGCTGTAATTTTATACGAACAAGAGTTTTATTCGAATTTATAAGTATATGGAAGAAAATAATTATATTATAATTATAATTGGAATTTTCTAAAGACATGTCATGGTATTTCTAATTTAATTAGGCACGATTTGCATTAAGTATAATTTACATCGTTGATAATATTATTTTTACAAATGTGAATTCAACTTCGATAGGGAAATATTCGATATTTTAAAATTATTTTACGCTTGTATAAAAAATGTATTGTTAATTTGATATGTTTTTAAAATACACATTAAAAATAATATTACATAATTTAATAAAAATATTAAAGAATCATAAATTAATGCTCTTTGATGATACATAGAATTAGAAATATCTTTATAATAAAGAAAAAAAGAAAAAAGTTTTAAGTTACCTTCGCGTTAAAAAAATAATTTCAAATTCTTGTAAAATACCTTAATAAAATTAAATAGTAATCTGTAATAAAATCTGTGATAAAAAGAAAGACTAATATTTTAAAACTATCTCACCAATCTAAACACATATCCAATTCAAATCTAAATAGAGAATGCTATCGGTGCTAAAGCTTATGAACCAATCTCTTTTTAACTTAGTAGCTGTTTTAATAAATGTCGTATACATGTTAAAGTTGCACTTTACAAGCAGCATAATAAATTGAAATGATAAAAGAAATATTAGATACTTATTAAATATCTTATTGAAAATTCATCGATTTACATAAATATTTTAACGATAGTTAAGATATTGATATGCGTATATATAATAGTATTTTAAATTAAGACTACATTTTTACTACGTATTTTAAACTAAATTCCAATCTATTTATATAACAAATATCTCATAAATAAAACAGTAACACGTAAAAAAATTTATAAAAATACTTGAAATAAATTAAATAGAATTTATACATTTATTGCTCATTTTAAATCAATGACTAACATCTACATCGAATATAAAACGAAACATTATTTTTTTTTTCGATATCGTTCAAATAATATTTATCAATTTTTTTCCAATAAATAATAAAATCGTTAAATTTTATACATCAAAATTCAAAAACATTTTTCTAAAGACTGAGATATCAATTAAATAAAGTGATCAAAACTACGTCACATTCATAATTTAACGCGATTAAAAACGATAGATACTTAATATATCGTTTATACTCTAATAAATAAATTTAAATATAAAATATTCTTTTTAATGCAAAACCTAATTGATTTGTGAAAGAAAACGCAATCCAATAATTTACGGTTCTTTAGAACAAGTCACTCGTCGTCAGTGATTCGGCAAACAACAACAACAACAACAACAATAACAACAATAACATCGTCGGTAGTGGCAGTTGCAGAAGTCCATCCTCGAATCTCTGGCAGGCCAAGCAACAACAGACGACTTCTTCGAGCAACAGTAGCAGCGAGGAAAGCGACATGAACTTGCAACTCGGCAACGCCAGTTCACCAACTCTTCGGCTCTCCAATGTCAAGGTATTGTTTTGTGCGACGCTTGTGTTCAAATTTACTAAACGTTTTACTGAGAAAATACCGTAAATATGTAGACTCGTTGTCACGGAAGATGAAATTTGAAATCAAAGTTGGACGCTCTTTTGTTTTATTATTTTAACGAATATGTAAGATCGTGAATTTTCTTAAAGTGGAAGATTCAAGATTTATTATAAATTTATAACCATGGAATACAGTTAATAATTAAATTCTTCTATTACGATCAATTCAGATTGATAAATGATAAATGATATTCGATATTTATAAATTCGAAAAAAATACACGTTATAGAATAAAAAATCTGTGGTACGCGACCATCAATTTGTTTTTAGTCGTTAACCAATCGAACGCGATTATATATTTTATACAAAAATAAGTTCCTTGAAAACCATCGTTCGATCAATGGTACATATAAATGGAATAAAAATTAAAATAAAAGCAAGTAAATCATCTTCCATCGTAATATTTCGCTCGACGACAAAAAAATAAAGGAAAATCGGTAGATCTTTACTCCTTCATCGTGTTTGACTCTATTCAATAAAATCTGAGAAGAAAGAAGTATTCGGTAACGATTCATCAAGAAACCGTGGTTTTTATGAAGTATCGCATTTCACGACGAGCACTTTATATACCACGATTTTACCCAATGCACATAAATGTCTTACGAACCTAATCCTTTTTCATAAATCAACGGAAACGCGTAGATCCTTACCTACGAGATCCTCGACAACGAATCCACATACCGTCCCTAATCCGCCATTCAAATATTTGAAACAACTTTTTTCATTTTTGTCTCGACAGGCGCCGAATTCGATCCCTGGCCTGCGGCCGTCGCACAACTTCGGCAACGTCCTCAGTCCCTTGCACGCCGAGGACTCGACTACCAAGAGCATCTCCCAGCAGAGCACACCCAGCAGCGAAGAGAGCAACTCGCCCACGGAGCTCAATTCGTACAAGCGGCTTGCGGATAAGCCGCCCCTCATCAAACGACTCGCCATGGGTCTCACTGGTAAGCGACTTTACCGCTTATCATTGGCGCACTTTTTTCATTCGGATCCCCAGTTGAAGTTTCGCCCTGCGTCGGAGTCCGGCATCGCCGCTTCGTATAAATTAAAACCGGCCAATCGATATATTGCGCGTTAACTTTTTATTTTATCGAACTCGAGCGGTTACCCTTTGAGAATAAAAAGGGATAATTTGCGACGCGTGATATTATTTAGCTGAGATCCTTTCTTCGAGCGATCAATTTATCAAAAGTTTATGCTTTTATAGGAACGAAAAATAGGCTCGATGAACTTAAAGTAAGGAAAACAGTGGTACACGATAAAGAAACAACGACAAAGCTACCGAAACGGTAGTTGTGTTTGCGCCGCAGAAAAATTGCTTCCTCTTATTCATCGGTGAATAATAATAAAGTATAAATTATAGTAAAGCAACGCGAATCCAATACCGTGATCTATAATTCTTAGACTATGGATGATAAGCGTAATTAACGATAGAAAGAAAAGTAGGTTAATCCGAGCGGAGAAAAAAGAAAGTTTCGCATCAGCGGCCGCGAATCGCGAAGAATCGCTTGCGGGTTGGAGCGGCATAAAAAAAGTAGGAAATAAAATTAAGTCGAATGCGCGTCTACATTGGTTACAGGCGGTCGGGACGTGTTGGGCCTTAACGGCGAGGACGACAGCTGTCCGTTGGTGAGCGACGGCAGTACGCCAACGTCGCCGACGACGACGAGGCCGCACTCAGGCGGTTACATCAATGAGGCCATTATTGAGTCCGACACCAGCGCTATGACAAGGCCTCAGCACCAACAACAGCAGCAACAGCAGCAACATCACTATGGAAAGCTACTACCGGTCACCGAGAGCCTCGACAATACCATCAATTCCACCATCAATGCCAAGAATTTCAATATCGAGAATAACAGGTTCGTGCCAAGCACAGTCGAGTCGATTATACTCCTCGTTCCTTCCTTCCTCGTTGACACCCATCGTTTTCGTTCTCTTCCTCTCTCCCTCTCCCTCTACCTTTAAAAGAAAAAATTGCTTCATGAGAAAACAGAGAAGGTTAGAGAGCGAGAGAGGAGAAGGGGAAGAGAATGTCTGTCGAAGGAATATCCTTTGTCAATGGTGTTATTATGCGATGGATGAATAGTATTAGGATTTTATTGGATGGCAAGACCATTGTTTTACGGTCTGGCTATATAATAACTCGAGAGGGAATCTTATTTTGTTTGTTTTCGTTGTTGTCCTTGTTGAATTTTTACGCTATTGATCGATTAGAAAATTAATAAGATTTTGGTAAACTTTAATTATAATAATAATGGGGAATTTTTCTTTTTAATAATACGCTCAAAATAATATATTCTTAATTTTATCGTTTTTTTGAAACAAATTTTTTAAACGTGAATATTTGTAAAATGTTCTGAAAATTTTCAATTAAAGGAACTGTCATTTTTTAAACAATTTATTTTAATATAATTCGATAAAATCATTAAAATTATGGTTAATTAAAAATTTAATTTTTGATAGCTCAACAATATTTAATTACTTTGTTTAATTTTGTATTTTTTCGTGCAATAAGAGAATACAATATTTTCTAAACAATATTTTAATAATATTTCTTTCGGATTCAATACATTAAAAAATATACCTGTTTGTGGCTAAACTTTCATTTAAAATTAATATGCTTGTAAAACTCTCAATATTCTTACTATTACCAAGTATCCACTTCACTACCCGAATATAAATATCCATGAATTTATATGATTTGTTTCGGTATTTATAAAAATAATTTATTCGACTCTTTAAATACAAGATGCATATTAAAATAATTATTTTACAAAATGATACTTTAATTTAAGCAAATACTGTCTTTGATATATTTCAATGTATTCTATTCCATCTTAAATTGTACGTTTTTATCCAGTCTTATATCAGATAAGTTATTTGATAAAAAATCCTAGAAATCTATGAAGTAGATAAATTTTCGATACTGTTATTGCGTTAAATTTAAATTCGAATAAAAGCGTTACTATGAATAAAATTACTCGTTATATTCGATAATCGAATATAGTTTAAAACATAAAAAGTAACATAAAGGTACAATTGCAAATATGAAGATTTAATTTGGGTAGTTTTAATAGTTTTTCATTCATCGCATAAAAATACCGTCACCGTTTCGATTCGGCTCGTGTAACGAGTTATATTAAGTCGGTGAAAATACATAAAATTGGTCACCGTATCGATTTTTTTTACGTTATTTAACTTTATTGGTAGCAAAACGAAACAAAAATTAGCCACGAAAGAAAATAAAATGCCGAAAAGAAACGAGTGACAGGAACACTACGATGCCGTAATGGTTATACCTAAACGACATGTATTCGAAGCTTGGTTCGTATGTCGAGCTCCAGCGGCGTAATTTAATTGAAATCGATTTTGGTATGGTCGTCGGCAGCAGACTAGCGCAAAACTCCGCGGCGGAGCCGGACTTCAAATCGAAACGAAGGTCGCAGATCAGCACGTCGAGCAGTTCGGTACCCGCCGACGGCAGTATGCACGGCTCGACGCCCACACCGCCGCCACTTCCGGAGCGGACGGACAGCCTCAACAATCGCAGCGAGGAGGGCGAACTCAGGCGGGCGCCTTGGTTCCAAGCTGGGATACCGAGGTATGGGATTCGGATGCGGATGGCTAGGGAACCGCTTCCGCTTTTTTCTTTTTCTCTCTTTTCGACCAACCCCTCGCTTCGCTTTACCTCTCCTGCGTTTTCGTATTAAATAGAAGATGGGAGACATTTTTAGCATTTGCACATTTCTCTTCTTTCGTCTATTTTATCACCTAAAAAAACATCTCTAACTTTTTAAACGTTTCCGAGGTTTTATGTATATCTCTTTGGAGCGCTGTTAAAAATCATTTTTATAGTTGTCGATCGTTTTCTTTGTTAACACCATCCATCTAATAAATGTACAAATACTGAATTTGAATATAAAACGTACCGAACGGTAAAATAGCGAATCGATATCAGCGATTATTGATTTATATGAATTATTTAACAAGTTACGAAATTCGGTAGTCTTTTCCTAAATTTTGTACATATTAAAGGGTAAAATGCGCGCATCTCTCGAGTAAAATTATAAAGTGACTAACATTTTTAAAAGAGGAGGAAACAAATTTGAAAAAGAAACAGAATACTTTTGCGTACTTTCGTCAAAACGAGTCGTTCGTATACCAACGTATAATTTGTATACGTAGATTTATATTAAGGTAACGAGTCGTTAGAACATCTGTATCTCTTTTAAAATGTTATTTATTTGCTCGTTTATACTATTCATTGGTAAATGTAATATCATTGCATAAAAAATTAATCGTTAAAAATTACTCGCATTAAATACAGTACATCTTTAAACATTTTTCGAAGCCCGAATTCTTTCCATGTACACATATATTTTAATTAAACGTATAATATCACGATTCTTTTAAATGCTCTAGTTAGTTAAAAAATAAAGAAGAATATTTTTCGGGTATTATTCCTCGAAGAGAGTATTTTGCGTTACTGCAAAGATCTCCCTAAAGCCACTTTCCAACTACTTCGTCCTTCTTTCAATCCCAACGTCAAATACAATTACCGGAGATGTGGCTGTTGCCTCTGCAAAAACAATGGCCCATAGGATTAATCCTTATGGGACGACAGCCCTAATTTGTAAAGGCCTTCGCTGCAGGCCGGCGATTCGGCCTCGCTCCCCGTCCTACGAAAAAAGGGATCCCACGCAACTCGTTAACGAACCCGCGCCATCCTTGGCTCAAAATCTAACCAAAGAACTTTTCTCGTAGGGAAATCACGCTGGAGGTGCTGAGCCAGGAACCCGAAGGAGCCTTCATGGTTCGCGAGAGCACGAGTAAACCTGGCTGTTACGCCTTGTCGCTGCGCGTGCCACGCGAGTTTCAGCCGAGCGGCATCGCCCATTATCTCATCATGCGAACGAACAAGGGCTACAAAATTAAGGTAGGCAGAATTAATTAAACTCGGCCACTGCAGCCGTCACCTCGGGTTTTCGGCGGAACAGTTTTCTTCCTCCGAGCTGCCGGGCAAAGGCATCACGGGAGTTTGGTTCACGCGAGCTTTAAATTCGAGTTTTTCCGAGATGCAACCTTTTTTTTTTATTTCTGTAAGGATAAGATATATGGATATGAGATATTATCGATGATCTGGTAATTTTTAGCCAACGTTATCGTCTTTTTAAATATTGTACACTGTAAAAATGCGTGCGTCGTTAATTATTAGGCGAAGCTGTATTTACTATTCCAAAGAAAATAACAAGTTAGTCATGAATAAATTAATCATGCAAAATATCGTTATGACTCTTCGTATATTGCTGTTTGCGCTTATAACTAAATATATGCACTGTTTATCACTTTTTATATTGACTAAAGGAATTTTTCTCAATAAATCAAATATTAGAAATTTTTATGAAATAAAATTATGTAAAAATATTCCATTCGCTAATTAAAATTTTTCACATATTTATAAAGAACATTTTAATTTATGGAGCAACTTTATTCTCTATAATTATATAAAAATAAAATACCTACGCCGATATCATTGAATTTATATGTAAATATTACAACATTTTCTCCGTGCATATTGTAATTAATTTACCGTCGATGCAGTGGATTGTAAATATATTTATCAAAGTATCTTTTCAACTCTTTTGAATTGCTTTATATATTTATAAAAAGTGTACACAATAAAATAATTAATTTTTTTTTATTCAAATCAGTTATTTATTTATCTTAATTACTTTTAAATTAAAATAAATTAATAATATTTAACCGACATGATATTATTACGAATATTCTTTGAAATTATTTTAAATTTTGACGTTTCGTACATTTTAAATGAAAAAAAAGCATTAAAAATTTAATATTGTGTAATGATTTTTTAAAAATACCGTAGATAACTTTATAAAATATATTTTTTTATTTAAATTATGATATGAAAATTTTTGCAACTTTTAAAATTATAATTCATTTTACTATCTTTATCTATTCAATAATTCATCCATCGTTTTGTATGAAAATAACATGATAAATCTTTGCTTGAATACACTTTAATTTCAAAACATCGACAATTTTAAAAATATCGCAAAAAAGGCTTTAAAAATTAAGACTAATAACTATTTACAATTTTTAATTTTAATCGAAAGGCAATTTATAATATTAAAATTTCTGACTGTGATTTATAAATTTTATTTTATTTTTCTTAAAAACTCATACTCAATACCATGAATCATAAGTTCGACTTTACTAAAATTTCATCTATCGTGCAATTTATGGTCGGCAAACCCGCAAACATATCGAACGTTTATTTGTTCGATTACGCGCATTCTTCCGAAAGATTTGAAGTGAATCGAAAAAGTAAGATTTTCGGGTTTGCGCTTTTTCTCACCCGTCTACAAATCTATTCTTATGTAAAAAACTCGTAATGTAATAGAAAACGTGACTAAAAACTCATATCTTACGAGAATTGTAGGAAAAAGATGCGAACTGTTGAATATGCCCGATATATTTTTGGAAGGTCTAACGCGACAATTTCCAGCAAACTATTTTCGTATTGATCCATTCAATAATACAAGATAAGATATTTATGTATAATTTTTTTTTATTCAAAAAAGGTTAACTCAATAATAAAAATTCCATTAAAAGAGTTCTATATATTAGAAAATAAAGTATAAATTGATTATGTAATACTAACTTATATATTTAACGTGCCACTTCTATTAAATTATGTTTTCTAATTGTATTTATACTTTACTACTCTAGGACATTTCACGAGCACTTGATGTATGTCGCGTGATACGATGTTTTTGTATATTTACATTTATAAGATACAAGATAATGGAATCTTCAAAAGCGTTAAAGTGTAACAGGAGAACATAATTATGTAAAATAAGTGTACATACTACTATTAAATAATACATATAAGATATAAACGTAGTATATGATTTTAGAATATCTACATTATATATTTTTGACGTCGTGTTAAATATTGATTTAAAAAAAAATTTTATTTAAAAAAATTAATTTACCGTTCGTAAAAAATTAAGTAAATATTTTTATATTGTTCATTAATAATAAATAAAGAGTTGTAAGTAATTAAAAAAATAAATCATTTAATCTAATAATTTAAAAAGATTTTGAATATTATAAAACTTCATATTAAAAGCAATAATTATTTAAGACAAATATTAAATAATAAGAAAATTTATTAAATATAATTCAAAATTACATCAACTATTTAATTTTATTAACTATGCACTTCAAAGCTGAAAAATGTTTTTATATAATAGATAATATCGATCCGCACTCTTTATTTAAAATACATACGTACTTTATATAATAAACAGCATTGAGTTATATTTAAAAAAATCTATTTTATTATTGTTCATTTCAATGAAATTTTTATTTTGTTATCGCTCGTTCCGAAACCTGAATTTATCAAGTTAAAGAATTTTGTATTATATATAATTAATTCATGATATTTTTTCAAGGTATTTTTTAAAGTTTGTTACCATTTTTTCTTGAAATTCTCATCTTTAAAATAAGCTGATAAACAGTTAAATAAGTATCGTAAACTTTTAATACCGCACAGGGGAAACGTTTTCAACTTTTTCTCGCGTATCCGATAGAATTTTCAAACGGTTCGGCAATCATAAGCAAAGATCGACGAGACAAGAAATAAAAGCCCTTTCCTCCATCCAGCGATTTTCACAAATTACAAACTGTTGAATCCTTATAAATTAAACTCCCGAGTCCAACCCAATTTCTTACAACAACGTGACTGATTCGTCTTTGTTCTCGACGAGGAATTGACGCAGAGTGACGCAACTCGAGTAATTCAGTCGACTTTCCACGAAGCACCACCCCTAAGAGTGTAAGCTTAATGCGAATTTCACGTATCTAATAACACAGTTCTCAAAAGTCGCGAATGAGTTTGTTGGTAGGGCTTTTGTCCGGGATTTTCAAGAGGAGGTTAACTACTTTCGGTGACGCGGATTAAGGTCGCGAGGTGTGCAGGCGAACCCGAGTTTTGCTTTGAACTTGAAGTGCAGATTTTCCAGCTTGTAGAGATCGTTGCACTTTGAAAAAGCTCCGTTGTAGCTTCGTGAAAGATTAAAGTTCTGATAACATTCTACTTGTATTATTTAAATCTAATTTTGTCGTGCTCGATAAAACTTTTATTCGAAATAATTTTGGAGTAATACAAACACACATAGGTTTTGATTATATACATTATACGATAGTATATTAAATAATTTCTTTTGATACTTCTATACGTAGGATAATCAAATATTTAATAATTATGATTTAAAATCTTAGACATATACCTACATGAAATATTTAAGAGTATAGTATCGCGCGATAAAATTTTACCGTCATAGTTCTTCGTTATCTAAAACTAAACTATGTTTCATCGCTTTATCGAAGAACGGATAACTTGTGATATCGCTATGAATATTACATACTTTATATTTCTTATTATTTTATGATTATAGAAATTTTCTATTACATACTTTCAAAATAATAAAGTTTTTATAAAAAGATGCTAAAAAATTTTTTACGTAGATGTAAAACTTTTAAAAATAACTTTCGAGAAATTTTTTTAGAATTATATAAAAGAAATATACATATAATTGCCAAATTAAATTATTAATTAACTAATTCAAGAATCAAAAGGTCAATTTCTGAAGTATACCTAAGATTAAAATATTCAGCACCGTATTTCGTTCATAGTCGTTTCTTTAAACTTTTAACAATTAGAAATTTCCGCCTTGAGAATTATACTTGGAATAGACCGGACGCGTAGTCATCTAAAAAAAATATAATTTTTAATAATCCCTTGAGCCTCGCACTGCTCGTTGTATTCAACGAAGTATTTTCAATTGTTTATTCATCTCCGCAAGTTTACGAATGAGCCCTGGAAAAAAAAATAAGAAAGCTGCGTGTATAAACAGCAATTTTTTCACAAAATTTTAGTGTACTCTCCCTTATGCATGAATCTCTACCTTCTTCTTTATTTCGCTTCCTCTTTCCACTTTCACGTACTTGATCCTCTCCTGGAGGATTAGCCGCACTCGCTTGGTCGTTCTATTTCAAGAAACGAGATCGTGTGCAACACGCTTATTCTTCTGCAACTTCATTTACGTTTTTGTACACTAAAGTACCACCAGGGATGGCTTCTTTGCTCGCGCCTCTCGCGTCGAAATCAAAGCTCTAAGACACGCGTAACGAGCTCGACGCATCCTAGATTCTCCGAAAAATTAGTCCCGGAATCGCTTTTTTACATTGCAATGGAGAAACTTACTCACTCGTAAAGGAATATGTAAGCTGGTTTATTTTCGACGCTTACGATATTGCGTGCTTCCTAATTAGACGACTCGCTATATTGTATAGGTAATATGCGGGCACACATGCGGGAGTAGTTCCGACGAAAAATTTATGGATGCAGTTTTGGTAGTGCATACGCTCGAGTACCAAATTAATCTTCCGTTGTATCGCATTAATAAGGATCCGAGCGATTTACTTTTAATAGGTCGTGAGAATGTATGACGAAAAAGCAGTCTTGTGTAAAATAATATTGTATCGTATATTCACATTTTAATTAGAACCTATGTACATTTTTTACATTTTTGTGTCCATGGAGAATAAGATTTAAAAAAAAGTAATAGCTTGATAAATTTTTTATGTTTTTACCGAAAATACTGTTCTCTTAATGTTCAAAGATTCTGATTATTTTTACGTTTAAAAAATATCGACCTATAATTATTTTATTTTCTTAACGAAACGTAGTAAAAGAATTATTAAAGATTAGTTCCCGGAATTTAATTGATATACTCAAAAATAAATAAAATAAATACATCGAAAAAATTATTCTTCCTTCGTGTACGTTTCTTTTAATTATTGTAATTTATTATTATTTAAAATACATATCGTCGAATATTTTTTTAGTTATTCCACCTTTGTATTTTGAATACAATGAATATCGCTTTTTATTTACGAAAGATAATCCATGTGGTTGAAAACTCACACCCTAAAATTTTTATGGTAATTTAATTAGTAAATAAATTTTTAAAGTCCCGTAAAAACAACTCAGAATATAAATTATTTAATAGTGATATCTATTGTTAAAATAAATGATAAATAATTTGAACCCTTTTTTCGATTCGTGTGAATCATTTCGTAATAAGATAAGCAGAAGTAGTAATCAAAATATTTAATGTTTTCATCGGCAGGGCTTCACCAAGGAGTTCACGACGTTGACCTCTCTGATAACGCATCACTCGGTGATGCCCGAGCTTTTGCCGTGTCCGCTTTCCTTGAGCCGCTACAACCCGAGCTTCGTCAAGACGGACTCGAACAAGGATTTTGCCGACATTGACTCCGACCCGGATTACAACACCCTTGCGGATTTTCGTAAAATGATGGCCGACCTCAACGTGTAAGACTAACCCTATCAGGGGCTTCTTTCCAGCCATGTGTACCGATTGTTTTTTCACTCCCAGCGGAAATGGGAAAATCGACTTTGGAGCGACGTTGCGTTCGTGTTTTTAGTTTTGTATACCTGGGCTGAAACTGACAATGAAACGACATTCTTTTTTATTTCGTTATACCAACTATCTTTAATTGTAAGAACATTTTCAATAATAAACATTCATCCTTGGACAGGATAATGAACGACAAAATAAGTCAAATTTATTAACATTATTCTGTGATTTTGAAAAAGCTATTATAATTATAACGAATTACGATCCATGAATGAGTAGCCGATTTGTTTATGATAACAATAATAATCATTGTTACACCCGCAAATCATATTGTTTGATTTAAACACAAGTATACAAAGTATAAAGCCGTGCGTACTCTGCATCGTGTGAATGAAAATATCCAAATCAATAATTCATGTAGACAGGCAAGTAAAAGAAAACTAAGCTGTTACATTTAATCTGATTACTTTAATATGAAAAATCAACATAAAACCCAATTTCGTTCGTTTGTAAGCTCATAAGCAATAAGCGAATACGGTAAACGAACGAAAAATGAAAAAATAACGACGCAGAGATAGAAAAATGTTTGATCGAATAAACGGATGAGGGTGAAAGAGGATAAATTTAAAAAGTAAATTACAATGGATGTAATGAAACTACGCTGTTATCCTCCTCGATAAGCGCAAGGAGTAGAAAAACTCCATTACGGTGATATGCTTGTAAGTCATTGATAGAAGTCTAAGCAAACATTCGTAGGGTTTATAGTCTATTTATAGTTGGTATAAAACGACAAGGTGAAAATGCTAAGAGCCTGATTCGAAGAATGATTGCGATAAACGGTCGATGTTCTCATTTTGCGTAAGCATATGCGTACGAATTTTTTGTAAGGGAGTAAAAAAAGTGTGTAATCATGAGAATCGTTTTCTTTTAAAAAGCAAATATAAAGATTAGATATATTAAAAACTTAATATTAGGTATAAATGTATTTATTTTGAAATAATTGTAACCAAAAATACAAAAAGAGTAAATTAAACGGATATAGAATTAATATTAAAATAGCATTTGAAAAAGCTGAAAAAAGTATTATTATTACAAATAATATTTTTACCTGTCGCTTCCATGGTTTGTGTAATTAAAATATTTAATCGTTCGCGTGATTTAAAATTTCTATGCAACAAACTAAAAAAACAATTATGTAAAATTACACGAATTTCTTTATCTCCTAAATTAACCCGATCTTTACTCAAATAAAGAAAAGGTTAATAAAGCGAGACAGGTAAATAAAGGAAGAATCGTTACCGCCGGAGTGCAGATATTGACTCAATTTTCATTCTTCCGTTTTTTTAAATTTCTTTTTATTATTACTCATGAATATCATCATTAATGTTATTTCCGATTCCTTGAATCATTGACACGTGTGGAAATCGACAGTTTCTGCGTCGTCATCGCGACGATGATATTACACATAAAAAATAAAAAGTAAAGCTTTGATGTATAAAAAAGGTAATAATATCGATAAATAAAAAAAATATTCAAAATGTGTTGATATTGTATATAAATTATGATTACTGTTATGCGATGTCGATTTTATTTAGTTAAGAGTGTGAGAACTGAATATTGAATAGCTGATTGGCAACTCTTGACGACAATCGCTCGAGTAACCTAGTCTTGTACAGAAGAGTTATGAGTTTAGGATACATGAGAAATGGAAAGGGTGGTTATAAAAACTCAGAGTATCTATCGTTTTATTTTTAAAGTATTACCTTCAAAGTTTCATGTTCACAATAAAAAAGAGTGGGAAGAAGAGTTTAATAATAACTGCTTAATAAAAAGAAAAATTGTAAGTTATCTTCGATTTATACGTTAATTTTAATTATTTAAAATTTACAAGATTTTACAAAAAATTCATAATTTTTCAAGTATAACGGTTTAAACATCAATTTTTTATCCACTTTTTAAGAAAAAGGCTTGACTATAATTTAAAAAATTTGAGTGTTGGTTGAGTTTTGATTTTCGAATATTGAATTAATTATTATATATATAAAGATTTATGTAAATCTTCAATAATCAATAAAAAAGTTTATTTACGCTATTTAGTTCATAACATACTAACATAAATATATATATATATATATGAATATTTTATTTTTGAAATTTAGTATATTTAATGCACAAAAACTTTAAATTCTGAGTTTTGATATCCATTGAAAATGAATTAAGAAATGAAGGCAGCGAATGAGAGGGGATACATAATGTCGAAAAAAACATGTAAACAAACGCGATACAGACTTGAACGTGACAAAATGATCGAGAAAATAAAATAAATGCTGGGATCTCAAAACTATTAGTCACGCGACCACTGGAGTAAATATCAGAATAGTATAATTGTATATTTGAAATGTAAAGTGTGAATTTGCGTAATCGATTTCAAATATTTAATGTAAGATTTTTTAGCTTGTATGAAAAAAGTATATTTTGTATCAATGAAATGTTACAATTACTTTAATTATATCGATTATAATTTTTAGAAAAACTAAATTAAAAATGAATAATAAAAATGTAATATACAAATATATTACATAAATTACATTACACTACAAGTACAGTAGCAAAGTTCATTTTTATAATTTTTTTACCAGATCAAGATTTATACATTGTTTTTTTTACTTTTAATGTAAAATATTTATTCATACAAGTTAAATATAAATTTTCTTTATGAAAAGGGAATACCAGTGAATTCTACAGTGCTAAAGTTAAGAGATCCCTTTAAAAGAAAAACATAAATACCAATTATGTATAACATTATCATTATCTTCTTGTGCTAAAATATTTGTACTATTATGAGGAAAAAGGATTTAACTAAAACATGCCAATAATGTGGCTTGTCGAAAGTCTCTGCTAACTGAATATTAACTGTTGCTTCAAATTTGTAACGTTCTAAAAATCATTATACTGATGCGTCGTATAATTTCAATAATAAAATTATTTATTAAATAGTGCTCTTTCTTATTGTTACCTTTTACTTTCATGAATGTAATTTTGTTTCGTTAAAGGATTGAATTTATCAATTATTTATTAATTGTAAAATAACATTTTATTTTATGTATTATTTTCAAATAAAAAAAACAATTGATAAAGAATTAGACATCTTCCCGGATAACATGTTTTTGTCTTTCTGATACAAAAGGTACAGATCCTTTTTTTGAATGTATACGTCGATTTGTTTCTCTGAAATAAAATAAAATAATTAGAATTTAAATTCAATTCAAAATCTATGAAGGATGAATCAAAAATTTCTTTTTTATATTTGTTAAAATAAATATAATATTTCTACTTTATCTATTTTTAAAGATTGTTAAATAAATCATAAATATTGAAAGTTACTAATTACAAAATTCTACTCAGATTTCATTTTATAAATTAAAGTGAGCCTTGATCTTTCCTTCAGTAATAATAGATGGTATAGTAGTAAACGATTACATACTTTCGCTTTGATTTTTCACGTATTCTGCGTAGTTCTGATTGTGCGTTATAAATATGTTTTGGAACTTGTCTATGCCGTGCGATTCGTCGCACTTGTGGATGACTTCCGAATTTTTCCTTTAGAGCTTCACCATAATTAAGTGCGGCTTTTTCTCTAGGTTTCAACTACAAATTTTAAGAAATAAAATAGAAAAAATTATGAATATTTTTTAAAAACTATGTTCAAAATTAGTTTTTCTAAGTTCAGAAATATTATACTTATAAAACAAAGGTAAACGGTAATTCATAGAATTTTAATACAATTAATTATATTATAAACAGTAAAAACATTATAAACAATATATACACATTTAAATTCTTTAATACTTGCATATCAACTATTATATAATTTTTAAATTTTATGCTATCTTGTTTCTTACAAAAAACTAATCAAATATATAAACTCTGCTTCTTACCACTCCTAATTTTTCTGATGCCCTAGCTTTCCAAACTCGAATATTCATTTCATCACTGCCACTAAGAATGTATTTATTATCGAGTGACCATGCTATACTCGTAAGCCTTTGCATACGTTTAGTGTGGTAAACTTCTCTAGAGTGACCTTTGTTAACTTCAAAAATTCGAATAGATTTATCATAACTACCAGCAACGAATTCTCTACCGGTAGGACTATAATCTACATCGATTACAGCTTCCACGTGATCCATATGAATATTAACTGGAGTTTTTAATTTACGTGTATCAAATGTATATAAACTAGAAAATATAAATTAAATTATTATTTTAATATAATTTTATTTTAAAAAGCTATATAAAAATAATTACTTATAATCTTCGTTAGCACATGTAAAAGTAAATGCCTCCATAGGATTCCATGAAAGTTTATTAGTGCGAAGTTTCATTACGACTCGTCGTAAAGGACCAGTTTCGCGTGTATCATACAGAATGATACTTCGATCGCTTGCACATGCAGCTAGAAAAAAGTTTAAAATGCTCATGTAACAATATTATTCAAGCAGTTAGAAAATTAAACAAATTCGTTTGTAAATCAAAGAATTTCATTTTAATATATATTTGTATGTAATAAAGTTTATATATTTACCAAGTAAATTAGTTTGCACATAATTATATTTAACATCGTGTAAGCTATCGACACCCCATTGAAAAGTTCGTATCGGTTCATTTCTTGTTTCTTCCCATAATTGGCATACTTCTCCACAAGTAGCAAAGAAAGGATTGTATCGATGATGAGTAATACCGGTTAAAATAGTCTGAAAACAAAATTGGTAATAATAACTGTTGAAAACATAAGTTAAAAATTTATGTACAATATAATTTTATAGTCCTTCAAAAAAAAAGTATTTATAAACTGACATATTAGTTTGATTAATAATTTATATTATAAAGCTTTTACAAAGATATAGAATAAAATATTAAATAAGGAACTTATTTTAAATTCTCTAAAATTATAACTTTACTTTAGTAATAATTGTATTTGTAGGTTCTATTTCTTCATTGTCATTCAATTTTTCATTTTTCCACGTTTTAATAGTTTTGTCATCTCCAATTGTAATAAAGGATTCAGAGTCAGGTTGAAACGTTATTCCTCGGACAATTCCATCATGCGCAAGAAAACTGTATTCGCAAGTTCTCTGAGGCAAATTCCAAACTCTTACTTCACCATCGTAAGCACCACTTAAAAGTACTTGCAATCGTCCCGGATGTTTGCACAAATAAGAAACAGAATCTTTATGTCCTTCTAAGTTACCGATAAATGGTTTTGCAAAGACTCTATCTAATTTTACTGCATTCAGAGCTCGTGTATATTCTCTTGGAGCTTCGAAAGGATGCAGGGCGGGATCATAGTTTCTTGGAACTAAAATAATGAATGATTATTAGTCAATGATTTTAGTTAATTATTCTATTATATTCTAATTAATGTTCTATATAACGGTATTTTTCCCATTAAAAATACTACTAAAAAAGTTTGAGGTTAAAACAACATATTTTCGATACCTTTATGAATATCTCGTTTTGTTTCTCGTAAATATTCATCTGGATTCCTCGACAATACTTTCACTTTCATGATAATAGCCGATTATTTTAGAAAAAAAAACGTGTAATAATAAAAATAGAAAGAAATTGTTGAACACAAGCAAATGCGGTCATAATTGTTATTGGCAATACGCTACTGCCTCTTGCGGATTTTTTGAAAACTTAGGAGTGTCTGAGCGGTGTCTAAAGATAAATGTGACAAGAAGAGAAGGGAACACGCGAATAGTGTATAAAAGTGTTCAAAAGTTACACTCAAAAGAAATCAAGTTTATAAAGTAAATTTAAATTGGATTCCAATCACAGAACATACATATTTTTACGATTATGTGTTCAGATATGTATGAAAATGTTAACAGGCGGAGACAGTTGTTATACTTTGATTAATTTTCTTTTATAAATAGAGAAATAATTATGTTTATAATTTATATACATCGAAAAAAATATTTAAATCTGGTTGTTTTAATTGTATAAAATAACTAATTTAGAAAGTAATGAAAGATATCGAAAATCTGTTCATTCGACAATAATTTATGCTTCCGTTTCACTGAAAGTTCATTTTATATTTCATTTAATTTAAATGCATATAAATTTTGAAATTGTTTACTTTATTGTGTATATATATATACATATAATAGAGTTGTAAAAAAATTCAAAATTTTTGGTAGTTAGTACATTTATATATATTAATGTTTATAATATTAAATATTATTATAATATATAAATTTTTGAAAATAGATAAAAATATAAAATATTTCATAATTTCTTATATATAGTATACGATATTTAGTTATATAAAAGGTAATTTATTACAATTTTAAGTAATTTCTTTTACATAAAATGAATTATAAAATTTTTGTTTGTATGTTAATATGACTATATTTACCAAGCATTATTTATATATATATTTAATAAATATTATGATGGATGTTCAGGAATCATTTCGTTCAAAATTCATTATTACAGGATTTTTTGTATTTACAATTTACATATTCATTTCCTCTATTAGATACAATTAAAGTAAATATAAATAATAATAATAAAAGAAAATATAATTTTTCGATAAAAAAAATTTATGTCTGTTATAAATATAAATGTTGAAAAAACAACTAAAAATTTCAATCTTGTAAAACATTGAATTAATATATTAGAAATAAAGAAAACTATGAACTCACTTAGCTCAAAAACAGTTAAATAATTCTATGAATAAGACAATTAGTTTTTAAATAAATAAAAGTTTAAATATTTTGTAAATTTAATAAATTATACATTCTTGTATGATCGAGAAAGTTTTTAACAAATAATCAAATGTAATAAAATTTATATTTGTAAAATGAATTAAAAATTAAGAGGTAGAAAAATTTTGTTATATGTTACATTGTATGCAAATTAAAACTTATAATTTATATACAATTATATTTTAAAAATAAAAAAATGAAATGAAATGTAATTGGTTTTAGGCTACAAATGAAAATGATAGTTAATTTATGGAAAATATGTCCGTAACAGAAAATAAAAATCTTAAATACATCAGATTAAGATCTAGATCACAAAATTAGAAAAACGAAGATTTAGATTTTAATTGGATTAATATTGAAAATTCATGAATATAGGTCTGAATCGTGGAAAAAAATAAAATCATAATCGTGTAACAAAAATCCAAAAAATGAGGAGGAATTAAAGAAAAAATATAATTTAATAATAGAATATTTATATTAATATATTTGTGAAATATAAAAAATATTAAAATTTATAATAATTACAAAAATTTCATATATAATAAAAAAAATGAAATATTAAATATGTATGTGAAAATTGTATTTTTAATAAAAATACAGAAACTAAAAATAAAAAATTGTAAAACGAACCGTTATTAAATTTTTAACGATAATAAAAAATATAAATAACGGGAAATAAAGGAAGGGAAATTTGGATGGAAATGGAAGATAAATTTTAACGTAAATTCAGTTTAATTATATAAATTAATTAGAAAACTTTTTATTTTTTTTTTCTACATCAATCGATGTTTTAAATATAAGTAAATAATTTTCAGATAATCGTCAAAACAAATTAGCTAGGAAACATTCTTCCTGTACCTCCTCAATATTTCGATGGCCTCGCTACCAACGAGTCGGTGACCAACAGTCGCCTTTAAAAAGGTTGATTTTAGCGAAATCACGAGTATTTCAAAGTAATATAGAAGTTTCGTCGTCGTTCTCGAAATGTCGAATTCTTCTTTGTTTTCGAGCAGGAACTGTGAAGAAAAAGCGATTTGATCGTTGTTCTGCGTTCTTTCCTTTCTTTTTCTTCTCCAATGGTAAATTTTTTATCCTTTGGATTAACAAGTTTTTAAATAACAAACATTTCCTTATTTAAAGCTTATTTAAAATGTGTTATAAACAGAAAAGATTCAATTCACTGTACAAGCTTTCTTCTATGTTCGAGAGTAGTTCTCGTTCATTGACCAAGATGGTGAAAATCTTAAATGAAACTACTACTCAAAAGTTAAGATCTATCGAGATTCAAGTAAACACAAATAGTCTCGGAGTTCACTTGTTTCCTAGTTTATTCAATGAGGATATTGGCAAACATCGAGACAAGTAACTAAATTCAACTTGAGAGTTCTTACTGAATTTCTAGTCGCGCAATTCCAAGAGTTGGAGTTGGATAAGTCATGGATCACTACTGCTCAAAGTCCATTTCGTACTATAGGTCTATCCAAGGCTGTTAAAAGGTCAAATACGTTTAAGGCTGTTTATGTGAACTATATATACAATTCGCTCATCGTCCTATAAGTTGTAATTTTTTCGTATTGAACGACACACGATTCAAATAAGTGTTATATCCGTTTCTTTTTCCGATAGTTAAGATAATTTTAACAATGTATTCTTTGTGATTTTTTTGTACCTAAAGCTCCTAGATGTATCATTATATATATTTTTATTATATATCGTATTTTTTCAATTAATAAAAAGAAATTAATATTCGTGGAAGTACTTATAGTTCTTTAATTCATAATTTTAAAGAATTTTTTAATTTCATTTATAAAATGAAGCACGATCAGAAAAGCATCGCGTAATTTTATTATGAAATATACTAGAAAAACTATTATATAATTTTAGATTTGGGTCGTAAAATAAATACCTTGATTTTATTTTCATTTGGGAAATTGGTGATATTTTTTTAGAGTCTTATTCACGATTTAGATTTTATTATGTACATCTTCATTTTTGTACTTTAGACATATTTATGTATTTTTATTTTTCTTCTTTCAATCTTAAAAAATAGTCCTTAATATTCAAATCTTAATTTTTCTTCATGATTCTTACTCTTTAAATAATATTTTTATTTTATAAAACAATTTTCAATGAATGGTATACTTTTCCACCTCAATGATATATCGATTTTCCAATTTTGTAATAATAGGTTGCGAAATTGTTTCTTATCATTATGAACAAAAATACGCTTAAAGAACATTTAAAATCATAAATAATGCGCGTAAATAAATAAATGCAACATCACAGTTAATTTTCTTTTAAATGAAAATGTGATGTTCGATAAGTAGCTCCCGAAATGCTTTAGTTAAATATATCTAATTTCTTTGAAAAAACTATAAAAAAAAATTTCTCGACATACTCACTTTTTCAGAATATTATATATAATGTTTAGAAATCGTTCTTGACCTTCGATTCTATTGTTTTGCTCTTATTTTTTTATCTGCAGATTTTCATATATTTTGACTTCTCGTGCATTAGTAATATTGCAATTGCATCATTCAAAAAGGTTGTGGATATCGTCTATTTTATCTTCGAAAGGTACTTAGCTTATTTGGTTGGGAATATTTGGATACAAATTTTTTTCGTATCTTCTTGTATTGAAATATGTATTCTTTTTTTAAGTAAATTTTTATTTGATAAAGAAGTTTTAAAATATCTTTAAATAAAGCAAAATTAATGCTTCATTACAAATAATGATAAAGGAATTTTTTATTTTTTGTTAACGAATATAGAGGAATATGAGCATATAAATCCTATCTAGGATAAATAAATTTTTCAGAATAAGCATTTAAACCTGAACTCGTGAAAGATTTACTAAATTTGTACATGCATCGAAGTTTTAAAGCATCTGAAATATTCTGTTTTAAACAAACGAGAATCGAATTTTTTTTAATAGAGAAAGTTTTAAGGTGTTTACTATATACAGATACGTTTTTCTAATTGTTTTACAACATTCGTGTGTTGATATGAACATCCACCATATAAAGACAGACATTTGAAAACGCAATATTAAATGCCGATAACGATGAAAACATATTCAGAAAACATGAAAGGTAAAAACCTTACAAATTTAAACCAGTTTTTAATCGTCACACAATCGCGAAAATTCCTCAGCTTATCGAACCCAGTTTAATTCGATATTATATTATTGACAGAATGCCAGAGACAATAATAAAATACATTAATTCGTACATAAAAAGACGAGATGGAATAATTACATGGGCTTTATTTACCATATGACATCTATTGGTTGCAAATAAGATTTAAATAGAGATTTGCTATTCATGGTGTCTGATACGCCATCTATAAAACTAGTGATGCAATGCGTTTTTTTTCACGACATATTAATGCGAAAATTTGAACTGCTTGTCACAAATTTTTTTTCAACGTTAAAAAATTTTTAAAACCTGAAATTGCTCAAATATATGTTTTATATACTTAAAATTCCTTTAAAATATTAATATTAGTATAGTGCGCGATATATATTTATATGTTTACACGCACAGGCAAACATACATAGGCACGTATATATATATTTTTGTTTCCAATCACTTTTCATTATTCTTACATATTTAAAATAATAATATTATATACCTAATTTTGTCTTTATACAACATAATTTTTTTTATTTTTAATATTCCTTTGAATTGTTTATATATAATATCATTATATATATAATTATATTTAATAAAAGTCTAAAATTAAATTTTTGATTTATGACATAGTTTTATTTATAATTATATAATATACAGAATAAAATTTTAATGCTTCTATTATAAAAAATTTACTCGTAGATGAATATTGTATTATATGTAAATATATTTTAATTCTAACTAAAAAAGTAACTTTTTTAAAATTTAAAATTAAAAATTTATCTGTATATAAATTAAACTAATTTATAATTTTAATTATTTATGCAAAATAAAATGTATCACATTTTAAAATATAAAATAATTTTTTAATAAGAATATAAAATTGGTCAGATGAAATTGTTATAAATTTGTTTGATTAAAAAATTTTTAAATAAAATTTTCAACTTATAAATATGTATTTTTTTTAAGTGTAAATGAAATTACAGTAAGAACTTATCCAATTTGCATTTACATCAATAATCGACAGACACCTTTAAAGCATATTCAATACTAATTGTAAGTTAACAGCGTTTTCAAGCGGTAAAAATATGCGTATCTGCCGAATCACTCAAGATAAGTGCTATAAATTGAATATTGCCTAAGTCGAAGCTCCTGCTTAGAATACATATTGAAATATTTTCAATGAATTATGCGTCAGATAACTGAAATAATGAATCTAATCGATTGATGTTGGATGACTCCTTCCTTTTAATACAACCCCTGATCAGATATTTAGGACAATTCATTGGTGTGGATTAAGATTTAGTTTTTTTATGTTATAAAAGCATAGCGAATTAAATAAATATTCTTAACAATAACTATTTCATTTTTAGAAGCAGATCACGTACATTCAATGTCGTGTTTTCACAAACTCTTTAGTTAATAAATGTATTCTTTGTGCTTCTTTTTTTGTATTATTTGCATAAAGATGGTGTAAGATGATATAACCGATAATATCTAAACGTTTCTCTTTCAATTTTACTTGCCCTAGACATAGTATCGGCTAACGATTCTTTAATGAATTGTTCGTTCGTCATTTACCTTTTATTTATTTTCATTTTTATGTAAATTTGTCAACTACTTTAATAAATTATCGATCGCTTTGTATCTTTATATCTTTGTATTAACATTTGGACAGACAAAATATATTCGATTATGTTCTCATGGTAACATTTTTAATTTTTTTAACTATGCATTAAGAAAAGTTTGGCATTAATAAAAAATGTTTCATTCTGAAACAATTTACAAAGTCAACTTTTTCCGCAAAACTTCGAGAAATAAAATAGCATTTACTATTTTATATAAGATATCAAGGATTGTTTTTAGTAAATACGAGTTCGTGACCTCTTTTTTTACCAAATATAAGTTAGAGGTATTTATAATACAATAATTACATGTCTTTTTTAATGACTATGAATCGATTGATTAAAAAAAAATATATATTATAGAAAGAATAATTTTATCTTAAAGTAAAAGAATGTTTTAAAAAATTATGTTATAGAATATAAGGATAAAAACTTATGTTCATAATTTTAATTTAGACATTACGTTAATTTTATTTGAGTATAAATAAATATTGAAATATTCAATTTTATTTGATATGAATTTATAATATGAAATTAAAATAGTTACAAGTATTTATAAACATTAAGGGAATAATTTAATTCAAAAAATTCAAACTTTCGAAAATTTTATATTAAATGATAACAATTATTTAAATATTAACGTTACAGTTTTATGATATTGTATAGCTTAGTTTCTAAGAAATTTGAAATATAACGTTGAAGTTAAAAATTTGTAAAAATATTAAAAAAATATGATCATAGTTTAATAATAATATAATAATGTAATGTTTTATTTCCAGCAATCGTGAATAACTACTTTTTATCAAAATAAATAGAGTAATCGTATAATAGTAATATACATATATGCAATATTAGATTTAAAAATTTTTTATTTATTAATATCTAAATTTATTAAGTCTGTAGATTAGATTCATTATCTTGAAAAAATATTTTAGTTATAATAATATCACGTTCATATTAGAAGATTACTTCATAGTTCTCATAATTGTCGCAAATGATAAATTCTGTATGAAATTTAATTCAAAACAAATCATTAAATTATCCATTACTTTAAATTTAATTAGGTAAAAGATTGTAATTAAGAATACACCAATAAACTTCCATAAAATATGTACAGATAAGATTTTAATAAAAATACAAAAATTAGTATTTTTATGCGTCAGTCTGAAAACTCGTTAGATCCTAAAATATTCACGAATTCTTAGTCCAAACAAATAATTGACTATGCATCGAAAGATTAAAATCGTCGAAGTATTTTTTTCAGATTCTGAAAAGAAGAGGTGTGCCTTTTATCAATTTGTCATACTTCTTTCTAAGAAGGTAAATAATAAAATCACGTATGTATGTGTGTACACATATGTCCGTAACTCTGATAAGATAATATGATGTTTTTAACTGAATCCAATTAAGGTATCCCTATCACAACTCATTTGAGAATACATCGTTGCGAATCCCGACAGAAGAAAATGCCAGGTAAAGTATGAGCATACGATTTCATCTTTAATATAATCTTATTAGTGTATCCATGTATTATTTTTTTTTATTTATATACTTTAAGTTAAATTTCTTTCAAGTTCATAATGTTGACAACTCGGTTCTCATGGTATCATGACTACGAATGTAGATACCAGTTTATTTGCATTTTAAATAAGTGTATTACATATTCTGATGTAATAAATGTTTAATAAATAAAGATATCAAGAGTATGGAAATTAAGTTATATTAAATCATTATATTTCAAAGAAAATTGAAACAAATTTTGATTTTATTTATGAGATATAATAATTATTAATTTAAATAAGGCAAATTTTTAACAAATCAATCAATAAGTTTTTAGAAAAAAAAATAAATATTTCGTAATATTAATATGACCACATCATTTTTTTTTTATCAGATAATTTAATTACGACTACGTTCAACGTATATAAATTTATTGATATAATTCATAACTAATTATATTTCAATTGAATAATTTAATTTCAGCTTATGTTATTTACATTTATTCTCAATATTTATATATTTATTTTATTGGATTATTTTACTATCATTCTTGAAATTTAATTTGATATAAGGTAATAAATAATAAATATTTCGGTATGGATATATGGTTATTTTATGCGTTTTACTGTAATTGATAGATTAGATCATGGAGATTAAATATACGACGAAAAAATTTTTTTTAAATAATGGACAACTTTTTAGCCATTAAGAAGTTTTAAAATAACTATAAAAACATAATTTTATTACTTATTAATAATAAAAATTCAATAAAAATTTTATTTAAGTAATATATTATAACCTTATTATAATTAACATTAAAATTATTGTGTAATATAGAATTGGTAAGAAAGCGATCATATAAAACGTTTTCTTAAATTAAAATTATTATTTTTAAAAGAGAAAAGCCTTCGCTTACAGTTGAATTTTATTCCACAAAATTTTCTTTTCTTTATTGCAGAAGATATTGAATAAAAAATAAAATAAAATATTAGATTTCTGATTTAAAAACAATACCTATAATTATACATTATAAGAGTTCTAAAACTTATGAATTATAAAAATTACACTTTCATATTTCAAAGAAAAATTAAAAAATATACGATTGTAATTAATTCGATCGTTTTAGATAATTCGCAATAACCGAGTCATTTTTTGAGAACAAGGTAATGGATGTTTGTAGTTATCAACGGTTTATCGCATAGATAACAAACGTATAATTGATAAAAGATGGGATTCGCGTCCGTTTAGAGGCGATAAAATTTGTTTAGTAGTTGACGTTGACCCTCATCCCTTATAAATAGTGACAGTTAGATGAGATAGCCAGCATCTTCTCATTGTCCCTTAACAAAAATAAAAGTAAGATAGGGCCATGGGATCTTGTTGCTCGTCGGACGAGTCCGAACCGGCAGTGAGCATTGAACCACCATTAAATTCGGGCGTAATATCTCACGAAACAGCTTACAAGTGGATGACAAGGAGCTCGGGCGATCCCTTTCCGGAGGCGGCGGTCACCGGCGGTCGGGACATCGACGGTGCCGCGATCTTCGTCGGTCGCGCCTATCACGATGGCGACATGATACCGGCCAAGGTCATCCCTGAGAGGAACGTCGCTTACGTGGCGCACGGTGGCCAAGAACACGCCAAACACAACTTCGAGGTAATTTTTTCACTCGCTAACGAGAGGTCACAGATCTTATCCTTCTCCGACAAGCTTTTGGCTACTCAGTCAACAATTCAAACAGAGAAGCATCAGTCGTCCTCGATTATTTCAGATATATGTAATTTCTATACATGAGAAAATAAATTTTATTGCTTTCGGTTTTTATGTACGAAGAAAAAAATTCAAGAATATTAATTTCCTTATATATAGAAATGACTATTTTAAATTAGATTTCGGTTTCTCTATAACCGAAAAAAAAGAAATTTGAGCCTTATTTGTATTTATAAATGAAGAATTAGAATTTTTTATTTCTCTTAAAAACTAAATAATAGATATTTTATTCCTTTGTCATAAATAAAATCTAATATAATTTACAAACAATTAAGAGGAATTATTATTTTTTATAGAAAAGTAGTTTTTTCTTACTTATATTTGATACTTTATGATTTATATTTATAAGTATTTTAAAATTATTTTAACTTTTCATTAATAAATTCTAAAAGAAATCTTAAAATTAAATTTATTATAAACCCTGTGCTATTAAAATATAGACAAAAATTAAAAAATTCTCTTGTCAAAAAATATGTATTTTATAAAAATTAAAATATATTAAACGTTAAAATATTACGCATTATATTTTATAATGTATGTACGTTTATACGCACAAAAATCATTTCAGATAATTTCTTATTTCAAGTTAAGAAAACATTGTAAACTTGTTTAATTAATTCATTTACTTTATTAATTAATATAATCAGTTGATAATACGCCATTACATACTAAAAAACAGATATTTACTTTATAATTGAATAGAGCATATAATGTATGAGATACACTTCACTACAAGTTGAAAATTATATAGTTGTATATTTTTCTTTCAGAGCCATTTAGTATAATATACATTAAAAAAATTTTGTAATCGAAGCTATATGTTATGTGTTATAATCTTAACGTTAGCATTATTTTTACATAACTATTAGCCTTCTGTAATTTCTATGTCTGTTTCTTGAAAATACAATACTATTTAAGGAGTTTCACAAATGAAGTGAGTCAGGGCTGAGTATCTTAGTACAGTTCGAGGCAAACTTTGCTCACATAATGAATATTCACGTAATCGAATTTTTTCGCATTCCTTTGATCTTATTTACAAAAGCTTATACTAACAAGAACATCAACCAATACACATTAGTTAATCTTTTTTTACTTGTTTTTTTAATTAATTTGGCTAAAGTTTCGATAAATAATGTTTTAAAATAGCTAATGACATACTTACATCATAAAAAAATTATATACTTCTTATAAAAGTAGCTCACTAAAAATAAATAAATATTTCTTTTATCAACACAAAAAAGTACTATAAAATACCAGTACTAAAAATAGTATATAAGTTTACATTATACTTCTTTATTTATGAAAAAATATTAGTAGTGATTTAATATTGTCAAATTATTATCTAAGATTTAAAAGGTATTATTTTTTATAAGAGTATTTTTCAGTTCAGATTTAAGAAAATTAACAAATTTTATTAGAATTTATATTTTTTTAATTTATTTCATAGCTTTTTTTAAATTATTTTTTAAGATAATATTAAGAAATAATAAATTTATAATATTTAAATATCTTATTCCTTTATTTTTAACTGGGTTTGTACATTAATATTTTTTCAATTAATCATTATATGTTGTTTAGTAAATATTTTCAAAAAATAATATTTAATTGTAATAATTTTGTATTTTGTTCAATTTAAATATCTCTTGAAAATTTAGAATATTCTAGCATCTCTTGATAAGGATTTAGATAAATCAAAACAGATATAAATACTTTATTCGTAAATTACTTATATAATTAAGAAGACTTTTACTGATTTTATTTTTGAATTTGATGGTTATCAAAATTTTGACATTGTAATTTATTTATAACTAAAATACGAATATATAAATTTTGTTTTAATATTATAATTAAAAAGAGATATTATCTTAAGAGATTTTAGTTAATATTTCATCTTTACCCAGTATAGTACAATTAGTAAAATTTTAGATTGTAACTTCTAAATATTCAGTAATTCAAAAAAATAAACCTAACATTTACGTACACATTTAAAACGAATGTTTATGAGCTCAACTATAGAGAATTATTACAGATAAAACATTTTGAATTAAATGTGTAAATATACTTTTTTATAATAATTTAAACATTCTTACTTAAAATTTAATATTAACAACTTTTTCAATTTTGAAAAAACAGTGAACATAGTAATAATCATATAAAAGTGTATTTTTAATAACATTTTATAGGTATGTATTTGACCAAATAAAATACACGAACTTAATATTACATAAACATATACACAATACTGGATTTATAACTTATAAACATGGTTAAATGATACTAAAAATATATTACATTTTTTAAACACTTAACTCACAAGTACGTGTCTATATATATTTTATGCATTTATTTTTTTATAGTTTTTATTACGTAAAATTATGTACAAATTACATATTCTAAAGATATAAAAAATGCCATTAATGTTGGTATTTTCATGTATAAAGTATTTATTAGACATTATAATTTTAATACTTATTTATTTATTTTAATCTTAGTTTGAAAGTTTATTTATCTTAATTTATTTAAATTTAAAATTTAACATATAATTAAATTGACAAAATTATAGTATCGTCTAGAAGCGATGAAAATATAGTATTTAAAAAAAAATCTTATTAAAGGGATACTAATTGAGCGCATTTTATGAAACTTCATTTTCAGAAATTGAACTTTCAGTTCCCGATATAAGATCTTAAACTCATCGTACCTGATATAAAATTGATAATTTTTGTAATATTAAATCAAGTTCCAACGTATAATTGTCGTAAAGAGTAATTAATTTATAACGTTTTACAATTTAAAGTTAATGGTATATTTGCGACAGTAATTTACGAACCAAACGATCGTAGATATTTTCCTAGCGAACAACCTCATTTCTACATATAGTTCTCGGTTTCTATTGTTTCACGCCATGATAAAACAAGTTTGTAATTGAGCAATCCGGTAGGCAAGAAAAAAAAAGAAAAGAAAAACAAAAAACAAACAAACAAGAAAAAAAGGAAATAAAAAGATATACAAATTTGAGCTCGAGGTGAAAAAAGAATGCCCCGAGTGGTATTTATTCTAGCGCATACGAGACAAAATTTATTCAATCCTCACTCCATCCGGACTGATAAAAATCAGCCAGTCTTTCCATGAAGTCGCGAGAAAACGCGGCTCACTAGCAACGTTCTTGCTTAACGGTAAAATAGTCGCCAGATCGCGCTGCTGATTTATCGGCTGCGGCGGTCGCCAGAGCGCGCGAAGTAATCTACGAAAACTCGCGCGCCCCTCAATCTAATCAATCTGCAATATCTTAATCGAGTAGATTGCAAAACAATTCTAGATCGATGCGCTAGATTAAGACGTTGGAAAATTGATTTTTTAACTCTGAGAAAAAATAAGCTTTTTACAGCTTTCGGGCCACATTATTATTGACCGGTGTTCATGACTAATAGTTATTTTTCTTTTTTTTTGTTTATCGATAGTAAAAGCCGATCTTACATGATAAAACTTACTGTTAACTATTTTTTTGTATCATGTAATTTTTTTACCGAGCAATTTCTTTTATATGAATAATAATGATTTAGTATTCGATTTATAAACAAATTTTTTGATAATTCGTAAGATTGGCATTGGCAAAATCTTTACATTTATGGCTTGTATTCTGAAATTAGTAAACTGGTATTTAAATATATGAATTCGTAATGATTTAAATCTTGTTTCTTTAATTTACACGATAGATTGCACAAAAACATAAATTCGTGAAATTCGATTTATATAATGATTAAATTTTTATTTTCAAATAATCAATGAAGAAAAATCAGAAAAATTATCGCCTTATTACGTATCTTGGTTAAAATTTATTTATGCGGAGTAATTCTCATCTTAATTTATTTTAATTTTTTACTTCGATCGATAAATAAAAAAAATATATATAAGTATATTTATCTTTAAATTTATAAAATTTAATTGTTTATAATAAAAGCTAAATACGTAGGTTTAAAATTCTTTTATCATTTTAATCACATTGATTTCACTTGGACAAATAATTTTTATGGCTTATTTTAAGTATTAAGTTTACTTTCGCATAAATCTATTTAACAATCTAAACAATAAATTCCTACAATTGCTTAAAATATTTTTTGAATTATCACTTCAATAAAGATATCGATCAACATAAAAATTAATCATTATAAATTGCACATATTTTCCGAGATTTTTTCTGCTCGTAATAACCATAAAATCTGAAAAAATTATACATAAATCAATCCATGAAATGCTTTACTGTGTGTTAAATGTTAAAAGCTATGAAAGAGTCAATAAGGAAGTGCGTCAAAGGTCCCAACGGTATGAACGAAGACGACACAACTCATGTTTTTCCAATGCTTTTCTGAACAGCTTATGAATGCTGAAATATTTTCGCAGATTCTCGTCCGCGGAGAATTCGGATGGGAATTCTGCAGTAACGGCTCAGTTCCCGCAGATGCGGTTGTCGCCGGTCATACCAGCGATGGAGAACCTCTGTACGTTGGACGTGTACTTCACAATGGCTCTCAAACCGTTGGCAAGGTACATTTACCATTCAATTTCACGAAAAGTGTTTGTTACCACGTGGTTAAAGAGTTTTAGTCGACCGATAGCATTTAAATTTTTTTTAACAACTCATGCATTTTATAATTAATATCGGCAGTTTTACTCTTTCGATAGACCTTTATCGTTGATTTGATCTACTACGTACAAAATGTATTCAATGAGTATAAATACGATAGTCACTTTATAGAACATTTAATAAAAAATTTCTATTTCAATTCAAATGCATTCACTTTGAATTGATCTACGTGGCTGATGTTCATTTTAATAATTAAATGATGCAGTAAACGTGTCTGTGAATTTAGATTAGAAAAAATTCTAGTTCTCGAGTAGCTTTTTTATTTAAATCGCTTTACTTTGTATTACATTAATTGATTAAACGAAGTAAAAATAAAATATTCTGAAAATATTTGTTCGACAATTTTAATTTAGCTTAAGTAAACTTCTATTATTAATAAATTTTTATTAAAAAGTGACTATGCTTTGTGTAAAAATATAAATTTCTGATCCATAAGATCAAAATTATAAGCAATTTTAAATACTCATATATTTTTTTGATATAACTTCTATTTACGGGGACGTTTCGCTCGTATATATCTATAAATGTCAAACTATTTCAGTTGTTAGAAAAGTTTAAAAATAAAAGAATTTGATATACACTATTTTTAGATTTATTATCCAATTCTCAGTAATATTGCATGCAAATTTATGAGATAAATATAAGTACTATCTTCAAAGTTTAATAATTTTATGAATTTTTCTCGACCTGAAAGCATTAATATTTCCATCATTGTAGTTACTTTTAATTTAAAAAAGTAATAAAGCTACGTGTATTTATATTTTTTAATAAATACTCAATACAAAAAATTATTTATATCCGCGATTATTATATAATCATTAACGATAGTATAATGTAATTTTATAAATATTATAATAATATTAAAAAAAATAATAAAATGTACTTAATGAAAAATTAATAAAGACAGAAGTTTGATTCAAGTACAAATTTTAATTAAAAAAATACTATTTTTAAAATCAATCTTAATATTAAATATAATTATTAATGTAAACGATTTTCAAAGTTTATCAAATACGATTACTTTAAACAATACTAGCTGATTTCATATAATTTAAATACTAACATTAGTTTTTTTATCATAAGACTAGTACAAGCTGGATTGTAAGTCATTTAATCTCAGCTACTGTATTTAGATTTGAATACGGCAATGAAAACAAATTATGCGATTTAAAGCATTGCAAGGATAACGTTGTCATTATTTTCATTACAGGTACAACAAAGCCACGGCTGCCTCTACATTCCCTTTGACGGGGAAGAGCTGTCTTTTAAGGATTACGAAGTTCTCGTTATGCATTGATCATCGCACGAACACGCATGCACGCATACCTAAGATTTATAAACGTTGTATGAAAAATCGCCAATTTTTATTTTATATATCTAAAGAGCAATATAAAGAGACTATTAAGATAATTTTTTTGATAAAAGATTAATTCTCGAAAAATAAATCAGCTATTTTACATATTTGATATTCTTCTTCTTTCATTTCGTAACACTTAATAATTATTTATGCAAGTATGTAAAATATCGTGACCTAAAAATGAAGAAAATTAGTTATTACCATTTTGAGATTTAATTCATTATTGATGCAGCAAAAATAATTACTTTGAGCAAGTTTGAAAGGTCACTTTCATCTTTAAAATTGAGTGTTGATTATAAATGAAGAAGTTATACGAGGTATTCGTACCTGTTTATTGTTAATACATGTAAGTTTTTTTGTATCTTCGAAATTTATCTACTTATTTATGAAATATAATTATCTGTAACATCCGGAAATTCGAAGTAATTATTTCAATTATCTTCTCAAAAATTTGTTATTCAAACATAATATACGAAAAAAATTAAAAAACTGGTTTAAGGAAACAATTACAATAATTGCTTCAAATTTTGTTGGTTATAGATTATTATTATCTTCAGAACTGACATACGTGGAATCCAAAAACAATTTTAGGATCAGTAGAGAAACAGTAATTTATATAATTATATTTTTTAAATGAATACAAGCAATAAGATAATTATTATATATTGCATAAATTCAGTATTGTACGCTATGATGCAATCTCATTTTTAAATAATATTAATAAAATTTTGGTTGGAATTTATCTATATTCTAAGACCTATTCGTAACGATCAAACCTTTCTGATAATGAAATAGAGTGTGGATAAGAATTTGCAATTCATTTGACAACAAGTAAGTTTGAAATATTACGAAGAATCGTTATATATTTTTTAAAATATTTAAAAAAATATATTTCGATAATTATATAAGAAAAGACTTTAAAATCTAATATTTAAGATGTATTTATTATTCATAAATCTATATAATATATAATATTATTAGTTTCCAATGAATGATATAATATACATAGTATAAGAATAAAACTAAAATGTATAAAATTATTGAAAACTCAAGTTTTCAAAGTAAACAGTTAGTAATAAAATCAACATTAAAAATAAATTTCTACATTTTAATCAATAAACATAAAGTATACATAAACTAATTCTAATCAAAACAAATTTTTCGTTACACAAGACAGTCGGTATTTTTTTAATTTTTAAAATAATAAAAGTCAAAATTATAAATATTCTATAAGAAAAAAATGATAAAATTGATATTTTAATGAAATATTTGTTATAAAATTATAGTATCCAATTGTTAATAGAGATTATAATGTATTTATAATAAGTCATATAAATAGAAAGTCATAACCGAAAAGAATAGAACGAAAAAATCTTCAAATTTAACAAACATTAAAAATGAAAATATATAAAGTTAAAAAATAGACTATTTTTCAAAATAAATATGAATTACTAATATTAACTTCGGATTAAAGATTGTGAAATAATATTTTTAATTGTTTAGGTACCTTAGTTTCAATTCAAAATATTAAAATGTAAATATATACTTTGTGTTTGACACTTTATATTTATGTGTATATTTCTTCTTAATATTTAAATATAAACTCGATAAATATAAATATTTTTGATAAAGAATTATGTATTATTTAAAACAATGTACGAATATATATGATTCAGTAATAAAACTGACATTCAAAATCACGAAAACTTCGCTTCAAGCGCACAATCGATCCTAGTATTAAATGTATACATATATAAAATTTATATATTTATTTGTATGGAAACAGAAGTAGAAAAAAGAAATAATAGGAAACTCGTTTGAAGTCCAAAATCTCGTTTCATATATACGCGCAAGCTTCCTCGAATCTCAGGACACGTACAGGCTTCGCGCGTCGCGACTTTCACAATTTCTCCCTTTCATATTAGTGCACTCAAAAAGAAAAAATCCCGCCTTCGAGATAAGCTGCCGCTACTAACGTATTACGAGCGATTCTAAAACATTGATCGATCGCGCACTGTGAATTTCTCGCTATAGATCGTGTATTTTATAGAGGTCATTTTTTTCACGATTGCAGACATGAAAGAATTGTGAGTGAAAGATGTGCGCAGCGATAATTTAAAGATATTTCGAAGGTAAAGGTGAAAGTAATTTTATTAATTCGAAACAAGTCTTATCTTGTTGTATGGTGTACTCTCAAAAGTATTGTTGGGTTAATTTTAATTTAAAATTATCGAGTTTGTGGATTACTACATTTACGGTACAACAAATTTATAGTGTCTTTTATCGATATATAAATAAAAAAATTTTGATATTATTTTGATTTCCTATTTTAATTATTATAAGTTTATAAATGTATCTTTCATTAAAAATTTTGAAAATAAAATAAATTATGTTAGAAAATATTTTGCGTGTATTTTTATTTAATAATTTGGTTACATTTCGATTTTAAAATAGTATTATTTAAAATATTTGAAATAGTTCAGAAATGTTATAATTATTATTAATATTATAATATATGTTATACATATATATATATATATATATATATATATTGATTAGTAAGAAAACATATTTTATGTTTCATCTAAAACTTTTAGTTTTTTTTTTTTTAAGCTAAATATGATAGGGATGTGTTAAAATGTTTATCTTAGAAAATTAAATATTATTCGTTTATTATCGATGTATATTCTTTTAATTCATATAGTTCTTTTAAATCAAATGACATGGTAATACTCTTGAATAAAATATAGGAACACATATACAATCAGAAAGTTATTTATTTGACTTTACTATACAAATTCATTGTATTCGTAAATAGATATATTACCTATGGAAAAGTCAATCTTTAAAACTTTTTCTTACGAATTTTCTTATATATTTAACAAGACGGTAAAAAATTATTTTACAGTTGCTAATGGATTTCTTTGTCGGAAATGAAATAAACAATGGAATCGATACATAATTTATGATGAATTGTATTTTATTATATAATAATTTGAGATCATAATAAAATTTTCATTAAAAGTTCTAAAATTTTAATAGTAGATATAATACAAACATTCGATACATTTCTTTTTATTAGGCTGATTTATAAAATAATTTATAACATTTAGCAACAAAGTAATATAAAATTCTTATATTTTGCATTAATATAACATCACATTTTTTTAAAATATGATTCTATGTAACAGTTATACATGTTTCAACGGAGTATTCTCGTAAAATTATACTATAAACTTTACAAATAAATCTTATTATAATTATAATCAACATTTTAATTGGTTCTTCATAATAAACATTTATTACTTTGAATATCGATATATTTTCCATAGCGAATAAAAAGTGAATTTACGATTTATCCTCCGTACTGCAAAGATGATACCTTGACCCAGTAGTCTACTGAAACTGAAAAAAGGGAATCAGCGATGATGATGGAGCAAAGAGAAAAAATGAGAAGATACGTAGACGAATTTAATAACAATTTCGCGCATCTACGAAGCCGAACGCAGCCTGTGAAAAATCCGAAAGAGTTTCAGCGGAACGCGTCGAGCTCGGGACATCGAGAGTGAAAGCGCAACGCGAAACGAAAAACTATATTATATGCATGCGCGGTGGCCTACAACAACTCGTCCGCCAGTTTCGACAATCGAAATAATAAAGGTCGTACAATGGTGCGGGAGGGGCCGGTAAAAAGAAAAGAACCGCGGATGGAAAAGTGATTGCATGTCCTCTGTAAGTTAGGTAAAATCTTTGTCTGGTAATCATAACTGGCTTATTTTGTGCTCCATAGATGAATCGCAAGGTCGAATTAAAAAATTCGTTATTTCTTTTTCCCCGAGTATTTTTCGGTTTCTGATTCGCCATTCGTTTTATCGCCAAGTTGGAAAAAGCTTTGTAACGTTCCGATTTCAAACGATGCAATTATAAAAAAGTTAAAACATCTTTAGCATTACCAAGCTATGTCACGTTTTCTTTCCTCTCTTTTATTATTAATTTTAATTGTTTTATCATTTAAAATCAATTGATTTTCATTACTTATAGACTTAGCGGAGTGAATTTTGAAGTGAATGGATATCGAATTCGAGATTTTCTTATAAAATATCGAATTTCATCTATAAGAAAATCATATTTGATTTCTCGTGATTCATTCATCGTATTTCGTTATAACCAATAATTTACTATTATTTATAAGATACGTTAGATAGATATTTTTGTTTTACAATTAAATTTTTAATTTGAATTGGGAAAAAAAAATTTTTTTGAACTGTGTTTCGAAAATGCAAAGTTATACGAATATACTAAAATTAATCGTACGTTCTATAATTATCGTGATTTTATGGATAAAATGAGAAACTGTTAAAAATTCCAAGAAAAAATAAATTATTTAATTTGTATCGATAAAGCTGTAACTGTCCAGAAGTGGTAGAAAATGGTTAACTTTAATTATGAAATTAATAAAATAATTGTTTATCAATCAAAGTGTATAATCTTACCGTAGTTAGTGCGTAAACTTGCATTCGGTTTTTACTTTTACTTTTAAAAACTCTAAATAATTATTCATAAAAATTTTAAATAACTATAAAATTGCGATACGTGAAAGAATCAATATCAGAGCTATACAGATCGTAACTTACTTTCTAATCTTCAAAAAATTAATCCTTAAGGTCTAGCCAGGCAATCTCTAAAGAAAGGTTCCTTAATGATTCTGACCTTGTTGAATGGATCAAAATACAGTAGCCACGGTAGACCATCGGTTTGTTTCTAACCCTCTCTCTCTCTCTTAAAATTTTACGAGCGCATAATGATGCTATTAAGCTCATTTCTCAACTGTGCAATAATCATCAATCACACGAGCACGCGCGCGAAAACCTACGATAGAGTAACGATTTGGCCGCTATAGTGACAGCTTATATAAATGTATGCAAGCACCTTCTTCGGCCAAATTTGATTTTTCAGCATATTTGCCCTTTTTTAACTCACACGTTTTATAAAAGAAGAAGAGAGGTACCGAGTCCGTTCCTTTACGATAATGATTATGCTCAAAAGAAAGTGTTTTGGATAAATACCTTAATTTTCATAACGTTTCTAGATTATGAAAACTATACCAGAAAACATAGAATTATTATTCGTTAATGTAAAAATTGTTGATAGTTAATAAAAAAATGAATGCTAAATTTGAGAAAATTTATTCCGATGAATCGTAGACATAATTTGTAATTCAATAGATAATTCAAATAATTTAATCGAAAATTTATATCGATAAAGTCAATTACATACATAAGCTAAAATAATTCAATTTTTTTACATTAAGGCTTTCTCAAGTATATAAATAATACCGTAATCGCTCATTTCGATTATTTACTGGAACTTATCAAAGCTCTATATTATTAGTCGAAAACACTTGTAAATTAGAAAAAGATTTTTGTTAAATAGATCGTACAGAAATATCGATTATATAAGAAAATATTTAAAAAGCGAAGAAACTCCTATTATTATTTGAAGTTTTAATGGAAAAAATTATTAACGAGAATATGTTGAAACACGGAAGTACATGCTTACGATATTCATAAAATGGTAACAAAAACTTTTTAAATTAATAAAAAAATTAATTTAGTCGTATACTTTAAGCGCCGTTCGTTCTTTTCTCTTAAATTCTCCGTATTTTATGAATAACTTATTATCGGCCATTAAAATTCGAAATTTCGACGAAAATTCCCGGTGAAAATAATACGCGACATCGGTTCCCTCTTTCGTCTACGTACTCATACGCGTAATCAGCCTCTGAGAGGAGAAAGAAAAAAAGGAAAGCAAGAAAAAAATAAGAGCGTGCGAGTTCCATTACACCGGAAAGCCGCTGCGCCATAGTCCAGTGGAGGTGCAGCGATCATAGAGCAGAGACAACACCAGCCACACTAGCAACAACAGCAACACCAGCAGCAACAACAGCAACAACCGAAACAACCAAAACAACAGAAACAACAAAAAACAACAGCAGCAGCGGCAACAGCAACGGTAACAGCAACAACGTAAACAGCAACACCAACGCGGGGAGAAGGAGGGAGAAAGAAGGCTCGAATGGTGGGGTCCAAACAGGTTTTTCGCATTCTTTTAAACTCACCTCGCTCACGACTATATTTGCACTGGCGCGCGCTCGCTCGCTCGTTCGCCTGCGCCTCGAGCGAACCCGAGCGCTTCCTCGACTCTCTTTCTCGCTCGATTGCACGCCGCGGGAAGAAATCGAAAGTGAAGGCGCGCGCACGAGAAAGGAAGCGAGGAAGAGAGGAACAGAGAAAGAGAGGAAAAGAGCGAGAGAGCCACGCTCTCGAGACGACCGAAGATTTTTCAGGTAGTACGACGACGACGGTTGCGCGCTCGCGCGCACGCCAATAAATATAACGGATTCCGCGCGAACGAGCTGTGACGTATCGTGCGCTTAGCGTCTTTTTCGGGGTTGAGGGACTTGTCGTTCGTTTCCATTTCTACGACTTTTTTCCTCGTTGTTGCTTCGTTGGATCTGGCGCTTGCTCGACACGTGCTCGGTTATTCCTTGATATCATTCTTCTGTTTCAAGAGGTTCGCTGACGTTTTTGCAACTGGTCATTCTGACGCCGGAGGAAGATTATAAATCTTTGCATTGAAAATCCGTCCGTTTATGTTCTTGGTCTTCGGAGTGTGAAATTACCCTAAATTGGGTTCTATCTTATTCCTATTAATCCGGCTGAGAGAAGTAGACGAGCTTTTTAACGCTTGATATTTACGAGATTATACGACATATCCGACGAACCAAATGTTGATATGAAATTATCGAGAAATTATTGGGAAATTTTTTTTAGAGGTATGAAAATTTTGGTGAAATTAACTCGAGCTCGTGCAAAATGTAGCACGAATACTCATCGATTTATTTTTGATCGAATCAACCGTGTATAAAAGTGATTTACATTTTTAACGCACTTTTAATTAACTTTTCTTATTCGCATAATTTACGCGCCTCTTAAACTTTTTGAATCCTATCAATTACGATATTTGACGATAACGTTATTAAATTCGTATGAAATATTGGAAAATTTATGTAAATGCCTCGGTCTTCTGAAAAATACAGTTTCATGAAAATACAGTCAATCATATCCTTTATTCCTTTTGAAATATAAGATAGTTTAACAGATGTAACTTTGCAATCATAATACATTTTACGTTTGAACATTTAACATTTAACATTATAAATAACTTTTATACACGCGCACCATTTTATAAATAGCTTGTATTGGAATTCCCCTTTATTAAGCGAGAAAAAAAGTTGAAAAACGTTTCAAAATACTTATTTTCATATTGTACAATGGAAGTAAATATTCGAAATGCGAAAAATATTTTCACTTAAATGCGCTTATAAATTTAAATTTTATTTTAAAAAAATAAATGAAAATTTTGTGCCAAATCAATTTTTGTCTTCTGACAAAAGTACGTAATAAACGTACGGATGTTACAGCTTTGATCCAGCGTGTTAACCTCAATATTATAATTATTATTGCATCGACACAGCACAAGCATTTTTTAATTGAAAAAAGAATTAAAGTCTTTTATTTTTTATCGTAATAAATACGAATAAGCTTCGAATATCGCTACCTTCGGATATCACCCACCTCGAGAGTATCCTTATCTCGTTATTGAGACAAAGGAGATTTCACGCGTAAAAAAAGATAAACTCAAAGAAAGAGCGAAAGTCTGAATTAGCGCGAGAAGCGAGGATCGAGTCGCTGGAGAGGACGAGTCGATCGACGTCGGCGCGGAGTCACGGAGCGAGCGCGCGAACGTCGCTTCGAAAAGGAAGCAAGGGAGAGAGAAAGGGAGAAACCGAAGGAAGGACAGAACGCGGCGATAACGAAAAGCTCGGACTCGACGTCGGCGCACCGTCAGCGGGAACGGCAACGTCATCGCGGGGGGCATAGCGGCATTGTGTCGGCGTCGGTGCGCTCGCTTTCGCAAGGTCATCAAACCGAGCTTCTTCCGAGACGGAAGCAATTGTCGCGAAATTGCCTATTGAAAGATGCGTTGGGGCCGCAGGAGTGCGAGTGACGACCCTGAAAATGAATTATTACAGCAAAGGTCGCGACGTCGACGAGACGCGGGGGAGCGAGGCGCGTGTACGGAGTCAAACGTGCGCGCGCACTTGGGAGCCGCGGATCCCTGCCGCTCTTCGGACCTCTTGTTCTCTTTCTCCTTGCGAGTTTTTCGCCGAGTCAAGGTCAGGGTCGCGGTGCTCGCGCAGGCGCAGGGTCGGTCCGCGACCTTGAGAATCGTAAGTCTTCGGAGAAAAAGGTCTTACGTGTGTACGCGCGTACGCACGCTCGGATCCCCGATGTATCATTTTGAGGTGAGAATGCGCATCGGCCGCGCCGCGCGTTCGCCCGAAAAAAAGAAATTGGAAGCCGAGCCTGTGTAATCACGGGGGGGAAGAAGAAGCGGGAAGGTCGTTAATTTTAAGGATGCATCTCGGTTAGCTATTACAAGAAAAGTATAATGCAACAAAAAATATATACCATTGCGCTCAAGTTTGTAGCGATACTTTTTCTCCTCTTGGCAACCGACATGGAAAGTGGAAAAAAAGAGCGACGAAGAAGCGTTGTTCTACGAACTTCTCAATGGTTTGTTCAAATTACGGCGATACGTTCGGTGTATTTTGTGAAAACATTGAAAGCTTCCTTCTTATTTCTCTTGGAGTATTTTACGAAAAGCGCGATGCTGCTTTGCTCTCTCTGAGCATCGTAGAATCTCCTCTTTTCGGTCGGATTTTAAACGATATTTCACCTTCGCGACAACTATAATTCTGACCGAGTCGACAGCGATGCCAAATATCGGATTATTTTCTTTGTTTCTAGTGCTTTTCATTGATATTCCACGTAACGATGCATTTAAATTTAAATTGCGTAATTAAATTTAAGCTCGTTAATAAAGATTCGTTCGTTACGGATTATAATTTTACAGTGAACGAGTATTGTTTAATCCTTGTATAAACGTCCTATTTTATTGTAGATTGCTGTACTAATTTATATTTGTAATTAACTCTCTCTCTTTCTCTTTTAATAAATATTTCTTCTATGATTCTGGAATGTAAACTTACTGTAATACTGTATAATATTATAACCTATTGTTATTAAAAATTTTAATGAAGTATCTCGACAACTTTAAATTTAATTCGTTTTTAAACTATGTTTTATAAATTTAAATCTGCAATTATTAAAAACTCTTTATACATTTATATTTTAATAATGGCATAATGTTTATTTGAAATAAATTTAGAATTAAACTGTTATAATTAAGATTATACGAAAGAAAAATTATTCGTTTGAGGTATATAAATTTTTTGTTACTATTTTCTAGTGGTTTACTAATAGTGTATAATAATATTAACATTGGTATTAATTTCAATATTTATAGTATTTTAAAAAAAATTATAGACAACGTATGATTATATTTTTAAATTTGTATAAACATTTTTGAATTGATACAAATCCATAATTTTACAGTCTGACTGTTATCCGGTGATGTAATTTTATATGATTTTCATAAAATAGAGAATAAATTTTCTTAATATTATTGATTTATCATAGAAAATATGCAAATAAATATAAAATCTTACTTAGATTTTGAATAAGTATATTAAAATATTTTATGAATTTATGAAATACAAGAACTTGAATTATGTTGTTGTGAACTGATTAATCCTAAAGTATTATTTGATAAATTATATGATAAATAATTTTCATGTATTTAAAATCTAATTTTTATAATAAATATATCTATGTACATTGCAACAATGTTCCATTCAAATTCATGAATCATGAAATTTCAAATGTTGCAGTGTCATAGTTACAAATATTTTAGGTATCTTGAAATTAGTCATGAGTTATTTTTATATATACAGTTACTATTAAAGAATATTTTGAAATAAAATCTGCAAACCTTTAATTTTTCTTTTTAAATTCTATAATTAAATTAATTTAGAAAAGATTTTATCTTGCAGTAATCTTCAATTTTTAAATAAAAAAAAGCTTTAGGTAATACAGTATTAATAATTTATAATAGTAAATAATAAACTAATTTTTAATAATAGATTGTAACAGATTTAATATAATTATTATAGTTAAATCGTAAAAGAAATATTTAGTATTAATATTAGTATTTTCATAATATCATAATTATATTTCTTTTTAATTTGTTAAGAAACCATTATATATTTTAACCTTGTAATTAGAATTAAAATTATGAATAGTCATTAGAAATTTTTAATTGTTAAATTATAATAATAATTATGCGGTATATAAAAAATTAATTTCTTAAATAATCATTAAAATTATTTAAAAAAATAAAGAAAAATATAAAGTGGTTTAAATAAATTAAAATATAAAGATTAACTTCATAAATTATTCTCAATCGAGAAAGTTACATTGTAATAACTGAAGGAATGTGAAGTAATCAAAATATATTTCTGATGGTATAATATAACATGACATAATTATATTCGTACATTCAAATAAATCGCTAATGTTTGTAATAGTCATTCGTCATAAAAATATTTACTACAAATAATTGAAATAATAATACTAAACATGTTCCTATTTATTTCATAATTTGCATTTTTATATGAATATATTAATTAATACAATAAAAGAAACTGATTTATTAATGGATATTAAATAATACATTTACATTATATAATCTGTTTTCAAGATTTGTAAAAAGCATTCAAGAATTTAAAAGAACATATTTAAGGGAAGCACAATTATTTAATATGAAAGCGATGAAACGATTGGATCCGTCATATAGATGCATTGAAACATTAACACGATAATTTTATATAGCGATCTCATTTCTGTGACCTTTTATATTCCTCGAGTCCCGCGATGAAGGTGCAAGTCACTTATACAGACAAACCAGGTAAACCGCAAAACGCGTTTTCTCGTCTCTTTTCAAATGCACCACTCTTTGTCTCCTATCTCTTTCATTCTCTCTTATTTTCTTCTTCCACCTGTCTGCGACTCTTACTCTCTTTCTCTCTCTTTGCATTCTTTTTCATCCGCTCTTGCGTATATATGAGATTCTCCACGTAAAATCGCTCGCTCACTCCTCAAGAATGCTCTTATTTCGATCGGGAGAATCCACCGCAAAAGGAAAAAAAAGTAACAAAAGGGAGAGAAAGATGAATGCTGTGAGAAACAGAGAGGGTAAGAAGAAGAAGAGAGAGTATGAGCAAGAAAAAGAGAGTGAAAAAGGGAGGGGGGTCAAAAAAGAAAACCACAGGAAGGAGATGTGAACACTAGCGGATAAACAAAGAAAGCAAGAGAGATAGATAAAATGAGAGTAAACGAAGAAGGGAGGTAGAAGGAATAGAAGAGAGAGAATGATAGAGAATCAGGTTAGATGAGAAAGAATCAGAATAACAGAGTAGAAAGGAAGAGGAAAAATAAGGCGCAGAATAATAGGAGATCGTATAGTGAATAAGGCTGAAGAAAACAGAAGACAAGGAAACGGAACGAAAATGGTGAAAAAATTTGAGATTGTTGCAAAGGAAGTAGTATAATAGGAGTGCATAGAAAATTATAAAAATATTATAATTGAATAACAGAAAGTTAGAAGAATAATGGAAGCAAAATAGGAAATCAGATTGTAGAAATAAGGAAAGAAGCTTGCACGAAGAGAGTAATAATAAATTAAAGGTATCCTTTAAAGAACAATAAGAATTATCTGCGATTATTAATGAATAATTCTATGATCAGTGGCAATAATTAAAGAAAGGAAAAGTGAAATAAAACTACAAAGTTGATAATAAAATGCAACAGAAATAAATAAAAAAAACCGTCTTGTTAATCTAATCTAATCTTATTACTAATTCACTCATAAGAAAGTAAAAGAAGCTATTAAAAATACGACGTCAATAATGTATAATTTTTTTTTCCCGAAATAATTACATCAATATAATTTTCACTTATCTTTCATATTTTTCAGTTGTAGCACTAAAGTATGGTTAGAAGTTTCTTATTATTAATATGTATTTATCTAATTATTTTACAAAGTGTTTTTTTCATTATTTTTAGTACAAAATTTAATTTATTATTACATAACGTTATTTTTATAAGAATAAATTATATTTTTAAATTAGTATTTATAGTATTATTTAAATCTTATGCTATTAAATTTATGAATTGAAAATAGCAGAAATTATTCTTTTCAGAGAAATTTATTTTTTGTTTAAAATATATGATTAAATTATTGTTGCTAAGCATTATTCAATTCATAAAAATTAAATTCGGTTTAAATATAGAAGACAATTCAAGAAATAATTTAAGAAGCTCCGTTTTATGGGTTATAAAATTCAAAGTCTCAAATAAATTATATTATTTAAATATTCCAGGTAGTATTTTTATAAATAATAATGTTATTTTAATAATAGTTACAAAATATAAATTTATAAGCATTTTTTTTATATGAAATTTGTTTTAATAATTTATTGAAAATTATTAAATATTTATAAAAAAAATCAAATAATTTTTTTATTAAAATAGTAAAATACATTCAATATATTTTTGAAATAAAATTTTTCAGTTGCAATTTTTACTTTTAAAGTTAAATAAAAATTTGACTTTTATAGATAGAGTTTCTATACCATTTAACGAATAATGGTAAATATTCAATAATGTATAAATTATTGAATATCTTAAACTTTAATTTTATAAATATACTATTTAAATTAATCAATAAAGTAACTTATAATTTTAAGAACAATATTAAATATTTCTTCTTTTATTATAGTAGATGTTACTTAGTAATTTTTGAATGTGTTGATGAAAGTCTCATTGCTTCTTAATTGCAGGGGATGTAAAAGGTTAGGTGCAAACAAGTTTCAAACATTTCATTAAATATTTTTATTTTGCATAAATGTTTTTGTATATACTACAGTAATTATTATTATTTTAACCTTATTAATATTGTCTTACTTCTCTATTTTAATTTAATCGAACGCAATTTCGAAATATTTTGCTGTAAGTCTTTAGAAAAGAGTTTAAGAGAAAAATAACTCCCTTCTCTTTAGAAAGTTAAAGCAAATTATTTCAAAATTTCATTCTGTTTAATCGAAAAGAGAGTATGGTCAAAATCCTATGATTTATTATAAAAACGATAGTTTTCGTGTTTTGACAAAATTAATAGAATTATTATTAAATAAAAAATTAATTAAAAATGGATGAAAACTTTTATCTTTTTTAAAAATAAATATTATTTTTGAAATTAACGATACAATTATTTCTTTTTATGACACAATAGTCGAACATCACAGGAAAATTATCGATAGTACGGTCTGAAAGATCTATCGAGTAAACACTGGCGTTCAATTAGATTAATTTATATTATAAAAGGTAACGATTAACATTCGTATAATTATAGTAGTATCATTCATATAAGCAATTATTGCAAACTTAAAATAATCAAATGGTATCGACAATCTCTTAATATAACAAAATAGGTTTTAATAAAGAAATAGACAAGAAATTAAATATTGAAAACGGAAATTAATAACATATAGATAAGAAAAAAACACAATATATTGGAAAAAAAAGTGTTTCAGAAAATGAAACAGAGGATAAAATAAAAAATGTAGAAACTACGGCAATGGTACGAATCAAACGATTAAAGCATAATGAAGTATAATCATTATAAATTGAAAAGAAAATTCAAAAATCTCTCGCAAAAGTTAAAAAAAAGGAAGAAAAGAGTAAAGTAAGGAAAAATTTTAGAAAAGTGAATAAAAAAACAATTCTAAAAGGTTTAGAGTAACAAGAGCAAAACAGCCGGAAAAATGAGACGTAGTACAGAACACCCGAAAGAAACAGAAACACCAACTTCGACAAACAGAAAAATAAAAATTAAAGAATAAGAACATGGCAGACAGAGACAGAGATATAGAGACAGAGACAGAGATAGAGATACGAAGATAGATATAGAGACAGAGACAGAGATATAGATATGGAAATAGAGATATAGACAAAGCCAGATATACATATATATATAGTTAGATAGAGATAGAGAGATAGAGAGATAGAGAGATAGAGAGATAGAGAGATAGAGAGATAGAGAGATAGAGAGATAGAGAGATAGAGATAGAGAGATAGAGAGATAGAGAGATAGAGAGATAGAGAGATAGAGAGATAGAGATAGAGAGATAGAGAGATAGAGAGATAGAGAGATAGAGAGATAGAGAGATAGAGAGATAGAGAGATAGAGATGTAGGGATAGAGGTATATAGAGAGATAGAGAGGTAGTGAAATAGATTTAGAGAGAAAGGGAGAAAGCAAACAAATAACAAACGAACATAGGTAGATGGGGTAATAGTAGTAGTAGCGGCATAGGTAGCACTAGACTGGCAGTCGTAGCCTTACTACCAACGCCAGCAGCAGCAGCAACAGCAGCAGCAGGAGCAGGAGAAGAAGCAACACCATCGTAACCAGCACCGCAAGGGCTACGCGAACTTTACACGCGCTTGCCATGTTGCAGTACACTCATACATATCGGTTGTGCTACCACTGCCTTAGCCTCTACACAATATTAGCAACGAGAAAGACAGGTAGACAAGACTCTCTCTCGTGTGCAGAGCTGCAAGCCATTCCATCTCCACGGTAGCCTGTCTCTCTCTCTCTCTCTTCTTTTCTCCGTCTCTTTCTCTCTCCCTCCTGCTACTCCGTTGGCTGCTGCTGCGTGCATAGCGCGAGTTGGGGGGTTGGTTGGCTCGCGTCTCTTGCCAGCCAGCAGCAGCAGAGAAAGAGAAGCGTGCACACTCGGAGCAGCGCAGCCACTCTCGGCTCGAGCGTTCGCCGGTCAGTCAGTCGGTTGTTCCTTCCTTCCTGAGTCGAGTTGCTCACCTGCCACTGCCGCTCGTCGGTGTAAGACGCGCGCGCGCGCCCATGAGGCGGTGACTCCGGCCCACGACAGTCTGAATCCGCGCGAACCCGTCACCTTCCTTATCCCAGGTCCGTAACCCGGCGACGACGATGAGAGAGCCGCCGGCTGCGGTTATGGATAAGCCCACCGAGGATAGTTATCACCAGCGTACCGACGACCTCCCCGCCCGCTCCGAGAAGAAGATTAATAACAACAACGTCGTCAACGGGAGCGAGGACAAGGCGCCCGTTGAAGTCTCCACGGGATGGAAGATGATGAACATCGGTCAGAAGTGCTCCTACGTTCTCAGGAACATCACCGTTGAACCCATGGTCGCGTTCTACATCATGCCCAGCGTCCTGGCATCGCTTGCCACGCAGAACCTCAATCTGGAGAAGGCTTGCAAAGTGAACCTCGGGTACTCAGACTCGGTTTGCATGGCCCTCGCTGCCAGAAATACCAGTGGCCTCGCGCTTGAAGAAACAGCCGTGCAACAATTGGTCGCGGTCATGCAAACTTGGAAGACCGCTCTTCAAAGCTTTTTCCCCTCCATTCTTATTGTTTTTATGGGCGCGTGGAGCGACAGGAACGGTTTGAGAAAACCTTGCATGATGCTGCCCATTGTAGGTGAATTTCTCACAAGCATCAGTCTGATAGCATGCACCTACTGGTTCTATGAGTTGCCGATGGAGGCTGCCGGTGTTTTCGAGGCTCTGTGGCCAGCACTGACCGGTGGCTGGTTCACCATGATCATGGGAACCTTCAGCTACATAGGCGATATCACCAGTGTCGAGTCGAGAACCGTTCGGGTCGGTGCCGTCAATTCGTTCCTGAGCCTCGGTGTGCCAGTCGGAATGGCGTTGTCCGGAATATTGTACATCAAACTGGGGTTTTACGGGGTATTCGGGATCGCGGCTGGCTGCTACGTGTTTAGTTTTATGTACGGTTTGATGGTGATCAAGGAAGCGCCCAGAGCCTTGGAATTGAGGAAGAGCATCAAACTCGCTCAAGCCTCGGAATTGAAGAAGACGACTTGGTGGGCGGGTGTTACGGACTTCTTTGCGTTGAGACACGTGCAGGAAACGTTCAGGGTAGCGTTCAAGAGAGGCCCGAGGAACCGAAGGAAGAGAGTCATGGTACTTATGCTCATCGTCATGGTACTCATAGGACCTATGTACGGTGAGTCGAACGATGATGAATTTATCGAATGTTTACGTTACTTCTGCATGGGACGGCGTGAATTCCATCGCGTCTATGGCGTATCGTATGTATGTACATATACGTCGGTTTACATGTTGATGTAAACGTAAAAGCAACTCGATAAGTCTATCCTAGTTTCTAAGGTATCCGTATTAATCGAAAATAGTCAATTTCAGTTTTATTTAGAAAGTGATACTTACCTTAATGCTTATTATATTATAGTTATAATCTCCATCCGATAAAAGTATACCAGTATTATGTTCTAATAAAAATTTTGAGCGCTGACAAATTCCTTCTTTTATGAATGGTTTATTGTTTAATAATATTTTTTATGTACGGTTTATTCGTAATAATAAAAAGTATCTTTATTCACTATGCTTACATTTATCAATAAATTATGTAATTAATAATTAATATTGGTTTCGATGTAAACAACGTAGGATAATATTTAATTTTTTTATACGGTATAATTTTAATATTTGTCAAAAGACTACTTTAGTAATGTATAGTAGAATGTCTGGATATTGAGCACAAACTTTGAAAGCAATGTATAAAGACTTTAAATTATAAAACTCTTATGAAATTTGTCTTTTAGTTGTATTTAAATATTAATATATGACATTCTTCACGCTGGAATTTATAACGGGAATAACAATGTTCTTAGACTAAACACGTGATAATTTACATGGAATACATATATATGAATTTTCGTTTTTTTAAATATTATTAATTGTTGAAATGCTGTTTATTTTTTATTTTTTAAATTTTATTAATCGTGAAAAAATAACACACGAAACAACGTAAATTATAGAATCAAATCACATTTTATAAAATTAGAAAAGTAATTATCAAAATTATATACGATAATAAAATGAGTATACATTTGTCAAAACGTAAGAAAAATTTACTGAAACTAATTAATTTATTATGATTACTATAATTTTTACATTTAATAAAAAAAATTATATTTATAAAAATATTTTAATGAAATAAATTAAAAATCCTTATTATTAAAATTAAATTTATTACTAAAAAACGTATAAAACTTAAGTTGGCAAATCTCATTACTTTATATTGTTTTTAACATTTATGTATCGAACACTAATTAAAATTAATTTGTAAATGTGTCTCTTTATCGATGTCTTTAGGAAAAGAAAAAATGTAGATAATTATATGATCGAAATTATATATTTAAATTTTTTGTGAAACTTGGTAATTTACATTCATTCTTTATTAAAAACAGTTATTATAATTAATAGGAAATTACTTGAAATAGATAAAAATGTAGTGATTTTATGCGCTTAGCACAACTTTAGTTGACATAAATATTTTAATTATTGCTAATTATTTATAGTTAAATGTAATTATTTAAAATGACTGTGTCAAAAGAAACATATTTAATATAAACGTATCAAAACTATAAAATTAATTGTATACATCCAAATCGAATATTAAATGCTAAGTAATTTTAACTTTTGCGGTAATTAAATTTTTGAAAATTTAAGTAAACTTTGCCTTAGCAAATAAGTAAAATTTATTTAAGAAATTCATCTGCGATAAAATATAACACAATATTTTAGGGTTTCATTAATATTTACAAATTAAACATAACGAAAATAGGTGAGAGACGAGGAAGCGGTAGGATTTTCGTACCGCTACTCCGCCGAAGCGGACGATACTTAGACGCACAACCGGCAACTATGCGAACGCGCGTAAAGAAATCGAAACGCGATCCGAAACAATCTACGTACGCGTTCGGGCGACGAAACAAATTGTGAAATAAATAAGTTGATTAAAAATAAAAGAATGTATATTTTATTCTTAATAATCATAAAAGTAACCGATAAGATGAGTTTGAGCGTATTATTTATTTGAATTGAAAGTATTATCTTATCAAATGAATTAAAACCAATAAAATATTAAGATAAAATTTAAAAGTTAACGTATTTGAATAATAAAAATTATCATTAAAAATTAATTTGTATAATTACGAGGAAAAAAAATTAATCTAAACCGACTTTATATTAGTGCTGGAAGATCCTAGTTTAACGAATTTCGAAATCGAAAAGAAGCTTTGTCCGCGGACGAGAACTCAATCAAGATTTTTAATTAATAATTGTTGCACAATAAGTAAACGGATGTCAATCAAGTGCGCATACACTTTCCCTTCCGCTAGAAAAAATCCGTCAAAAAGTTACACCTCGAGTTTTCCATCACGGACAAATATGGCTGCGCCACGTGCGTCGCGCGGGGGAAAAAATTAAACGGGTCAATGTAAATAATGACTTTTTCAGTGCCAAGCCGGCTGCTACTATGCTACGATGCGCAGGACGTAATTCAATAATCGACGGTCCAACGAGCGAGCCCGCCCAAACAGACGCGTTTTTATTCGAAAAACTGTGTCAGTCCTTGCTCTTGAACCCTTTTTTCTTCCTCCACGTTGTTGGCTCTCGCTCTTTCTCGCTCTCCATCTTTCTCGCTTATGTATCAACTTCACCGACGCGAAACGCACGTGACTGCGGTGCAACGAGCAGCGAAACCGGCGTAATTTTACGTTCTTTTCTATTACTTTCTATGAGCCAGTCAAACTGGCTAACTCTAGATTTTATTTATAATTAATATATTGCGTTTTCCCATACTGTTTTTTATTCGCTTTTTCAATATAAATTTAACAAATTACTCGTTAAGCTCGTTAAATGGAAAAAGTACAAACGATGAAAAGTGAATTATAAATTGGATTCCTATAAATTTTGAAAGTAAATATTCTAATACTATAAGCGCTAATTTAATTAGGTAATATCCAATGATTTTTCATTCATTACAATTTTAAGTGTTATATATTTCTTTTGTTATATATTATTTTACAACTTAAGCGCTTCTTATGAATTCATAGATTTACTTTGATCGAACGACTTGTTGTAATGCGCTAGACGTTTCAATGGTATTTAATATATTTAGTACTATTTAATCGTTAGTCAAATTATATTCAAGGATAAATTTTCATAACAATTTTGAAAAGCTTTTAATTATTCTTAATGAAAATTTAAAAAACTTGTAAATTATTTTAACATTCGTAATTGTTTATTGTAGTTGTTAAAGATTTTAGAGTTATAAAATATCTGTTTTAAGTTAGTTTGAAAGTATTCGATATTATTTTAAATGGAAAAAATTTTTAATATTTACAATTAATTTTAATAATCATTGGTGTAATACCATTTCTAGGATATTCGCTAAACTTTGTACAAAATCGGAATAAATGTTTTAAAATATTCGAACATTTACTGAAATTGTAAGAAAATATCAATTTGTACATTGATATAAAAGTTCGTTTAAATTCCTAATAACGAAAATATGATACATATTTATTTTTGAAAGTCGCATAAAAGTTGGTTTACGATTAATTACAAATAGCGTTCATTTGATAAACAAAGTATCTTCATAAAAAGTTGACCACGCGCGTGGATATCTTTTTGCCAAAAAAAGGAAAAATCAGTCGATTTCTCGGTGTGGTCCGGCCGTATTTTGACCGGGGAGGAGGACCGGACGACCGGACAAACCGGTTTGCGGAACCGTAGCTACAACCGTAATCTTATGAAAAATTGTGCTTTGCAAAAAAATTCATAAACGATATGTCATTTTTATAAATTTTTCAATAGCATTTTACCGATCGGATAACACCGTTGAAAATGTAAATTTACTCATTGAACGTGAAATTTTATTTCTTTGCATTTGTTCACTACATTTTATTTATGATTAAGTATTAGGTATGCATTGATTGATAATTCGCTTTTTAATAAAATTATTTTCGAATTATTAGTTTTATAGTAAAACCAAGTAACGTACTGTATTCTCAACAAATTTTTAAATTTGAAGTCTTGGTACATCGTTAATATTTTCGTACGTGTTCTCGTATTATTTTTAATTTATATATTTTATTAAGGTCAATTAATTCGAAAAATCATGAATTCTAAATTACATAAGCACTAAAAAGTTCATAAACCGTTAAGCGACGTCATAAAACAAGTTTAAATAACGTGAAAATGCAGTTCTGTATTTTGAGTAAAAGTGCTTGAGGCGCATCTGAAATGATCGTGTCTTAGATTAGAATGTATAACAAATCAATTGTAAGTACTCAAAACTTTAGAAGTATCGAATAATATATAATTTTTTTGAATAATTTGAGAGCACTGAGTAATTTAAATATTTTATTGTATTTGAAGACTAAATAAATTCAAATACAAATGTTTTTCGAATTTGTTGATTTAAGTTAAGAAAAAATATTATCTTATTATAAAGAAATTTATAAAATAATTAAAAACAAAATATAAATTTGAGAATTCTGTAATGTATTCTGCAATGTAATGTATAAATATTATATTTGTATTTAAAATAAATTCAAAAGCCTTCATAATATTTATCCATATTTTTATTCGTTTAAGATCATAATTATTTAGCGATAACTTAGCAAATAGAAAACCATTTTTTAAATAGTGATTAAAGATAGAATATGAATTTTTTGAAAAAATATTAAAATTGTACATAATTTTATGTAGTAATTCATAGCTAAATCGTTTTCAAAGTGAAAGAAATAAGGTCACTATCAAACTTTATTGCATGTAGGTATACGTAAATTCATTAACAGATTTTAAGTAAAAGCACTTTCAAATTTATTAATTTGCACGAAAGTATTATAAAACGATAATTAATTGTAAATATTATCTAAAAAATTATAAAAAAGACATATTTTTTCACTATAATAAAAACCGTTAACAGTTGTCTTCATATACGTCTAACGGATCATTAATGTAAGAACTAAAAAAACCAAATAATCACTTATACGTAAATAAGCAAACATTGAAATTTTTTTTAAAATATGAGTAGTTTTTAACCGGCTATCACTATTATTCATATAAAAATATTAATTAAGAAATTTATATAATAACTGGTAAAATATTATTAGTATTTTTTAGAAGTAAATTATATAAATATTATCAAGCTAATTTTAAATAAGCTTAAAAATTATTTGAATGTAAACAACTATTATTTAAAAAAAATTATTTGTATATATATTTTTTTTAACTAAATAATTAATCTCTACGAATCTTAGCTTTAATATAGATATGAAATAAAATTTATAGCATTTTGATCATTACTTAAAATATTTTGATCGCATGAAATTAATCATAAGTTAATTATAGTTTTTGTAATATTAAATAATTATGAATATTCAAGTTTTCAATTCTTTTTATTCCGAATAATTTTATTATTTGAGTTAATTATTTAAACAAATTTACTTTAAGATAAATAAAATCTTGAAAGATATATCAGGATTAAACTTTCACTTTATTTATTCTCTGTACCAATCTTCATATAAGTTTTTTAAATTTTTTTATTCTGTAATGCTATTATTAATTGATTTAGTTAGATAATAAATTTATTATTTACTATTAATTAATCTAAAATATACTATGGTTAAAAAAAAAAATATTTTTTTTTATATTTATATCGAGTATATAAAAAAATTATATTTCTTACTAGAAACATTAAGTTTATACTAAAATTATATATTAAGAAATTTAAGAACACAAAAAATTAAATAAATATACCAAAATTTAATTTATTTTTTATTATTTATTTATAAAAATATTATATATGACGGTTAGGCAGTATAAAATTTAATTGTACATACTCTTTTGACAAAAATATTTCAGTTTTCAATATTTTATTTATCATAAAGAAATTGTAATTTTTTTTTAAATATATATTTTTGAAGTTTTATATAAATGAATTTTCATATTTATAATATTATTGTTACTCTTAGTTATTCTCTTATTTTATAGCATTTTGAATTGAACTAATATTAATGATATTATTAAAAATAAAACATAATATAATAATAATGGTAGCCTTGTAACCCGTTATATTGCAATATTGTGATAAAGTATTTCTGTAATCGTAAGTACTATCCAAATATAAACCGTTAATATTGTTACTTTAATAATATAAGACTATAGAATTGTATGTATTAGGTTTTGACTTACATCAGTTCGAGTTTGTGACCAGTAAGTTTACAATTCTTCTTTACAGCGACTGGATTTTGACGAATTACGCGATATCGTATTCAGCTTAATTCTGTGTATATCACAAATGCAGATATTAAAATTCTATTAAAATATAATTTATAATAGCTATTAATAGTAATCTTCATTCAATTTAAGTTATACATTATTTATAAAATAAACCGTTGATAGTTACTTCTAAGGTTAATAAAATTTTTTTAGTATTATTCTATAATAATAGGTAAAGATTAAATATTTTTATATTCTAATTTCTATAATTTTTATTTCTTCATCATCGATATATAACATTCACGGTTATTTTTTTTTTACGAGTAAATATGTTTATATTAAAATCACGCTTTTACAGGAGTCAGTTAATAGTGCTTCCGTATTATTATTCTAACTTTCTTTTAATTCTTCCGTAACATCTTTTACGGACTGATTGATCTATTTGGCGATTTTAAAGTTTTATAAATAGTATAAATTAACTAAATTTTCAATTATTACATGTGTATTATAATCGTATGTCTATTTTACTCAGTATTCCATTAAATTTTAATATATTTCATTTAACCGAATACGATGAATTTATGGCATACATTTTTTAAACATAAAGTAAAGTCGAATACTTTCGTTAGATTCATGTACACCATTTAAATCGACTATTTTAAGAATAATAAATTTGATACGATATTTACACATGTAAATAATATACTTAAGCTTTGTTCTAATATTTTCAACTATATTTCAGAGGGCTCATCTTAAATTAATATTTGAAATTTAATATATGAAATTTTTACTTAAAGATTATTTACGCAGCTGTATTTAAATTTCTGAATGATTTAGCTTTATTCAAATATTTGTTCAACCGTTTTAACGAGTAAAGACTTACTTAGTTTGCTCGTACATCATTTTAAATGAAGAAAATTCGCGTTTCTTTTTCTTTAAAATTTTAAGTCGAGATGTCTCGATAAAAAGAGTCATTGCAACACTCAACAGAAAAATTACGTAAGATTTCTATAATGAGATTTTGATAAAGGTGTATATTAAAAAATAGGAAACGAGAATAAAGCCAATTCACGGTTACCTGGTAATCAAGTACCTTTTGTTTCATTTTACGCAACTTATTCGACGAATATAATAATAATAGCTGAGTCTTAAATATTTCAACGATTGCTAATCAACAGATTACTGGAATGAAGTGCTCCGTGAGGAAACCACGGACGGGAACAGTACACACGCGTCCCGTGAAGCGAATTTCATAATCATAACCTTCAAAATTTTATCTTTTAAACGACCTAACTTCATTATCATTGCTAAAGAAAATACGAACGTTCTATTGTTCAGGGACGCGTTGCTTAAGAGATTCGCGCGCGCTCATCGGCACACATGAATCAGCCCTCCGTTAACTCCTGCGAGAGAGTTGGCGTGCACGGGGAAAAAAGTGAGTGCGTGCGCCAAATCGCGCGGCCACCATCTACTTTCTACGTTGCGCACGTGCATTATAGATACGCGATTCCGCTATAACGACCTTAAGGCCGCGCGGAGCGATGATGTAACTTGGCGCGCCGCGGATCTTTAACCTCCTGCGGGTTGCGAGCCTCTTGTTCTGTCCGCGTTCCATGGGAAGCGAGCGATTGGTTTGCTCGTTTCCGCTTCTTCTGCTTCTTTTGACGCTCTCTTTATTTTCTTTTCTGATTCCGAACGTCTCGAGGGACAATCACGATAATGCGACCACGTCACGAATATGGTTACTCGCTTATATGTTTCGTGTACGTCCAAAGACAGACGCTGTAATGCTGCACGTCCCAACCCTCGGATCTTTCGATTCGAGTGTAATGCCCTGTGAAAAATATTAATTTAAAAATAAGTTAAATATACTCTATTTTCTTTTGCATGGTTAATTTTAGATCGAAGAAAATCGACTGTACATAGTATTATATCTTTTTAAAGTAATTTTAAGTAGCAATTCTAGTTTTTACCGTTATTTAAGTTATACGCGATAAACAAGTACCTGCAATGTATCTACAAATGTAAGAAATATAGTTTTATAAAGTAATGAATAATTGGTGTATTGAAATATAGTATTAAATTATTTTTTGTCTTAGTTGATTGTATCGAATAAAGTCAAGAATTTAAATTAAATCTGTAAGCGCATTTAAAAAATTATTACGTATAATAAATGTAACTATCGATTTTTATTAAATGTGTAGAATTTTTTAAATTTATAAAATATATTTTTTTCAGAATTTTAAATTTTCAACGATACTATATTTGATTCATTTATCGACATCGTAATTGCAATTTTTTTATCTTTTAAAAGAAAAATTTCCGAAGAATTAAGTTTATTATCTTAGCTATCTCAAACAAATATATAAAATACATACTAGTTTAACTTATCGCAAATAATTATATTTGTTATTCAAATAACGATAAAAGAATTCAATTACGCAAAAAGTTTCGATTGCGAAGTAATAAGTCTCCAATAAAAACAATAAATTTTAAATTGTGAAATCTTATTGATAAATATGATTGACGATAAATATCAATTATTATTATTATCAACATTTTTAATTTTGATATTCATGTTATAATAATTTGTGAAATATCGTATATATAGCAATTTCGTATGGATATTCTTGTTTATAATACTAAAAGTAGAGGTGAGAAGAGCCATGGCGATAAAGAAAGCCGTTTCGTTCAAGTATCTCTAGGTAGGCAATTAATAACCGTAAAAGAAGTCTCATTTAAGAGCAATTTTAAATACCGGAAGTCCTTAAGTGACAACGGCACGCGATCCCAATGAACTGACACATGAACGCGTAAACGTTTGTACCCATGCACATTGTGCATTTCAATGTATTGAGAGATAATTAGGAAAAAATTTAAATTATATATTTTCAACGGGTTTTCAGTGAGAGCAAAAGTTTAAAACGCGCTTTTATTTTAAGAGCTTTATCGTTGAAATCAATTTTTTACTTTTCAATAATTTAAATTAAATATTTTTGATACACGTAACTGCTAGGACGTATATTAAAAAGCAATCTGTATGATTTTATATATCTAATTAATTAAGGATGGGATATTGTTTTTATGTGCACAAATTGCAATAAAAATTGTAGTATATACAAAAATATAAAAATTCATCTTAAATAATCAATAATATTATAAAGTAAGAAATACATTATTATTATTAAAGTAAATTAATATTTAATATTTAATATTTAATATTTAATTATATTATACTAAAATATTTATTTAGTTTTTAAGAAATGTTAATGTTTAATTTTTAATTTGATAACGAGAAAGAAGAATTCTGTGTAAGAATTCTATAATCACTCAAGAAAGCTGTCTTTATTTTTTGACAAGCTAATTTTTTATAACAAAATATGATCATTAATGAAAATGAAAATAACGCAATAATTGTGATTGATCGTATCAGTATCGCATGGCGGAAGTACACTAACATAGAACTGATAATTAAACTTTTCTGTTGTGCAATGAGCATCAATTTTGTTTTTATATAAGACTGGTGCATATATAAAACATGACTTAAAAAATTTCGAAGAAAAAGGAAATCAATTGCTTCAATACTCGAGAAATGATTTCCGGCTTTTGCAGTATATGCTTTTCACACAAATTGCAGGAATAATCAATGGGATGTATATGTTCTTTATGTTTAATTTTTAAGGGTTTTGCACTGAAATAATTTGTTTGTATGTTTTAATATAGTGTAAATAAATATGTATTGTAAACAAATTTTATCGTTTTTAATGTTTTATCAATAATAAGACGTTTTTATTTGGATTTATTTTGTGACAGATTTCAAGAATAAATCCTTTCAATTTTGGATCAATTATTGTATAAATAATTTGCTTAGGTATTATATACTGAACAGAAATATTAGAATTCAGAAAATTTTATTATTCTATTTAATAGAGAGAAAACAACTTATACTGCTTCTCTTGTTCGTCGAGTATTTGTTAATACAATAGTACTGCATCCTTACGTATACTTGTTGATGTTTACGATGACAGTATTGCTTATCTATTGTACATCGACTAATTTAGGTGCTTACATTTGTGTTATGCTATGAAGTAAATTTTATTGTGCATTTGAAGATTTGAAGAATTATATCCACGTATATCTTATACATTATAATAACCGTATTTAAGTATTGATGTATAATAAGCTAGGAGTTTCCGTTGGGAGTAGGTTATGGAATGGTCTAATAATTACTATCACTTTGTCACATTAAGATATTTTATAAAGATTCCTTGCATCCATATTATGCAAGGATGAAAAACATTTTTTTCCGACATTAGTATCGACTAATTGTTTTTGAGTAACAATATCGTTTTAATTGAGTGTTCTTTGGTTGAACTTTATTATTAAATTTTGTTTATTGTAATTTTTTGTATATATTTGTTATTTTATTAAAGAACACAATAATTTTGATATTATTTACTAATTTTTTTATTTATTCTGGCTATAAAATAAATAAATTAAAGGAATATCTAAAGTAATCTTTGTTTTATTAGAATTTATAAATAATAAGTGTATATTTTTTTATCTGAATTAATTTTTAAAGCCTTATTATCAATGTATATTACTATTATAATAATTTTATTATTAATTCTAATGTATTACAATTATTAATGATAAAGGATCATATTTAAATTAAATTATATATAAATTATAGAAGTAAATATTTTTCACAATATTAAAAGATATATATTTTGTATTTTTAACTTCTTATTATTTTTGACCATTTTTCGTATATCAGTTGAACGCATATGAATTTTATTCACATAAAAATATCAATAATGTTGCATTTTCATAGATACAAATAAAATCATAATTTATAACTCTATCAACATAATGAAATATAATTTTTGTACAGTTTATGTAATATATGCTTATTTATAAAATTATTTAAACAGTACAATTAAATAATTACCTTTAGTTTGAAAATACTGTATATAATGTGCTTTGAAACAAAACAATTTAAAAGTAAAATCGTAATATCTCAGTTTTAAAAAATATATATAATATTTGTATTTGTTTAATACAAATATTAAAATATAGAAATTTATTCCTATATAAGCTTTAATTTTATTTGAGATTACAGAATATAAAATTTATAATTTATTTAATTAAGAATTTAAGTTGGTTTTATCTGTATTTATTATTATTTTAATTATTTTTTTAGGAGAAATGGCAGTAATGTATCTTTTTACGAGATATCGTTTCAATTGGAACGAGGTCCAATTTAGTTTCTTTTCCACTTATAGTATGGTGATTAATCTCATAGGTGAGTATCATAAAAAACATAAATATAGTTAATACGATTTAAATGCAATACCAATTATTATTTAATACGTAAGGATTTAAAAAATTAATGTGTCAATTATGTTTTGTCATTCTGTTTTTACTATTATATAATTTATCGTCTTCTACGGAAAAGAAAAACTCAAGGTTATTATATATTTTATATACGAAGGTTTCTAAAATCATTGATCAAAACGGAAGCTTTCAATTTATTTATTGATTTTACGATTTTACTTTTTTACTAGTATTTATTTTAATAAAGTTTTTATACATACAAAATAATAGAGTAGATACCGAATAAAATGATTAGAAAGTTTTTTTAAAAATAATTTACTCTTCTCAACTAAAATTTTGTTAATTGCTCATATTATGCATTACTGATTTATATTACATTATTTTTTAAATTATCGAAAGTTGCTTGTAGTTATTTTTTTAACAGATAAATTTTAGATAAATCTAATGTACTCTTGATTCGAAAAGTCACGTCGAGTATCCTAGAAAATAGGACATATTTTGTTGATTAATATAATACTTTATAGCTTTCGCATAATTTAATCACTTTTACTCTTATTACATAATATTTAATTTATAAATGAGTTCCCAATTATAATCTTTACTTATTGAGAGTAAATTTGTAATACCATTTTTAAACTCTCTACATTTCCTTATTTCTAGATTTATAAAGATAAAATAAAAAAGCATTCCATTAAAATGAACAATATAAAATTATAAAACTTAAAACAACTATTAAAATAAAAGTACATAGGCAGGTAAATGATAGAGTAAGACATTAAAAGATCTGATTTCAAGGGAAAATTCCTCAGGTACTTTGTTTGCTGTGGGAGTCTTCAGTCATTTCCTAAAGATGGACGATGCGCTTCTCGGTGTTCTTAGTTGTGTGAGTAAGATACTTGCAAGCTTCGTTTATGCTTTCTCTACGACGGACTGGATGATTTATATAGGTAAACAACCGATTTTAACAGTTCCGAATTGCTTTGAATAACTTACTTGAAAATGAAACAAATTTACAATAAATTATTTTTATTTACTCTTTCCGTCTAAAATGATTTCAATGATATATTTACGTCGCATTAACTATATTTTGAAGGTGTTTCTGATATTTCTACAGTATTCTATAAATATTCATAAAAATTACAAATTAAACTCATATAATAAATAATACATATTTGCGTTAATTTATTATTATAAATTATTAAAATATACATTTATTAATTTAATATAATTAAATTATATTTATAAACTAAATATACTTTAATAATTTAAGAATTAATTAACGAAAATTACAGATAATATTATGAGACAATTTTAATTATACCGAATGACACCGAATAATTTATTATTTTATTATCAACAATTTTAATATTTAAGTAATTGCAATATCTTATCAAAATCATATTTATTTTAACGTACTTGTTTCATATTTTGTTACTTTTTAATATTTTATTTACATTGTATTTTTCATAACTTGATATATCATATATTACAAATAATAAACAATTTATCTTCTTTTATTAATAACCAACATTATGAAAGGATTAAAAATTTTATATTTGTTATAAAATTTTAATAAATATTTGAATTTTAATACATTTATTTGTAAACTGAATAAAAAAATAAATACTACTTTCACATTATACAGTAGTAGTAAGGAAAAGTATGGTTTAGTGAAAATCTTATTCGTCAAAATCTAATTTATTTCATACTCAAAAATTATTAATCTAAATTTTTCAAAAATATATTAATGTTATTAACATCGTTATATTTTTAAATTCTATTTCTTATAAATATTAATAAAAGTTTATTATTGAATAATATATTTATATTATTATGAACGTTTCTATTAATTATTTTACATTAAAATATTAAATTTATGTAAGCATTAATCAAATTCTTCTAAAAGAAAATAAAATAGCTAATAATAATCATAAAATTGATATTTAAATTTCAACTTTCATTTGTCTATAACAATATTTTTTATATATTAGTATATGAATTATTTAAAGATAGATAAAAAAAATTTTAAACAGCTTTTATTTTATTATTAATAATTTTTACCTCAAAAGATATAAGTTTGATCATATATTATATTTTAAACATAATTAAAAATTGAATGGTTGTATTTCAATAAATATTTAAAAAATTTACCATGAAATATGATAACTCGACGATGCATTAGAAAACAATAAAAATTTTATTCTGAAAAGTTTAAATTCTATGAAAATGAAAAAATAAACTTAAATAAACAGATTTATACAAAAGAAAAACATATAATAAATAATATGTCTGACTTGATATTGTTATTATCTACTTCGATTTCAAATGATTCATTCGTAAACAAAAGTCGTTTACAAAAATTTTTCCACTTAACATTAAAAACTGAATATCGTATAAAATATTATTAAATTTATAAAATGTTTAAAATATTTTTTGTAAAATTTAAATATTTTAAATATTTTAAGTGGTTCAAATACAATTCATCTTATAACAAAAAGTACATTAAATTTTTTATTTAGCCGGTTTATTCTAGTAATGTTAATTTTTTTACACTTAATTAAGACCAAAGAGAATTACAAGGAAGATAGAAATTGCAAATTTTAAGCAAGTCGTTATACGCAAATGTCTGTCTTCGTTTGGTTATTCAAATATTTTTTCCATAGAACAATAACATCCAAAAATTCAAGCTTATGTAAAAAATAATTGACACTCATTATCAGTCTCATAATCCATCCGAGGAAAACCAAAGGAGAAAAGAAAAGAAATCAAAAAAGAACACGAAGTTAGTGGATATCTTTTTATGTTCCAGCGCCGCTGGTCGAGATCATAAACGGCACGTCGTTCATAGTGATGCGCTCGATAACCTCGAAGCTGGTTCCACCTGACGAGCTGGGTAAGTGGGCGAGGAGAGCCGCTGATGATGAGCCTTTTGCGCGCCTCTCTTTCTCGCTCGTGCGATATTCCGTGACGTGCACATACAAGTGCTCGCGCGCGCGCAAATGCGAGGCCGTAGCCTCGAATATTTACGTCGCAAGAAGAATTAGTTATCCTCGCGCGCGCGCGGACTTAACTCCCTCGACCAGCTGATCTCGAAATAGAAGCGGCAGAAACTTCCAGCCGGCCGGAAGTGCGTCGTTGTTATGGAGGCGAGAGCCCGAGCTTATGAAACTGTGTTTTCCGATTGTTGTCGCGAACAGTCGTGATGAATCACCTAAGTATGGCGCGTTTTCGGTGGGGACACGTTAAAGAAATGCACTATTCTTAACGACGATGAGTTCTCGTGGAAAATTTTTGCACGCCGACTCGTCGAAAATTTTGGATTACTTTTTTTTTGTAATAGTAATACTTCCTTTGGTTCTTTACTTCGTTATTGATATTATTTGAATAACCATCGATTTACGTTATGATTTGAAAAAAATATTATTTGGTTCATTTTTTAACCAATTCTTCGGTAATAATTTAGATATTTAAAAATCAGTTTCCAAAACTGTTTCCGTATAAATAATTTTATTAGTTATTTATTACGATTTCACTGGTAATTATAAAGAAATATGATTGTCTTTCTCTGAATATCTTAAAAAGAAATTTTTATTTCATTCTTAATATAAAGTATTGAACTTGCACATTGTAAAATTGGATCGTTTAATCCACGATAGAACGTGATTATCCAAAATTATATTATATGCTACTATGATAGAGTTTTATAATTAATTTATCTAAAAAAATTTCATATTTATCATAAAAAAAATTTTAATTTTAGAATGCGATAAGATTATTGTACATATCAAATATTTATTTAAAAATTTTTGATATTTCAAAGATTAAAATTTAAAAATTTTGAAAAATAATTTCGAAAAATTATTAGCAATTTTTTTATGTTATAAAATTATTTCTACAAAATTTTTGTAATGAATCGTATTATCTGTCGCTACAATACACTAATGAACTGTAAATTTTTTACGCTTTTACGTTCTGGAGTAATTTTTTCTTTTGTGATTCTTGCGCCGTTACTTTTCCGCGTTATTACGTGAGTTTAGTATGAAAAGCAGGCGACTATTCGTTAATATTTATTTCTATTTTATTAGAGAACTATGATTATATCACTTTGAAAAATTTGGTAATTAAATAAATATAATTAATTTCGGAGTAAAAATGAATCTATGTGCATAATATATATATAATATGCGACGCATCTAAATACATTAAATTCAATGCTTCTTATATGTTTTGATTAAAATTAAGCTTTCAATTATAAATTGCAGTATATATTATAATTCGTATAAATATTAAAATGTGTGTATGCATATATATACATTCGGTAAAAGTTGTTGATAAATCTAATGAGCATAATTAATGTATTAAGGAATCTGAATTATTAAAAATACATGTATGTAATACAGAGTAATATACGTTTAAAAATGAAGTACAATAAACGAATGCAATTCGAACAATTTTAAAGAACAAAAGTGTATGAGAAAACTAATTGGTATTTCCAACGATTATTGCAGTGTCTTACCAGCAACGATTATTTCTACTGAATTTAATGATATACGAATGTATTTACTTGCTTGCATAAAGCTCCATAGTTTTTTGACATAGATGCAATTAGATCGTCGACTTAAAAATCTCGTAAAGAAATTACGATTTCAGGTAAGGTGAATTCGCTGTTTGGAGTATGCGAAGCTATTGTTCCTTTAGTTTATGGACCCATGTACAGCTCCATTTACGGTGCGACCGTCAATAACTTTCCTGGGACGTTCTTTCTCGTCGGTGGAGGCCTCATGATTCCCGGAGTAATTGCCTTTTTGTAAGTCTACTTCTACACAGACTAATGAATATTTTCTTATATTAAGTAAATTATTTTTTACAATGGTAAATTGCAAAACTTGGATGAATATTGCAAGTGATTTATTTTATTTATATTTAAAAATGTCTTTCTTTGTATTAAAAAAATCTGAATAAATAAATAACTTTCATGTATGCAATATATTACGGGGAGAATTTTGCGACGTATTTTAAATTATAAGAAAAAGAAATATGTTGATTGATCGGTCTTAATAAATTATCGTAAAGATATAACTATAACTGTGAGTAGTTGAATACATTGTTTACTAATTTTATCTTTAATTACAATAATTGAGTACTTAATTAGTTTTTCACTTTTCAAAAAATAAATTAATATATTTAATTGAAAAATATAGCATTCGGAAGTAGACCAGTTTCCTTAGAAAAATAATAAGGTAAAAACTATATAATGCATTATTATATACATTTTAATATTTTTATATAATTAAAAAATAATTGTTGTTATTAAGATTTGTAATTTTCTCTTTAAAATGTTTAATAGGTTTTTGTAACTTTATTTCACCTTTATCATTGTAATTATAAATATCTTTGATCCAATAATTTAAATAAAAATGACAATTTTAAAAGTAATAATTTGCATCAATAAAAGATTCATTATTTTAAATTATAAATATTAAAAAAAAACTAGAATAATAAACAATGAATATCAGCTATGAATTTATAATTTTAAATAAATCTAATAACCGTACAAGGATGACTTATGATATCATAAAATTAATCTGTAATTTTTTTTCTTGTATCTTTAACCTTGCACATTTATTGGTATTATGTACTTACGATATTATTTGATGACCTTACTATTAATACTTTTAATATTTAATTTTTATGATAAATTATATAATTATGCTTTAAGTTGTATGAAAATATATCTTTGTTCATAAATCAGTTTAAAATAGTTGTTATCGCATACAAAAGAATAAAGAAATTCTACGTTGAATCGAAATAATGTATAATAAGATGCGCTGTATTGGTGCACATATGACTAGAACGTAATAAACGATTTATTATGATTGCAGTTATCATAGATTCGTCCATCATACGCTATCCTCATACCGAAAGATACGAAAAGTATAATTGCCAAATAGAGCCTCGATTATCCTTTCAAAAATAGATGTTAATAAACCATTGAATTATCTATAATATTAAGCTTTAAAAATATTATGATTATAAAATGAATGAAGAAAATAAAGTAAAGATATTATAAAAAAACATTATAGAATTTAATTTTGTAGCAAATTCAATTTAAATTTGACAATAATTAGAGATAAAAATGTAAATAATTTTAGTGCTATTCTTAAACATATTACACTGTAACGTTATTTTTTTTAAAATTTTATTCAAAATAACGTGAACAAAACATATCATTTTATATTCACATTTATGTATACGAATCATTTTTTAAATAATAAACAGTTATTTTTCGAATAAAATAATTCAGAATAAAAACAGCATTAAAAATATGTCATAAATATGAAAAACATATTTGAATGTCCTAATATTCCATTAAATTTTAATAAAAAATATAGTATTAAGTTTAATGGCGTTTTTATTACTCTATAAAATATACTTATTTAAGAAAATGATTTAAAAATGATTTCTCAGATATAAAATGTATATATTTAATTGGGTAAGCTTTAATGAATTGAATTTTTAACGTTAATTACGGCACATAAAATTAGATGAACATTGAGTCTTACATCATATTAGAAATTAAGTCTTGTCAGGTACACACAGTTTTTACAAAAACCTTTGCAAAATACAAAACGCTCGCGATAACCCGAATCAATTTTTTGAAAGTTCTAAAATAACGGACTCAACGAGATCTCGATTTCCTGTTGCAGGTGGCTCTACATGGAGCATAAAAAGGACGAAATTTTGGAGAGGGAGCAACAAGCTCTCGCCTCGAAGCCTAAATCGAAGACGGATCAAGAGGTCAGACTCGAAAACGGCCTCACGCTGGTTAAAGCGAGGACCGTTGCAGAGCTGACAACGGTCAAACCGACGAATGAAGTCACGGGCATCGATAACGCGGCCTTCGAGTCGGAGAAACTGTGATCATTGCTGCCACTGCTGCTACTACTATTACCACTGCTATTACTGCTCTTACTATTGCAGTAGTACCGAGTTAGTATGAAATTACGTGGGCACGTCGACCGAGTCATGTGCTACATGTGGAATACCAAAAAAAATTAGGAGAGAGGGGCGAGGAAGGAGACGAAGCTTTCTGGTTGGAAGCTCGATCAACCTCGCGATACTTGCCTACGGGTATTGAGTGTGTGAGAATGAACGAGAATACATGCGTGCATTAGCTGTGTCCGAGCAATTTTGAATCAACATTGAAATAGCTCACTTCCATGCCTTTTTCCCTTTTAATCAAGCTGTTTCAATTCGGCATATTTTTCACTTCAAAATGAAACATTGTACCGCGAGGTGATAATAATTTTTTTACTTTCGTCTTTTTATGCTTCGCTTAAATTATTTAATTAAGGTAAAGATTTTACCTGGAGGTACGCGGAGAAAAACGATTTATTTTACGCTAGAAAAATTAAATGTTACGAGGTCTTTTATGACAAAGTAAAATTCAACAATTATTCAAAAAAGTACGCGAATATCAATTAAATGCGGAAATTACCGTTTAACGCTATTCGAATACAAATTAAATTTTTTTCGAAATTAAATGATTTTTCAATATAAAATCTTTTTTTTAACTTGAATCGAATTAAAATAATTATAAAACTTTAATATTCAGCGTAATTTATGCATCTGTGAATTTAACACGATGAGCTACGATTATTACTGCTATTTTTTCATGAATAAATTGTTTTACTTTGATTCAAAATTGTTCGTGAAATTACTATGATTCTGAGTTAAAAATAGAATATACATATAAGTAAAAGATATTTAAATCAGAGATTTATATAGCAACAATAAATTTAATTTATCGAATCACTATTTATAAAACAGAAGCTAATTAAATATGAAAAGTGTTTACTTAGAGTAAAAAATTCTGTGAATCAAAGAACTACTAAAGAAAAGATAAAATGTATATATATTTAAAATTAGTTACTGTTAATACAGCGTAATATTAATGTACGAAAGAATAAAATATACGTGATTTTAAGAGGTAATCAGGGATATAAAATATATTTTTAATAATATTGTTTTTAATACAAATTTATGAATTTTATAGATTTTTTAAACAAAATTATCATTTATGAAATAATACAAGATGCTTTTATTTTTAGGGAAATTGATAAGAAATGATTGTATACTTTTATAAAATATTTCAAAAATAAATGAGTATTGTTTTATATAAAAATATAAAAATTTTGCGATTCTAAAAATAATATTTTGTATGCGATAACAAAGTAAACTTTCCATTTTAGAAGTGCAATAAAAAAGTATACATTACGTGATATAGTGTTATAATGTAAATAATTAGATACTCAACTTATCGAAAAAATAATTATCTGATAATAAAGAAATAGTGTTTATATAAGAAAAGATGAAATTTGATGGTTCATAAACACAAAAATGTATTAATGATAAAATTTTGAGTTTATAAATATAGAGTTTTTTATTATATTTTTCAATAAAATTTTAATGTTCTCTACAAACTTCATTTTTATAACATTATATACACATTAAAAAATTGAGAATTATACGAAGCTTTTTAAGGAATCAGGAATTTTCAATTATAAAGAAAATATTATTTATATATGAATTGTCAAAAATTTTTTGAGACAAAATTTATACAAAACTTACTTTTTATTAGAAAATTATTTTAATTATTGCGTATAAAATTTATTCAAATATTTGATTTATTCAAATAAAATTGATATCATGTAGATTTTATTGTAAATAAATAATTGTACTTAAGTAGAATAATATTTTTTGAGTATAGATCGATTAGATTTTCAGTAGGTTGTTTCAATGATTTTAAGTTGAAGTGAAAATTAGTACCAAAAATATTGTATTATAATTTAAAGATTAATATAATATTTGTGTTATTTATTAAATTAATATGCATAGCAGAACAACTGTTTAAAATTTAAAATAAAATCAGTTTGAAATTAAAATGTTATTTGGTCTATTGTTTTTAATATTTGTATAACCATCCTTACAATACAATAATATTGTTAATATTTTTAGATTTTATTGAATTAATTATAGCTATTTTCTTAAATAAGAATAAATAGTATTGTATAGAATATTTTAAAAATTTTACATACACAAACATATATATGCTTTATTTATTTTTAAATATAACTTTACTTTCTTAGAGAAGAAAGATTTTCTATTAAATTAAGTAATTGATGTGAAATACAAATTCAATTTTTTTTTCCACGAATGTGGAATTGGAAAAATTGTTATATAATTCATAATAAGTGATGTTCCATAAATGTTTTAAAAAAGCAATATATGTTTACTAGAAAGTTATTTATTTATACATGAAACTCTCAACAATTTAAAGTATGATACTGATTTTTACCTTTTCACAACTTGTTACTTATTTTCTTTTAATAATATAACGTTGTTTACATATCATTTCCTTTGAATTAAATTTTGATAAAAAAATATAATTAAAATTTTATACCTTTCCCTTATATAATTAAACAATGAGACCCTACATATTTAATACTTTCCTACCTTATTGAAATTATCTGTAATGATCTATTACATTATGTTCAATGAGTTTTTCCATAAGATTACAAATATATTTTTTAACATACTTTAACAATATAATCTTTCACTTATGAACTAAAGTTATTAAAATTTTAATTTTGATAATAAAATCAAGTAAATATACATTAAAGTACAGGAAATCCCATTTAGTCAATTTTAGTTTAGTTTCTTAATTTGTTTCATTTTGATTTAAGTGTATGGAAAAATATATATTAGTATTAGATAATTTGTTTATGTTAGAAAATTCTAGATATAAATTAATTCTAATTACTTTTTATTAAATAATATGTTTATTAAATTGATAATCTAATTTCTTTTTCTTAAAAAGCATAATATTTGAGAGAATACAAATCTAAGTTGTTTTTTTATTATCTAAAGTGAAAATTATATTTGAAATATTATCATAATTTATTATATTCACTATTTCTTAGTGGAAAATACTATCTAATTCTCATTCGAGTGTATCGATAATTTTTTCGAGCGTTTTAAAAGTCTAATATAAATACTACTATCTAAGTTATTTAAATTTAGGATCTGAGAATATATTATTTAAGACTAATTAATATATCATTTAAGAAACCTCTCATTTGAAAATTAACATTGCTGAATGTAGTTTAAAATTCATCAAAAACACACTATTATAATTTCAGATAGTTTTTAATATTAATATCCAAAACTTCTGTTATGTATGTTATTTTTCTCATAATAGTCATTGTTAATAGAATAATTTTTTTTCTATATAATAGAATAATTCTAATATATAATGTATTAATATATAATTCAAAAAAAATTGTTGAAACAATTAAAAAATAAATATACGTTTGTATATAAAATATTTTCTTAACAATAAAAGAAATTTTTATAAAATAAAAAGGTAACTTATTTTTAATTTTAGTTATCTGATCCTGCATTATTTTTTGTTTTCTTTTTATTTTACTCATTTACACTACAATATCATTTATAAAATACTAAATATATAATTGTATATAATTATAATATAAAATATGTATAAGCTTGATAGATAAACATTGTGTATCGTTTCATAATATTTTTATTAAATTAAAAATATGAAAAAAACACAAACTTTAATTAAATTTAAATTTATATCAATTAAAATTTTTGAATAGCAGAGTTTCATCAAAAAATTTTTTTCATTTTCAAAATTGATCTTTTTAAATAATGTTTATATCTTAATTTATTAATTAATTATTTATTTTATAAAATAAACTATGATGCTTAAACTAAATATAATAAGAATTATATTAAAAATTTTACCTAAGATGTATAAATATTATTAACAACTTAGTTGAAAAATATCTAATATCTAGATAATAAAGGACATGAATTGTATAAAATTATAAAATGATAATATTTCATTAGATTTTCTACCAAGTCTTGTATTAAAAACTTCTTTAAACGAATAACCTTTTAACTGTATATCTATTTATATACTTTCGGCAATTCTCGAAAAAATGTATTGATTCGACATAAGGTAGATCACGTATTTTACAAACTGCAGTCGTAAAATTTTAGCCAACATCAGTGAAATCATAAAAATAAAAAAAGCAATATTTCTTGGTTCACGGATGAACGGAGCTCTGCCAACCCCAAGTGCCCGAACGTAGCCAAACGAAGTCGGCAAACAAAAAAAAAGCAAACAGCGTGAATAACCTAGAAGAGAATTAGCTCTCGCCTCGCGAGTGGCAAACCTCTTAACATTCGCGTCGCGCACGACGAAGGTAAAATACGGCAGGGGAAAGAAGGCCGAAAGCCACTTCTTGTCCCTGCACCTGGAGGATAATGAGGATAAGACGGAGGTCGAGAGACGTAGACGGGACATGTGGGCGCAGCTGCCGGAGCTGATCCTCACGCAGGTCTTCGGGTATCTGAGCGGGCCTGACCGGGTGAGCGCCGGTCAAGTCTGCCGACACTGGGCGATCTGCCTGGGCTCGCCCTCCCTCTGGCGGCGCTGCATCGTGCACATCGATCGTGATCTTAGCATCGACTGCTCGATCGCGAGCGAACTCGCGGTGTGTTACCTATTGGCCTGATATTTAGTTTTACTCTCTTCCTTTGCGACTGTCTTTTTTCCTATTTTCTTTTATACTTTTTCGCCTCTCCTATTTTTATAATGAATTTCCATGTGTTCTGTACTTATTGGATAATCGCGAATGGTTTAATCTGCCATTTATTGTTTAAAAGTGAGGTTATGTTTTTTAAAGTTTCTTATGTTATACGCGCAATTTATTTATTGGTTTTTCTTTCGGATAAGTTTAATCGATATCGCCAATGTTTTACTTATGTAATATCTTGGACAAAATTACGTGTCTTTAAAAAAAAATTAAATTAGAATATAATAAAGGCATTTCTCGATTATTAATACATTAAATTTTCGGAAGTCTAATTTACCGACTATAGCTTCATATTAATTTTAATAAAGTACACGAATATGCTAAATAGTTTCAACATCAGCACAAGGGTTAAAGCTCACGAATTACGTTGATCTATGCATCCGCGTCTTACCATAACGGAATCATTCTACTTGATATACTTGTGAACGGTACATTGAATTATTGTATAAAATTGATACTCATAATTGTATTAAAATTTTCTTTAGAGTAATTAAGTGTCGTAATCAAAAGTTTTATTTTTATAGTAAAATTGATTGTTTAAAACTAATAAATTCGGTTAAATTATGAAATATCATAAAATATCGTATTTTTAAATAAAATAAATCATTTAAATTTAAGTAATTTTAACTCGTGGTATGGTCTCATCTTAAAAGCACAATCTTCTATTATTTATAATATTGTAAAATCGCATTGTTAAATTAATCGTACACGATATTTTTATATAATATATAATATTGAAAATTTTTAAATTGAAATATGATTTCATATTTTAAAAAATAATTTAATATATTGAATAAAATGGCCCACTTAATAATATTTTCAATTGTTTCTTATACTTTCGACGTCATGGTAATTTAAATGAATATCTTTTATTTTGTAATTTCAAGATATTAGAGTATATTTTTATTCTATTATTTTTTTGTTTTTCCCAATGTATTTTTATATTTTTATTTATTTCTTTTAAGAAATTTCAATTTAATTACGTCAATTTTATATAAATTATGATATTGTTCAATTTATGTAACAAATTATTTTTAAATAATCCAAAAAAATTAAAAAGTTTATGAAACTAAATATATATATGTCCCTTTACAGAAATATTATATAATATATACGAATGCTATAGAATTGTGCTAAAAAAATTGAATGAAATAATCAAATTTTCTCTGTTACTAATAATAATTACACAGTGATAGATGAAGATAAATAAACGAATTTTAACGTGCAGATAAAGTATGGTGAGTATATGCGAAGCCTGGAGTTGGCCTGGTCGAGGCCGTTCATCGTGCCTCGGGAGCCCCGGATCGCCCGTAGTGTCCAAGCCGAAGCTGGTGCCGACTTCCTCGGCGTAGTGCGAGCTAAGGATGTGCAGCTAAAAGAGCTCATTCTCACGGACTGGATATTTAGTAGCAAGTGGGGTAACTGCGGCAAGTTGCTCTGTGCTCTGGCTAATTTATTGGCGTTAGTAACATTTTTATTTCATACTTATTATGTTCTTGATTTTTTCAAATCATTTTTATCGATGGGTTTTCTAGTCTAGATCAAATAAATTTTAAACTAGCTTGTTTTAAATTAATATTTTTTTCCACTCATTTTTAAGTGTATGTATTTACTAGAAAATATTTTTTTAATACGGAGCAAGAAAAGAGAAATTTTGAAGTTAAGTACAATATTTCGTGTATTATATATTTTAGAATAATTACAAATATGTTAAACTATTTAGTTTAACAAAATTATTATTATATTTTTATATAAACTGACATTAAAATATAATTGTCCCAATAATTGATTATAACTATTTCATTCTTTGATTTCATATTCGTATATATAAATAAATATTATAAATATTATTTAATAAATGAAAGACAAATATTATTTATCTTAAAATTAATATATTATAAAAAATATAGTTTTACAACTTTATCAATACAATTACGATTATAACAATATGAAAATTTTTCAAATATCTTCTTGAATGATGAATTTGACAAATATTTATGGCTCATACATAGTTAATATGTATATTTTTAATTAATTTTAATCATTTATAAAAAATAATAGATATTAAAAAACAACTAGTTTTTAAAAATTAGTATCCTATAATATTCATAAATTTGATCTAATGATAATTAAAAGAATTCATTTTTGAGTATTTGCTTTTAATCATGTAATAAAATATAATTAATTACAAAATTTATTAATATAAAGAACCTTTATAGATAATAATAAAATATTTTACGATAAAATCTATGTGTAATACATTTGCAATTCATAAAACTTATGTTGATTTATACTTGTTAAATTTTTTTTGTTAATAGTCTTTGATGTATATATACTATTTATAGTTATATTAATAATGACATAATATATATGATAAGCGTAAAAGAAGAACTTATCGTGTTTGTTCGCGTATTTTATGCAGCGAATGAAAAGAAATTTCTACTTACTAAACTTTGGTAAATATACGTTACATCTGAATAATATAAAAATATTATTGAGATTAATAATATTAATTTTTATTGTATTTTATATTATGTCTATAAAAAATCGTAAAATAAAAAAATTGTGATAACATTAAAATTATAATTAATATGAAATCTAAGATAATGAAAAGCCAATTCATTGGCTTTTATTTGTAGAAAGTATAATATTTACATACCATAAATTATTATAAATAAAGGTTTCTTTATAAATGATTCACTTCGATAAATTTCTAAGTAATGCGTAAAATAAAACTAAGATTTTATTGGTTATAAAAACAAGTATCAAATTTAATATTGCAAAATTAATATACTGAAATATAAATATATTTTCTTGACTTATATTTAGATGTTTATACATAAATATAAAGTTCAATATAAATCTTAAATTCCGTAAAATAAGAATATCTTCTTTTAAGAGATTTATTATTTATTATTTATTCAAATTTGTAATTACTATTGTTGCATAATGAGTATTAACATTAAGTAAACAATATTTTGAGCTCAATTTAATTAAATTTATCAAATTTATATTTTCAAATTAATTAAATTAATCGTAAAATAAAGAGAAACATTGGTTTCAGTAATAAAACTGATAAAATATTACATTTATAAGATGTAAAAAATTTCTATTTATATATATGTAAATTTACTTCATAATGAAATGTAGGATATAATTTCATTACTCAATACAGTTGTAAATATTTTTGTTTGAATAATATAACATAATAAATATTTTTTGATCTTTGTTTCACTGAATTTAATTAAAAGGTAAAATTTTGTAGACTGTTTAAATATTAAATTTTCTATTATACATTTTTCTTAAATTATACAAATGTCGTTGTTTGAGTAACTCGAAAATTTATCATAATTAAAAGAAAAATACTTGAATTTGATAAGATATAAAGTGCAAATGTTATTACATTTTAATAATACTATTGTCAATATTATTTTTAGTCTTTTATTTAAAAATAAATATTTAATTTGATTATATTGAAAGATATATTTTTAGATAGTGTATAAAATCGAAAAATAAAGTAAGAAATTTATATATTTTATAATAATTGTTTTTAAATTTTTTATTTTTAAGCAATAAATTATTTATATGATGCAAAACAAATTAAGATAAATAATATTAATCTTATTTTAGTATATTTTATAAAATTTACAAAAATAATTTGTTATTTTTATTTGAGAGTATACATATTAAATAATAACATACATAAATTAACATTATATTTTTCAAAAATACAATAATTCTTTAAATATTTGAAAAATAAATATCAAACAGAAATAAAAAAAATTTTAATTTATGAAAATACAGTCTAAGCATTTTTACATCGAAAGGGTGTCAATAAAATTTAATTATAGAATATTTTTATAAGGTCTTTTCTAAATTTATTTTTTCTTATATTTTTCAAAAATTATATTTTTTTCTACATACAATATAAATAAATTGAATTAAAATTTTATAAATTTATTCATACAAGTTTCCTAAATAGAATTTAGCAATTTCTTATATTGATTGATAGTTTAGTAATAAGACACACAATAATTTAAAGAAAATAATTAAAAAGATAAAATTTACAAAGTTATAATTATTGATAAATTTGTCTCAATTTTCTTTTATAGATATTTATTTAAGAATATTAGAATATTAGATTACAGTTTAAAAATAGAAGAAGAAATTTATTATAAAAATTCAATAATTACTTATCAATAAATATTAATGTTGTTTATAAATATGAGATACAATGAATACAGTATACTCTCTTTTTTAATCTATTTTATGCTTTTAGTGTTATTAAATCTACAAAAGATCAGTCAAAAAAAGATATGTATAAAAACAAAATGCAGTTGTAGGTAATAAAAAATTACATTTACGAAGAATAAGCTACTGTTATGAAAATAGGTTTTTTCAGAATTGTGTATTGCATTTATTTTTATGATAATGTAATTTCTAATTATGAGAACTGCTCAACTAATATCCTCGATTTAATACAAAAAGTTTAGTGTATTTCAATTTTATTTTATTTATCGATACATCACAGCGTATTTAGATATGTATCGACATAACTCGCATTTGATAATGATCAAAGTAAATTCAGTTTGTAAATAGTTAAAGGAGACATTTTCAAATATTATTATTTTTTATTTTAAAACGAAATAAATTATCTACTTTCATTAAAAATTTTAATTGAATTAAATGAATAAATATAAATTATTTCTAAAACATGGATTTAAATGTTTTTTAAACAAGATTACCCTATCCATTTAGAATTTTTTTAGACCATGAAAAAAAGTTTGTCCCAATACAATTTATTACTTTAAAGATATAACTCTTATGAAACTTAACTGCAATTCTTGAATATGCTTTGTCATGCAAAATAATTAATAATTTAATCTGAGACTATAACTACTAACTTCTATTAAAAATGAATATTAAATGTGCAAAGTTTGTTAAAAACTGGTTTCTCAAGTTATTCTTGTGATTCAAATAGTTTTTATTGAATATTCATTGACTTTAAAATCTAGTAGAATTTCCATATCTTTTATTGATATTATACTCTATATAAAAGAAGCCGAAGTAGCTTTCTCTTCCTTTATGTCTCATACGTAGGTCGTGTATTCATGCGTAAACTGCTGATAACATCTATCAACAATCTTCAAGAAAGAAAAACAAAAGCAATTTAAAGACAATACAAGCTTTTAGAATCACATGTGTTTTTACTATTTCTTATTTTAATATTATCATATTTTTTACAAATTTTTTTGTCGATAAATTTTTTTAATGATTAAATATTATATCGCTGTATTATATTTACTTTAAATTAGAATAAAAAACTACGAGAACGTTAAATAATTATAATTATAAATATTTAATGGAAATAATAAAATCTTATTCAATTATTATTTTTATAATAGATGATAATTTAAAAATTATTTCAAGAATTATTTCAAGAATTATTTCAATACATAATGGTTTTGTTATTAAATATTCTATTCCTCTAATAAATTAAAAAATAGATATAAATAGAAATATCATCATAACAATGAAACCAATCAGAATAAAATGGATGATTTTGTATTTTTAAATCATTCAATTATATAAATAAAGTATACAGTGATATATAATAATTTTTTTCAAATATATTCATATACTTAAATATATTATAATCATAAACGAAAAATTTTATTTGAAAAATATTCGTTGATAATAAACTATATGTGTATTTCAATAAGACATGTTATGTAATAGTAATACGAATACGAAGACCAATAAACTTAATATAAATAATAAAGTAAACTTAATATAAATTATATACCAAGCTATTTACAAATAAGTCATCATCATCAATAAGTTTTGTTAATGTTTACTAAAATAAAAATAATTATATCGTATTAATATAATACTTTATAATGTAGTGTCTATTCTACGCGTGTGTTAAGCATATTTTAAAATAATATATTATTAAATATAACTACTTTTTTTCTAAACGTTCTTTCAAATTTTTCTTGCTTCTTTTTCTTGCTTTTTTGCATGAAAGTTTAACAGGTACAGATTATAAAACATACATTTTACGCGTTACTTTTACATATATTTATGCACTAAAGTTTCCACAGATTCATTTAAATTTAAGTTAAATATCATACATATAAATTTTATTATTTATTTGATCGAAGTTCTTTTACAATCATCGTATAGTAATCATTAACATTTTGTAACATTCTCGAACACCGTCGCTTCAGATGCCAGCAAAATTTGGAAACGCTAAGTCTTTTGAACGCAAATCTGAGCCTGACGGATGTTCTCCGCTTGCTCGCAATCGTAGCCAATGTCTGCGACGATCGTCTGGCATCGCTAGACATAAGAGGAGCTTTTAGAGAATGGCAAGCTCCGTATAATAATGCAAGGTTAGTGCACTTTTTTTCCTTGCCGATAACAGTTTAATATCATTCGGCAAGATTGAATTATTTTTTAATCGTATACTAATGAATCTTTCCATAAATTTAAAATAATATTACCTTTTTTATAATCAATTCTACTCGCTGGTCAAGAAAAAGCCATTTAAATGCGAGAAAAATCGAAACACGTTGAGTATTAGCTTTCGAAAAATAAAAATTATTATTTAAAATATGAACCGTAATTACACTTATAAGTATTTAAATCATTCATCGACATTTAAAACTCGTAGTTAAAATATCTAATGCAATTTGTGTATTAAATTTTGCATCGAACCGATAATTATAATATGTACTTTCTCGAACGATCGCTTACGTATTCTTATAATAAAAACTTATTTTACGCATTTAGTTTTTATAATTTAGATATTTTTATAATACATATTCTTACTCGTAGTTACTTTCAGATGTATTCAAAACTATATTTCCATGTTTTTTAAATAGCGTCTTTTTGGTTATGCACTTTTACAAAATGAATCTGTAAAACTCTATCGAATAAAATACTGTTGAATGCGTAGTTGGTATTCAAAAGCGTATTAAAAGTTTTATCTCAGCGTTTATTAAGAAGTAAACGCATGAAATTATTAAAATGTCGTAAAATCTCTTAAAAGTAACTTGATTAAAATAAGAAATGATACTATTAATGGCAATTTGTGTAATGTTGAAAACAAGATATTTGAAACTGCTTGGTCGTCTTCATGCACTGGCGCATCTGAGCCTGGATTATCCGGCTTTGTCGGATGGAGCATTAAATGCTCTCGCATCGGGAGCCTGCAAAGCCTTGCAGACGCTGCACATATCGGTCAGAGATTCGGATTCCAGACAGCATCGCATCGAGGATTCCGCTTGGCACAATCTAGTAAACGCGTGCCCACATCTGACTGTTTCATACACTATAGGTATGGGTATTACCGACGATAAATCGTAACAAATAGTACGTAACGTGATAAAAGAGAAAACGAAGGCTGCATTAACTCTATCTGAAAATATAGATAATTTTTTATTTTTGTTTGATTTTTAGAAACGATACTAGCTTCGAACATTCGAATCGTAGTATTAAAGCGTAAGAAGATTAAACGCAAGAGTAATATTACATTTATAGTAGCTATATCCTTGTTAGAAAGTATTACAATCTTTTTTTTTTTAGTTACGTATCCGTAAAAAATATATTAATACATGATTTTAAACTTGGTTAAATTTTGGATATTGGTTAACGCACGCTTTGGTTTCGTAATAGAAATTATTTTTTAAAAGTTTTTTATCAGTTTTTTAATTTAAGTAGATTCATATTTATAATACTCTGTAGTATAGTACTCTGTAGATGTAATTTAACCATCTATAAAATGAATAGATTTTTTGTCGATTTTTATAATTACAAAAAATTATAAAAAAGTTTCAAGAAAGCAGGCTTTAAAGTTATAAAATTTTTAGACAAAATCATTAACTAATTGTAACTCGCGTTAATTTTATTTTGTATGGTAGGCGTTGATTTGATTTTTTTGCATCTCTAATGTATTCATTTTCTTAAATTTATAAGTTTGCGAATAATGCAAGTTTTCTTAGTAGTACTTTTTCATTTATCATTTTTTATTTAAATGTATCAGAAATTCAGCATTGAGACTAAAATAATTTAAAAGTAATAGGTAATATAAACAAGTAAAATTGGCTCGTAGTATAAAATCTAAAAAATAGAAGCAATTAAACAAATAAAATCAATTATTAAACTGGAAAAAACTGAAATAAAAAAGAAAAAGAATTAAAAGATACTTTATTTGCTTAATATTTTTTGTTCTGATTTTTATTTTAAATATATGTATGAAATAAATTTTGATAACTTTTCAATTTATTTTTTAAATAGTTATTATATAAATGATAATAAAGAAAAGTTTTATTCAAAATTGTTAAATATAAAGATAGAATTAAATGCTAATAATAGTTAAATTATAGTATTTTAAGTTAATATTATTATTTAAATTAAAAGATATTTATAGCTTAATAATTACAATACAAGACCGTCAAAATAAAAAAATTATTTTATGCATTTAGACCACGATACTTATATATATGTAATTATTCATATACATTTGAATAATATGGATTTTATATTACAATCATTGTAGTATATATGATATTTTGAAACTATTAATTTCATAAATTCATAGTAGCAAATGTAACATTTATTTAATAAATATTTTAAATATCTTATAATGTATATATACTATTTTGAATTAATTTTACTTTTGATTATACTATTTTGCAGCAATTTTCAAAATTTATATACTATTAAAAGTAAACTTTCTTCTCATTTCTCAGTAAATATATCCCATCACGAAGATATGTGCTACCTACTATTACCAAGCGTTCCTCTTGCGAAATTCCAAATGTTTGGCGGCTATGTTTGGGACCAAAGTCGCACGCGTAATTTTCGTGGCACTGTGAGTCTCTTGATTGCTCATTATACCGATACATTGGGTATTTTTATGATTCATATTTCTTTCAAAATAGTATTCAAATATTAAGATATTAGTAATTTATAATTATTATTTTAGCTGAAGTTATGCTACAATTAAGAAATAATCGAGAGATGCTAGACGACTTGATAGTATCAATGTTGACACGATGTAAACATCTAAAAAGACTTCAATACGATGGAATTTTGCGAAATCTAGAAACCCTTCGTGATATTTGCCAGTTACAAGCAGATTACAAAACATGCAAGTAAAAATTCATATACATATGTACAAAGTAAATAATCATCTTATTGTAAGAAACGATAAAATTAGATATATGATATTTTAATATTATCTTTTTATTGTTAAAAATTAAGATAAAGGTAATTAGCATTCAATTTATAATCTGTAGTATAATTGTATCTTAATCTTTAACTATGTGTTTATTTATAAAAAAAGTTCACTTATGTACTATTAGAGTGTTAGTCTTAATCAAACGATTTTACTTTATTTGAATTCATAAATTAAATAAAGAAATTGTCATTCAATATAAAAAATTTAATCATTTCATAAAAATATAATTTGTGGACCCTCCTTTAATATTTTAACTTATATACTAAAATACATTTTACATGAATAATTTATATTTAAATGCGTAAGATACGTTGATTCATAATTAAAAGTAATTTATTTATTTTATTGCAAATTATTTGATTCATTTTTGATAAAAAATGTTGGATATTTTATTCATACATTTTTTTATAATTATTCATATGTATAAAAAATTCAAATTTCTTATCGTAATTTTTATCGATTATAAGTTTTGTATTTGAAAGAATTTCATACAATAACAAATATCTTTAATAATTCATTATGAGAAATTTAAAATTCAATTTCGTACAATTTTTAAATATTTTATTCGTACCCCTGTTGTATAGGTAATTATTAAATTCAAATATGTAAAAGCACCTCTTATTAACACATGGAATTTTATTTATTAAAGAATAACAATGATTTCTACATTCTATTATATTAACAAATTTTTCACTTAAATAGATAACGTATTGAATATAATTCAATGTACTAAAATTTGAATCATTGATTTACTTACAGATTTCCAAACGATCCACATGAAACCTCGAAATGTAAACATGCGTAATCGAGCTATTTTACATGAAATCGGTCATCAATTCAATCATAAGATGGTCGAACAGGGAATAGACTTCCGCATTGATAATCCTGCCTAAATTTTCGTAATTACTAATTTAAATGACTCATTATTAAAAGGCTTTTACATTTCTGATGCAACTAAGTAAAAAATAAATTTTTTTCATTGTTTCAAATTTACTTTTATCTGCTTACATGTTTTTAATAAAAATTTATTTTGATATGCTGTGTTTTATTTACAAATTTTTTATGAATAGAGTTAAAAATAGATATAATATTCCGCCTATTTTTTATATGATAATTTTTTTAATTACTACATATTCTTCAGTTATAATAAATTCAAGAAAGGAATAGATGATTTTTATCATAAAATTTGCAAAACTTATGAATTGATTGTGTACATGTATATACTGAAGTATTATATATCATATTACTTACATTCTATGAATACATATAGTATGATATTAGTATTAATAATAAAATTAAGCATATATGAGTTTACAGGAATCTCCAAGAGCGCTGATATAATTATATAAACATCATGTTAAATTTTTATTATAAAATAACATATAGTAGTACATTTTAAAATTTATTCTTTGAAAATAGTTGAAAGTAAATAAATATTGCATATACTGTGTGACTTTTCTAAAGAATTTTCATGATAACTACATTGAGAATAAAAACAACAATCAATTTGTAAATAATATTGATATTAAAAATTTAATTTTAATAAGATGTGACATTTATTTGATGCTAAGATCTTTTACGTTTATTTCATTTTTGGTTTTTTAAATAAAATAACGATTAATTTAAAATAAATATTTGTAAATAAATGAAAATTAGTTATACGAGTCATTGATCTTATTGAATCATTATAATAAAATTATAATCTTATTTGTAATTAAATATATTTATAAAATGCATCTATTTCAAATCATATTATATATATATATACTTATATGCAGTTGAAAAAGATAATTTACATAATATGCGATAAATGAAAATATTGATGCATTCATAGAAATCGATACTCGACACGCAAGTACTAAAGAATTGTTAAACTAGCAACAATTCGTCCTGTTATTCTTATATGCATCAAAACCGATGCAATTATACACTTTGATGTTCAAACTAAAACCGATCGTATATTAATTACATAAAAATTGATATTGTTATAAAAAAATTTTATAGTATAATCGAATTTTAATAGTTTCTAGATTTTTTATACACAATAAAATTTGTAATAATATTACTCAACATTATTGATTCAATTACACATGCGTTTGTATAAAATACGAACGTTTATTAAACGCGACTATTCATCGCGTTTATTTACAAATAACATTAGATAATATGACTCTCACTTTTATTTACATGTATATCAGGTTGGGCACTCGTAAAAAATAATTTTATTTTTTAAATATTAGTTGAATAAGTTCGATATATAGTTATATTATTACCATATAGTTTTTAACAGTTGGTATAAATCTGGAAAACTGATCATTTAATATATAATTTGAGAATGAGAAATTAATGATTTTAAATGATAAATTTTAAATTTAAGTTTAAAGTTATTCTGAAGAAAATTCATATGTTTAAGGAAAATTTTAAACAAATATTTTACAATATTCAAAAAATATGGCAACAAAAACTTTTAGATAAACAATGTGAATTAATATATTTAAGAATTTTTATAACGATTTTATTCAAAGTATTATATTGTAATTATCTTTTAATGGAACAATTCGTAAACTTAAAATATTTTCTGATATCAGATATTTAAATTAAATTTTTATCTTAAATTAAATGTTATACATTGTATTAAAAAGAATATTTTAAAACTAAATTATTTTATTGAAAATTAAACTGTACCTCTTTAAATTATTTAATTTATTAATATGGTTATTTAAAGCAAAGTTGTAATTAATTGACACAACACTAACAAAAAAGGGTGCATTTCTAAATCAAATTTACCGATTGAACTAAATCCAGGCAATTGGCACAATTATCTTTACTTTATTGACACTTAAAATATTTTAAATTATAATGAATGACCAAAAATTGCTGATCATTAGTTTCGAACAAGATATTTGCAGTATAATGTGATTATTAAAGTTTCATTGTTTATCGAGAAATAACAGAACAATATGGTTTCATATTATTAGTAAATTAATGAAATAATTTGTGCATTAACTTATCAATCAACTAAAATGGTGAAGATTTTTTCAAATATTTTTATTATTTTTATGATTTCTAAGAAAAATTTTTGTAGCAACTATGGATTGATATGTGGTATAAATCTAAGTCTCCTTTCTACAAAAAACTTCATGTTTTAATATTGTACTTTTTAATGTGAAATTTGATTAAGAATTTTAAAAACCATATAATATTAAATTATATTATTAAAAAAATAAACAAAAATAATAATGCTAACGAAACTTTTGAGTTCGTATGAAAAATGAACAAACATAGTAGAAAATATTTAAAGACGAATTTTAGAAAGTCTCATAAAGCATATAATAACGGAGAGTATATGATAAAACAGAACATTTTTGAAAAAAAAAAAAGAACCAGTTATTCGATTAAGGTACTTTGCATTCATCTTTTAAGAAAGTCAATAGATAAAATCTGTTTTGTATAATATGATAGGAATAATCCTAGAGTACGATTAGAATATATTAAAACTTAAATTTCACAACACAAAATTAGACATTAGACATACACGTGCTTAAATTTAATGTGATTTATAATTTCAATTCTATTCAATATTGTTCGATTAATATATATTTTTAATGTAGAAAATTTTTATAATTGTACAATATATTATCAAATAGGATATTCGTAATACATTTAATGAAAATTCAAAATATATTCAAAGGTCATTTAGATAACAACCGGCTTCTATAAAATTGAAAACACTATTAATAATATCAATACTGATTTCTCCTAAAGTTTAATTGATAAGGATCCAGATTTAAAAAATGATATTGAATTGAATGATGGTTTGGTACATTTGAGTATTGAAAGTTATCTGTAATTTGAAAGTATATTTTAAGTTATTTATAATGAAATTAACATATTAACTGATTATCGCAGCATCTAAGTATCATTGTACGATTACAGTATAAATTTTAGATTAGTGCTTTATTAAGATGAAAAAAAAAATATTAAAAATTTTATTGAAACATAAAGAATTATTTTAAAAAATTTTAATTTATTTTGATCTGCTAAATCTTTGTATAGTATTTAATATTATCAAATAATTCTACTATGTTAAATACTAATTATTTATTAAAATTACGGTAAACTTTTTCTGATGAAGGTCAATCGAAAAAGTCTTAACTTTTAATGAATACTTCATTTCCAAGCTATTCTAGTGAAAATATTAAATATTCATTTAGTCTTTGAAGTGATAATGAAGCTTGAGTTAAGTGAAATTTTATCAAGGCTATCGGTTCAAACATAATGTTTCGCTATATTTTACGAAGCTATTTACGCATTTTCATTCGATTTAGAACTAACTATGGATATTAAAATAATTATAATTAATACTAGTAAATATTAATAGAATTTTTCTTTAAAATTATAGGTAAGTATTTATTATTTATTATACCGAAATAAATGTCAAATATATTTTTAATAAAATTATTCTTTTATTAAAAAAATGATTCTGCATATTTTAAAAATACTTCGAAAAAAATTATATAAAATGTATTTATATTAAATATTTGGAGATATATTTGACCTTATATTATCAAAATCAGTATTACAATTACGTAACTAATAAATATCCTTTTTAATCAATGTTATTAAATTAAAATAAAATAAATTAATTTATGTCAATATACATAATTAATAGATGAAATAATCGTTTTCCACGTCAAAATAAAATTTACCCATGTTTTTAAGACTACAAGAACATTTTATTATTTAAAACGAGGACGCGTATATTATTAAATAAATTATTAATGATTAGTAATATTTAATTATACTTTATATATTTTTCAGAATAATCTAAATCTGCAACGACTTTTCGAGCGATCAAAATCTATTGCGTAAAACAGTTTTTACAAAAAGATTTAAGATAAGAAGATTTTGATAAATATAATTTAAAAATTTTATGCAAACATTTTAAGAATTCTATCAAATGTAAATTAATATATTATGATAATTTTATTATATTTTACAAATACGTTTTTTTACACAATATTTTTAAAGAAAATACATATATAAAGTAATTTTTAAACAAACATTGTGGAAAAATAGCCATGGTATTATTAAAATCGATCGAAATATGTACTCAATACTTATAAATCAAAACTAACTTCAAACGCGTTTCTATTAAAAATGACATTTTTATAATCGGTATGTACGATAACTCTTACCTGGCTTTTATATTTCAGTTGAAATAAAAAAGGCTATTACGTAATTTGAAAATCTGATCTTTCTTATGCAGCTTTCTATTGATAAATAATAAAATTTCAATTTTAATTTATTTTTAGGTTAAACCAAAACTGATTAAGTTTCGCGTAAATCTTGGCACACATGAATCGTATCTTGATAATCGGTCTCACGCAAAATAAATAAATAAAATTGTTGAAAATTGAACTCGATAAAAAAGTTTTATATTATACATTATATCTATAAATAAGTTTTATGAAACTGATTAAATTAAATATAATACAGTTTTCGGCATCTGGAATGGCGTTATCTCATAAAACTCGTAACTAATTTTGGTTTAACGGTATAATTATAATTGTACAAAAGAATCAAAACGTTGCTTTTTCAAATATTAACATTTTATAATTAATTGCTACAAAAGATCGATACGAAAAAAAAACGATAGTCTTACGGATCTACGAACGTATCAAAGATTTTGGAATTGAAAGACAGCGATTAGATCGAGAAAAAAATTGGAGGCTTAATTGCAAGACGTTACAACGAAAATAAAGGTAGCGCAAAATAAACTTTGACAACTTCGGTAAATTTTTAAATTTTGATCGGTAATAACGAGCATCGATTCGGGCACATCGAACGAAAGTTTTATTTACCTGCAAGCAGGTAGACGTCGAGTCAGCTATCGAATGTCATTCGGCATAAACAAATGCTCGAAATAAACGTATAAATGTATTTCGGAAGAAGAAGCGGTTCAGAGTTATTTGCGTGCGATTAAGTGTCCGGGAGGGGCTGAAGAGCGGGAGGGAAAAAGAGAGAGATCGCCGATATCTGGTTAGGTAAATCGGGATAATCGAAAAACAGATAAATATCTAATCACCGGGCACAAAAGATACTCGTCGCGTAGGCGAGAAAAACAAGCGGCGCGCATGCGCCCGGAGGATCTCGGGCGGTCGAGCCTCGCGAGAGCGACATCGGCCAACGACAGACGACTCTGCGAGCCGGTAACAAGGTTTGCTCGAGTCCGATAATACGAGTCGGTGGAGCTGCGGAAGAGCAGTGGCGAGAAGCGGTGGCGAGGAGCGCCAGGGAAGGAGGTCGTGGAGTCAGTGGAGGTGGTGGTGGTGGTGGTGGTGGCAGCGGTGGTGGTGGTACTCGACAGCTGTTCCGCGGCTGGAAGGTAATTCGGGCATCGTGGAAAAGGAAGCCGCGCCGGGCGCGTCTCACGCGCGGATTTCATCGGGATCGAGCGGCCAGTTTGGCAGTAGTGTATATGCGCAGCGCCACGGGCTTTACGTACGTGCATATTTTGGAGCTAAGTAACGGCATCGTGATTCACGGCGCGCGCGTGTTCGCACAAACACATGGGCGTCGCTCGTGTACCCCCCTCAAGAGCGAGACAAAGATATACAGCCTTGCCGGAGAGTACATGGCAACAGGGAGATATTACACCTCTGATACGAAGAATTATTTTTCATTTTCTTGAGGTAAACCAACGTCTCTCCGTATTTCGTTCCGCTGCTTTTTATTTGTTTTATATTTACTTCAACCTTTTTTTCGTCTCTCGCTCCCCGTACAATGAGCAAGTGATGTAATTTGTAAAGAGGGTGATTTCGTTTTTATAAAATGTGTATTTCTTTTTATATTGCTGGATAGTAAACACGTGCGCTATATTAAGAAACAAAGAAGACGATCGCTTCAATCCCATTGTGCCATCTATTAAACGTATAATATTTAGCTAACCGCATCGATAAAGCCAACCGGTCTTTTCATTTTTTTTACTTTAAATTACAACCTCGTCACTCCACCTTTGTTTATTGCTTTTTTATTTGTTAATTCAACGCTAAATAAATTTTCTTTTCCCTTGTTTGTACAAAAAATATTCGACTGTGCGTCCGTAAAGAAATAATATTTAAATTCGTGTTTGCGTTATTGAATAAGAGCTTTACCCGTATTTACGTGTTTAAAGTTTGATAAATTCGCATTAATTTATTTATAATAATGTTTAAATAAATTATAGTATTTTTAGCTAAAGGATAATGCGTGAATATTTCACGTTTAAAATTATCGGAAAAGAATGATAAACCGAACGCCAACAAATTATGTATATGGTAATCTAATATTTGTCGGAAAAATATTAATTACTGTTATATGTTTATTTTTATTATCTTCTTCATGAAAACTTCAGTCTTTTTTATTATCGTTACACTAAAGTATCAGTTAGAAATAATATTTGAACCTTTTCCAATTCTGACGATATAACGTACTGGTTTTGATACATAACGTTTTGTTAAGTAAAATATTTACTCTAACTTCTCTCAATAATCGAAGAGATTATCGATTTCGAAAATATACTAAAAATTCATCGTCGATTTTACTTGAAATTTATTGCCTACTTTGGATAAAATTTTTTCCCGGATACAAAATATTTAATACGTATTTACTTATTGCGTAGACCTCGACCAATCGTTGAAAAAACAAATAATAATTGTTTACAGAGTTTTTACCGTTATAAAATACCCTTAATAATTAATCTAATTTTTTTTATTTCTTCTTACAATTTCTTGCAAACGAAATCAATTTCTGTTTAATTAGTTTAATTTAATTTAAACAGTGTTTAAATATGACAATGAATTAAGTTTTAAACCTAGTTTATTGAATTAAAAAAAATAACGATTATATTACGATATTTCTTAAAAAATTCTGTTACAAGAATATATTTTTTTTAATTTAAAAAATTTGATTTTACATATTTTAATAATTTATATTTCGTACCGTAAAAAAATTTGGAAAGTTTCCAAGACGTAAACTTCGTGTTAAACATCTCGTAAGGAAGCATTTGATGGTCTCCTAAATAATCGAGTATAATAAGCGAGTATACATTCCATACATAAAATTTCTACCCTCTTCCGCGTCTACTTTTGTAGAATAAGATGAACGGTTTGTATACGCATAGCGTACTAAAAATAATGTGAAATTTTATAAAAACTTTTGACCCTCCATTGTGAGAAATTAAATTTGAGTATCGTAATTTCTATCGCACTCAAAGATTTTATCTTTTTAAATTCATTTTTTGCTACAGTAAAATTAGAAAAAAACTATTTATTCGCTTTAATTTTTATCCAGATAATTCGCAGAAAGATGAATAATGATAAACAAATTTTATGAAATAATTAATAATTTCTTATTCCAAAAATATTTCATTTTATTTATATAAATAATTAATAAAATATTAGCATTTGCGAATACTCGATTATTTATATATAAAAATTATGTTTGAGTTTTCTTCTGTTTGATAATCTTGTAACGCAAAATCCAAAACTCTCGTATTAAATTGTAGTTGTATTCCTTTTGTTTTAATATTTGCATTATAAAGGAATATATATAAGAATGAGAAATATTACTACGCTGCATGAAAACAATACTGATATGATACGTAAATTTTAAATTTCAAGAGATAGGCTACAATAACAAATTTCTTTAACATTTAAAAAAATATTTTTTTATATTTTTGATATTAAAAATTCTTGCGTTACACCGAGTTTGAGCCCAAAAATCTTTATCGGTAATAATTAGAAGCTAAAAATACTAATAAACGAATCGTAAACAAAGAACGATTTTATTCAATCGAATCTCTTTCTGGTGAAATTGAAGCAACGCATTCTTTTACGTACATAATTCAAGTTCATTAATAATCGATTAAAAACAACTGTTGCTCATTCGATTTATTCTGGTGGGGTTGCCGTGTTTTCGACGAGGCTAACTCGTGGCGTCCTGTTTTGCCCTGCTTCTGGCTTGAAATCTAACGCACTTTTCGCATAAGCATCATGTGATGTGCCTGACGTGGCTATCTCAGGAGGTCTGCATAAAGGCCAAGCGACATGCGTATACATAAACATGCCAAGTGTGGTTGACTCGGAAAGCTCTCGTATAGGCATTTCGAATTGTGTACTTGCAAGATATGAATTTAACTTTTCATTGATAATGTATCTTGGCAAACTCAACATTCATCATTATTTATGTGATGCATTCTTATACATTCTTATATCAAACTATTTATTTATATTAAAATTTTTAACATGCGCAAAAACACGAGTAATAGCCTTGTCTATTCTCGGGCTATAATCGTTATTGGTAATTTTAAAATGAATATATAAAGTACTTCTATTTTAGTTTGACCTTAAAATTATACATATATCGATTAACTCGATGAATGAACATTCTTCCTAAAATACATTGATCAAATTCGGGCAAATAAATTAATATAAAAATAATAGTTTATTTAAGGTGATTTTATATTTTTTTCTATATAAATAAGTTTTTTTATACAAAAAATTATTTAAAATATGGATATTCAAAGGCAAGCGTTTTAAATTTAATACCAATATACCGTATTAATGATTTTTTCTCAGTTCGTGTATTAATACTGAGAAATAATATTGTTATTTTTTTGGCAAAAGGTATTACGTAGAATATTCGAATGCATTAGTTTGTTAAAATTAATAAAAGTATGTGAATTGCTATAGTGAATATAAAACAATTCGTTTTTCAATAATAATTAGAAACGTTTTACTTTTTCTTTTAGTGTTATGAGAATTTTAGAAAAAGATCTAAAGTAATATGATAATTGATTGATTTATGGTTCAAAACATTTAAACGAGAATTATATATTATAGTTAGATATATATATATATATATATATATTTGTTGCACTCCCTAGGGGATTGTATTGGATGTGTTTGACTGCATATGTAATAAATTGTGATACATTGTTGTTTCTGATATTTATTTTGATTTGACTAGATAAAAAAAGTTGAATTACTTGAGAATTTTTGTCATACTGTATTATATTTATCGAACTATTATCATATTCTATAGATGATTAATGTTTTTAATTGAACCTTGAATATTAAAATAATTTTTTATTGTTGAGTATTTAATTTATTTTTTAACAAGAAATTTATTATTATATTGAAAATATTTACTATAGTTACGTAAAATAAAAGAAATTTTTAAGTTTTGTAACATATATATATAATGCACAAAAATAAAAATTATCGTTTTCAAAGATTGATATACATATTATAATTAAAGATAAATAAGAAATATAACACTTTTAGAAAAAATTAATAAATATAACCGACAATTTGTAATAGTAATGTGTGAAAATATAATATCAGTTATTATATATTGAATTCGTTATCGTCTCAAATTAGATTTCGCAATCGTCACGAGAAAATTTGATAACATCTATAATTAATTTAAATTATTTAATCGATTCTAAAAAAGAAATTGTAAATTTTCAATCATTTTTTATTGTTAAAATATAACTATTATCATTTTGATTAATGGAATATAAAAAGTAAATTTTAAAAATATAAACTTTTGGAATTTCGAATTAAAGCTTTTTTAAAGAAATTATAGTTCAATTTATACTATTCAATTTGATTTCATTTAATTATTTCTTCATAACAATGATATCTAAAAACAATGTTTCAAATTATTTAATTTTTTCTATTTAATAAGTAATTATTCTTACTTGGTTAAATTTTATTTATTCTAGTGAATTTTATCTTTAATTTATTAATTAAATTTCTTTGTTTCAGGTTAACTAATAAACAATTTTCGTACCAAAGATAAAGCATGGATGTATCGGCATATTTGTTTGCGATACAATCACTGGGTGGTCATAATCCAGGTGATAAATATAAAGAATTACACTCAATAGCAACACAAATAATAAAAAATGACAAGGAGAGAGAAGAATTCATTAGTACTGGTTTCACGCAACGAGTACAGCCTGCTATGTTGCCTCATCTACGCATACTTGTCGGCAACAAATTAAAATTGAATAACTCTGTGATAGAAGCTTTAAAGTCTGACGATGTGATTATTACTAGGCAAGCTTTAAATGCTAAGTGGTTTTATAGTAATTCTAATGATATAATTCGGGTAGATTACTTTGTGTTTAATGTGATACCATACATTTCTTTACGTACACGGCTGGAACTTATTAAAATGCTCGCGCATTGTCTTAATAATGACTCTAAAAAAGCCGACGATTTCTTTAGTAGCTTCGCTGATTTGTTTGGCGTAGAACAAACTTTACCTCTCATCGTAGCTTGCAGCGAAAACTACATTTATAATGCAATTTTAAAACGTAGAATTATTTTACCATCCAGAATACTTGGTATTCTGTATCGCAAATATCCAAAATTAGTGATTCGTTACCTTCAATTAGGTAATGAAAAAAACGAGAAAAACAAAGACGACAGAAAGATTCATCAAATTTCACTTTCAAATTATAGTAGTTTCTTGCCAATGCTCGTTAAACATCATACGCAAGAATTTGTAGAACTATTTGAATGTTTACCTGATTATTTGAAAAATGTAAAACTGGGAAGTACACGGGCCGAATTTTTCCTAAGGAATGCTACGGATGTGCTTATTAAAAAACCACGAATATTTTTGAAACTTTTACCTTTGAAACTCGTAAGCAATAAGTTGAGTACGCAACAATTTGAAACCATGTTTGAAAATCTGTTCTTGAAGGATGTCAAATACTTTACCATACAACAGGTGATCAATTATTTGCAATACTATCCACAAGAAAAAAAATTAAGTCTACTCATGAATAAATACAAATTATTGTACGGCGAAGATTTACTCGAAAACTTCAATACGTTTGCTTGTGATAATTTTTATAAATTACTTCCTACGGATATAAAAGAAGAATGTGCGAAGAGAAAACTTGAATCTTACCTAGGTCAACATCAATATTATAATTATATATTTTGTTTACCCCCTAAGGAGTCTATAAGATTACTAAAAGAAAGGATAAAAATACCGTCGGACGTTTCGAGATCCGAATGGATTCGGCAGATGATTAAATCATGTGCTATTTACGATAGTAAACAAGATTTATTAGATGTTTTAAACTATTATAATACGCATCACATAAACGAGCAATCTTGTGTATTGCACGAAGTTCTAGATAGTCTCATGGATGCGTTCGACATAAAATCATTAAGTAAGACCCACTGGCAAGTGCTTAAACAAATTATAAAGATAGCATATATAAAAGGTGATTTATTTTCAACGTCGTCGTATCAGTATGCAAAACTTTTCAAGGGTGCTTTGCACTTTTTTCTTAAGCACAGTAAATCAGAACCATTGGAGGAAAATAATGAATTTTTGGATTTACTCATCAAAATAATTGTAGAATGCTATATCGAATATGATATGACATGGAATTTTATCACGAATTCTCCGGATATCGACAGAGATTGTTTGGAGAAATTTTTGATAATCATACCTGAAAAATATCCTGAAAATTTTAAGATTTGGGACAAAAGTAAAATTAAACTCAAGTTAATGTCGTACCTCGTTAAATCGATGACCGATTTTAACGTCAGACATTACTATACCGAATTCAATAAGAGTTATAATATTGGTATTATGGATTCTGGAAATAAAGATATTAAGCGACTAAAATTCAGCATCAAAGATTATCCGTGGCTAATAAATTTCACGTCAGACTTACTTAAGATCGAAACACACAATAGCATAGATTTTAGTCAGTTTAGAAAAATTTTACGTACTCATGATTTAGACTTTTATCAAACTTTGATCGATAATGATTCCAATTTAATAAATGATCTTGAGTCTTCGGATGCACTAATGGCTTTAAAAAATAACCAAAACAGAATTCTCGATAAATGGAAATTGTATTTAGAAGCATGTAAAGAAAAATTACAATTGGGGAACGGATTTGCCAAACATTTTATATCGACGATCAGGTGGTATCACGAGATACCCATAAAATTCGTGAAACAGTGCCTCCTTGAGCTCGAAGAGAAAAATAGTATATTAATATTAGGAATCTTATTAGAAGGTGAGGCATTTGGTCGAGTCATACAATCATATCTTCCGAAGGATAAAAAAATTGATATAGAATACAAAGATGCAAAAAAGTTATACCATATTATTGCTTCCTTAACCAAGGCAATAAATTTTACAAATCCACCAGTGTCCTTTAATGTTATAACTTCGTTTTGCCAAGGAGATTATATAAAATTGGCTACAAATATCTTAACAAACGTAGCTCAACGAGTACCAATTAATAATGTTTTAACTTATGCAAATCAACTTATCGATAAGCCTATTTCTGTAAAGAAACTTGGAATACGTATGGTTTTTCAAGTAGCAACCAACAGTGAATTACGAGAATTTTCGATACGCATGTGGAAGAATGAGAAGAATCCCTCGATTAGAGAATTAGTAGCAAAAAAAATATTTGATTTATTTAAAAAATCATCGAGCATGGAAACACTGAAACTAGTAGAAGCCTGTTTCGATGGAATTACGTCCGATGACCAGGAAATTTTAGAAAACTTTATGAACCTAAAAGGTATAGATATAAATTTTATAGCTCTGTACATCAAAAAATTTCTGAATAAAATAGATACTTTTAATGAAAATGATTTAAATGAACAAGAAAAACAGAAATGTATTTGTTCTCTCGTGGATAATATCGATAAGAATGTTATGTATTGGTTACCCGAAGAATTAATAACAAACATAGTTTCAAGACAATTTTTCAAGTACTCTGCGATATTCACGTTTAAAATTTATTTGCTCTCGGATGAAAATAAATTTGAAGGACGATTAAAAGTAATGATGAAGAAATTGTATGAAGAGGTAGAGAATTTCAACAAGCCTAGCCTAAAATCACTAAGATATTATCCAGCAAATCATTGCATACATAATTTCTTCTCGTTCATGAGTAAACAATTACTAGACAAAGAGAATACTGAAATGAGTATACGCGTAATCGATAATGTGTTGCAGTTTTTATCAACGGAGTTACGTCCATGCCAGGAAGCACAGACTTTTATAACTTTACGTATATGTAAAAATTATTATGAGGCTAAATCACCAAAAGAATTTGGTATTAAATTTGGTAAAAATATTGTAGATCTTGTTAATGAGTTTGGTAGTGAAATTATAGTAAATGATATAACTATGATTATGAATGACTTATTGAATCATGTGAATTTTTACAAAGGTGTTAATAGGTTGGACCTAAAGTTAATAGTAATTGAAGGTTTGATGGAGAGTGATAAACATTATGGAACATTGGTTGGTATTAAATTAGTACATTCTTATGAGGTCAGTTATTATAATGATAGCTATGATGAATTGATAAAAATCTGGAAAGGGATAGAAAATGTTACGGTGCAAACTGTTCTAAATGAATTGATGAATAAAAGTTCGTATTTTTAATAAACAAAAAAATAAATAAATTAGTTCTACCTCAAACTGGTACTATTGTATAAAAACCAGGTTTCACATAAGACATAAAATTTGAAAAAAATTGAAAAATGTACAAAAAATTTGTTTATTACATCTAGATTTTTTTTTACTATTATTAATAAATCTTAAAATAAAATACTTTTTCCTGTATATATTTGTTTTTGGTTATTTATTCAATTAATAAAGTTTCATATTAGTTTTATAATTTTTTATTGGATATTTTCGAAGACAATTCTTCTATATACAATTATACGGTTAATATTATTGTAAATTTAATATTTGAGGTATACAATTGCAATTTTAGGCACAACAGCTATAAGATTGTATTATACCATATAATAGGAACATGCAAAGTATAATGTATTATAAAACATTAAATGCTATCTTTAAAAAAAAATTGCACTAAAATATTGCTACTACTACTATTATTATTATTGTTATTGCTTTCATTATCGTTGTTGTTATTAATGCTGTTAATAAAAAAAATAGTTTTATGTTGACAACATCGTTCACATCACAGTATAATATAAGTTTGAGAAGACGTACATAATTCGTTAATATGTTTATTTTTCAATTATATAAATTTATTACATTATAAATTACTTAGCTTCTGAAAAAAATCTGGACATAATTTGCTTACAAATCTATTATAATCTGTTGTTCTTAAATTCTATATAATTTGCATTCTTATTATTTAAGAATCAATATATGACGTAGAATATAATAGTAAATTGTAGATTGTATATAAATACTTTTACGTACAAGTTTATTGATTATTAATTTTGTATTATACGTTCGATGTAATTTATATTTGACTAAGGCCTTAATTTTTTAATGCACTTAATATAGGCGTTTTTAATAATTAAGGCAGTCTAGTAGTTATATATTTTTCAATTTTAATGCAGTAAAGAATACTTATTATTTTAATTTGGCATCTTTCATTTTGTATTAAATAAGCTTAAAGCACTATTATTTAGTTTTGAATAATGTAGTAAGTATCATATATATTAATAATTATTATCAAATCTTAAGCTGAAGTTTATTGTTTTTAAATATTGTACTGTTTCACTTTCGTGGATTGCTTAGTATTATTTTCTTGTAATTCTATGTTGGGTTATAGTCAGTATTTGAATTGCAGTTAAATTTGATTATAATATACGATATAAATATTAATATTTTTAACTTTTGATTATACAATACTTTAAAGTATTATAAGAGCAATTTAGTAACTTTGAAATTGTTTTAATCATGTTTGTAAATAAGATAAGAATTTATTAAAAAATTTAAACTCATAAAAAACGATAGAATTTTTAAACATGTTACATAAATTAGATCATCAATGAATCTATTACTTTAATAAAAAATATAACTGTTTTTTAAAAAATATCATCTTGGATAAATAATATTAATTTGTATAGTTACATTACAAATTTTTGATTATCTCTCAAAATATAAAAAAATTAATATAGTATTTAAAAAAATACTTTACTGTTTCAGTATCTATGTATCGCGAAAAATATAGTAATTGTATTAATTTTTCTAATTATTATAATAATAGCAATTTTCAAGCTAGTTTTTTTTATTAAATTATAGATGTATAATTCTAAAATGTGATAGAAAATTTAAAATATTCTTTATTAAACCTTTATTATTTATTTTTTTTATCATTTGATAAAGAATTGTTTATAATTTAATGCTATTACCAAAAGTTAAGTATGTATATTTAAGTAAAACATTAAAAGATTATATATAAATTAAATCTAAAAATAAGATTAAAGATTAAAGATATTTTCTTGATATAATTTTTATAAAGAATATTATTTTTTTTAATTATGCAAAAATATTAAACATTAAAATATTGTTGTGTTTAAGTCAATTGTATTTTTTCTTAGGAAGAGTTAATTGAATCATGATAACTTTTCATTATTATAAATGTAATTTACTTTTAATATTTATTAATAGTCTGATTGACTTAATTTTATATTAATATGAAATATTTCATTATTAGATATCTGTACTGTCGTATAATATAAAATATTTATTGACTTGAATTATTATTACAGCAATATAATAAATTTTTTCATTCACATAAAATAAATATTTTTAAATATGAAATTTCAGTCATATTTTAAGCTAAAAGTTATATTAAAAATTTATTAATAAATCAAGTTATCACTATTGATTATTATTAAAAAAAAAGTTTTTTACTGAATGATATGGTTCAGTTGATATTCAGAAATAAGTTTTTAACAATCAAAGAAAATTTTTCTTAGTTGCAAATACGCACAATAATTCGATAAATATTTTTTATAAATTATTTTTAAAATATATAAAAAAATAGTTAAACTTAACAAATTTAAATTATTCAAACTTAAAAAAGACTGCATTTCTTAGTAATTTCTAAACTTATCAAAAAATAATTGACCTATAAACAAATTATTTAGAATGTATGTTGATTATTTAAATGCTTCAATTATTTTAAGAAAATGTTATTTATACTCATTTATATACCAATGTTATTTTTTAAAAATCTATTTTAATATTTTCGGAATATTTCAAGTATAAAATAAAAATTTTAGAGTATTTAAATTTTTTTAAATATTACAACAATCAAATTGATTGTCTAATAATCATAAAATCATTTAAAGGTCAAATAAAAGGCTTAATTATTTGTTTATGAGATTCACATGTATTTTTATAATATAAAGGAATGTTGAAATATTTAAAGCATTTAGAGAATTATAACAATAAACTAATAAGCTTTTTTGAAAAAAAATTGCACAAATTAAAGCAATATTAATTAACCAATCTATTAAATATTCCTATATTAACATTTGATACAGCTTCGATGTAACTGTTACGTAATATTAAATGTGTACGTAGTTTTGATTTTAGGAATTATTTATATTAATCAGTTAATTTTCTTTTATTACTTTATGACTAAATAAAATACAAATGAAAAATCTACGGGATACGATTTAAATATCGATAATTTTAGACAGACCAAAATTAAAAATTTGCATTATAATTATATTTAAGAAATTTATCAATTTTTGAAATATTGATAATAATTCAACGTAAAAAAAATATCATATAATATTTAAATAAATTTTTTTAATAAAGAAAACAAAATTTTTTACTTGCGTTTTCGACTTACATTTTTTTTTAATTTTTGAATATCAGGATAATATTTATTGGATGGAGTCATTTGGTGTAAAACAACAGTTACACTGTTTTGATATAGAATTTAATCGAGGGTTTGAAACAGACTCTCGTGATAAGAGGGTTTGATATAGCAATTTGATTAGTAAAGTTTTGTTTTTTCAATCTTTTTACGAAATATCATAAAAAGTCTTAAATGTATGGAAATTTCTGAAAACGCAATATTACCAATCGCAATATCACTTTGCAAAATCTATTAATATTAAACTGAGGTAAATTAATTACATTAAAATTACATCTGGATGGATAGATACATTGGCACAAAATCAGTCACTTTATTCCGCGAGAAAATTTACGCGTCTCTTTCTAGGCGACTATTAGCAAACCGTTCTGAACAATCGATGTCTCAGAAATTCCCATACCACTGTGTCTTCACCGACTCTTTATCTACGACCCACGTGGTCATTCAGAAGCATCCCTTGAGATGGGTATTCAGCAGAGTACGCGTGACGAAGCCCTTGGCGCATCTCTCGCACACGTAGGGCCTTTCGCCGCTGTGGTATCGCTTGTGCACGACGAGGGTCGAACGCTGGGTGAAGGATTTCCCGCACAGGTCGCAGCTGTAGGGCCGTTCGCCGGTGTGTGTGACACGGTGGGTACGGAGGAGCGTCTCGCAGGAGAAGCACTTTCCGCAGATCTTGCAGGTAAACGGTTTCTCACCGGTGTGGAGTCGCGTGTGGATCTGGAGGCCTTTGAAGGTCTTTAGCTCCTTGCCGCAATGGGCGCAGAGGTAAGTGCGTTCGGCGCGCCTCGAGCGTCCGGTTCGAGGTCTACCTCGTCTCCGCTTCTGGAACTGGACTGGGTCGCTGTTGGAGATGTAACCATCGAGATCTTCTAGGTAGCTCCTTGCCTGCTCCTGCTGTTAATGGCAGTAGACATGTGTTATTTTACGGAATAGACTCGCTTGCTGAGATAAATGCGCCGAGTATTTGTTTGCGTTATGTTTGCCGGAAGGGACGCGAATTAATCTAAGACGTAATTATAAAATTTATACAATCTAAAATATGAGCGACTAAATACATTAATTTAATTTGTGTGATGTTTTCTTATTTTATAATAAGAAGAATAGATGACGATCATTAAATATTCATAACGACAGTTTCGTATCTTTGATTTTTTTTTATCATTTTAACCACATTTTTTAGTCAATCTTGACCAAATTTTAGTACAGTAATTATTTAATTGGAAAATTTATGTAAACTTTAAATCCATGCTTTATTACATAATATATTAAAAATTATTGTATCAAATAATTTCCTTGACGAAGAATTGTTTTTTATGAAAAAAACACAATAAGCAAATTTCCAAATGCCATCGCCTAAATTTTTAAACTGGTGTAGCGTATCGATATCTTCGGTAAGTTCGAATTGTTTGGCAATTTCATTTGCATGATTCAAAAGTTGTTTAGAAATCATTGATTTGAAATTATTTTATATTGCATTATTAATTTTTAATTAAATTATACTTGACAATAACGATATATTATTACTAACTAGTGAATTATAACATAATTATTCTAATAATATATATTTCTTTTTTAAAACACGTTCAAATATAAAATACAAAATATATAATTAATATAAGATAAATTATAAGTACATCGTTTTAACAATAAAACCTTTATTCTCGATAAAAAAATTTACCGCAATTATTTTTTCTATATAATTCAGAAAACTAAATAATTTTTTTTATAATGGACTAGTTTTTTAACTGTCTTTTTGAATATAATGCTTTAAAACTTATAAATTATTTTATTTATTTCCCATTATTTATTGCAGATACATAAATCTATCCATGGGATGATAAATAATTTTACGAAAACAGATTTCGAAATATCGCCATACATAGCAGCGATTCAATCTTTAAATGGAATCACGTCAGGTGAAAAGTATAAAGATCTAAATCTAATAGTGATAAAAATCATTCAAAATACGAAAGATAAGGGCGAAAGCGTAGGTGCAAATGATTTTCGCGATGTTTCCCCTGCTATGGTATCAAAGATAAAAATTGCTGTAGGCAATAAATTAAGAATAAAAGAAATTATAATACAGGGTTTAACCACCAACGATATTGATATTAATAAAAAAGCAATGAGTGCCAATTGGTTTTTCTATGGTGCGAATGACCACGTGAATGTTGATAATTTTATTAAAAATATCATGCCGTTCGTATCCTTAAATACAAGATTAAATATAATAAAGAAATTATCGTATTCTTTAGACGGTTTTGAAAAAAAAGCTGAAAATTTTTTCAATGTTTTCGTAGAATTATATGGTATTTACGTATGTTTACCAATTTTAACAGCTTGTTCTGAATCTTTTGTTTATGAGAAAATTTTTGAATATAGAATTAAATTTCCAATAAAAACAATAAATATATTATTTAAAAAATATCCAAATCTTGTAATCAAATATCTTCAATTGGGAAACAAAAATAATAGTGACAATGCAAATGATCGTAATTTGTTTCAAATTGAAATAAATGAATACGACAGTTTTATAGAAAGGATTATTAAAAACTATCCAAAAGATTTTATAGAATTATATGAACTTACACCTGAAAAGGCATTGAAATTCGGGAAAAAATTATCAACTGTATTTATGCAGAACTTAAAAGATGAGGTTTTAGAGAAACCAAATATATTTTTAAAATTGTTATCACCACCTATCGTACAAAGAAATTTAAATGAATCTGATTGTATTAAAATAATAGAAAAACTACTTCCTAAAGATGAAACTGATTTTAATTTAAAGAATTTATTAGATTACTGTAAGTATTTTCCACAGGTTGATGTAATTAAGTTATTACAAGAAAAATACAAAACGTTATATAATAAAGATTTGTTAGATAATGAATTATGCTTACATTCAAAAGAATTTATGAAATTATTAAAAATTGAAGAAAAACATGAATTATTAAAAAATATTTTAAAAAAATACGAAGATAACGATGATTTTATAAATTTGTATTCATCTTATTTACCACCTAATGAAATAATACCAGTTTTGATTAAAAAAATTAAGTATTCAACGAATGTGGAAGATAGAGTGATAATAATAGGTCAAATGTTTCATTCCTGCAGTCTTTATCAATGTAATGATAATTTATTGAAAGTACTCGAGTTTTACAATAATTATCACAAAAATGAACGAAATTTGGTACTTTGTAGTTTTTTTCAATACCTATATGAAGCGTTTGATTTGAAATCTCTGGAAATGAGACATTGGCTTATTTTGAAAGAAATTATTTTTCGTGCCCATGTGAAAAAAGAACTTTTTAACTCACATGTATCACTTATGGATTCAATATTAGAAGCGGAAATGTTTCATACTCTTACTTACGAAAAAAAAAATAAAGCATTAATAGATAAAATATTTGACTTAATAGTTGAATGCAAAATTGAACATTCGGTTTCTACTTTGAATATATTAACAGAAACTGAAATGGAAAGACAATTTTTAGAAAAATTTTTTAAGATAATACCTATAAAATATCCAGAACATCATTCCGTTTGGGAAAAACAAAATGATAGATTATCATTAGCTCTTAGTTTTGTAAAATCGATTAATAATTATAATGAAAGAAATCATTATTTAAAATTAAAAAAAAAATCAACGAAAAATTTATTAAATAATATGCATAATTTAGAAAATAAATTAAAAATCGAAAACTATGAATGGTTAATAAATTTAATAGAAGAATTTTTTATGAAGAATGAAAATAAATGTAGTGTAAAAAGAAACTTGTTAATGAAATTGATAAAAATCAATGCTCCCGATTTATACGAAGAAAAAATGGATAAGTATGAAAACATCCGAAATATTGAATCTGGTGAAGCACTGAAATTGTTAAAGGATAATTCAAAAAAAATTCTTGATAATTGGACAGATTATCTTTTGGAAGCTCGTAAAAAAATATATAGTGGTAATAAAGCTGCGAGACGTTTTATAGCTGCAACCAGATGGTATCACGAAATACCGGTAAAATTTATTGAAAAATGTCTGTTTGAGATAAGAGAAAAAGGTAGTATTAATATTTTAGCAATTTTATTAGAACGTGATATTTTTCAAAAAATTATAACACCTTATGTACCAGAGAATGAAATATTAGATTTGAATTCAAAAGATGTCAAAATAAATTATGAGATGACGCATTCGATAATTAAAGCGATGAATGACACAAGTACACCAATTTCGTTCGAAGCAATAGCTTCATTTTGCAAAGGTGATTATGCTTTACTTACCGAAAACTTGTTCGTAAAATCTGCTCAATATATACCAACAAATCAAGTCATCCAATTTGCTTTGGAACTGTTGAATCATACTACACCAATGAAGAAACAATCTTTTCGATTATTTTATATAGTGGCTACGAAGCCTCAATTAAAAGAATATTTAGAAGATCGATTATACAAAGAAACAAATTCATCAATGCAGAAAATAACTAAAAAAATGATATTCAATTTATTTATAAAATCACCAAATGTAAATAATTGGAAGCTCATGAAATTATGTATCGAATCATTATCTATTCACGATGAGGAATTAATGGGAGAATTTTCCAACATTGAAAAAATTGATAACAAATTCTTGGCAGCATATATCGATGTTTATTTGACTAAAATTGAAAGCACTTTCAGTTTTAATACAAGGATAAAATGTATTTCATTATTTCTTGAAAACTTGGATGAATCATTAATGTATTATGTTCCGGAAGACATGACTGAGGCAATTTTACAAAAATATTTTTTTGATGTAGAGTCTGCAGAAATATCGCGAATCACGCAACATTTCGCGATTAGATCGTATCTTTTACAAGCGGGTGAAAAATTTGAATTTAGATTAAATGTGTTAGTAAAAATTTTACTAAGTATTATGGAAAAGTTTGATATACCGCAAACTAAAAAGCCACGAATGTACGCAGCAAATTACACGATTCGCGAATTCTTTAATGATATAATTATAGAAATTTCTTGCTGTAATAACGATAATAAATTAAAAATTATCGACAATATGTTAAACCTTTTTAATTTAACATTATCCAATTGGCAGGAGCCTTCGTCTTATTTAAGCTTAAATTTGTTTCGAGAATATTTATTATCAAAATCGCCAAATGATTTTGGTAGTCGATGCGCCAAGCGAATATTTGATTTAATGGAAGATTTTTCAAAAAATGAAATTATATTATCGGAAATTGTTAAATGCTTAGAGGATTTTATAAATACTAAAATTTATCAGGAGTTTAAACATCCAAATTTAAAATTATCAATAATAAATGGGATGATAGTAGAGAATAATTATTATGGTAATATGGTAGGCATAAACTTATTAGATTCTAATGAAGTTGAGTTATACGATTCTCGATACGATGAAATAATAAAAATATTAAGGAAAAACCAAAATACAAATATACAATGTGCTTTATATCAACATTTAAATAACATTAATTACTGATTAAATATTAATGCGAATAGCCTGATATAAATATTGTAGTTTTAAGAAATAAAGATTTGAAATATTTTTTCAATTGAAAAATAGAAAAAATCTCGTAAACCAAAAAGAATTTGATTTAACCTTATTTATTTAACTTTTGATATGTAATAAACTCTTTTTTTATAAATTGAACGTTTTGTTATCTACTTTACTGAAAATATTATTTCTCTCGGTACGACGAATATTTTTACAGTGAATCAACAATTTATGTTCACGAATAATGCAATCTCTCTTTTGGCGAACTAGTAAGTGAATTTATTCGATGAGAGATAATTGCCGAGTACTGACCGTGTAATGTTCCAAACTGGTTGGCTTTGTGGTGGTGGGCAACTCATTGTCGTGGAGTCTGCGTATGTGTCGCTCGAGCTTGGAGCGGTCAAGAGTAGAAAAACTGCAGTGGGCACATGCGACAAAGTGACAGGCGCCGTGTTGTTTTTTCACGTGGGCGTTTAGCATAAAGCGCTGAGGATAGGCTTTTTCACAATGAGGGCACTTGAAAGGTCGCTCGATGCCGTGGACCTGACGTAGATGGGCGACCAATCGGTTGACGTAAACAAAACTTTCACCACAAAGGTCACAGCTGCGGTCCCCGTCTTCTCTTGGGGATCTACTTTTTAGAATCAAGTTGCTCGTTAATTACCTTCTGTTAATTTTAAAATCACGGGTATTGAGTCATGACGCTTTTCAAAAGTCGGTTGCTACTATTATTTAACTGGGTTTTATATACGAGTAGAATATTAATTTGGTAAAAAATAACATATTTTTCCTCATTTCTACATACTCGTCCATTTGAATAATAATACGATCAATGAGTAATTTATAAATAATTTATTCGAATTAAATCTGTATATATAAACGTAAAATTATAAATATAATTTCGAGCGATTAAAAAATATTCCGTGATAATCCTTAGCCAATTTATATTGGTTAAATGCAGCAACTAAATACATTTATAAGTGCTTTAAAACAGTTTAATTTTAAAAACATTTTAATTTAGAAGAAATAAAGAAATTAGAAATTAAAAGATATGAACTAAAACAATAATGTCTTCAAAATATTAAATAAACAAAAAATTTCTTGAAAACTATATATTTTTTATTTTTAACTATATATTACTAATCATTTGAATAGAAATGTATAAACTTACTTTACGAATGAGTCAATAATCTCCTGTTTTATTTTAAAGTAGTCGATATTATCCAATGCCACAAAAGCATCATCATGCATATATTTGTCCCAATTACTGTAACATAAAATTGCAATTAGAATTGAAAACATGTAACTTGTACTATAGTAGAGTTTATAAATATTCATACGTTACGTTATTTGGTTTATAATTATACATATATATATATATATTTAATTTCGCTGAATTAACTATTTTGACGTGTACTATAATTAAATATTTTATAATAGAAAACAACTCTTCAATTTTATCTTTCTTATATACATCTATTTTATATAAATTCTTTATCTTTATATCCTTTTTTAAAAGTTTCAAGATAAAAAGTTAATATTAGTTACATTAACTACATAAAAATTTTATTTTATGGCAAGAAAAAAATTGATGTAATATAATATCCATATAGATATAGTATAATGTAAAATAATATCCATTTCAGTCATTATTCTTTTATTTAAAAAAATGTATTAAATATAATTTAATAATGTTGAAAAAATATTTTTTATTGAAATTATTTCATTATATATTAAATATCCTAATTATTTTAAAAGGTAGGGGATGAAATAAAAAAAACATGATTACACAACATTCAAAAATAAGATTTTATTACATTAATTATACATGAGATTATTAAAAAACTTATATAATAATATTTAAATCTAACGTTGAATTAATTGTGTATTTTTATTATTTGAAAAATAAATGACTACAAAAATATAGTATTAAAAAAATAATAAGTACAGTTCTTATAAAATTTTATAAATTAACAGTAAATGTGATTATAAATGTGCAATAATAATTATTGCGATTGCTACAATTCAATTTATTTCACTGAATATCAGCGTTAGTGCACAATTTTTTATTATAAGTTCCACGTACACATACATAAACTATTTTTGTTATTTTAAAACATTTAAAGCATAATTTTTTATTGCACATATTCACTAGATTAATTTTAAATAATCAAAACAAACACTAATATAGAAAAAGCTTTAATTATCGCAAGAATATAAAACTGTACGCAATATTATAAACTTGATGTTATTATAAAATGATTATAAATCGAATAGCTTACTTTTAATAGGATAAAATATAAATCATTATAATACTTAAAAATTTAAATATACATATATAATATTTTAATTATATTTGTTTTTTATACAGTTTTTTAATAAATAATATCCTGAAATTCTTATAATTATGTAAGAATTCTTGAATTATCTTCAAGTAGGGATAATATCAGAATTTTTATTTCAAACAATTTTAATTCAAAGAAATTTGTAATAATATTTTCAAATTCATTAACGGTTAAAGAACAAATTTTGACAAATTATAAATATGAATAAAATCCTTGAGTATTAACGATGAATATTATAATAATTATATACTTTCAATATTTCAATTTTTAAGTATAAATAAGTCCGTAAGAAGTATTTACTCAATATTAATTACAAATATATTATATGGCACAATTTCCTTTAAAGTATATATTTTAACATATTCCAAGACTTTTATGAAATAGCTTTTTATCACTCTTTAATAGAATTTGATAAAAGAAATTGTTTTGTATAACTATAAGAATTTGTAGTGCTTAAGAAGTTCATAATTGTTTATTATATACGCGGCAAGATAAAATAAATGTAAGGTAAATTTATGACTATTATTTGAAAATTTATTTTTATTAACTTTAAATAAAGTATACGAATATGTTAAATAAACTTTATCAAGTTATTAAATAATCTAAAGAATTTGAGTTCAACTTGAATATCATAGAAAATATTTTATTAAGTAATGCAGTTATTGAAATCGTAATAAATAAAAAAATATTTGTGGTTATTTAACATTTAATTGATGCAGATGTATATGTTCATAGATCTAATATATTTTCTGAAACTAATCAAAATTTTTTTTATGTATAAAAATTAATAAACATCAAATTTTTAGTAAAGCCGAAGATTAAAAAGAAAAAAAGAGAACGTAAGTCCTATTAATATATGTATTCAAGCAATAAAAATAAAAATATAATATGGTAATTATTTCGACTTGAAAATAATACTTTACAGTATTTATCGTGTTTTCCAAATTTGTCATATCAATATACTTTATTTGAAGAATATTATTTCTGTATGTATTTAAAAATTCTTTATTTGAAGTACCAAATGGTAGAATATAAAAGCAATGTGATAGATTAAACCAGTGAAGTCACAATTATTAATATATTACAATTTAGAAATTAGAACTAATTGACTATATTTAGATTTTAATTTCATGCTATTTTAGTTCACTTGGCTTAAATTACTATTATGCATTCACACTTACGAAATCTTACAATTGTTAATGCATGTAATGAAAAAGAAATAAAAAAGATATTAGCGTGTGAATCAGGAGTGAATCAAACTATGATAAATGTATATAAAACTAAACTTATTTTTTAAAGCAGTCATTAAAAAGCAACAGAAATTAATAATACTAAATATAATTTATAAGTCAAATTGTTAAGTTGTAGTAGTGATATTTAATATTCACATTAAAATTGAAACAAAATTAAGTTTCTATGTAAGTGTATAGGTATATATTATAAACAAGGAATACATACAGAAATTTTGATAGTTATTTTGTATGTACACAAAATATAATGATTGTACAGCATTGTAATTCTTTTTTAGTATTCGATATAATAATTGAAATAATGGCTTTGACGAATTACTGTATTATTAATTGTTATTTTACTTAAATTTATCATTTTTCGTTTTCTCAAATTCTAACATGTATTAAATGAAAGCGACAAAGTTTAGAATACCATAAATTTTACAAAAAAATAATTTTTTTTTAAGTACGAAAATTAATTATATAAAAAATATAAAATTTGTATTTTTTTATCGTTAATTCTAAAAAATAGTTATTATATTTTTTTCTAAATATAAAGTTAATCAGTCAACAACAAAATATATGTAAAAAAATTCATCAAATATATAATAGAATGTTACCAATTAATATAAATTAGCTTCAACTATCCACAATTAAAATATTTTAATTGGTAAAAATTTGTAATATAAAAAATATATTAATAAGTAAAAATTTTTTAATTAGTTTTTCTTATGTGTACTTTAATAGTTATATGAATTCTACTGTCATGAGAAATAGTATGTAAGCGATGTAATAACGATACAAATAAATGTAAAGTATATTGTTATATTTTTTGTTTGAAGAATGAAATAAACAAGAAAAGAAACTTAAGGAGATAACAATGATTATATAAAAGTCAAAGATACAATAATACATGACAAAGTACCGATATGTACGTAGAATTTTTACACTTGAACTGGCGATAAATTTTTTGAAATTAATGGTTGTTAATACGACCGTTAGGATGAGTCATATAATGACGACATTTAGGATATAAGTAATGTATCAAAATGCAGTGAGATTATTAACTTGTTATATTCGTGTATGAGATAATAGAACTATCGAAGTCATGGAATCGCGCAAACATCAAAACAAAAAAAGTAGTTAAGAACGATTTCGTACGTAAAAAATTCATGTATTAGTACAAAATTGTGGATTTTATTATGTAATTCCTATTTTTGTTGGATAAATGTAGGTTGATTCAAAGATAAAGAATCCCAGATGAAAAAAGAAATTCTATTTTGTGCATTTCGGCAAGTTTTCATCGGCACGTTCAATATATAAGATGATAAACAGAAAATATTAATCGATTATGCATATAATCTCTAACAAACAATGACATCTACCTCAATCATAGATTGTTATAAATTCCTGACTAGCATAACGGTACGATTGAGAAATTCAATCTCAATTCAAATACGATAAAATTCAATCTCTTACAAATAGAATATGCCAACTACCCTTACTTTCAAAGGATAATTGATTTGATTTGTCATCCGGTATTTTTAGTTATAGAGATCAATAGACTAATTATTCAGCTGAATGATATATATGTTCGTTTGTGACAGCTTCATTAGCCAAGGTAATACGGCATTGAAAGGTTGTAAGTTTAAAAGATATCGTCGATGGGAATAATATGGTCATGGTCAAATTTAAATTAAGATTTTTTAATTTGCAACTTGGAATATATATTTATTAAAACTTAATTCATTAGTTTATAAATTTCTTGTGTCATAAATAATATCTTATATTTGATGCTAGTTACTAAAATTTTTTAAAATTTAAAATTATTATATTATTATGGTAAAGTCTTATCTAATCAGATCGTAAGTTAATATTTAATTAATTTACAAGTTCATTAATAATTTCATAACTTAAAAAATAATGTTAATTTTTGGTTGTTTTATTCGTATTAATATACAGTTTATTTTTATGGTATAATATAATTGTATTTTTCACGTTAAATAATAATTGGCTAAACTTAAAATTAAATTAAATAACATTTTTTAAATAAAATACTATTTTTATGTTTTTGTTTTTTTTTATTTTTTTTTTAATAAAAAATTTATCAATAATTATAAATTTGATCAATTTCTTTGTGTTAATATTATATGTTAAACTTTATACTTATAGAACTATTTTAAATCAGATTCGATACATTTTACTAAAAAGTAATCAAATTGATATAACTTTAATCAATGAAGAATTGAAACTAGTTTAGTAATAATAAAAACATTAAATTTGAAAAAATCGTTTAATGCATAAAAAATGAAACGGTACCACGATATGTTTATTATCATGACGTGATACACAAATTATTTATTGTATAATTTCATTATAATAATATTTTTTATACATATTTTAATTCCATTTTACGTGCTATATTAAATAGTTACTTAGAAAGCTATTTATATATAATATTAATATTTTTTGTGTAAAATATATTTTTGTAAGTCTTTTTAAATATTATTTATCTTTAACTAAAAAAGTATAGTGATAGATATGGGCTGCATAATCATTGGAAGCTCAATGAATGATGATTTTTTTATTATGCCATTAGTAAAGTTGATGTAAAAAAGATTTCAATATTTATAACATATTACTATTATATATGTTAATGTTTAAAAATCATTTCACTTTTAAGTGTATATTGTAAACTTTTGTAAATTTTATTTTTTTATGCAGAATATAAATGAATATTAATATTATTACACAATTTATAGAAGAATTTAATTGAATAAGAACGATAAATATAAGAATGGTAACATAAAAAACCTGATAAAAAGTAAAGAAATAATATTAATTTTAACAGCTTTTTATATTCATAATGTTAATTCTGTGTAAGTAATTTTCGATGGTCTAGAAAAAATAAAATTAGCTTACATACCGGTATTAATGTTCTTTTAAGTTTCAATATTAAAAATGAACATTGCATAAAATCAACTTATTTATTAATTGATATGTATTTATTAACAATAAATAATACACATGAAAATATTTCCATTAAAGTCTTAACTCATTCAAGTATTTTCTTTAATATATAATTTTAAATGAAATAAATGGTATTTATAAATCTCAATATTGGTAGCAAGAAGTAGATGAGACAAGTTATTCAAAATTGAATACATGAAAAATAAATACATGAATTTTATTCCAGAAAGACAGGATTTTACGTAAAATAGTGCTTTTAAATTAATCTAATTTGGAGTATTTTTTGATTTATTACATTGCACATTGTACATAATTTTTAAATATCTTGTAAAAATTAAAATCTTATTCAAATGTTATGGTATGAGATGGATGAATTTATCAGTATTTTCGTTATTATTTTTAATCTTATCTATCAACATTAATTTTATAAATAAATATAAAAAAACTTATTCAGATCATTTTAATATAAAAATAAAAAAATTAATGTATTTATTTTACAACCTATATTTATTTTATTAACTTTAATTTATTTATAATTGATTCATTTATTGATATTTTAAATATATTTAAAATAGTAAATTCATTTTTGTTCTAGAAATTATATAAAAATTTGTGTGGATAATTAATTGTTTTTAATGTTTATCTATTAGTGTATATTGTAAAAATAAGATAGAAATTGTTACATTCGCTTAAGCATGATTTAAGTTAAATGATTTTCATCACATTTAAAAATTTTCCATGTTTTGACAATATTATTGTTATAAGAAAATATGTTTACGAAACTATAAGAATAATTTTCTTTTTGTTTAGGTAATTGTTTATTAAGTAACTAATTTTTTAGCCATATAATTTTAATTTATAATTAAGGAAATAGAAAAATATTCTACATTAAATTAAAATTATATTACTTTTGTAATTCAGATATCTTCTTAAAAGATAAAATTATGGAATAAATTAATGTTTTTTTAATAACACATATATATTTATATAAATCATCATCAAATATATTAAAAGATTTTAAATTATCCTAATAAGGCGCACAATTTTATTTATAAAATTTAAACAAATTTCAATTATTTTTTTACATACTAATGACGTATTAATTAATTTTTATTGTATTAAACAATTAACTGTTTAATATATGTTTCAATCTGTAATGATAATTTATTTTAGTTTAGTTATTTTTTATTTATAAAATATTTTACACAAAGATTTTGTATTATAGAATAATATAGTAAATATATAGCAGGTTAAATTAAAGTAAGTATATTTTTATATTTAATATCTATACACCAGAGACGTTAATATTTTAGCTAATTCCGGATCTAAGCGATATTTCATTTATAGACTCATAAATATCATAAAAAATAAAAATTTCATTGCAAAAATAGGACGATATTTGATAAGCTTTCTAGTAAATTACCAATTTAAATTATTAATTTAAATAACGGTTGTATAAAACATGTAATCCAATTTAATATCACGATCTACAAGCTGAGACAGATTATCAGATGTTTCTTTTACTGATCTAGCTGAATGTCAAAGAATTATCGTATCTATTTTCCGGTACCTATTAATACTGGACATGTATATATTATATAACATATTAATATAGTTCAAATAAAATAATTAAATTTTATATTAGAGAATTTTTAACTTTAATCGCGGTAATTCAAACATTAGTTGTAGTCATACCTACTTAAAAACCTTGGAGTGGTTTCGCGCAATCTAAGCTGTAGAAGCAATTTTATTTGAGAGGAGAGTATTTTTCTTATTGATATAGATGAGTTCTAGACCATGAATGACTAGTGTTATTCTTTGTATAGGAAAACCTTTCAAACTAAATTTTTTTTGTGTATTTGTAAAACTTCACTAAATATATCCATAAGGGGTTTTCAAAAAGAAACATAAATAAATCTTCGAGAAAACATCGAGAGACCATTCTTGGGTTAGAATTATAAGGGATTATAAAATACATCTACAAATATATAAAAATTGTAGAAATTATTTAAAATGATTGCAATGCTTACTGTTTATCAATAAAACACAGCTGAGATATAATTGGATTAATAGCATCCGATAGTGTCATAGAAGACTGTAATATGTATAATATATAAGAATATATAATAATATGGTCAGACAAGATTCAAAATTTTTTTCCCGGATATCGATCCTATTTCGTATTCGAATGAAAACACTTGTTACATAAAAGAATGAGCGAAAAAATATAATGTTTATACTTCATAAATCTTACTCGCAAAATATGTTTAAAAAAAATTCTAACAAAAACATATGTAGTGCGTTTGAGTTCGTAGCTGCTATCTCTAGATGCCCAAAAACGTATATTTAATTTTTCAAGAGAAGCTGCTGACTCTGTAGTCTCGTATCGATGAATAAGAAATTTCTCTCAATGTTATTATTGCATGACACAAATTATTAATCAAATAATGAGGAATATTTAGCATAGGTAACGAAAAATATCATATTTTTGGATGAAACTTTTTGTTATGTTAAAACAATTATATGTTAATATTTAATGAAAAATTTTCTTTATTTATTGGGTTAGAAGTCTATTATTCATCAACACGAGTAATTTCTTATGTAAATCCTTTTAGATAATAAATTTATGTAAGATGATTCAAAAACAATTTTGCATTAAAAATTCTTCAGTAAATAATAAAAAAAGTTTCTAAAGTGTTATATACTATAATAGATTTATTACACTATATTAAATTTGTTCTTTTTGCTGGTGTTAAAATTATCTTTAATTTTATGTATAATATGGCATACATTATCTCAATATTTGTTTTATGAATTAGGAAAACTACATCACATTAATGTTATCTTATGAGTATCAATAACAACTTCGGATAAAAATCGTATCTTTCATTACGATTTATTTTAGTGTAAATATTTTAAGTAATAAATACTTTATATAGTAAACTAATTTTTTTGATATATTTTATATTTAAGCAAGAAGTCTTTTAGTATATGGGAGAATTAATGAAGTTAAAAAAACTATTATAAATGATTTATGTTAATGAGACCAGTAAATATCCATAATAAAATAAATCTTTTTGCAACTTTCTGTTTACTTCAACTTTATGTTTTTAATAAATAAGATTTGAGAATCCGATAGTAGGTCGATCCATATAATTTCTAAAACTTAAAAAGCTTGAAACATATAATTTTAATTAATAATTATTAATATAGGATTAAGCTATTTTAAGGTTTTTTAGATATTTTTTTAAATTAATTTAATATTTTTTCTTATTTAAAATAATAATATTATTATTGCTCGATATTAATCAATAAAAATATTTCATTTATCAATATCATTAGTAAATTAAATATATTTTCTTCTGATATTTATTACAATATCTGAAGATATACATTAAATATTTTTTTTGATTTATTAACGTGATTATGAATAATTTATCTTTATAAAAAATTATTGTTTTAAAGAAATAATGTCAAAAATGTAAGTCTTAAGCGCGTTAATAATTCGTATTATTGTTCGAATTATTTTGAAACTCTCGAATTTTTTTTATCAAATTTATGTTTTTTCGAACCGATAATAAATAATTTTAAATAAAAATTCTAATTTGTAGGTATTTTCAATTAAAAACTAAATTTTTATCTTTAGTTACAAATATATAGACAGTATAAAAGTTTATTTGTTTAAAAAAACTTTTAAACTTCTCTATCGTTTAAATATGTTCTAATAATATTTATAGATCTTTATATAAATCAACTTATACAAATTCCTATAACTGTAAAAAATTATGTTTCCCAATATATTCAATACACCGTATCAGGTTATTTTTCAAATGTATCAGTAAGTGTAATTAAATTACACGGAAAAACTATAATTGTCGCTCTAAGCGATCAGTTGAAAATCAGATTTTGATATAGGTAACGGTTTAGAAAAGAATTAAAAAACGTAATATTATCATCAAGCGGTAGATTTTTAACTTTTTGCGTGACTCTTTGCGTGTTTTCTGAGGAAAGATCCCGAAACGAATCCTTTTCCGCATTCATCGCATCGGTAAGGCCTCTCTCCGGTATGGAGCCTAACATGTTGGACGAGCGTCGTCCGCTGAATAAATCCTTTTCCGCAAACCGAGCACAGGTAGGGTCTCTCACCGGTGTGAATCCTCATGTGCACACGAAGGTTCTCCCACTTGGAGAATTTTTTACTGCAGATATCGCAGCTGGCGACTTTCTCCCCGCGGTGTGCCCGAACATGTCGAGCAAGCGTCGTCTTCGACGAGAGTTGAGCTCCGCAAAGGTCGCAAAGGCACTTGTCGGGTGGCTCGAGTTGACTTGCGTGGCTTGACTTCACATGCCGTTTAAGAATCTGTTCTTTGGCGAAGGATCTTGAACAGTAGCCGCACTCGTGCAACGGACCGCGGTAATCGGCTTTGCTCTCCGGATGGCAACACTTTACGTGTGCCACGAGATTGCGTTTGTAATTGAAAGCTTTGCCGCAGAGCTGGCACTTGTGACTTCCGGTGTTGCCCTCGTGCAGTGCCTTGTGTTCCAAGTATTTGGTGCGTTGCATAAAACCGGCACCGCAGGTATCGCAGCGATAAGTGTAGTTGTTGGCATGGCGACGACGATGGAGTTCGAGGTTAGACTTCTGGTGGCAGGCGTAACTGCAAAGCTCACAAGAGTAACGCTTACCGGACAGATGGGTTTGCTTGTGGCGGGTTACGCTCAAGGGACTGCGGAAGGTCACACCGCAAATATCGCACTCGAAAGGTCGCTCGATGTTGTGAATGCGACGCAGGTGATCGGCTAGTCTACCTACGTGGCTGAAACCCGCGAGGCAGATGCCGCAGTAGTGTTGGAGTCGGAAACGAGTGGAACGTTCCTTGTTGGAGGGATTGAGCTGTTGATTAGATGGAGTGGTTTCTGCGAACCTGAAAAAACGAAATTAATTTGGTTAGAATTGCTTACGAGGAAGAAAGATATATTATACCGATGCGTAACCACTTGGACTTCTACAACTTTTTTGTATTCAGCGTAAATGCTTTGTACCGCGGAACTCATCGGTATATTCATCGGATCACATTTTTAACGTGATTCGAGAGTTTGTGGTATACGAAAAATTACGAAAATACATAAAGCCACAAGCTATGAAAAGTTTAGTTAAAACTATAATACGCTTATCCGAGTTACCCCGTGATGTTTATGAGTATAATGAAATGTAAGAAAATGTAGACAGAGAATCGTTTAATTCTGATAGGAAGTGATATAATATTTATAAATTTTGTGGAATGCAAATTTTATAACAATCCTAAATAAATAATTTATCGTTAAAAGGGTTCAATATTTATATATGTAAAGAATATATTTGCATGATTAAAATAATAATAATTTTCAATTTTAATCATTTATGGAAATATAAAATTGAAAATTCTATAATCTGAAAACTATATCGTATTTTATTTTAATGCGCTAAGTAATTATAAACACAACTGTATTTATTTTAAAAATATTGCTCACTTGTCTTTTTTATAATGTAGTGTCAAGTGTATTTTGTTATATTTAAAGTAGGAGTCATCTGCACCAATAATTTGTAAAAAAAACCAGATCCAAGCGAATGAAAGTAAATTTGTTAATTATACGCGATTTGAAACAACATTCTATTAGCATTAAATATATTTTATTTTTAAATATTTTTATTTCAGAATGAAACAAGATATTTAAGATTTCTATTTCTAAACGGATTAAATAATTATATTTCAATTCTTTTATGACGCTAGTAAAATTCTATATTACTTTCTTTTTTTAATTGTTTTAATGTTGATGAACATATTTAAATTATATATTTGCAAAAATACTCTCTACACTGATATAACTTGTTAGATCGAAAAAACGATCTTAATAATCAAGGTTTACATTTATATTTACAATCTTATTATGTATACAATTTTAAACTTATATTTAAGAATTCTTATACAACACATAAATTTACAGTACTATTTATTTACAGTTTTATATATATATATATATATATATATATATATAACTATGACAATGATCTTTTTTATCATTAAATATACCCAAAAGATAAGCGTATAAAATTCTAAACATTGTTAAAACATCAATAATATATATTCTACCAAAATAAAAAACACGAATGTGTACATTAAAATTAAATTACAATTTCTTGAAAAAAGCTACATTTAACTAAATAACATTGCTAACTCTTCCATAAATTACGATGAATAGTCAAATACTTGTTCAATCAACTATTAACCAAATACCATATTATTCACAATTCACATAAATAAATAAATGATAAAAATAATACAACATAATGGATAAATTATATATGTAACATTTGCATTCAAAATATATCTTGGTAAAAAAAGTTTTTGCAAATGAAAAATATATTTAAAACAATTAAACATAGGTAAAGCAAAAACAAAGGCATAAATAAAATTCATTTTGATAGTTTGAAAAAATAATATTATTTTCAAGCATAGTAATAAATTAACAGATATACTCATATGGGAATGTATGCATCCGTCAAAACAATATTTCATGTTTAGAGTAAGCGAAGTATATAAAAATAAACAATAATGAGCAGTACATAAATATTTTAATATTTTATTTATTAACGTAGATACATTTTAATTTTACAATAATTCAAAATAGTGGCTTATAAGCGCAGCGATGAAAATAAATAAAATATTCGAAGGTAGTCTACTTAAATAATAAAAAAATAAATGGCACACATTAATTCTTTCCGGACACGTAAAAATAAATCTGAAAATTTGTTGAGAATGCAAAGCTTGAATTTGGTGAATAAAAGAAATTTTTCTTTACGCAATTAAGTACTTATAGATGTTACCGCTTCTAATTCGTTAACTCGTGTTTCTATCGTAAACAAAGTCTCATAACTTCCGTATTTTTAATAAAAATTTTTAGATTTTATTTTTTAGAGGTAACAAAATTGCGATTAAAAATCTCCGTTTAATTTTATTTATATGAGAATTAATTAATATAAATATTAAACTAATATAATTAAGTTTTATATCTGTTACTTTTATATTAGAATATTAAACTGAATTTTTAATTTAATTTTTTTTTATTCTAAAGTTCAAATCATTTCAAATAAATCATTATTACGCGAATTAACATCGACAAAACCGAAGAGGAATAAAATACCATTCTAGAACTAAAATTATATGTATCGAACGTATTAAGACTAACGATATACTAATAAAAAAATCATATTCTAATTTATAAATAAATTAAAGAGGCATTTTTACTAAACATTAAATTACAATAACGTAACACAATAGTCATATATATACATATTTACTTACTTGTATAGTAGACATGTGTTGAATGTAGTAATTGAAGAAATTATTATAATACTTACTATTTAAATCGATACGTACAACTTTAAATAATAAATGCCAAGTGTATAGTTTTATTTTAGAACTATTTTTTATTTAGGATGAAAATACAGATTTGATAATGCGTACTTACGCTTTTTAAACATCATTTTTAATTACATCATCTTTGTTCTACTTAAATCAAATAATAATATTATTTATAATAAATTATATATATTATGATAATAATATTATACATATATGTAACATAATAGTTTTGATAAGCCTAGATAGTAAAAAATATATTTATCATATATAAACAGCCTGTCTCAACAACTTTTATTTTAAATATTTTTTTATGAATTTTGTTTAAGAAGCAAAGATTTTAACATCTGCTCATAACGATCATATAATTTAATGTTACAAGTAATTGATATAATTGTAAAATAAAGACAACAATATAGAAAAAATCTTTTTTTTCTTCATTAATTAATTGTTGAATTATTTTCGACAATTTTTACTTAAAACAATAAATAAAAAACATTAACAAATAAAGAATATTTTACTTTCTAATTTTTTAATATAACTTCAAAAAAATAAAAAGAATTATCTTAAGAGATGACAGACTGTAAAATGTCAAATGATGTAAAAACTATTTACTCGATAAAATACTGTGAATATGTACATACGAAGCTTAACCTAACTTTTTATTACCTACCGAAAATTCTATTTCGGATGATTTCAAATTACGGTAATAGATGGACCCTTATCCATAATACATTCTTAGAATGCTTTACACCTGTTCGAGTAAAGAAGCGACCACGTTTATATTTTGGAATATTTTGGACCAATGTAGCCCACGTCTCAGTAGATTCTCGTTCGATAGAACCGATCGAACGATCGGTATCCGTGCATCTTGACTAAGTATCCATCAGTGCAGTCGCTACGTTAACCTTCGTCTTCTGCATAAGGTCAGCGATAACGTAATCTATGGAGATGGCCGGAAGCGGCGGCAACGGCCCCGGGTGTTTTTTCCTGTGAGTGATGAGTCCGGGCTTCTGAGTGAAGTTTTTCCCGCAGATATCGCAAACGTAAGGCCTGACGCCTGTGTGGGTGAGCAGATGCTGCTTGTGCGTGTTCTGCCTCCTGAACGCCTTGCCGCAAACCTTGCAAGGGAAGGGCCGCACTCCCGTGTGTATCCTCATATGCTTCTTGAGGGCATCGTTGTCTCTGAAGGTCTTGCCACATACCTGACAAACCGCGCGCTCCTTTTTCAAGTGGAGCTGCGCGTGCTGCTCAAGGGATTCCTTCGTGGCAAGTCTGCGTTTGCACACCTCGCAGCTGAAGGGTCGCTGGTTGTGCGCGTTCGTGAGGTGCTTCTTCAGGGCGAACGCGTTTCTATACTTCTTACCGCAGACGTCGCACACGGCCTCCCGTTCGTTGTTGTGCACCGTTTGCACGTGCATGTATAGGTCGCTCTTGACCTTGAACTTGTTGCCGCAAGCAGCGCACGCGAATCGGAAGCCCTCAGTGTGCTTGCGCACCAAATGTTCTCGCAACGATTGTCGGCATTTGAATACGTTGTCGCATTCGCCGCAGGTGTATTTCGGTACGGAATCGTGTTCTTCGGTCATGTGCTTGAGCAGTTGTTTGCGCAACCGGAAGAACGACTTGCAGTGATCGCATCGATACCTGTGACACTTGCCGTGCTCTTGGTACGCGAGGAAGTTTGCATCGCATCTGTTGCCGAGCTGTTCGAGCTTTATGAGTGACTGATTATCGACCAATGCGTCGCTCAGATTTGACCTCTGGGAGGATAGACGACGCGGGCTGAGATGCGACTGACCGAAGGGCTTCGAGGATCTATCGCGTCGAGCTCGTTTCCAAAGCCTGCTTTTTAATCCAGTCGTGATCCCTGTGATGTGGGCAAGTGATTTCCTTGCTTGTACTCGGTGCAGCGTCGCCTCGTGTCTGAAAATAAAAGGCAAATGTGTATATTAATCGAGGCTGTTGCTTTTGGAGTTTTCAACGAGAAGAGGTAAAGCTTCCGCTGAATAAGCGAGACTAGCTCTGCTAGGTGCTGATGGCGAGGAGGAAGGCGGACTATTCGTTGGATCTGTGGAAAGCGTGTTTGGTGTTTTTAAGTATTTTCCATCTTTTTATATTTCGCTTATTGCAACGACTTTAATATGGAACAAAATTTTACGAACAAGATGACTATTGTGTTAGACTGTATCAATTCTGTTGTCGAGTAGAGATATCACTACATAATTCTCAACTGAAACAACCATAATGATTAGTATTTTAAAAGTTAATTTTTTATGAATATATTGATAAATCTGTAGTACTTATTTATACTCTTTTGACGAAGATTTTAAAAATTTTATTTAACAATCCAAAGATAAAACAAATTTTTTATTTTATGAACAGGATTATAATTTTATAGTTAACATTTTTCGTATCGATAGAAAATTTAATTAAGTGTCTAAAACTTCTTTGAAATGAAATTAGTATATTAAAAAAAAATTTATAAAATGCAGCTGCAATAAGAAATTAGATAACAATTTATATGATAACACAATGTTAAAACAATAACAGGAATTTAATTTAATATGTACATACATTTTTGATACGACATACCATAAGATTATTGTTATTTACAATTTTGTAAGTAAGATAAGAGTATGTATTGAAAAAATTATAAAAATATATAATTAAAATTTATTGACATTCACAACATGAAATTGTTTTTAGAAAAAATGGATATATATATATATATATATATAGTAATAAAAGACATAAGTTGACGTTAAAATACTTTCTTTACTATTTTTGTCTTTAAATTATGCTTTTACAGTTCTTCTTACATTAAAGTGTCGATAATAAAACATCTAAATATTTCAAAAAGTCTCATGATTTTATGAAAAAAATTATTCACGCATAAAAGAAAGGTGATTTTATACAAAATATTAATTCAATCTTTTATCACCATTCTTTTATTAAATTGATATTTAAGAACTTTGAATGCAGGAAATGAAATTAAAAAATTTTTTTTTCAAACACAATAAGTTGAATATAACTTAAGCTATTTTCATTTATTTCATCTAAAAAATGATGATTACAAAAAACGTAATATTTTCAGTTGATAAAATTCTTAAATATTAGACTGAATTACTTAAATATCAACAATTCTGTTAAAAATATAAAAAAAATTTTTGTTTTGAATTATTGTTCTATTGTTACATAACAATGTAAATAATATTTTTAAATCACACAAAGAAAATATGCAGCAATAATATTTAAAATAATTACATAAAAGATAATTATATTTGTATGGCTATAAATATATTATTAAACTAAAAAAAATTTAATATATATTAATATATATTGTATATATTCATATATATTAAATAAGATATATTGTAAGATATTTAATTATTTTTATGATAGTAATTTGTCATAATTACTTAATTAAAAAAAAATTATAACGAAAACATACAATAATTTAAATGAATTTTATTTTTATCTGTATTCATTTTAGTAATTTTTAATAAAGTTTTTTTCTATTTAATATAATTAAAAATATTATAAAATAATAATCTACAAGTATAATATAATAACATATTTCTTTTGACTATTAAAATAAATACTTATTTTAATAATAGTTGCTAGAAAATTTTGTGTGAATTATGAAAAGAAAATCTTATAAACATAAAATTTGTAATATTAAATCTTCTATTGTAACAATTTGAATTACTTTACCGACTGAGTATTTAATTTATGACAAATTAATTTCGTATTATATAATAATAATAATAATAATAATAATAATAATAATAATAATAATAATAATATGTGTTTGTTCTAAGAACTATCTACATTTAGTATAAATTATACATTATATTGCAAAATCTATTATTAGAATTCATTATTAATTTTTTTAAAAGTACGTTTACAAATTTTCAAATTATTAAACAGTATTCACATAAGTAGAAGAACATTCTTTTTTCAGAATAAGTCTTATTGTTTCGTCAAATTTTTAGGAATCGTACAATTTAAAACTTTACAATTTATAATTGTAACTTAACGGCAGTTTTTTTACACTAGAAATATTAAAAATTTGATTCATACAATAATTATAAGGAGATCCCAAATGTTGTTTACACAATTTTTTTTTAACTAGTTTTTTAACATCTACACATTAATAAGTTTTAAATACCATATTTGTGTCAAAATTTAGGATTTTTTTCATATATCTACCAAATCAGATACACCTTCAGTATAAAAAAAAATAATAATTTTTATTGTAAGAAAAACAAATTTTAAAGGTGTTTTTAAATTGTCCGATCGAAAAATGATCGTTATCACGTAATATATGAACTCAGCCGGTAAAATTTGACTCTACCCTTAAATTCAACAATGATTCACGCGATCTGTCATAATGAAACTGTACACGGTATATTTTTTACAACTGCAAGCACTATCACTATTCCGTCTTTAAATCTTCCATATCTTCTTCTAAAGCCTCTTGTTCTAGCACTTCATCGTAATCGTCTTCATCTCCCTCTTCTTCCTCCTCTTCCTCCTCTTCCTCATCGGGATCATCATGATCCTCGTACTCGTCCTCCCCGGTTTTAATTGGCGGATTAACCGCGAGGTAGCCCTCGGTGAATTCCTTAACGATATCACCGATGGGCATCACCGGGAGTGGTGGATGCGTCCCAGGATGCGTTTTTCTATGACATATCAGACCTGGCTTTTGAGTGAAAGCTTTGCCACAGATATCGCAGACGAAAGGCCTCTTGCCGGTGTGTATCAGTAAATGTTGCCTCAGCTGCGACCTTCTAGCGAAAGGCTTGTTGCATATAATGCAATTATAGGGTTTGCTCCCGGTATGAACCGCCATGTGACGTTTGAAGGAGTCCTTTTTGCTAAAGGTCTTGCCACATTCCGCGCACACGATCTTTTCCCTTTTTTCGTGTTGCATGAGCATGTGTTGGTCAAGATTCTCCTGCGTTACCATACGTCTCTTACAAACCCGACATTCGAATTTTGGTTTGTAGTGCGCCCACTTTTGGTGTACGTATAGAGAGCCACTATTCAGGCATAACTTACCGCAAACGTCGCAGTTAACTGGCTTTTCTTTGTGATGAAAGCGCACGTGATTCGTCAAGTCGCCCTTTACCTTGAACTTTTTAGGGCAGAACTTGCACTGGTGCTCGTAGCGATCCGTGTGCTTTCTGATAAAGTGCGACTGCAGTGAGTGCTTGGATCTGCAGACGAAGCCGCAAGCAGCGCAAGGGAAGACACTCGTTGAGTTCTGGCGTTTTCGCGACCAAGTCTCGTGTTTGCGCTGCAAGTGTGCGGCGAAGAGACTCTTCTTAAGACTCCGATAGTCGCAGACCGAACAAATGTACGCTCCGTTCTCCTGAATGCAGACCTTCTTCTTGTGTGTCCAAGCCACGTGTCTTCTAAAGGCCATTGTCGATTCGAACGTTTCCGAGCAGACTTTGCATTTGAGCGCAGGAGTGCCGGATCCTCTTTTATCGTCCTCGACCTCCGCTTTTTCATCTTCTTCCTGTTCGTCCACTTCATCGTTTTCATCCAAGTCATCGTCAAGTTTCGGGTTGCAAGGGTCAGTCGTCGATTGATTCTGGCTCGCCTCCAATGCCCCGACATCAAGCTTTTCCAGCGTAACAATACCGGCCTCTACCTTTACTTGATACAAATCCCCGTAGGGCTTGTCGGTGCCATTTTCATTTTGCAAGTTTCCATTGACGATAATGGGCTTAACGTCGGTCGGTTCGGAGTCGTGCATCGACTGTTCATCCATCGAGTAATAGTCTTCTGCGTCGATCGAAGTATCGATGCTACAGGATGTTTTATTGATTGTATCGTCCACATCGCGTTCCTCTTCTGCTCGCTCTTCGACAATCTCGTCGTCGCTCAGCTGTTCATCGAGGACGAAGGTGACATCTTCGTGGAGCTCGGGTATTGCTTCTTCCTTCATGGGCGTGTCATCGTCATCGGGAATGAAGGCATAGTAGGGCTTGCCATCGAATTCGAGGATCTGCCATTTGCGCATTACCAGGGACTCGCGCTCGAAGATGAAGAGCCCACGGCCGGACGAATGCGCGACTGACCTGAAACATCCAGCGGCACGTGTTTGTTACATCTAGTTGCTGTAGGTTTGTATGGGCGGTGCGAAAAAGTTCGATAGCTTATTGTTAGATGTTTTTTTTGGACGATAATTGGTATTTGCACATACAAATTTTATGGCACATAGCCATTTAGTATGCATGAACCGTTCATGGAACTCGATCATACACAAATATACGAGAAATATTTGTAAATTAAAATGAATTATTTTAACAAAGTATTGTATAATTGGGTTCATTACATAATAATGAACTTTTAACGAAGTAATCACCTTTTTAGCGATATTCAAACAATGTATTAACTTTTTGGAAATATATGTTATAAGTATAAACGTACAAAATAATATGTCATTTCAAGCATTTTAGTTAAATTTCGTTACAATTTAAATTCTTATCAAATTGCAGTATTAAGATCCTTTTAACACTATAAATTGTAATGTTTAGTGTATGTATATTACCAAATTTTCCTTTCATAGTCTTGTAATAACAGTTTTGATCAAAAATATAAAAAGGCTTCCACAATTTATTACTATCGCAATAATTTTTTAAATATCGTTTTTATTAAAAATAAATCAAGTATTTTTTAATACATTTAAAAACAATTTAATGAATGATACATATTTTCCTTTGAATATCCAAATGAAGATTTTCCTGAAATAAAAAATAAATTGAGTTAATATAATAAATTTATATATTAAAAATGAAATATATTTTTATATTAATTTAATATAAAAAAATTAATAGATAAATGATAATACTTACTAATGATTTATTTCTGTTTATTTTAAAATGTCTGAAAATAGAATAATAAAAAAATAATAAATTAACTGCATTAAAAATATTTGCAAACGTTTATTTTTTTACTATATTACATAATTATTTTCAACGCCGTGTAATAAAATTAATATAACTATGAATATACTATGAATATACTAATATAATATGAATTCAGTTTCGAGTATTTATTTATATGATATTCTTTAATTAAGTTCTTTTAAAGTATAAATGAATATTTTGGTTATCACTCTTAATAAATGTTTAAGTGAACCAATGATTAAAAATTATATTTGAAGGAACATAGTTTTTAGAATTGTGATTTTTAGCGCAGAAACATTTAACTCCATATTTTATATGCATTGATATTATATTTCTATTAATTAGCAAAGTAAGTAAAATACGTTTCTTAAATAATGCGATGGTGAACTTTATACAGTTATATTAATTTTTATTATAAAAATCCCAAGTCATAACAAAATTAAAGGTATAAAAAGTCAATATCACTTTTACAATAATATTCGTTTTTTGAAGGTTATAAAATGATTATTTTTAAGTTTTGATAAAATCGTTCATTCATTTACTTTCGTATCACATGAATTTTTATTGTAATACAAAATTGTAATTGTTCCAATTATTATATAAAAAAATACGCATATTCATTTAAATAAATTTTCGCAAGTTAAATTTAGAAATTTTGCGTTTTATATTGTGATATTTCTTAGCAACTTAAATGATTATATTTTGAAGTAAAGTAAAATAATGTTATTTTTAATTGGTTTTAAAAAACCTAAACATTTTTAAACAAAATAATATTATCTGTAAGAGTGATCTTGATTTATAAGATTTATGAAGTTCATAATGCAATAGAATTAAAAATTCATATAATAAATTTAAGTTATTTTAGAAAATTATAAAATTTTGTCATTTATATATATTTTTTTTTACAAATTTTAAAATCAAGTATACAAAGTTATATAATGTAATTATATAAAGTATTGTATGTAATACAGTATATGAAATTTTTAAACAATAAGTACGTTTGTAGAAAATCTTTTTTATAATTCTATTCAAATTAATTATAAATGGAATTCACAGGAATAAATTAATATATTTTTTCACAAAAATATAAATGGAAACATTAGTAAATATAAAATTAATTCAATTAATTTTAAATACTATATTAAATAAAATAAATTTTTAAATTCCAAATGAAAATTTCAAGAAACAAGAAAGAATATTAGTTATTGCTCTACAATTTTTATTTTAATTTATTCATTTAAACTTTACATGTTAACTGTTTTTTAATTTAAAAATTAAACTAAATATACAAATTAATTATATTATATCGAAATTAATATTATTTACTGTACATTTCTTAACTTTGTACATTAAAAAAAGTTCATTAGTAAAATTTCTTTGACACTTTAGACAATTATTAATAATTCAAAATTTCAATAACAAATTGAAAGAATAAAATATGAAATGAATTTTATTTATGGAGTAAATTAATTATAAAAAAGGTTTTAAAACAGATAATAATTTCGAATGAAAATAATTCTTTAATAAAATATTCTCCATATCAAAAATATTAATTTTTTAAATTAAAATTGGTTGTCTATTTAAATACTATTGCTTGTTATTATTATTCTATGATATTTAGGAAATGTAGTATTTTAATTCAACTTTATATCGATCAGTAATTTTAACGAAAAGAATCCTGTTACATTTTTTGTAGAAAATAAAGTCTACAGAGTTAAGAAATTTATTTATTTATTATATATGAAAATGTAAAACTAGAAATTTTTGTTTAGAAATTCTGACGATAAAAAGAAAATAGAATCGAATACGTAATAATTGATAGTAACGATGTATGAATTTCGTTGCTTTACTCAAGTTTTTGTACAAACTTATCGAGTATATGATCGATGTAAACAACAGGAAGCGGTGGCTTATCACCGGGATGCATTTTTCTATGACAAATAAGACCCGGCTTCTGAGTAAAGCTCTTGCCACAAATGTCACAAACGTATGGCCTTTGTCCCGTGTGAATCAAGAGATGTTGCCTAAAAACAGCCCTTCTCGCGAAAGATTTACCGCACAAGTGACAATTATGTGGTCTTTCGCCGGTGTGCGTCATCGTGTGTTGCTTCAATTTATTTTGTTGATCGAAAACTTTTCCACACTGTTCGCAGATGAATTTGATCCTTTGTTCGTGCTGCCGTTGAATATGTTCTTCAAGATTTTCCTGCGATACCATTCGCCTTTTGCATATGCTACACTCGAAATCAGGCTTGTAATGCTCGCGCTTTTGATGCACCCTCAGAGCGTTACTGTTACTGCAAATTTTACCGCACACATCGCAAACGGTAGGTGTTCTAAAGTGTTGGAAACGTATGTGGGAAGTTAGATCACATTTGACTTTGAACTTCTTGCCGCAATACTCACAAGTATAACGGCACTCCGTTACGTGTTTACGTTCTATGTGCATCTGAATTTTATGGCGATCCATAGTCTTAAAGTCACATTGGTCACAATGCATTTCTGTTGGTGGCTGTTTGCGAGACTTGGTGGGTTGTAAATATCCAGGATGTTTTCGACGCGTATGAGCATTCAAGGTCGATCTAGTTGTCGCGGCGAAATGGCAGTAATAACAGGTATGATCACGTTGTAACGGCGTGTATACTTTTTCTTTCTCTCTTCGAGTTATTGCCTCTTTCCATTCATCGTTATGTTCACTATTTATATGTGTGTGCATAATGGATCTCCTTTTAGAGTGGAAATCACAGTATGGGCAATTATATATCTTCTTTTGAACGTTAATTTTTTTATGGTTACCAAATAACGTATCATAATCATCGTCATTTTCTTCTTTTCTTGCTAATTCCGTTTCTATAGGTACTGTTTCCGTTTGCTCTTGAGAAATAAGGTCCGTTTCTTCTGTAATGATTTCGATTTCGTCACCTAAAACTTCCATTTCTTCACCGATCAATTCTATTTCTCCGGTCATAATTTCAGCATCCGCGTCAAATAATACTCCGTCTTGCATTAATTCCGTTTCCTCGCGTACCTCTTCGTTTATTATTTCTACATCTTCGACTAGCTCTTTCTTTACATCCATACTAGCTGGCTCTATTGCCACGGTGACGGTCGAAGTACGAACTGCAACTGATTTTCTAAAATTGCCGTGTTTGCGGGCAACGTGCGAAGATACCGCTGTTTGTACACTCGATGCGTACGAGCAATAATTACATAGATATAACCCATCGGTATTCTTGCGGTAGCCGCCAGCTTTTTCTTTTAACCGTTCTAGGATACTTTTCGTGTTTTTTTTCCTTTTCTTTTCAACCGATTTACAATGCCGATGAATTGTTTTCATATGTTTTTCAAACATGTGCTGAAGCGGGAAATAAATTTTACAGGGTTTACACGTAAAAATGGTTGAAGTTTTGGTATTATTGGTGATTGTCGTCAAGATAGAAGAAGAAGAAGAAGAACGACCGTCAATTGAAACCTCCTCAAAATCATCGCTAATATTAGGTACATTTTCGATGTCAGATTTTATTATAACACTTGATGCAGGCACAATGGTATTGTACAGATTATCCTCATCGATTATTTCCTCCGATTGGTAATGTACATTGTCTTCGACATAATTGCACTCCAGATCCCTGCAAAAAGAAAAGTTTTTTATTAGTACTATGAATTATAAATTTTCGACCTTAGAGCACTCATATTAGCTTCTGATGATGCTGAAATTAATTGGTGTTAGTTATGTGTATTTTTGAGATGTAATTATAAATAATTAATTTAATTTTTTTTTTAAATTTAATATTTATTTCATCTCATATTTTAAAAATAAAAATAAATATATAGGGTTACAATTGTTATTGATTATGCAATTTTTGAATCGTCGATTTTTAATAAAATTCGTAGTTTTTTTTAACCAAAAGATATCTTTTTTACTATAATTGTAATTAATTATTTTATAGAAATTATATATAAATATAAAATTAAAGAATATGAACTTTGAATTTGTTTATAATATATTTAATAAATTAAATCAATGCGATTTTGTTTTCAATTTTTTCAAAATTATTTTATTATAATCCAATTACAATACAATATTTAATTCATGTGATATATATTTTCAGACACAATTTATCTTTTGGATTTAGGAAGTTTTTTATAATATTTGCTAAAAATCCATGATCCAAATAATATTTTGTTACAACTATCACGTTACGAATATATTGATTACTTTTCCCATCATAAATAATCGAGTATTTTTACATACCTTTTTTTCTTGAAACATACTTAATTTTATATTATATTATTGATTAATTTTGCGTTAGAGATAAATTTTAATTAGTTTATTAAATTAAAACATAAACTTAAATTTATAATTAAACATTGAATCTTTATTTAACTATAAAAGTATCGGTAATTAACAAAAGAGTTTTATAAAAGATCTAAAGGGTTAATAATGTGTAAATATTAGATTAAAAATATTTTTTTTAATTCTAAGTTTCGTAATATGTCAGTATTATTTCATGATTTAACACTTACAATATTTAATTTGAAATCATATCCATGTTTTATATTGTCGATACTGTGTAGTTTACAAGGATCAATAAGACTTTTTTATGAGTCTATAATTTAAGAAAATTACTAATGTAAATTAAAGAGGGATTTTTAAACCTTAAGAGAGACTAACGAGACTTAAACGAGAGTAAAATAAAATTAACATATTTTTGATGATATTTATTTTGACACAAGTGCACTTATTTTTATACAGTTTACAAGAGTTCACAATATGTTTGTTTTTACTTATTATTTAATAGCAGGTATTATGGTACAGTTATACGTACTTTAACTGTTAATTTGTACAGAAAAAGAAAATTTTATATTTATTTATATATAGATCTTTTAAATTTTAACATGTTTTACACTATTTTTTTAAAAATATAGTGTATAAAATAACAACTTTTATTTTAGTTAAAAATAGCAAATATTAAACATTCAATATTATTGTTATTTCGATTTCATAAAAAAATAAGATCAAAGTCGGCGTGAAATAAATTATTGTTTTAACATAAAAATATATTATCTCAAACATTAATAATATTTCTTATATCTGAAATATTATTAACATAAATCAAAATTTACGGAATATTTCGAACTACTTATAAATCTAGTTTTATCTTTACAAAGAAATGTCAAGATTCATCTAAAGCAAACAGATGTTATTATATTAAAAAGAAAATAGAAAATATAGTCAGCACAATTAGGATTAAGTAATGTACGAAGAATGTAACTTAACAACTAAAATAATTCATCGAATTGTTCGCTATAAAAATAGTTAAATCGAAAATGTATCGAAGCAAGTTCATAGCGAAGCATTAATAAGAAAGAATAGAAGTGGAGAAACCAAGGGAAGTCAAAATTAAGGTAAGTCGTAAAAGAATGAAAATTATTTTTTTTAGAATTTGATAGTCGCAATCTTCTTTCATGTGAAGTTTTTGATATTGATTATCAAAGACAAACAATTTTCTACGAGGTAAAAATATCAGCATAAGTTCTTGCGTTAAAACATCACAATTAATTACTTCTTTCTTTGCTTATGACAAAAATATTAAATTAAAATAAATTCTAAAGAATTGAATTTACTATTTTATTATTTATTTATATATACACCCGAAGTAATTTGGTTACTGGAGTTAACACGAGCAAATATGAAACTCTAAGTTAATTTTATTAAAAATTCATACGTAATAAAAATAATCATCAAAATTTTTTCCATCTTCATTTCTAATAATTTAGAAATTATCAAATATAAAATTATATTTTCAAAAAAGGTTTTCGTTCAAGTATAATTATAATTTTTCTTAGTTAAAAAACAATAAAACGAATTGTATTATATTTCATTAAATAAATATTTCCATTTTATATTATAATATATAAAAAATATCTAATTCATTTTGTTCGTACACAGTGATCTTATTTATTTGTACATATGCTCTATGTATTTGAATCTTAATTGAAGGTGAATTTTAATCGATACTTATAATCAAAAGAATACATTTAAATATTAATATATATGATATAATTAAATTTTGAATCGAAAGCAAAAATCAAGTAAAACGGGTTAGTAAATAAAAAAGGTCAATTATTTCAAGTATTATGAATTAATTATACTTCCAAATTGAAATTTCATTTTTATACTTAAAACTGATATTATTTTTCTGAAATCACAATAATTTTGCGATTAATTAAAAATATAAATAAAAATATTATAAAACTATTGTTATTATATAATTTTTAATTAAATGTTTTAATGAATACGATACTGAAAAACTAGTTAACAATAATAACTTAAATTATTTCAAAAAGCATGTTTTTTTACTTAAAACTCGTTGTAAAAATAATGTTCCTACCAAAAATTAAGCATTTTAACATTTGTTTTAATTAAAATTTTTTGATATAGCACATAATTTTTCTAATATACTACCACTTTAATTTTCTTGACAAAATCTTATGCGGTTAAAAATTTAATTTACCAGTTAATAAATTGCTTTAAAACGATTTAAAAGAATGACTTTCATTGCTTAAATAATCGTTAAAAAATTAAAATTGAACAAACGTTAAAATGATTATTAAGCCTTAAATTGATTATGCATGCTTTTAAGAAATTATGATTTTAAAATGCAACACAAATTTTATACATAGATTATATAAAATAACACTAAAATATACATTACGATATTTTTCTTACATATTTCCATCGCTTGTTGTTTTTTTCACTAATTTGCCTGCTTAATAATTGACTATAAACTAACTTTGAACTTTAAATTCGCAAAATTTAATTTTCATGAAAATCTCAAAACAGACACAAGAACAGGATTTTCACTAAAAATTAAGTTTACAAAACTTTCACAAGATCGTCTTCTATCAACATTCTTCGTTTAAAAGATCCGATAATACATGATCGATAGTAACTCTTGGCAAGGGTGGATGTGATCCTGGATGGCTCTTTCTGTGGCATATTAGTCCTGTCTTCTGGGTAAAACTCTTGCCACATATATCGCAAATATAAGGTCTTTGGCCGGTATGGATGAGTAAATGCTGCCTTAGGCCGTTTCTTCTAGCAAAGGCTTTTAAACATACTTTGCAAGTGTAAGGTTTAATACCCGTGTGTATTCTCATATGTATCTTCAATCTAGCTTGTTTCGTGAATTTTTTACCGCATTCTTCGCATATAGCATCCTCCTTTTGTTCGTGCTGCTTAAGTATGTGATCGTCTAGATTAGCTTGACTTACCATTCTTCTGTGACATATCGGGCATTCAAACTCGGGTTTGTAATGGGCGAACTTTTGGTGCAAGTATAAAAGATTGCTGTTCCTACAAGTTTTGCCGCACACGTCGCAAATAATTGGTTGTTCTCGATGTTGAAAGCGTATATGATTCGTAAGATCCGCTTTTATCTTATACTTTTTGCCACATATTTCGCACTCGTGATTGTAATCATTCGTGTGTTTCCTTATCACGTGCACTTTCATCACGTGTTTGTTCTTACTCGTGTAGTCGCATTGTTCGCAAGCAAAAAGATTACCTGACTGTTCGATTTCGGTCTCCCTGTTGTTTCTGTCCGAATCCCTGTGCTTTCGTTTTATATGCAAATACAATTGTCCCTTCGTCCACGTAGAAAAATCGCAGTCGTTGCAGAAATAACTGTTACCGTCGTCTTCGTCGTTCGGTGGTGCGTTGTGCTGTCTCTTATGCCAGTCCATCGTTTTACCGTTCAAACATTTAAAATCGCACCGATCGCATTCGTAATAGTTCCCTTTGTTCCCTCCATCCCTCCGCGATTGGTTGTGTTTGATAGATATGTGCCTCTTTAAGCCCATGCGCGATAAAGTTTCGTATGAGCAAGCATGACAGGCAAACATACCGTCGGCGTTGGCTTGAGCAGTGTGACAACGTTTTACGTGAAGCTGCATATTACGGCGGTTTCTGGATTTGTAATCGCATTGGTCGCAATCGTACTCAGTGACGGGGACTTCTTTTATGGGCTGCTTCTGGCCCTGATGCTCGCGACCCGTGTGCGAATTGATGCTCGCTACGGTGGCTGCAACGAATGTGCAGTAATGACACGCATATCCCGTGTACAATTGGGCGTTGGGGTGTCTGCGACTCCTCGTTATCGTTGGCAATTGAAAAACGCGCTGATGATTAGCGGTAGCGGTAGAACATTCGCCGCGGTGACAGCGGGATACATGCGACTGCATGGTCGAGTCTATCCACGATTCGAATGGGCAAAACAAACATTTTCGGGATTTACGTGTAGCGGTAGCTTTTGTTTCGGCTTCTGCCGTTTCGTCACCTTCCTCGGTTTTGTGCTCGGAGGTATACGGATCGTTTAATACATACAAATTCTCGACCTCTTCGATCTCTTCGACTTCTTCAAGCTCGTTGATTTCTTCGTCCTCTGTTTTTGGTATCAAATCGGAGCTTAACTCGAGCATGAGTGATTTGTGCTTGTGAATGATATGATTACGTAATAGTACACTCTTCGAGGTTACGAAGGAACAGCGCTGACACTTGAATTCGTCTGCGTTTAACTTTTTTCCAGGCTTGAGCACAACGATCTTCTTGCCGAGGGATTTGATTCTATCGCGATGCTTTCTTTTGACGTGGGAGTGAAAAGTCGAACTATTGGTCGTATTGAAGGAACAGTAAGGACATACGCGTACTTTGCTTGTAAAAGTTTCTTCGACTTCGGTTTTGTTTTCCTCCAGTTCTTCAACGACTTCCATTGGCCAGGAATCTTCGTCGTCGTCTTCCAGCATTTCAACTTTCAATAGAGCGTTCTGATTGGTCGCGGATTTACTTTGAGAAACCGGAGTTTCAGAGTTATTTTGTATCAGAGATACGTGCTTTCGCGTTGCGTGCGATGAAACGGTTGTACGAACGGAGGAACGGAAAGGACAATAGTTACAAATGTATTGACCGCTTTTGATTTTGTGGTAGCCCGCGAAGAAAATTTGTTTGCCTTCGGTAGATACAGTCGACGATTGTTCTTCATTTTTGTTTCCGTGGCTCGCTAATTTGTGCGCCTCAAGCATACGTTTTAAAGGGAAGTACAATTTACATATACTGCACATGTATACAATAACATCCTTGTTAACTTTAGGAACAGTAGTAGCAGCAGCAGCAGCAGCAGCAGTAGCAGTAGCAGGAACAGGAGCAGCAGGAGCAGCAGCAGCAACAGCAGCAGCAGCAGTAGTAGTAGTAGTAGTAATAGCAGTAGTAGAGGTAGTAGTAGTAGTAGTAGCAGCAATAGTACTAGTAGCAGTAGTAGCAGTAGTAGTAGTAGTAGTAGTAATACTAGTGGTAGCGGTAGGATTATTATTATTAGTAGCGGTAGCGGCAATTGGATCACTACCATCTATCGATACTTCTTCAAAATCATTGTTCACGACTAATTCGGATGGTTCAATTTTTACTTGCACCACTGGCGTGGAACTGGTGCGAATCACATTACCCCGTGAATCTACAAGCTGCCACGGTTTGATTTTCACGAGTTTCTTTTGGAAGATGAATCGATGACCACCTCTCAATTGAATTCTGCAAACGAAAGAGAATTGTTTGATTAATGCAGGTTTCATTAAAAAATGATAGACCGTACAGCATTGATGGCATTATGGTTATCGATGTAGTATTTATATAGTACCATATTGGGGAAAGATTTATTTAAAATTTACAAAGAAAATTATTCAATTATAATTTCTTTTTAAATGTTATATCTATTAGTGAAGCTAATTTTGTGAAAATAATTCATTTTTAAATGTAGGTCGTGCAGAATTGAAACCAAATTTGTTCACATTTATCATCTCTTTCGATCGAAGTACTTATATAAATAATTCGTTTTCAAGATTAAACTTTTAATACAACATTTATATTTTTTAAAAGTTGCTCTAATCCTGTAACGAGACAAATATACAGAATACATTGAAATAATAGCCTATCTAATATAGTAATGTAAAAATATTTACTCGTAATCAAATTAAATTTTAATCAATAACTTTTAATGCTTTATTATTAAAATTAGTAACGCATTAATTTGATCTACCTGTTTTAAATTAGTTTTTAATTGCTGTAAAATAAATATTAAATTTATAAAATTTAGTTTTCATACAAACTAAATTTTACGTGCTATAAAAAAATTTTTCATTAATAGATATTTCATACATTTTCATATAAATATAATGTAATAATATACAATCACATTTTATAATCTTTTATAATTATGATTGAAACATTTTATATTCACTTTACATCGATATTTTATTGTAGTATCAATGCTGTATGGTTGCGATTGTTGTGCATTTCATTTTCATTACCTAAATCCGAGTGGATTATGTACTAGACTGATCTATAAAGTATTATGTGTCAGATTGCTCTAATTATGTAATAAGTTTTATCGTTATTAAAATAAGAAAGGATTATAAAACATTCATCGAAGATTTTCAATTACTAAGCTTTATATTTTTAACTTTGTTTATTTAAATACAAACGCATTTATTTTCAAATGTTTCGCAAAATCTCGCAAGTTTAATTTTTGAGTTTTAGTTTCTTAGTTCCATTTATAGAAGATATAATACAATATTTTCGTAACATCATCGTAGTTATGTACAAAAAGAAAATGTGTTCCTTATTATTTAGTGATTCGCATTCATATGATTAACATTTTATCGTTATAGTTACGTAAAAATATAAGTTTCATTTATTTATGACATATTTTCTATCATGTACAAATTCAAGTTTCTCTTAAATCAAATACATAAATATTTATATGACAAAATTAAATATTTAAATTATTACCATCGTTTTAAAACATTCTAAATGTTAAGTAAAATTTATGAATAATTTTATCCTGCAACAGATTTGTATATTATCAATATTTTTAATTCCCGGATTATTGATCTCAGATTGATTCATTATTTATTTTTAATTTCTCCAAATATTGTTATTAGAAACATAGTCAATCATCGTTTGTGCATAAATACTTTACAATTCCATTTATATTTATGAATTATAAATAAAAAACAAACTTCTAAACATAATTTAAAAAATTAAATAGAGTATATATTGTAATTACAAAAGTATTTAAGACAGTACTTTAATTATTTTATTTTATACTATTAAAGGTTGTTTATTTTATTACTTCATTTAATATTTATTAGCAATGATATAAATTTGAATGCATATCTGACATTTTCAAATTAAATATATTCTTTTTGGAATATAATTTAAATTTTTTAGTTTAAATTATATCAATTGAGTTTTTCAGTAACAGTAAATGTTGAAATTATATTTAAGGAATTGAAGATAATTATAAATAAACACTATATATATGTACTTAAAATACGTATCGATAAAAAAATTTTTTTTAACATATTTTTTTAAAAATAATTTATAAATTAGTTATAAATAAAATTTTCAACTCCGATAATAAGATTTTTCCTTATGATCCGGTTTATTTAACTTAAGTCGAATCTTTTAAAAATGATTTTCTTTTTTTATCGTACATTAATGTAAGTATTTTTACTTAACAATATGGTAAGTTCTATTTGAATCTAGAATTTTTTTTCAATAAAATTGTAAAATTTTTATGTTAAATGTTGTTTTGAATAGAAGTACATGGTTGAAGATAGGAATTTATGTTAAAAAATTTTGATAATTACTTATGGAAAAGTATCAGGCTTGCAATGAATATAAAATAATTAGCTGATTTTTTTTCCTACGATGATAAATAAGTTACAAAACGTCTTTTCATATTCAAAATGTTGATATAATATATTTTTTAGCCACAGATTAAATTAAAAAGTAAATTTTTCAGATAAATTGTAGATAAAAATATTGGAAGAATAATTAAATCAATTATTTATATAAATAAATATTATATCGTAAAATTCTTAGAATTTTAATATAATAAATACATACTCATTGTAAGGGGTGGCATAAAATTTGAAACTAAATAATAAAAACACGTTTTTAAAATTTACAAAAACTAATTTTCTACAGGATTTTTAATAATTCTAGTAAAATCTAATATAATTTTAAGTAAAAATTGTGATTTAACTTATAATAGAGGTAAATATTTATTATTCAAACAATGCGAAAGAAACGATAACTAAAAAATGTTAAAATTATCGTTTTTAAAATTCATAAGAAATGCATCGGTATTGAAATCTTTAACATATATCTTGCAAAAATTCTACGAATCAAGTCTTTACAAAAAAAAATACTGCTCGTTCATCGATTGATCAATCAAAACTGTAAAACGTTTAACCAATTTACATACACATAAAAAACAGTCCGGCGTACTGTATTTTTCTCGAAAAAATGAAAAAATATAACTCAACATCGGCAACGAAATAAAATTTGCTTAAATCTCTCAACACTCATCGGTCAGCAACTCGGATAATACGTGATCTATGGTGACCCTCGGCAAGGGCGGGTGCGATCCTGGATGACTCTTCCTGTGACTGATCAAACCCGGTTTTTGGGTAAAGGCTTTACCGCAAATGTCACAGACGTACGGTCTTTGTCCGGTATGTATTAGTAGATGCTGCCTAAGAGCGGTTTTTCTGCTGAATGCTTTGCCGCATATTTTACATAAATGCGGCTTAACACCCGAATGAATTCTCATATGTATCTTCAATCGACTTTGTCTCGAGAACGTCTTGCCACATTCCTCGCATACGGCGTCCTCCCGTTGCTCGTGTTGTTTGAGTATGTGTTCATCGAGGTTGGCTTGTGTAACCATTCTCCGGTGGCAAATCGGACACTCAAATTCAGCCTTGTAGTGCGCAAATTTTTGATGCACATAGAGAGAGTTACTGTTACCGCAGGTCTTGCCGCAAACATCACAAATAATTGGTTGTTCGCGATGCTGAAACCTAATATGATTAGTGAGATCTCCTCGTATTTTGTATTTCTTCCCGCAAGTTTCACATTCATGGTTGTATTCGTTCGTGTGCTTTCTTATCACGTGCACTTTCATCTCGTATTTGTTTTTGTTGGTATAGTTGCATTGATCACAGCTGTAAAAATTTGGTCGTGTTTGTTTTAAGTCGCTCGCACTTTTGTGTCGCCTTTGTATGTGCAAATACAGCGATCCCTTTCTTTTTGCCGAGAAATCGCATTCATTGCAGAAGTAACTGGGTTCTTCCTCAGTCGCTGCATCGATTTTTCCCGTTCGGTGTTTTCTTTTGTGCGAGTACATTGTATTTTTATTAGCGCATTTAAAGTCACACATGTCGCAATCGTAGCTACGCGGTTCTCCGCTTTCGGGTTTCGGTTTGTGCTTTCGCGTAATGTGACTCTGCAAGCCCATACGAGTGAGACATTCGTAAGTGCACAAGTGACAAGAGAACATTTGTTCTTCGGACGGGAGACACGTGTGGAAATCTATATCATCTTGGTTGATACTGGAAAAGCTGCATTGCGAACACGTAAGTTCGATCGGCTCGAATTGTTGCTCGACGGTGTCGCTGTGAACCTCATCGTTGTCGACGGTCTGCTGCTCATCGGACTCAATTTTTAATTGAGCTGACTTGTAGCAGTGCACCGCGGTAAAGTGCTCGATCATAAGATTACGCTCGGATGTACTGAACTCGCACGAGGGGCAAATGAAGGTAAGAGTTTTGTTGCCGGACGCAGAGTTTTGCTGCTCGGAGGGAACCTCCTCGGTTAAATCCTCCTCATCTTCTTCGGTTTCCGCGTAGGATTTCGAGCTCGATTTGGGCAACCTATCGAGAACAACAGTCTCGGTATTTTCATGGCGTTGCTTTGCAATTTTTAGATGCTTTCTACCCGCTTTGCGTTGCTTTAGTGGATCATGAGTGGAACGATGCCAGTTGAGACGTACTTCCGAAGCAAACTTCAAACCGCATTCTTCGCACGGTAAAACTTTAGATTTTGTTTCACTATTCACCGATGACTTAAATTCACTTTTCGGCTTTATAGCTACGAGGGAGTACGAAGGCTTGCCGTTTACGTAGGATATTTGGTAGAGCGTCATCGAAGATGAAATCTGGGGACACTTCACACTGGTGCTAGACTCGAGCGAGGTAGTGGCAGCTTCGAGGACATACCTTAAACAGACCAAAGAAAAAGGATTAGTATGAGAGAAACGGTTACGTTGTAAAAACACCAGCCGATCGCTACTTACTCTGCACTTTATTTATGGATATTTTGTTTTCTTTGATTCTATGAGATATTTTTTGTTCGAGAGCTACAAATACGATTCAACTATAAAAAATAATTAAAAACGTGTTTATATAATTATAAGAAACTTTCTAAGAGTTTACACCGATAATGTATAACTTATGTTATTTAAAACATATTTATGAAAATATAGAATTAAGCCATCACTTAATACTAAATAATAGCCGTATTTTTAAAAGACCAATGGTGATCGAAATTATAGAAAATAACGAAAATTGTTATGTGTTATGATAATGGAGATTTTCGGTGTTTAATAATAAAGGCTAAAGTGTCTTATTTTAACAAATTTTTTAATCATACTTTTTTATATTTGATGATTAATACTGAAATGCAATTAAGCGGAAAATTATAACTAAATATAAATATATATTAAATTTTAGCGTTAATATTATAAATATACCCAAATTTTTCATTATATTTGTTAAACGTTTCACGTAAAAAAGCTTAGTAAATATGTAAGCATTAGGAAAGTATTGATTTCTTTCATTCGTTTTAGAAATTTAAAAGTACTTGTCAGTCAGCTTACAAACATTCGAAACACTGCTGAAATTAAGATAAATGAGAAATTATAAATATGTTGTAAATAATAAAACGTTTTATTTATGAATTTTTTTTTAACAAGAATTTTTTGTATTGCGATGAATATTACACAAAAATACGCATTAAATAACAATTTTTTCTATAATTCATTTCTGCAAATAAGAAATTTATTATTATTAGATAAATAAGAGCTTTAATTATACATTATATTGTTATTATAATAAAATATTGTTATTAAGCATGAATTTTTTTCTAATTAATAATATTAAATATTTTCCAAATTCTAAACATTTATTAGTACGAAAAATATAGTAAATCTTAAATAAATACGATAAATTTATAGAAAAAATTATGTTTATATTATAATAATTTCGTTTCAAAAAAATAAATTTTTATATGCCTTCGGTAAAAATTCAATCAATTTTCTTCTCTTATTTATTCTTATAATTGAAACATAAATTTTTCTCTTATAATTTAAAGTTCCTTATAAAATTAGCATTTAAATTTCAATTATTAATAATTTACATCCTCGATATTCATAAAAATACTTTGTATATAATGTGTAATATCGTATTACACCAATAAATAAATTCTATTAGTATGTTATTTAATTATTCATGTTGATATTTTTAATGTATATTTGGGATTAAAATTTTGTTCAATTTCAATATATTTATTTTACAGCATATCGTTTTTAATTTTATCGTAGATTTTTCATAAAGTTTTTCTTCTGAAACGGATTTATTGGTTTCGTCGTCCTTTCATTTTGAAAATAAGTCTTAATTTGTGATGAAAAATCCTATAACAAGAACGAGATATATCAACAATTATTTGAGTATAAGACATTTAAAGAAAAAAAAATTTTTCTTATCTTTCATTGATCAATTGCAAAGGATTTTTCTGTCTACAAGACGAATATAGTAAATGAAGTAAAACATGAAATTCTTATATACAAAAATTATCTTATTTTACATAAAATACTCTTTCATCAAAATTTCGATTATTTTATTAGCACTATTTTTACAATTTAATTACGAGTATTCGAAAATTATTTTATAATTGAATACACATTAAACTTTTTAAAAAGTTTTAACTTGAACATTTTTAATGTTAATTTAATAAAAAATTCTTTTATTATAAAAACAATGTATACATGTACGTAGAAGATTTTAAATAAACAAAAAACATTTTAAACCTCCTACTATTTTAATAATAACTAAAGAAATATAAAGTACGAAACTAGTCTTTAATTCTAAGTTTTACATTACATTAATTAAAATTCTTAATAAAAATAAATACTTATAAAGTGTATATGAATTATGTATAATTCACATAATACAGTCTCTCAGTCATTGAAGGATATAATATCTTTTCGGTACGGTAATGAAATAATTTTTATAAATATATATTTGTTAATTCGAAACATGTAACAAACAAAAATTTATTACTGTTGATATTTTTTGAATTTTAATATATTTACTCAAATTTGAATAAAAAAATATCTTATAATTAATTTGACGTACCAATGATATTTGGTTACTAATTTCATTTAAAATTTTATCAAAAATTGTTTGGGACAGTAAAAAAAATTCGATAAAATTTTTTTTTACAAAGCAAAGAAACTAGTATATATTACAATATTAAGGTATATTTCACGAAGAATTCAAATAACTTATTAGAATCGAAAATAGTTTTTCAAAAGACATTAATTTTGTATACTACAAAAGTAAGAACGCACAAAATTGTATGATTTTATCATAATTTTGGTAAATTGGAATGATGAGTTTATTAAAAAATTTCACTTATTTAACTATTTTAATAATACACTTTTTTTCGTTAAAAATCTTGAAATTATCTACTTAAAATTAAAAATTTGAGTCTTTTTAATACTATCGTTTTCTAAACGGATATCATTAAATATCACAAGTGTATTTATCATTTAATGTTTTATATAAATTATTTTTAGAAAATCTGATATAAATAAAAATATTTGACTCACGACAGAAAAATCTAATTTTTGGGCAAAAATCCCAAAAAAATAGATTGTTCTCAGCCCTGTGATATTTGTTTAAGTAACAATGAGGAAAGCTAGACTGCAGTGGTTCCAGATTGGCAGGATTCATTGGGCGGGAAGTGCGTGGTCGTCTCAACGAGCTTATTCACTTCGGACTGTATGGCATCGAAAAAGTTCGTTAATATCACAGGTGGTGGTGGATCTTCGGCATCCGGATGTTTTCTCTTCCAATGCAGCATCATCGAAGAACGTTGTGTGAAACTGAAACCGCATACGTTGCACATGTAAGGCTTGACTTTTGCATGAGTCAAATAATGAACTCTTAGAGTCGCCATACATACGAAAGCTTTACCACACACGGGGCAAAGATTCGTCTTTTCAACCTTATGTACTCGTTTTTTATGCCTCGTGACGTAATACTTTTTTGTGAATTTTAAGTCACACTCGTCGCAACTGTGAAGATTCTTGTGAGACTCCATGTGACTATTAAAGTTCTCTTGCGTCAATAACTTCTGATGGCAAATATGACACTGAAATTTATAATCGTTCAAATGTACTACTCGACGATGTTTGTAAAGCGAGTCTTGGCTGGTGTACATACGCCCACAGGCGTCGCACATATGCTGAGAGGCGCCATGGGTACCCAAGTGAAACTTAAGATCCATTTTCATTTTAAAACGCTTACTGCAATGATCACACTCGAAATTATACTCGGTTGTATGTTTGCGTATTTCATGAGTCTTAAGGTAATGTTTAGATTTAGCTCTATAGTCACATTTGTCGCAGCAAAACAAATAATCGCTACAATTTTCGCGATGTTGATTCGAATGCACATTGAACTGATACTTGGATTTAAAAGTTTTAGAGCAATCGTTGCATTTGAAAATTTCACGCGGAGTGTGTTTCATTTTTATGTGTTGCTTCACCTTATATCTATGGCTATACTTTTGATGGCAAACTTTGCAGCCAAAGCCGCCTCCCTTCAATTTCTTGTACATGAGAGGCTGTGCAAGCTCTTCCTTAATTTCGAGTGATTTTGCTTGCATTTCGGCTGTTCGAGAAGTAATATCTCGTTTTGCGTTCTTGGACGGTGATTCCGTAGTTGACAAATCATCATCGGTGACATTATCTTTGGCTATTTTAGATGGAAACAAACGTTTTCTCTTGGAAGCTGGTTTTACGATTTTTTTAGGCATAACTTTAATCACTGGTTTATCTTGAATCTGCTCGCGTTTTGGGGAATTTGATTCGGTGAGTTCCGAGGCCGTTCGCACTCGTATCCTGGAGATGATACTTTGTTTTCTGAACGAACTTGTAAAGTCTTTCCTAAAACATAAATTTAATGTGTTAGTTAAAATTGTCATAATACACATATTTTCTGTATTTGTTAGTAATTGTTAATCAAGGATTGTAACGATGACAGGAACTAAATTATTAGTACTGGAGAATGCTTTATTCTATTTATTATTTATCTTAATACTACACAGCAACTATGATTGACACGCATGGTATAATAAATTTTTTTTTTAATCAACATGAGGGAGCATTTGTATTAAATATATTAAAATGAATTTAAAACTATAAATTATAAGTAAAATATGAAACATAATTAAATCTTCGAATGAAACATTATCTTCTGAACAATTTTTTTTTAATATATTTATTTTAAATTCTTATTTGAAAAGTAAGTTTATGGAATGAAAGCAAAACTCTCATAAAGTCTTCATAGAATTATTCTTGTTAATCTGAAACAAAAAATTCTTATTAAAAAGAAAATACAAATATAAAACGAGAAGGAGCGCGAGTCGTAGAAATGTAAATTTAGCGTTTGAAAAAACTTATTTTCTAAAAACTGTATTATATAGGTTAGAAAATACAGAAAAATTTTTTAAAGTTAAATCTATATTTTATATATATATATATGTATATATAAGTAATTTAATAAAATATTCAAGTATTCAAACAATTTAAACATAATCTTTAATTTCAAAAGCACATTCATAAAAATGTTCTTATTTTATTTTCGTTTTAAAACAACGGTAAAACACCGATAAGTTCATAGAAAAAAGTTTGTTCGTTAAAACGATTGATACCGTCATTTTACATTTCTCAATAATTTTAACAGCAATCGAGACACCAACGAACAATAGAGCTACATCGAAATTCGTACGAAAAATTTCCTTCTTACAGTCTTTAACATTTCTACGATGCTCTGTCGTTCCGATTATGAGCACTCACAAGGTGCAACAATCCTTCCCTCCTCGTCGAAGTAGTGATGGATCTCGATTGGCGGAGGCGCGGGTAATCCCCTGTGCTTACTTTTCCAGTGCGTCATAAGAGCGGATCTTTGCGAATAACCGAGTTCACAGAGTTCGCAAACGTAGGGCTTAACTCCCCGATGGGAAAGCGCGTGAATCCTCATCGTCGTACGTAGAGCGAAGGCTTGACCACATTCGGGGCAGACGTAGGGCCGTTCTCCGCTGTGGACACGAGCATGTTTCTTCAGGTGATCCTTGCTAGACAATCGCTTGCCGCACACGTCGCATGCGAACCCATCGATCTTGGGGTTGTGTTCGAATTTCACGGTGTTATTCGAATAAATTATTTCATGGTTGGACAAATGCTCGCGCAACGATTTGCGGGACATGAAGAGCTTGTTGCAGTGCTTACAGTTGCGGAGAATTTTCACTCCCTACGGTTAAGTAATAATTGATATTTTTTATCATTGTCGATACTTTTTTATTTTAGAACCGAACTTTTGTTGGCTTACAGTTTTTAATAACTCAAGTTGTAATAGATTTCCGAGTTTTAACAGCCTTTTTTCATTTGTGAACGATATTTCGTAAAATTAGAATAATAATTACAATAAAAATAACGTTAAGCTTTTTAAATTTTATGTATATTTTATTCTATAAAGTCAAAGTTACTTCTTTTAGAAGGTAACTTCGTTAAATATTTGTAAATTTATATTTTATATGTATGTAAACGAATGGTATACTTTTAATAAATTGTATCAAAACTATTATTGATAATATACAATGCGACGTATGCAAAAGAATAATTTTTATAATATATAAAATGTAACTAAAATTAACATTCGAATTCATAAAGTAAAAACAGATTGATTTTATATAATTTAAAATTATTTTTCGAAGTTTTTATGCTAGGAAATTTTTTTAAAACTAAAAGAAAATTTTATGTTACTACTGTTCTTGACATAAAAGTTATTACTTATCAATATCTACTTAAAAATTATTCAATTTTTATCAAACCCGTATTCTCGAGCAATACCTACATTCTTGTAAAAATTCTCAGAGTGAATATCTCTCAGATGTACGATGAGCTCTTGCTTCGTTTTGAAAATACCGCTGCATATGTCGCATACGTATCTTGGTTTGGGTTCCGATTTGTCGATCCTTCCTTTTATCTTTTCGTGTTCGTTTTTTGCCCTCCAAGTTTTGAAGCATTTAGCGCAACATCTACAAACATATTTATACACAGCCGCGTGTTTTCTCAAAGCGTGTAGTCTAAGTAGATCTGCGTTCTTGCTTCTATGTTCGCATTTCACGCACTCGAATTGTTTGTTATTATCGGCTTCGCGGTGCTCGGTGTCGTAATGATTCCGCAGCCATGATTTCTTCTTAAAGGTACTCGAACAGTTAGAGCATTCGTAGGTGTGGCAATAGGTGTGAGCTCGTAGTAAATGACGCACTATCAACGCTTTTTTTTCCAGGATGGTTCGTATGTTTTTCGATCTGCAGAGTTCGCAACCGTAATTACCCTCGGACATTAGTTTATACACTGATAATTTCGACATTAGATCCTCGGTGTCTTCTTCGGATGCGACATCGATTGCGTCGATTTTATTGGGTAACTTACGAAGGAAATATTTTTTAACGGTGGACAGGTTTCTAGGAGTTTTGGATACTTGTTTCCTCACGATCGACTTACTCTGATTTGATAGTTTGTGAGATATTTCATCGTCACATATGTTAAGATTAATAGATGTCAGCAGTTTCCTAGAATATGTAAGTAATCTTTTTAATGTGTAAAACATATTTTTTAAGATTTTAAATACTTACTTGTAGTCTTCTTATAGTCGAAAAAATCGAGAAGCGGTTACGTATCGTTAAACTTCTTTAAATTAAAATAAAAAGAAAAGATAAAAAAATAATTTTCTTATTGTATAATTAAGTTATGCTTAATTTGTAAAAAAATATTATATTAAAAAGATTATAATAAATTTTAACCTATCACAGAAATTTAATTAATAAAGAATGCATACAAAGAAGTATTAACTTAATGTTTCTTTAAAAAACATAATTATCATATATAAGATATTATTTGTTAAAAATATTTAATTATGTTAGTATTCTTTTTAAATAGTAACCAAAACTGACAAAAAGATAAAAATTATAATAAGGTTAAACGAATTATTTAGAGCACCTGGAACAAACATCTAATGCTTTAACTAATATTGGAGATCTAGAAGGTGTATCTTCATTTTTACAACTCTCCTCTCTAGTTGCAGTACATGTTTTAAATGAATTCGATGATGTTGAACTGGATTGGTGATGTTGCATCTCTTGTCTAATTTAATTAGACATTGAAAAGATGATTTTAATAATTTAACGCAGTGTAAATAAATCTAATGCTACTTTTAAATAAATTGTAAAAAATGTCAAAGATTTTAAACATAATCAATTAAAATAAAATGCTTGTATATAATGAAAGATTTTAAAATCTGAATTTAAAATGATAAAATAGTATTTATTTACTTTATATTTATATTCATTTGATGTTTTTTAATAAAAAAATATTTATATTAATAAATTATATTTCACAAAAATTATGTTATCAGTTTTTAAGTAAACGAAATTTATTTACATTTTACAAAAAAAAAATTGTCAAGAAATCAAATAAATTTATAAAATACACAAAATTATCGTAGTTTTTTTAGATTTAATGAAAAACAGTTTCGTTTTTACTCAATGTAATTATGAAAATTATTGTTTTTGACGCCGAATTCTAACCTTATTTTAATTCATTATTATATGCATCAAATCACATTTAATCAACTAAACTTGAAAGTAAGTAATTTTATTATTTTAAATTAAAAAAGAAAATAAAAATTTAATCGTGAATTTTTAGTTATTTTCAGATGTATTTGTTCAATATTATAGTTTTATTTTTTATTGATTGGTAAGTATTTATTTGTATAAAATTACTATTTTTATAGTTTAATAAAAAATATAATTTGATTAAAATTTTTTTTTAAATTTTGCATTAAACTTAAAAAATATAAAAACTATATATTTACACACCTTTTAATGCAAAGTTTCCTTCCAGTTTGAATATTGCTTTTTATTGACGTGAAATAAAAAATCTATATTAATCTATATATATATATTAATCTAAGGATAACTTAGATGAGTAACAGACTACTTATAAAATTAATTACAAAATGGTTGATAAGTTGAAAGTCATATAGCGAATATAAATATAAATTAGTTGTAAGAAATGTATCTATACATATAAATATATGTATCCATATATAAATAAATGTTATGCTTGAAGTTTAATCTATGTGCTGCCCCCTGCACTTAATTTTTCGTTTGATTATATGGTATAATAAAAACATATAGCTGCACCTAAGCATTGTTTATAATTAATATTTTAATGTACAAAAAATGTTTGTACTTTCAAAATAACTTATTTTTTGGAAACGTAAAGTAATATATAAAGTTCATTTCATTTTAATAAATATACATATTAAATTATTTACGAATCTTGGATAATTTTTTATCGATTGTAATTTAAATGACCAAAAGAATTAAATAACTTTCTTAACGTTTTCTTTGAAATAAAGTAACGCAACTATTTAAATTATATAATCCATAAGCTTAGAAGAAATAATAAAAATTTAAAATTTTTTTATAAACTAAAAACTAATATTTTTCAATTCTGAATCAGAATAATTAAAACAATGGGATAACAAATATTTATTCCACTAGAATAAATAAATACCTTACAGAATCTCAGTTTTTGAAGACTTCACAACCACTAAAGCTATTATAAACAATTCTTTTTTTTAAATCTATCTTATTACATCACTGATTTTTGCGTTGAATTTTTTTTCTATTTTGTTCTTCAATACCTTTTAATATATTCTTTAAAATTACTGGCGGAGGTGGATCGGTTTCTCCAGGATGCTTTTTTCTCCAATGTAACATCATTGGCGTCCTTTGAGTAAAACCTAATCCACAAACGTTACACCTGTAAGGTTTAAGACCAGCGTGAACAAGCGAATGAACTTTTTGCGTTGGTTTATCGGCAAACAATTTTCCACACTCTGGACACGGAAATGCCTGTTCCCTCGTATGAACGTTTCTATGCTTAATTAGATTGTATTTACTTGGAAACTTCATACGACATTCATCGCATTCGTATATCCTACTATGTAATTTCATATGATTGGATAAACCCTCTTCCGTAGCCAACTTTTTTTTGCAAATTACGCATTGAAATTTATATAAATCAAGGTGCAGTCTTCGATGAGTTCTTAGTAAATGCTCACATCTATATAATTTTCCGCATATGTCACACATGTGCTTTATGCAACTATGTGTTACAAGATGATACGCTAATTCTCGCTTAACTTTAAACTGTTTTCCGCAATGTTCACACGTGAACTGATATTCATTTGTATGCACTCGATAGTAATGATAACGCAGGGACACTTTTTTAGGGGTACGGTAGTTGCATTTTTCACACGGATAGGTTTTAATAGTGTTTTGAAAATGGTGTGACAATTGATGTACTTTCAAGGAATATTTACGTTTGAAAGCTTTATCGCAAAAGTTGCATTTAAAAGGCTGTAAATGGCTATGTTGAATGGATATATGAACAAGCATACTTCGTTGATCGAGCTTTGTCAATTGGCAAATATTGCATCGATAACTGCCGTAATCGATTCGAGTGTATATATCCTTCATCTCTTCAATTACATCTTTTTTAGAATTATTAACTTCAAAATCTTCTTTGCTGTCATCGTGGAATTGAATAGATTTATAAATCTTAGGAAAAGTTTCTTGAGAAGTAGAAGGAAGTTCTTTCGTATCATAATTTTGAAACGTTGAAGATTCTGTAATTTTTTAAACGTATTTTTGACACAATAAAGGATCTTCTTTTTTTAATAATTCATGTTTTACCGGAAGTTCAGAAATTGGATCCTTAAGTTTTAATACTTTTGAAGATTTTAGTGTTTTTATCGATTTTGATATTTTTGATAATTTTAGAGCTTTTAATTTAGAATTTTCAATCTTTTTTTGCAATTCGACTGCTGGTAAAATAGATATAGAAATTTGAACGGGATCTCGAGGTTGCGAATGCAGGATTAATTTTTGTTGATATTGTTTTTGTGGATCTTGTAACATCATAATATTATGTTGCATTTTTTCTTTATTTTGTCTATGTTGTTGCGACTTTTGCTGAGATCGCGGTAAAACTATTAATTGTCGTTGATATTGAGGATGGATTATTTGTTGATGCATTTCGAATTCATTTTTTATCCCGATAAATATGAATTCGTTGTTCGATCGTTGCAAGCAATAAGTTTGTGTCCTAAAACAAAAATTCGATTAGTTAGTAGACAGTCAGTATATTTTTGTTAATTTAAAAATTTATTATTACGTACAATTCATTGTCAAAATTGTGTAATTTTACTACGTTTCATAAATATTTTTATGTACATCCATTTCTGCTTTTTTTAAAATTTTATTTTTAATTCTTTATTTGATATATTTAATTGTATATTTATCTTATATAAAATATAGTTTATTTGTAAGCAAATTGGTAATATAAAAAACCAAGTTTATCGCTCACTTTAGGAAAGCATTATTTCAAAATATGTATCAGGCTACGTTGGATACTATATGGTAAAAACATTTTTATTCTCTCAGGAATAAATCTGAATAAAATATGATTAAGTGCATAGAGAAGTTAATTATATGATAAATTGTTTTATCAATTCTTCTTATGTATATTCTTATAATAGACAGCTTATATAAATTCTAAGAGTGTTGAATTGCCTCGTTGAATTTGATAACATTTATATAAACATAATTTAATATGAAGTTTAACTTCTAAAAATAACTTTAAATTGCTTTTTATTCGGAAACAGTTTTTGGCATTGAATAGTAATTAAATCTGAAATATAGTTTCTTTATTCTTGTATGAGCCATGAATAATATGCTCTTTGTATTAAACTTGCAAAAAGTGACACAAATAAGAGATCGTTCTACGAAATAAATAAATACGAGTATTCTTTAACTATTGAATTTTAATTTGACAAAAAATTATCAGTATTATTTTGTTTTATTAATATTTGTTGATTTAATACACAACATTTTTTATGATGATATTGATCAACTATATATTTCTAAAAAGTCATTTTTACATAATTATAATTTAAGATATATTTTTCATTAAATATTTAAATGCATTTAAATATTTTTATAAAATTAATTATAAAAAAACTTTAATTCTTGATATGATTTATAATTTTAATTCTATAGTTACACTTCAATTAATAAAATCTGTAAATTCATATATAATTAATAGAATATTTGTTACTTATTAAATTATCATATTAATGTTAAAAAAATTTTCTTGATTTCATCTACAATAGTATTGTAATTATCAAATTTCTCTAGCAATATGGTAAATTCATCAATTTAAAAAAAACCCATTATTTTCATTTACAAAAATAAATTAAAATTATTATTTTAATATATGCAAATTATTTCTTTTATATTATTATTAAACGATTTATTAGCGATTTAATTTTTTAAGTAAAATAGTTTATTAATATTAATAATAATAATAATAGTTTATTAATTAACGTATACTAACAATTATACATACTATAGTTTTATAAATACCGAATATTATGTCTTGTTTAAGTGTAAATCAATTTTTATTTTACATGGAATTCAATATCTCATTTAATTTGTTACTTGCTATCCTCTTCATACCTAAAAAATAAAAATCATTAGCATTGTTTTTTTTATAATTTTAACTTTTTTTAAAACTTTACTTACATGTTCAAGAATGTTATTGCAGGAAAATAAACATCTGTTATATAAAGTATATTCAAATATTGTAATGAACACATTAATAATTAATTATCTTTGATAATCATAAGGAAATATTATTTTCTTATTTATCCTGTTTTAATTTTATTTTTTTATAATTTTTATAAATAATAATATATTGAAATTGAAAAACAAAATAAAGAATTTTATATTAGTTTTGAATAAGCTTATAAAATTTAAAATTAGAATAGTGATGTAAATAAATATATAAACATCGAAAATTTTCAAGTTAATATTTGACATCTCGAATTTTATACTGCATAGATTAATTTTTCATTTATCATTGTAATTTATATTTATATTCTATTATAAATAATAAGTAAATTATATTTTTTAAATTTATGATCTGTATTAAATTAAATATGTAGTGCATTAAATATAATTTATTATCATTACATTTAAATATCAAAATATTTCTACCTTTGTTGTTTTGTTTCTTATATTTTATTTTTATATAATTTAAGTTAATGAAAAACATTTTAACAGTTTTATTTAGATAAACTATATTCAATTATGAATGTTGAAATAGATCATAAATTTTTATGTATCCAATTTATCACAAGTTAAAGTCTTGGTTACATAAATTCTTGATCTTATGTAACATTCAATATCTGGAAACTTTTTATTTAACTCCAATTATAAATATTACATACAATATTTTTGTACATTTCATACCTTTATAAACAAATTTATTTTTTAAATAAAAAAGTATAATTTCTATAATTCTAAATATACATATATAGAGATATTCTTAAATCAATATCACGTTGTCTTTTATAAATCCTTTTAATATATATTTTCTTGGTATATAAATCAACTCACTACCATTAATTTTACATTTGCAGATAACTGTTAATAGTATTTCAACTTTTGCGTACAGCATATATATTACATTGAAACATAATGTATAAATATCTTGTCATAAAATCACAAGAAATCTATATTTATATATGCTTATGCCTTTGAAAATTAAAAAGATCTTATTGGCAATCATTTTTCATCAGAATCATAAAATGAAAAGTAGTAGAAGTAAATTGTTACATCAAACGACGTTTTTAAGAGTTGATTGTGTTTTCTTCATTGTTCCAAGTTTAGCAAATATCACATAATAGATATGATAATAAAGCGACTTCAAAAGATTTTTCGCTTTACATTTTTTAAGGGAATGCATAGTACATTATTTATATGTAGCCTATAATATGTAATTAGAAGAGCACTTGAATTGTAAATTATAGTTTCATTTTATAGATATACAAAAAATTATATTTGACCTTTTAAAAATATAAGTCCATGATCAGATATTTTTGTTCGACGATGATATTTTAATTGATACACTTAAATGATCAATGACATTTCTGAATCAAATAATTGCGTAAGAACTATAATAATTTTAATTTAAGGTAATAATTACATCTTTTATACAGAGAATGCAAGTAACAAGATATAAATCAAATAATTTCATTACGGCACGTTCAGCTTTCATTCTTTTCTAGTTTTTGTATTTTTACTAATTTTTTTTTAATCACATTTATTTAGAAATTACAAGAACTAAGAAGTTTTTTGGATAGTTGCGTTCAAGTTTATTTCTATCTATCTTCTATAAAGTTTATTTCTTGTTTTTAGAATATTAAGATTTTTTGTCGAAGTTCTTATTTATTTTTCTCCTATCCAATGATATTCGTTTAATTGCATCTTCATCATTTCAATGTCCATATTACTCCAACATGTAAGTAATATTTGAGGTATTTTTCATCAAATATAGAAATTCTGTAACAACAAGAAGGAAAAATGTTATGTGTAAATAAAATGTTTTAAAAATTATCGAGTTAAATATGTAGATAAAACCATACTAATTTATATTTTCAGTAAGTAATTTATTTATATTAATCATAATACAATTAATATGTAAATATAAGAATACATAATTTAATAATAATGGTAATCTTCGCAGATAAAATTCAGTAGATACAAATAAATACTTTAGTATAAAATACAAGTTCGCATTCGTGCTTAAGTACTTTTGAAAAACCAAACACTTAGCGTAATTGGCACATAAAATGAATACGAATACATTGAATAATGTAATTGAATATCAAATTACATAATCAATACATGTTAAAACTTTCAAAAGTCGATAAATTTCTATAAAAATTTTAATAATCCTACTAATAATCATAATAAGTACATTATATAAATCGAAAAATTTGTTTGTATAAATATTTAGTTTCAAATACTTAATTATAATTATAAAAATTGGCATTAAATTTAAAGTTGATGAGTATCAAATCTTGTACATAAATTTGTGTATATAAATATATATATAAAGCTAATATAAAATATTGAATATAATTTTTTAATTATATATGAATTTTCTTTATAAGATTGTATAAATTCATTATATTATTTGTTATATATTGATATTTCTTTAAATTTAAATATAATTAATATATGGCATTTATGATAAATTGTAATTATGATTATTTTAGAAAGGTTTCTAAACTAAGTCCGCAGAAGTTTTGATTAGCGCTCATTATAATTTATACGTTCATTATTAACAGCCTAACTTTTTCGAATTTTTTTCTTAGTGTAAAAATATATAACACTATTTATGACTTAAAACATATGGTCATATAATTGCATTAAGTTTTCTTGGACGGAAGATTAGAGAATAATGGCATTGCTTCATTCTGTTTCTTTACGAGTATTATTTATATGTAAATGAATTATAATTTTCTTCAAAATCATGGATATGAAATTATTGTACTTTTTCCTTTTTCTTATTTTTTGTAATTGTAATTTAAACTAGGAGTATTAAAATATTATCATAATTCAAGTTTGAATTTATTTTCTCCTTTGAGGGAATTAGAGTAATATATATGATAAGATGACGAAGAAAATCACATAACTAATTTTGCTATAACATCTTAGCTTCTCAGCAATTACATTTTAAATGGCCTTTTACCCATTTAAATTTCTTTTATTTGATCAAATATAACAGTCGATGTAACATTAAATGTAACGTTAAAGGCACTGATTTTTCATTTTATTTGAGATCAAATATTTTCTTTAGATGCAATGTTCAAAAAATTGGCATCTTATAGACTTATCGCTTACTGGAATGAAATAATGTAAATATATTAATAAATTTAAAATAAAAAAAATGGCAAATAAATAGTTCTTCATTGATGTTTAATCTCTGATTTTTACTGAGTAAAATTCTTAAAACTTTTTAAGACTTTTCTGGCAAGATCAGCAATTGGCACTTGAGCCAACGAGTTTGGTATAGGACCCGGATGTGTCTTTCTATGTCTAACCAATGTTGACCTCTGGGTAAAGTCCTCGTGACAAATATCGCACTTGTATGGTCTGACCTTGGCATGCATAAGAACATGTTGATAGTAATTGCTTCTGGAGGTAAAAAATTTTTGACAGATCATGCAATTAATACCGGGTCGATGTTTTGATTTGTGATTCATGAGCTGCCCCGGACCCGGGAAAGTTTCATCGCATTCCTGGCATTTGTATCTTTGCACGTGGCGCATAAGATGGTTTTCGAGCTTGGATTCACTGCGAAATTTTTTGAAACAGAGTCCACACGGGAAGACTTCTTCGTTATTTGATTTATCGAGCTTCTTCTGATGATGCCACTCGTGTGCCTTGACGTTTTTAACGGCTTTCCCACAAAAGCGACATATTTGATAGCTGCACATATGCACCTGATTAATGTGCAGCATCAAGTCTTGCTTAAGCTTGTAACGTTTACCACAATGATCGCAACGGAAATTTGCTTCGATATCGCTATGCACGCGCACGTAATGATACTGAAGCGTTTCCTCGCGTTTGTATTTAAGATGGCAGATGTTGCACTCGAAGTGCGAGTCCGTATTGTGGGTTTTGCGATGATTTTCCAGTACTTCCTGGCTGAAGTATTGTCGGCGACATAAATCGCACTTAAATGGCTTTTTGTGAACATTGCGAACGTGCATAGCTACGCGACGATCATCTTTAAAGCGCTTCTCACAAAATGGACATATATTGCGTAAACTATCGAAGTCAGTTACGCTATCCTTGAGCCAACTTGGTTTGCGGCGCACACGGTACGAGTTGTTCCCGTTATTCGCAATCTGTGGAAGATCCTCGACATAGGAAACTGTAGCCGTTTTTTGATAGCCGCTGCAACTTCTGAAACATGTAGGACAGCGATAATTTATTAGTTCAAGCTCAATGTGCTTTATTACTTAAAGCCAGCAGACTACGAGATCCAAAACTAGGTGAAAGAAGTTTTAGCTACTGGTGCATTGGTTTTACTCTCGGTCATGTTTTTCACTGATTATTTAGTACAAAATTTCACAGAAGTGACAAACGCAATGCCAAGATAAAGATAGACACTTCAATTTTTCTAGAATAAATTAGGAAAAATTTTATAGGTCACTTTTATAAAGTTAGTACATTTTAATAAAAACATGACTTTTGCCCTTTGGTATAAAATTGCAGAAGATCGCTATTAATTCAGAGACTGTTTTGACAATTTTATAACAATGGGTGAGCAGATGGAAGTTGTTTAACTACAAAAACTTTTAAAAAAAGTAAAAGCAAGCGTTAAAATTAATCACTGACGTCATTATAAATTATTAGTTTTCTGGTATTAAATAACATAAATGAATAAATTATATTATGAGTTCCGTGTATAGTAAAAAAGTTGTTAAATATTATTGGGTTTCAATGTTTTAAAGTAGCAAAATCAATCTTCATTTTTTTCTATTTTAATTAGTTCTGAAAGAATTAAATTATTAAAATAAATATATATACATATATACATATAAACATGATGAAACTATATTGCCTGGGTAATACTATAAAAATATATAAAAACTTACCTATATTTTTCTACAACAAATATGAAATCAAAATATAAAATCAAAATATATTAATTAAATGTTTTTGAAATTTTTCTTTTTAAATTCTTAATATTCGCAAGTATATTCAATAAATATCATTTTATGGTAACGAAAATTACAAACAATGATGTGTTAATACAAATAATTATTTTTAAACTGAAAAGGCGGATAAAGAATTAATAATAGTGTTTGATTCAATAGATAACAACAGTTGTCAAATATATAAAATCTATTTATTTTTTATTTTTTTGCGCGAGATACATGGGTATTATGTATAAATACACTTAATAACAAAACGAGAACACGTAACTAATGAACTTTTAATATTGAATCCTCGGCTTTTAAAAATCGTTTTTAACGATTACTTACATTTTATTTTTCAACATCAAGTTATAAAATAACTAGCTCAAGATAATTATTATCAAATTTGGAATATTTTTTAATACCAATAGATGAAACAAAATTCTAATATTAGTTTCAATGGTTCTTAAATATAAGTTAATTTTTTTAAATTATACGTTGAAAAAAATTCTTCTGATAAAATTACAACTTTACAATTTATTTTAGAAATTTTTGTAAAAAAAATTAAAATGTAATATCAATTTAGTATCTTCGAAATTATATCTTAAACTAAAATTTATTACATATTGTTTTTTTGTCTTTTTGAATTTGCAGTTGCACAATTGTAACCACTACAGAAATTTTACCTGATATAAAATTAACCAAAAAAGTTTATAAGAATAACTTAAGGATATGGTATTTTATCTTTTGGTATGACATCCAAATTTATATCCCTGATTTAGTGGTTGCACACTTTCCTTATCAGTTAAAATCACTTTTTTTAATCACCGTCTAATAAATGTTTGACACTAACGCTCATGAGAATTGAGATTTGCCAACACACAATCAACGTTTTCGTTTAACGAAATAAATCGGTTATTCAACAGACGAATGTACATAATTCTATATTTAAAATATCCCTTACATTGTGTGATGTTTGAAAATATGTACAAGTATAATAAAAATACTTTTAATGTAATTAGTAATAGTAGTAGTGTTAAAGCTGTGTAAGTAATTTTTCAAATATAATAATTTGAAATTCAAAGAATCAAAATTTAGTCACTTAATATAAGTAAAATTTAAAATTCTTATCGATGAATATTTTAGGAAAGATGATTCTAACGATCAACTCATTTTATCACATATATCGTTGTAACCTTTTTTAGTTAGTACCAATTCAAATATTCGAATATAATCATTAAAAACTTGTTAGAATATTTGTAAATTCTATGAATCAAAATTGATACATAAAAGAGATATATTAATAGTTCAAGAAAAATTAAAATATTCATATATGATGCCATCTCATGTTATTTCTCTGATTATAAATTTTTAGAAAAAAACAAACATTTAGACATTAAATTCGCCATTTCCTAAAATTTTCATGCTTTGTTCATACTAAAAAAATCTTTAAATTTTTATAAATGATTTTTAACTACAAATTTTGAGCATTATAACGTTCAAAGTAATGTTTCTGTAATATCCAAATTTTTTGTTAATCAAATAAAACTTTAAAATTTGAAAAACTGTTTACGTAAAAGGAAAATTGTGTCATTATCTAGTAAATGTACAAATTTTGCATCCTCGCAAATCATTAACAGTTTGTACATTATCTGATTTTAGAAAAAGGCTTCTCTAAACAAGACTCAACTTACGTATAATAAAAATAAAGAATACTTAAAATGAAAAATTATAATAAAGAAAAATAGTTTGTTTGCATTTAAACGCAAGTGGACTTCTGATGAGCTGTCAAATTGCCTTGACACGAAAACCCTCTATGGCAAATCTGGCAAACATAAGGTCTCTCCCCAGTATGACCTCTCCTATGAATGGTCAGGGTTGACCTCTGACTGAAGGCTTTTGGACATTGATCACACTTGTATGGTTTTTCTCCGGTATGAACTCTCCTGTGCATTCGAAGATTCTCCGAATCCGTGAATCCCTTTCCACAAATGTCACACACGTATGGTTTTTCGCCAGTATGTATTCTCCGATGTTTTTTTAGATGTTCAGCGCTACTCAAACTTTTACCACAGTAGTCGCATAGATACAGTTTTATGGGATTATGGCTTTCCTTGTGCCTAAAAAGCGAGCGTTTCGTTGCTAAAACCCTGCCACATATGTCACAGGCAGTGCTTGTCACTTTCTGTGCTTTCAATTCCGGATGCAAGCGTCTGCAGTGCGCCGATAGTTGCCTTCTCAGGAAAAATGCACTCGGACATGTCTGGCAAATATAGGGTTTATCGCCCGAGTGTATGTTGTAATGTTCCTGGAGTTCTGTTGCTTTTCTAAAGCGCTTTTCGCATTCGTTGCATTTGAAGGGTAGGTCCGCTTTGTCTGTGTGCCTCGTCATATGTATACTAAGAGCTGCTAGAACAGTGGTCTCATAGTCACACTCTTTACACATGTAGCTCGGTAAAAAGTGAGTCTTTTCATGACGCGTGAGATCTCGGAAAAGACGGAATTTTTTCGAACAGTGCTTGCACGTTAGATCACCTACGGTGTGCCTCACGAGATGCTTTTGGTAATTGCTCTTGTGACGAAATACCCTGTTGCAAGTCTTGCAAGTGTATTCCATTTCCTCTGTCAGATGCTGATGTTTTTCCTTGTCAGCTTTTCTCATATTTTTGTGACGTTTTATATGCTGTCGAAGGCTGAGGGCAGTACGATAGCTTTTGCTACAATGCGCACAGTCGTATCTCTTTTTTACCTTGTGCAATGCTAATAAGTGCGAGTCCAGGAGTTCCTGGGAGGCGAAAAATACACCGCAAGGCTTGCAATAGTAGGCAAGTGGAAGATCATCATCAAGCACCGTTTGATCACGAGGGTCTTCGACTTTTACGATAACAGGTTCGATTTCAAGTTTCTTCATTTGCTGCTTCTTCTTAGTGATTATAGATATAGGGCTTGGGGAGGTGGTGACCCTGCTTTTTGATTCGGTAGTGGTTTTGTCATCGATATCCTGGGCCAATATCGTCAATGGGTAATAGCGCTCGGGGTAGACGAATCTGAAATGTGAAAGAAAAATTGTGGGCTGAGTTAATATTGGAAATTAAACAATACTCACGTTGTTTTTTAACAATCGTTTTGGGCCTTCGCGTTTCCAGGCCTATATACTTTTCATTATTAGGATTAGTTCTTCAGCGGATAATATTTTTATAATTATATATTATTAGTTTAGCATCTCTTGTTTCTAAAATAATTATTGTAAGGTTCGGGTTGAAATATAATAAAACTTTATATTTTCAGAAATATTAAAAGTAGTTTTTAACGATAGCAACAATTGTTCTTCGAAAAAAAAATAATATACATACATATTACATCAAAATTATAATACATGAAAATAATATTAAATGATAAACTATAATTAATAAAATTTAATAGTTTATTACAGAGTAAGACACGGCAATTATATTATTTACATTGAATGCATTTACGTTAAAAGTTATATAAAATATTATGAAAATTGATTTTGTCAATTAATTAAACTTTATAAAATCTAATAGATATTTATACAAAACAATTATCAAACTCCTAACTACGAATATCTAACTTAATAATTATTAAAGTAATATAAAATTATAAGTAAAATAGTTTTGATTTATTTTAATAAAATTTTGACCTTAAAAATCTAGTTCTAATTTAATAACTGTATGTGGTTATAAATAATTATAATTATGTAGATAGTATATAAAAACAATAGGTTTAAATTTAAATTGTAAACATTTTATTTCGTAAAACTGTACATTAACATATTTCAAACTTAAAATTGATTTATTTGTATTAATACTGTTTATAAAAATGTAAAAAACGCATTGAAAGTATGAAATATTTTTGCATTTTAATTTAATACTGTAAGAATTAAAAATAATTATAACGATTTCAGATTGTTTTTATCCTGTTTAAAATCCATTATAAAAACTTATTCTCAACAATATTATATAGATGAGTTAGTATTTATTCAGCTTAATTATTTACGAAATATCATTGAATAACGTACAATTTTTAGACATTATAAATAATATATTTTATGATCAACATTTCTTATGTTATTGTTTAAATTATTCATTATTAATTTATGGATGAGAATCAGATCTAAAGATTTCCAAAGTTAATATTAAATTTGTCAATTATAAAATTAATGTTGAATTTACTCTTACTTTATCACATTTATCACAAAATGAAGTATTACAAGAAGTAATACAAAAAATGTATTTTTTATTTATTTACAAGAAAATATTAATATGAAAAATAGATATTCTTTTTTCACACCTTCAGGATTTTACTTACTCGATAACAGCATTTGAACTTTTTATGTAATTTACTAATTATTTGTAATTACAAATATTAAAATAATGAACATATTATAAATATTCGATATTTATAGAAAAATATATATTTTAAATAATAATTCATATTTTAGCGATGGAAATAGAATATTGGATGTTCAAAAAATAGTAAAGGTTCTTAATGAAAATGAATATAGTTATTTACATTTGACGAATTATGTAGTTAAAGCTATGCAAACAGAATAATAAACAATTTTTATAAAAAATTAATATTAAGTTGTGATCGAAAATTTTGTTCGTAAAAAAAGAAAACCAATTTAAAGTAATGATACGTAATTAACACTTAAACATTAAAATGTAAAAAATATTGTAATTAAACGAAGTAGCTATGTTTATTTTAACGGCACGACTTCAAATATTTTTCTGAATTTTCGTAAATCAATATTAATTTAAAAAATATACTTGTTTTAAAAATTCATTTTGACAAAATATTTTGACAGTAGTTTTTCAAAAGACATTAATCCACAATAAATACTAATGCCGTGAATATTTTAAAATAAAAATATATTAAACCGTAAAATTTGCATGAATTTTGCTGTGGCCATTTAATAAAGCCTTAGATACAAAGGACTTGTTACAAGTACTACACTGATAAGGTCTCTGACCGGTATGATACCGCCTATGTATCACCAAAGTAGAGTGCTGAGTAAAAGCCTTGCCACAGGTTTCGCAAATATATGGTTTTTCCCCGGTATGCGTTCTCTTGTGAACAACGAGAGTCGTCCTTTTGTGGAAGGCCTTGCCGCAAACATCACAAGTAAGACTCTTCTCACCACCGTGAAGCCTCAAATGATCTTGGAGAGATCCCTTGGACGACACAGATTTTCCGCACAGATGGCAGTCGTACTTGTTTTCCCCGGTATGCGACTTGACGTGAGCCACCAGCGAGTTTCGGTAAGCAAAGGTCTTGCCGCAAAATTCACACTGGTGCTTGATGGGCTCGAAGTCCGGGTCGTGACTCCTGGTATGCCTCGCTAACGAGTGACTATTGGGCAGAGATTTGCTGCACACATCGCATACATGTTCTTTAGCCCCGTGCTTACTGTTCATATGGCTGTGCAACTCCGCGTTAGTGAAGAAGCCCTTGTTACAGAGAATACAGTGACGCGTGTATCTATCGAAGTGCCGACGCTGGTGATTCGTGAGTTGGGAAGCTTGGACGAAGGCCCGACCGCAAACGTCGCAGACAAAGTTTCGCTCGCGCGTGTGGATTCGCCGATGAACTGATAGGGTATTGGTACGTTTGAAGGATTTCAGGCAGATATCACACTGATGTGGACGTGCATCGCTATGTGCAATCATGTGGCCATCGAAGAGGTTCTTCGCCTTGAAACGCTTCGAGCATAGCGGACACTGGTACCCTGCTTAGGAAATTTATAGGTAAGAAGCAAAGTTGCTAATTTGAGCGAGTGTTTCGAGAAATGCAAGGGAAGTATATTTAATTTTTTACTTTTTAAACTTTGAAAACTATACATAACGAGAATATTAAATCAAATTTTATGTTCTTAATGGAAAATATCTTTGGAGATCCATTCGCAACGATGAAATAAGGAATTTACTCGAGAATTTATTACAACATTAAAGTTATTAAAGCATCGATAATAGTGATTTTTATGGTAACGTTAAAATTATAATTTCCTAATGTTGAATTTCATTTTATCCTGGAAACATTTTATATTCAAATTTGAAATTCTCGACTATACTAAAAGAAGCTTTGATATTCAAGTGTATAATTTATAATAATTACTAAGAACAAATTAAACAGTATGAATTGGTTTAAAAATACAGAATTATGCCGTACTTAATAAGTTTTTAAATTAACACACTTGAGTTTTTAAACAAGATTATAAATACTTAATTATTATAAAAACTAAAATTTAAAATATGTCAGTTGGAAACTTTTTGAAATTATTATTTGGAGGAGAAATTAATAAAAAGTTTCAAACTTATTTTTTTGTTAAGGTTAAAGTAAATTACTATCGCTATTTTATATTTATTACTACAGAAAATTATTTCAGACAGAGTTTTATAATTTTTCACGTTTACCGATTACTTGCACCGATTACTTAACTTTTATTAACCTTAACTAAAATGACATTTAAAATAAATTTTACAACTGCTCGCGTAAGTAAATTCAATAAAGATTCTAACCAAGGTAAACAGTTTGTTGATCACCCGGAGGAGATTTATCTTTAACATTGAAAATTGTTAAGGAATCCAATTTATCCTTTTTCTGCACTTCAGATTGAGAATATTTTATCTGGACCAAGTTGCTTAAATTTCCGCTGCTATCAGAGAACCTGAAAATAGAATAATAATACGATTAATTGAATACTTTATGAAAAATTATTAGTAAACCAGATTATTCTGCGTTGACAATTAAAGAAATACTCGTAATTAAAATGTGTACGTAATTTTTATCTGGTTACATTACTTTTTCATTTATTACTTACAGTGAATTACGCTGTTAATCTTAAAATTGAATCTTATGAATATAAAATTTTTTACGTAAAATTTCTGAAATAGGCATGAAGTTAATATTATAATTTTAATTCATTTAAAGTTTAAAAAAAGACATAACTTACCTTTTTTACATTATTGGCATAAATGATATATTTATCATAAACAGAAGCAACATGTTAAAAAATATATACAAATTCATTGAAGATTTAAATTTTATTATAAAAATTTACAAAATATGCGGTTACGCGTTGTAAAAAAAGTATGCTGGATTCAACTTCACTTAAAACGATAGTTTAAAAGGCAAAATTTTTTTGATAATTATGATTTTGTGTATTAAATATCTATACATTTCAAAATTAATTATATAATAAGATTTAAAAACTTATATTTAATATAAGTTTAACAGGTCTTTTACTGTTTTCTTTCTTTCTTTTTTTTATTTTCTTCAGTTTTACAATTAAGATCTCGACGTAAGTTTTTCTTAGTGAAAATTCTGAATATAAATTTCTATTATTTATTTCAAAAAGAAGTATATATAATAAAGAAAGTAGGATAATTTACTTTAAAATAAGTGTATATAAAATTCCTCTTCTTCATTGTAAATTAAAAACTTTTATAATTTATATATAAGTTATGTATGCACAAAAAATAAATGCTATTAAAGTATTAATATTGCTTTAAATTTAATTATATATAAGTATGTTTTCCATCACAATAGAATAAAAACTTATTTTATTATATAAATCTAATTATTATAAAAAAGTATCATTTTAACTAGATTTTCTAAATTACAATTATAAATTTCTCTACATCATTCTTTAATTTTATAAATAATTTTTAAATATTTGAGTATTTTTATAATGTAATAAAAGCAATTTAATATAAAAATTTTTATAATATCCAAAAGCTGTATATGCATATTACATATATGTTCTTATTTACCAATGTTAATTTATGATCATTTGTTCAAATTATTATTTCATAATTTTATATTATTTAGATTTATATTTAGATTATTTATATAAGATATTAATTAGAAAATTTATAAAAATATTGTAAATAAAAGATTTTTTAAAAATTAATAATACATTATAAATATATTTATACATAAATAATAGTTTGTAGCCGTATTACTTATATTATATTAAAACAAAAAATATTTGTTATAAAAAAGATTGCATACCGTTACTGGAAGTTTATGATTTTATTATGTCGGTTTCACTCCTACTTGTGTAATTTGTACTTCTACTTTAAACGTTTTCAATGTAAATTTTTTTAAAAACAAAATATATGTTAAAAAATTTATTCACGCATATTCTTCACGTACTTAACTGTTTACTTTCTAACGCTTGAATACAGTAATCACATTACTGAAGCTTTCTTCAGGAAGTATTCTGGACATAATATTTATCGATAATATTCTATTAAACTTCACCAGTGAGATTATTACCACCACTATGAATGCATGTATTTATATGTACGCTTGAAGAATTTGCAGTTGTAAAAGATACGTGTACAACTTATACGAACTTTCAAAAAATCCTTTACTAAAGAGTTTGCGAAACATAACTGACAGACTTAACTGCCTCAACGATTGTCTTTCGTTTCTCAATTTTAAACGATATCATTGCGAGATCTTAGAAGTTTCAGATTTCAATGAAAATAAAAAAATTTATAGTTCATTTGACCGTGTAAATATTTATGGAGATTATGTTCATCAGAGTAATAAAAAAACAATAGAAATTTATAACACTTTGTGAAAATCGTGTAGGTACATCTTGTTCATACAATTATATAACTAACTGCATAAGTCAGCCAAGGTTTCGCAGGAAAAATTAAAAACATTATTATTCGTTAAATGAAACTGAGAGTTTTCTAGTTTGTTTTTTATATAATAAAATTATAACTTATGTTATTAAAACTTTAAATATCATCATAGAAAAAAAATTGTGTGCTAATTATTAGATATGCTCATGCAAAAAGAATAAAACCTTATAAATTTCTTAATTTGAAATAAATAAATATAAATTCTTCACAATTTAAATTTAAAAAATAATTATAGTTATTTCCCATTGTATTTTAATCTTGATTATATGGTTTATGCTGCAAATATTTTTAAATGCGCTTGTTTCGGTTTCATAATTCTTTAGCATGTATTAAAATATTTTCGTTACACGAAGAAGTAAGAATATTTTAATTTATTTTTATTGAAAACATTTTTACGAACAAAAATTGCATAGGTTTTTTTTTAATTTTCGTTATGTAAAATTTTTTTTTTCTTACTTCTATCAACTTACGAATTAAAATATATTCTTAAGTTTATATTTATAAAGAAAAAATACTTAACAACTGCAACTATTAGAAATTTTCAAATGTAATCATAACTATTTTTAATGTATAGTAAATAAATTACATATACATATCTATTAATATATTTTTATTAAATCAGTGGTTCTGATGATATACCGTTACTTTAGTCATAAATATTAAATTAGAAAATGTTTAAGGATTCAATGAAAATGATTAGAAAGGACTTATAAATAAAGTATTTTTTGTTGTAATTATTAATTTTATTTTAAAATATTCATGAACATGCATTTATCGTTTCTTTTTTTACAACATTACAGTTAATAACAATTATAATAGAAGCTCAATAAATATTTTATTATTTAATATGGAAATATATAATTAATTTTATAACGAAAAATATGAATCGACTTTTTTTAATGACACAAAAATTAGAATAGAAATATTTTAATTTAACTTTGTAATAATAAATGTTCTAAGTGTAAAGTTATAATTGATTAAGAACACAATAAAATTGAAAAAGATTACTAAAATTAGATTTGAAAATTTTTATAACGATATACTATTAAAATAAATTAATAAATAGAATGTAGATTATAGTATTATTTAAATCAGTTTATTATTGTGGTATGGTCAGCATATTTATATTTGCCATGAATGCTTAATCGTCGTGTATCTCTTTAATGTCAAATACTATTTATTTTATAGATATTTTTACTATACTATTAAGAATAAAAAAAATTATTTAAATGTAATAGTGCAATATCTCAGTGACTAGTTTGTTGATATACACGTCTTTATTTTATGTACAATAGCTAAACTATAGATACTATTGTTTATAAGTTAAGAAAGTATAAAGAAGTAATGTAATTGTGCTTTATTAAATGTCATTGTTATTATATACTAGATACACTTAAAATTTTGTAAAAGAAACTATTTGCTATTAATAATCAATCAAGGTATTGAAATAATACACGTTTCATTAAAATAAATTCTCTAAATTTATTTTTGGTATTTTTATAAAACATGTTTAAGAATTTACTTCTTTCAATAAAATATCTAAATTTGTATCGATTTATCAACTAAATTTTTTATATTATTGATTTTTAACAAAAAAAATTAATATTCGTTAATTAACATAATTATAACAAAAAAGTATCGTAAACTATTCTAATCAATTTCAACCAAAAAAATTATTTATACATATTAGTTTCTAATAATTTTTTCTTCAGTTTGCTAAAAAATTTAATTTAATAATTTTATAATTATGATAAATGTATAAAAATTCAATAATATATAAAGTAACGAATATAGAAATTATGCCAATATTTATCACTATATTATATAAATCAAGGAGAAAACCTAATTTTTATCTGTAAGAAATACAATCTGATTGAATGGATTCTTAAACTTTCATTCTTTCACGAAAGAATTAAGTATACCTTAATTTATATTAACAATAAAATTATTTACCATGATCATAACAAGTAATTATGTTTTCACTTTAATAAAACAACTGCCAATTGTAAAATTCGATTACTTCTAAGTAACAGGAATCTCTTCTATAACTTCGGTAAGTGGTATTTCTTCAATAACGTCTGTAATTGGAATTTCTTCTATAACTTCAATTTCACCAGTGTCACTTTCCAATTCTTCTTCCAGAACTTCCATTTCACCTTCTTCATCCAAAAGTTCAATTTCTTCCATCTCTTCGTCAGCCAAATCGTCCAGCTCCTCGTCCCCCCTTACAATTTCCACAATTGCTCCATCCTCGCTAACCACGACCTCTCTCTGGGTCCGTTCTTGCTCTTCGTCTTCGGCACTATTGTTGTTTACCATTTTCCTAACAACGTTTCTGGCTGCGCATATCTCCTGCGGATGATGTTTCCTGAAGTGTATAGTCAACGTACCTCTTTGCGTGTATCTCTTACCGCATATCTGACATTGATAAGGTTTCTCACCGGTATGCGTAACTCGGTGTTTCGTCAAGTACTTTCTTGCGCTAAACCCTTTTCCGCAATATTCGCATATCTCCGGTTTCTCGCCTGTGTGTATCCTCGTGTGTATTTTCATGTAGGCCTTACGTACGTGTTTACCGCATACCTCGCATTCCAATTGTCCTTCTCCCGTATGTTTGTACATGTGCTCGGTAAAACAAGTTTTATAATGCGTTTCGTAACCACATTCGTCACAATGATATTTTTTACGATCCCTTAATTCTACGTGTACGAGTTGCACGTGCTTGCGAAGGTAAACTTCGTGTCGAAAACTTTTCTGACAAACGTCACAGATGCAGGGTTTGTTATCGCGTGTATGAGCCGCTAAATGTACTTTGAGTGATTGACGTAGGTAGAAGCCCTTGTTGCAGATCTTACAAAATTCAGTGAAGTCGCCACTGTGTTGGTCGCGCATGTGCGCCTTCAATAAGGCAATCGTATCTAGTCGTGCATCACAGAGTTGGCAAACGATGTGCTCTCCATGGGCGGTTGTCATGTGCACCTTCAGATATTTATCCTTCTTGAAGACCTTGTTGCATTTTAGACAGGCAGCTGGATCTTCCTCACCGTTTTCATTCTCTTTGTTTCTCTTAGGTTGGGCGGGATTTCGAGGCCGCCTCCGCCGATAATTCGCTGGTAAACTCTCTAATTCTAACACACCGCAGTTTTTGTAATGGCGAGCGAGCATACCCTTGGAAACGAAAAGCCGTTTACACATGTCGCAACCGTATTTGACCATGGGTTCCCTCAAGGCGGCACGCGTACGAACTATTGACTTTTCCGTCTTATGGATTATCAAAGTTGATCGGTCGCCGAATGATTCGTCGCACGAATCGCACTGGAAAGTCGTGTTCTCTTCGGTATTTTTAGTTTCCGGGGGTTCATTCGACTCTTCTTCGCTACCCGAAGGTATTACCGTCATTGAAGCTTCGGTATTGGAGGACTGGAGAAAAGGTTTGACAAGGATAATATGATCCAAATTATCAAAAACTGTTTCGATTTTACACTGATTTACCAGAGTCGTTGCAAGTAATTTCGTTTCTGACGGATCAACCTCCAGTTCTGAGTCTTCGATTTTTCTTTTTCGTTGCAGAATTGTTGGCATTCTCGATCTCATTCTCTTTGTTCTGAAAATGACAATGAAATAGGGGTTAGTTTATACTATCAATAATTATTTCCAATGGTTTTAATGTAACTTATCCTAGAAATTTAGTTGAAAGTGTAGATTTTATTAATGAAAGTTGTAAGTGTATTTAATTTTTTCTTTTTTTGAATAAACGTTGAATTTTATTAAAATTTTGTAGAAATTACTTACTCATAATCGTTTATTCGTCGATTATAAAATATATTGGCACGATGAATAAGTAAATTAGATAAAATAATTTTTATAATTTACAAATATATTAGAACTATAAAAAATATACAAAGAAGCCATTCATCTTTAATAAACAAACAGCGTATTAATTTTGAGTAAAAAAACAAGTTAAACAAGTTATGAAAAAAATTGTACATTTAATATTTATAGATTAAATTAAAATAAATTCATGCGTAAGTCAAAAGTTATAAAAGCATTTTATTCATAATTAAGTAAATTAATTAAATTTTTTATTACAAAATATATATGTATTTAAAAATCATAGTTAATATTTAATGATAATAATTAACAAGAACACATAATTCAAGGTAATGAAATTTTAATCGTGCAAATTCTCACATCAATTACTTATACAACAAATAAAATGACTTTTTTATATCTGTCTATAATATGTTATCCTACATGAAATTTATTCTTACCTGATATTGTATAATCAATATAATTCCTTTGAAGAAATTGTTATTAAATTGCACAGTCATCAACGATATATCAGAACTATATCAAAACTAAGTTCCTTGTTTAAAGTAGATAATTGATTATATATCATAAGTCGAAAAAATTAGTCCTAAGACTCGATGAAAAAACTATCCAACAGCAACTTATAACTTTTTACCAAATTCTACGCGAAGAAGAAAAAACTTGGAAAATAATCAATATTCTATTCGTAAGTAATAAATAAACAGATTATCGATCAAAAAGCTCCTTATTTCTTGTTTTTATTTAAACATACTTATATTTATTAATAAAAAATAATTGATTTAGGTTCGATCAATTTTTTTTAATTACTCCTTGAAATCATTTTAAAAGTTGATTTCATATAATTTTATCATAAAAAAACTATTGTTGAATATTTTAAACAATATATTAAAATAATGCATAAAATCAAATTAATATGTTTTTATTTAAATGTTTAATCAGTTTGATTAAACTTAATAATTTCTAGATATCAATATGCAAATTTAATTAAAAAATATTTAAAAGTTTTGGAGATAATTTTTTATAACTAATAGTTTCATAATTTATACAAAAATAAAAGTAAATATTGAAATTAGAAAGTAAATAGTAATTTATATTTAATAGACTTCATTGATTTGTTAAATTAAAATTAAAATGAGGTTGCGGAATAATATTACCGTGTAGGTTTTCTTTATATAAATATTTTTTACATTATTTATTCAATTAATAATTATCATATTGAATATTGCGAAATTTGTAACAATTATGTATAAATTTTTTACAATAAAATTTCACTTTTACGACACAAATATTTGTCTAGTCGATTACAGACAAAATAATTAATTTATTATTTTTCAATTTCGCAATGCAGGAAGCGGATATTTTTCGCATTGAAAAAATCCCTGAAGATAATATAAAAACAACATAAATAACCTGAATAAAGTCTCAACTTCGATAATGCGCTTTTATATCGTTGCATCGTTTTTTGTAAAGTGATTTTTCTTATCAAATTACAGCTTAAATTATTAGGAAAAACTACGTAGGGTTACACTTGTGCTTCTTCAACCAAACGTTCTGTGAAAAGCTCTTGCCGCAATTTCGACACTTATAAGGCTTGATCTTAGTGTGCGTTCTTTGGTGAACTACTAGATTCTTCATTTGCCTAAAACCCTTAGAACATATGTCGCACGTAAATGGCTTTTCGTCGCTGTGAATTCTCTTGTGTATCTTCAAGTAATAGTTACTCGCGACAGCCTGGCCACATTCGTCGCATATCACTTTCGCTCCTGTATGAACTTTCATGTGTGTTTTGACAGCGTTTTTCCAAAAACTCGAGTACTCGCAAACATCGCACGTGTACTTCTTGGGCCTGCCGTCGGGATCGTGTACCGTAACGTGCAATTGCAAGCTTCTTTTATCGGCGTAACTGGCATTGCATACCTCGCAAACGAAAGGCTTTTCACCCGTATGACTTATCATGTGCCTTTCGAGTACAGTTTTGGATGCGAAGCCCTTACCGCACACGTCGCATCTGATTTCGTAGTCATCGATGTGGTTACGCTCATGTTTTTTTATATAAGTCATACTAGCGGTTTTAAAACCACAGAAACGGCACTGGAAAGTACGGTTTTTATGTTTGCCTTGGATGTGGTTTTCGCAACCGTATTTGGTACGGAAAAGCTTCTGACACGTTTTGCAACGATAAGCGACCCGATACTTTCTACTACGTGGATGACCCGTGGACATATGCCGAACACAATGTTTCACGCTCGAAAAGACTTGATCGCACTGACTGCACTGGAAGAGACGCTTCAAGACGCCTGAATCCATGCGCACGAGCAGACTACGAATAGGTTCTGCGGTGACAGTTGTATTGCACGCTGTTTCAGGATAATCTTCGTTCTCCTCTATTTCTTCGTCCGCAGCTTCGCTCGTGTTTTTGATCTCGGTGACCGCTATCGTTGCCGATGAACATCTGCTTTGAAATGCTGCAGTTGTTGCCACTGCTGACATCGTATCGTCGACGAATACCTCGAGCTGGCCCAATTCTTGCAGCTCCAATCCCTCTTTGATCTCGTCCGCCTCTTCATCTTCGTCGCTAACTCTGTACAAACAATCAAGCAAAAGTTTATGGCTTTTTTGTACGTTCGTTTGACCGAATGTGTATTTGTGGGTGACTTGTAGGGCAAGCAATTTTTGTTACGAAAGATATTACTTGTTTTCTCTTTTTCTTATTTTAATAATCGTTGATGTTGGTGTGGTGTGATATTAACTGAGTATTTTTTACTGAAACTTTTTATTAATAGATGTCGATAACTTAAAATCTAGGATTGCAATTTAAATTACTTGGTGTATTACATCTATGATTCCGAAGGACGTCACATTTCTTGAATGAAAAATAATTAGTACACAATGATCCTGATTACATAAATGAAATTCACAATAGGAGACAATTTACACCGAAACAATAATTAAATACATTTTTATCGCTATAAAACTGAATTTTAATCGACATTCAATGCCAATACTCTCGTAAAATTATTTCACATTCGGTTCGATCAACCAAATATCAAATTTTATAAAAACTGCTTTACAATTGATAATAAAAAAATCAAAATAAAATATTTACATATTATTTTTAATTCATAAAATGATATCGATAGATACATTAATATCCTTTTTATTATATAAATATTACGAATTTTAAAATTTCAATCACATAATTTTCATAATAACCTTGTAAATTCTACAATAACATTTAAAAAAGTGTAAAATTTTAAGTAAACGTTAACATATTTTTAATATAAAATATTAATTCTGTAATATTCACGAAATTTAACAATTTGTTGCATCAAAGTTATTTGCATAAAATGTACCATTATGCAACCATTGATTTAGAATTTATTTATATCTTATTATAACTTAAGTAAATAACATACAGTATTTAGAAAGATTATAGCCAAATTCTATCATTAAAAAAATAATTTAACGTTGAATGTGTACGTAATGTAATTGAATTTTTATTCATAGATGAAAGTTTACTTAATTGAAATATAATATTTTACAGAATAGCTTTAAATTTTAAGACACGTTATTGTAAAGAATCGTACATTAACATGAAAATTTATTACTTAGAGAAACACTGTATATATAATCTTGCTCGACTACTTTACATGTTTTTCTTCATTATTTAAAAACTTATCTTTTCATTAGTTATTTGTAGTTTTTATTTCTATTTACATATTGGTAACATGTTACTTTGACTGCATTGCTAACTTTCTTAAGTATAATTTCAATAATTTGGAATAAAAGGTTCAAGGAAACAATTATTTGATAAAATTTAAAATTATTAAAATAAATAATTAGTGTTGTAACATACAACACTATTTTATACAATAATTAAAAATCATTTAATTTCTTTTATCCAATTTAGCTTTGTTTTCAAACTAATTTTCAAATAATACAAATATTTTTTATTATGTATTCATGTAATTTGTTAAATTTTCTTATAAATCTGTTACTTATTTCATAGCTCTATGATATAACGATATCACAAAGAAACTTTATTGTACTATTTTTTACATCAAATCAAGTAATATTAAGAAATTACTGATGTATAAAAATAAGATTTTAAATGTTCATACAATTTTTTAAAATAATATATTGTTTTTGACTAGCTTTGTAAAATTCATTTTATTTTATGTTTAGCTCTATTTATATATTATTTTACAAAAATAAATATTAAAAAATTGTACATTTCTATTCTATACATAGAATTTAATGTATAATGGGTCTATATTATTTTATCACAAAATAAATTTAATGTTTCCGTTTCTTTCCAAATTTTTGTTATTTCTGAAATTGATTTGTGTTACGTATAATTAAAAAGTTATTTACTATTAAAATCGATTCAATAAAATAGTTCGTATAGCCGAATTATATTTTTTTTCGAATATTTTTATCTTATATTAAATCATAAACATTCTTAAAAAAATTTGTTTTAAGTTTTACGTAATTTACTATTACATAAAAATCATTATTTTAGTATTTTAAAAAAAACTTTACAATAGTTATATAAAAAAGCTGCATTTAATTTACATTTGTATTAATATCTGAACTTGTTATTTTTACTATTCTTAAAGCAACGTTTGTTTAAAATTAAAGGATGGGAGTTGACGAGAAAATAACGAAGCACATTTTAAAGACTGTTACTTTATTAAATAAAAAATTATAGAACGTAAAATTACAATATAAAGCATTTAAGTAATAAAACGTATAACTTTCTTATTTAAAGAAAAAATAGGAATATAAATGTTTTTCTCTTGTAAAAAGAGAAAAATTGGAATATATTTATTAAAAAATTTATTTGTAATGCTTTATTGTCAAAATGCACCATTAACGGAGTAAATGAATCTCAATTTCATAAAAATGTAATTAGCACACTTTTTGAAGCTTGTATTGTGCATTTACTCAATTTAATCACAAACAGTGCATTACAAGCTAAAAATTCTCTTTGAAAAGTGCATCATAATTATGAAGTGATGATTTGTTCTTTAGTTTTTTTTAAATATATACTTTCTTTTCTTTTTCTATAAAATAGATCTACGTTTCAGTTATGACTACATAAGTCAGTGACTCTCAAGGAATGCATAAGATCGCAGCGTACACGAGATGTACGATTGTGTCTATATTTGAGCATACACAGTACATATATATATATATATATATATTTGGCTTCTGAAATTCTGAATAATCATAGAGTTGTTAATTCAATGATTATTTACTTTAAACAAATGTACAAATGCGAAAATTTAAATATATTTAATTTTATACCACTACTTTAGGATAAAATAATATAAAAAATATTAAAGCAAAATTTGAAATTTTTTTTTTAATAAAAAATTCTATGAAAAATACTAATAATTTAGAATATAAATTTCAGTTTGACTTAATCTTCAAATTTTAAGTAATGTAATTTCATAAGTTTTTCTTTATAAATTAAATGTAATCGGAATATATATCTTTTAATACTACATAACAAAAAAGAATATTATTTTACGATAAGTAAACGATAGAACTCTTATAAAAAAACTATTTGTAAACATCATTTAGAATTTCAGAAGTTAATAGTATGATGCCAAGTGTACGAAGCAGTGAACACCAACCAAATGTCATCCTCGAAAAATCACAATAAACGCAACTGCGGATTTATCAAAATATATCGTCAAAACGCGTTATTATAGTCTGTATCTCCAGGCACCGGTACACTGACTGTTGTTCCTTTAAGTCTTTAGAAATTACAGATATTTTAAAAAACCTTGTAATAGGAACTAAGGCACAAGATTGTAATTTCCTTAATTATTGCCCTTTCTCCACTTATGTTTTAAGTAAAATACGCTACAATTTTTAAATACTTGATTTTATGTTGAAATAAAAAAAACTCATTAACAATATTACGTAATATTTGACTTTACTTATTGATTTTGTTATGGAAAAATTCATTACTTTGAATTTAACCAAATTATTGTTTTATTTTTTATCTTTTTTTCAAGTAATAGATCAAATCATGTTTGTATAAGATTTACAACTAAATATATTAAAAATATATAAATTCAACGATGTGTTTTCTAAAAATAATGGAAATAAATAATTAATATGTAGTACTTCATATTCAAACTAAAGTTGTACTACATTAGAAATAAAAAAATTACAGCGATATTCACTATAAATGAAAGTAGTAAAGGGCATGTTATATGCATCTTAAAAAATAAGTATTAAAGCAATAACTACACAAAGAAAAGTTGAGAGAAATGCATTAATATCGAACAATAAGGACGGCCTGAAAATGTATATCTATATACCTAATGTCTAACTCACAGAATTTGCTATTTTAACGAGTCTATGCGAAAAGGCTCGGGCGCATTCTTATGATAAATAAAAACTTATTTAAGTTATAAAGAGTTTCTTGTATAAAAAAAGGTAACGTAATCTCGAGCATCTGCACAGTCATTTGTTATAGTTTATATTTTTTTAATTATTTAATATTTTAAATATTTTTCTCGTTTAAGGTGTCACAATATTATTAATGGTCATCTAATCACCTCCCGCTCCACACATATTTACTAATCCTCACCTAAAATTGTACTTGAAAAATAAGCACCTGTATTTTTCTATTCATTTAGAAATCAATTTGTATTGCATATGAAACAAATACATGACACGTAATTCTTCGATTTTGTATATAACAATGTTTAACACGTTGACGTTCTTATACAAGAACAAATTAATATTTAAAAAAGTGAGTAAAAGCCAGTCATTATTTTTTATGCATTATGTATATACAGATGACTACATTTGTATTTTAGTGAAACCTTATTTTTTATTTTATGTCAAACGTTAAAACTCTGAAAGATACGAACGAATTACTAATCTAATTATTTCAATTAGATGGTGAAATCACGAGTGAAAATTGTGCATCATTTACAATGATTGCAATGCCCACATTTCATTTCCTCCTCAATTTGACTTTTAATTCTACTCTTATGATCGTTAGTGTCATTTTATTGTCAGAAATAGACATCATTGCACTTAAGGCGAAGTCAATATTAGATTTGAATCGCGAGATCCTGTTTAAAGTTATTTTAAGGTGCATAAAGTAAGTTTTAAGTAAAACGATATTTAATTAGTTACAATACAGTTCCGGTTAGATAATTTTATGCAATTTCATAATAGCTATTATATTTTTGTCATATCGAAATATTTTTCTTATAATTAAAATACTTGGATTACAGAATAGCATTGTAAATAATTTAATATCTATGTATATATTTAACACATATGTTCGTGTAAAAAAATACGCGTATAAAAAAGCAAAAATCAGTCTAGTAGCAAATTTACAAAATTAATTTCGTAATGAAAGCTCAACAGTTTTTTCTTCTTCAATAAAATCCAACTCAACTATAACCCACTCACAACCAGAGAAAAGTTCACACTTTTATAAACAAATATAAAGATAAAAAGCTCAGCTTTTTAGAGCTTCGATTTATCTTTAGTAACGCAGCTGCAAAATTATTACTATTATACATACAATTAAGTGCCCTATACATTTTAATATAACGTAAACGTAATTTCTCATCTTCGAATCTATTAATTATAAATTTTCAATGTTACTTTCTCAGTAGCATAACAAATTAAAGCGTGAAGAGTGAATTTTAAGCTAGGTACACATAGTACAAAGTGTACATATATTTTAAATATTTAACATACGTCGATATTATGAACGATAATTCATTTACTACTTATATCTGAAGAACTCGGATACAATTATAGATCATACGTAGAAGACCATATGTATAAACAATATATAGTTAAATTAAAAATATAATTTCTGAGTTAAAAAAACGTCATTCCTGTAATATAATGTAGCAAAGCAGATTTCTTTATTAAACTTCTTTTAACTTAGTTTTGTAATAATACTTGGTATTCAAATTTTTAAAATGAATTATCAAGTATGGAAGCATGAACATTAAGATAGTTTTGATGTAAAATAGATAAAAATGAGTATTACATATATCTGAAAGTTTGAAAATATATATTTCAAGTATTTTTGAAAAAATGCTCTAACTGTAAATGCACATTGTATATCAATTACAACCATTCGGTTTTCAGTTTTTTTTTTATTAAAACAATACTATAATTGTAAAGCTTAATTTATCGAAGTTTTATAAATTGCGATATGTTAAGTATAAATACCTGTAAAATATTATTATTTAACTAAGTTAAAATAAATCAAAGGCGTTAAAAAGGATAAATGTTAATATTAACGATCAATTCTACACAAAAAGTAAGTACTTAATAAATCATGATTTTTATAAATTCTTTTAATACATTTAGAAACTATACCGATGAATTTGTTTAATCTTACCAATACATGATTCTATCTCAAAATGTTTGTATTAAATCTTTGCGCATGATTATTTAACAGCGATTAAATTACGTATATTTGAAAAAAAAAGAAAAATGTTCATGTTAGAAAACGTAAATAGAACTTTTATTAATCTTGAAATAGAAGTGTATTCTACTTTCTTATGGAATAAAAAGTTAATAATTCTTTTAATTAAAAAGTGACCATATTCCTTACTTTTGTTCGTTTCGATAACTTAGCTGTCTTTTTACGAACAAAGAAAATTACCAACGAATGCGGTAATTAACATCGGCTATCGTTTGGCCACGAAAATCGAACTCGAAAAATGCAAAGTGCAAATATCACTCGAGCTTTAAGACAGAAAAACGAAAGCCCTATCCTTTCGATACGAATGCAGCTGCGCTACTTCACGATAAAGAAGCCAACCGAAACATATCTAAGTTGGAATCAACGCAAGGGTATTCGTGTCGGGTTCCACGATAACCACTTGCTGATGCTGCTGCTGGTCTTGCATCACCTCATCCTCCGGTGGTAGCAGAAGGTTCTGTTGCTGTAGATGCAGCTGCGTGCGCTGCTCTTGCTGCGCCCTTGCGTTTTGTTTCGCGTGGGTTTTCAAGTGGGAGTTGAGCATCGTCTTCGAGGCGAAGCTCTTGTGGCAGCAGGTGCAAGGATACGGTCTATCGCCGGTGTGGCTTCTCAGGTGTACGACCAAAGTCGTCCGTTGGGTGAATCGCTTGTCGCAGTGCGTGCACTTGTGGGGCCGTTCGCCCGTATGAGTTCTGCGATGAACGCTAAGATAGTTCTGAGATATGAAGCCTTTGCCGCAGAGGTCGCACACGTGCGGTTTTTCTCCCGTGTGCTTACGCACATGCACCGTGAGGTAGGTTTTGCTCGAGACCGACTTGCCGCATACGTGGCAGACGTACTCATTCTGGGGGGCGATATTCCCATGGGTCCTCATATGAACGAGAAGTACTTGTTTCCGGCAGAAGCGCTTGTTGCATACCTCGCAGCAATGTTTCTTCTGCGGAGGCACGTAATCCGGCTGATGGAGCTTTGCGTGCAAGCGCAAACCCTGACGGTAGCGAAAGGTCGCCTGGCAGATGTCGCATTGGAAGGGCTTCTCTCGCGAGTGCACCGACTGATGTTCCTGGTAGCTGTTGCGCGCGTAGAAGCCAGCACCGCAGCTCTCGCACTGGTACTTGTACTCGAGATTGTGACGGCGTTGGTGGCTCGCCAAATTCTGACGGTGGGCACTGCTGTAGCCGCAGAGTTCACAACTGTATAGGCGCTCGGTGGAGGCGCTGCCGTTCGACGAGTGAGTTTGCTGGTGCTTCTGGGAGGCGGCCTCGTCGTCGAAGGTCTGGCCGCAGCGTTCACACGCGTACAGGATCACCGACGTCTCTTCCGCGATCAATTCCTCGTGATGGTGTTGGTGTGGGTGGTGGGTCTGATGTTGGTGCTGCTGGTGCAACTCGAGGGCGGTTTCGTCGACGAAGGCCTCGCCGCAGAGAGTGCATTGGAGAACACCGTCAGGTGACACGACCACGAGACCATTGTTCGGTTTATCGTTCAAACTCTGCGCGGCGATAAGCAGCGAGGCCTCGTCCTCCGCGCTGAAGACCTTTAGTTGACCTTGCGGGTCCGTTTCGCCGTCTTGCGTCGGCAGCATTGCGAGCTTTGCCACGAAGTATCTGGAAAGAAAGACACGTGCTACGATAAGTCGTGGTGGGTTTTATCGCCGCTGGATTTGTATGCTTTTTCCTCGGGTCGATCTTTCCCCACGTGCGTGTCAAACGAGACTTTTTTTGTTTGGTCGAACGATACGCTCGCGGTTTTGGGCAGTATCTCCGCATTGGAGGTCGGCCAGTCTCTTTCGTTGGGCATCGGTTAAAAAGCCCCTTATCGTCGTACAACAGAATTTGTTATATCAGGTAAATGTACTTTCACGCGTTTCGATTATCGTCTACAGTAACGTTCGATTATATAGTCGGTATAGGGCAACTGTGATAAATTAAGCAGTTTTTTCGGATATTGTACCAATTAATTGGTTATGTCGATTTTTTTTTTAATGTACAAACTAGTCTGGATTTTCAAATATATACATCTAATATTATGTTAATAACATGATTAATTTGTGAAAACGTGTACATACTTAAATTTTAATTAATCGCGTTGATCAATATTTTCCTAGAATAAAGTACAATCGATATCTAATATTACAAGTAAATTTTTTATTGTCTTTAAACTCGTTCGCATTTTATACAATTTCTGACGTCAGTGTAAGAGAGGAATATTTTTAGATTATATTAATAATGCATATTCTCTTCATGAGTTTTCTAATATGAATATAATATAATCAACGAAATATTTACATAATCATATAAATTTTATAAAATAAATAATATTTATATTCAGGGCAGCAATGAAAATGTATTAAATTCATTTCATAATTTTTTACGCATAAAAATATGTATCAAACTGACAATTTCACCATTATGATATTTGTCAACGATTACGTTCAGAAAATGTTTATAATTATCATTAAAGTTTAAATTAAAAGTCAATCTTAATATTTTTATACATATATTTATGTTTTCTTGAAATTCATGTATTTGCAATATATTAATCAATATTTTAATCATTTTATTTTTAAATATACCAAATATTTGTTCTACATTCCATTGTTAATTCAGTTTTAAATTAGAATATTACGATATTTTTTGAACATTAATATTCTAAAATTAAATGGAACAATTTTGTAAATGTTAAATTATAGATATTATTTTAGAATACTCGTAGTTTAATAACAAAAGTAAGATCCTAATGTTAAAGTATTTCAAATTCTCAGTTTATTGTGCATTAAAGATATATAAAAATTCTAGTTTCGCTACCAATTATTTATAAAATAATTGCATGGATTCGAAGTTATTTTTAATTAAAAAAATTATGCAATACTTTAAACTTTGTGCATCAATGTTCAATAAACTTAACTTCTTAAATAAAATAATTTTATTTCTTTACATTTGATTAAATATACAAAAGCACCTACCTGCATGAATGCCTATACCTATAACGCTACAAAACGTTAATAGAACTGAAGTACAGCATGTGTTGAAATGATGTAGAAAAATTAAATTTGAACATTTATTGAAAACTGCACCTGATAGCTTTTAAAATAAATTAACGTTTTATTAACAAAATTAATTTTATCACTTTTAATATCAATAATTGCAAATAAATTTAAATAAAGAAAATTAGGATTACATAAATTTAAAATTAAAATTATTTGATTTTAATAACATAATGTAAAGAAAGAAAAGTAAATACGTATTAAAAATATCTTGAGGATTGTAAATTAATGTATAAAGGTTATTTTTATAATTTTTTATTATCATTATAACACGTTTTAATACATATTGATTACAACAAAATATTTCTTACCTGATGAATTATAAACATTCATTTGATCTTTGTATCAAAAATTGATAAAAAGAAAATTTTCTAAATAAGTCAAAAAATTACTAATCTAAGATTTGAAAATTTAAAATAAACTCTGAGCTCGATAATTTTCGACCAGTCATTAAACGGATTACATTTAATTTATCAACTTTAAAATTTTTTGGTTTTCATTAGAAATTTAATACAAATTGATTATATGAAGAATATGAATATACTCATGTGTTTAAAAAGATGATAAATTTTAATGTTCCATATATTTGAAATAATAAATAAATAACTAGATCCAACACCAAATATCAGCATAGAATAAATGTAAAATATGGCGATTATAACTTTCAGTATTAATACATTTTATATTAATTTTATGTAAATGAATTAAATTTATGATATTGTAGTAGTGGTGGCGATTTTTACAACTATTTAAATGACAAAAAATAACATTTTTATCAGTTTTTGATTTTAATGATTATAATGTTAATTACTCATTAGTATCTTTTAGTAATTTATGAAACGTTTAAGCGTATTTGATCTTAATAACTATTTATACTAATATTTTTTTCATTATTTATTTTTTAATTGAGCAATTTAATATAACTAGGCACATTTTAATTCTATTAAGTTGACATTATACATTACAAATAAATTATTTCAATGATTTAAATATAAATTAAACTTCACACCTAGAAATTGAATCGATGTATATTTGTAAGCAATATTTGCATTATTAACCCACGAAGGGTATAGATGGCACTTCTCGAGTAATTGCGAGTACAGAACCAAGTACCGTATATCACGTTTGTAGTTCGGTTAAAGGCACCGTAGTTCTCTGATAAATTCTCAATAGATTTTACCGAGTATATAAATTTTCACATTTTATTTCAATTTTTTCGGCATTTATAATATTTCTACGTAATACTATATACTTTTTTTATTTTATAATTTTTGCTAACCACATTTTCGTCTTTACGGTTAATTTAATCATGTAATTCTTCATTTATAAACGTAGAAACGATATATCACAGTGACTGCATTCAACATGTCATACATTAAAAGTTCGAGCATCCAATCCGACACTTCGAAATATCTAAAGCTATTTTGGTAGTATTTTTGTACCTTTATTCGTTAAATTTTAATTTGGCTTCTACGGTTTAATTTTCGTATAACTTTATATTGTCTCAGTATACGCGAGATGTCACGCTACTGTTCTCTAAAATATCTTTACAAATCTTTCTAGATTCCTTCTTTTCTAAGAGAAAAACTTTAATTTAAAATTGTTTGGCGAGAATTTTTAATGTCGCAACGAAATTTGTAAATAGTTTATGAAATTATTTCATTATCATTGTATTATATACATGACTTTTGATAGTGACGGATTAAAATTAATTCTACAAAATCTTGCAACATTTAAGTATTTTAGTTCAAACAAAAGAAGTTTTGCATAAATATGTATAGTGAATAAAAAGCAAGATACTTTTTCTAAATTTTTAAATATATTGACCGCCGATCTTTATTTTTATCACTCGTAATCCTAACCCAATGAGAACTAATTTTAATGAAATTCAAGAAACCCATAACCACAAAATCTACTAAGAAATAAAAAACAATGCAAGGCAATCGTAAAATCTTCAGTGCTTCTTCATATGATTGAGCATGATTGTACGGGTGACGAAACCCTTGCCACACAAAGTGCAAGTATACGGTCTCTCACCTGTATGATAGCGCCGATGAACCGTAAGCGTCGAAGCCTGCGTAAAAGATTTTCCGCACATCGCGCAAAGATAGGGTCTTTCGCCGGTATGTATTCTTTGATGGACAACGTAATATTTGCGATGGGTAAAGCCCTTGCCGCAAACGTCGCAGATGAGTGGTCTAGAACGATGGACTGCTTTATGTGAAGTGAGTGACTCGACGGTGGGGAACTCCTTGGCGCAGGTTTCGCAAGGGTAGGCATTGTTAGACTTACCGTAAAGCCCACTACTGTTGTCTTTACCACTCGAACCCGTGTCGGTGGCTGTGGTATTCGTGTTACCCGACCTCTCCGATTGTCCAACGAGCGGTTTATGAGTCTTGGCGTGATGGTTGTACAAATTTCGCGTCTCGAATCTCATGAAACAACGGGAACAAGAATACGGCTTATCTTGACCAGCGACCGTGTCGTGCATTTTTTTGTGTTTCTCGAGAAGAGTCCGATAACGGAAACTCGCCTGGCAACGTTCGCAAGAAAAACTTTTATCCTGACCGGTTGGCAAGCTTTGATGCGTTTGGCTGCCACTGCCGCTCGTGGGTTGATAGTGAGTTTGACTTGGATTCGATGCTGTGGTTTGCATTCTGGGTGACACCTGAATCATTTGTTGTTGTTGCTGTTGTTGCTGCGGCGGTAGAAGCTGGGGCTGTTGATCGTTCGACAGTTTCATACGGCTTTGCGCGAGAAAAGTTCTCGAGCACATGTGACAAGTAAAACGCATCAGTTGGGTCTCACCAACGTCCAACATTTGATCGATCTGATCGCAATCAGGATATTTCATTTTAATGTGGTATGTGAGCTTTAGACCACAATTTGGACAGGGATGAGTCTCAGTTAAAATTTGAATGTGTTCATGGTAAGTCGCCTGTTGTCGCTGCTGCTGATGCTCTTGCATCGAGATCAAGTGATGACTGAGCGAAGTCGAGGATGGCATTTGCAGACTCGAGGAGAGAACAGAAGAATGAGAATTGAAGAGGAATGACGGCTGCTGTTGGAGAAAGTTACAGCAACCGCCAGTGGAAAAGTTGAGCTCGTCATTTTCGGATGTCGGAGATAGTATCTGACGAAGCATACCCGATAGACCGCCGAATGTCTCGTCTCTGTAAAGTGACAAAATTCCCAAAAACATTGGCGGCACTGCGGCATCGCGAAATCTAATGAGGAATTTCAGAGCTAAGTCGATATTGAAATGCACTCAGAGTTGTTTCTGTTTAGTTTGCTTACTCTGAATAATATTATTTTTTACTCATTGTTCATTTTTTGAAAGTTTATCAAGTCTGGTCGATGGCCTCATATATATACACATATGCACATAAATTGCATTTATCGAGATCTAACGTTTTTCGATTTATACATAAAATTATGGAAGTTATAAAAATACAATTACCATTAATTTTTTTAAATAATTATATTTTCCATTAATTCGGAATTAATATTAACTGTAATTACTTAATCGTTTGAAAAAACTACAATTTAATATAAAAATTGTATCTTCAAAATTTTTAATATATTAAAACTGCCGGGATTTCTTTAATTTCACACGTAATGAAAATAAAAAACTAAAACCAATTACAAAATTAATCGAACTATTATATTCTCATTAAATATTTAATTAATTACACGAAACATATATAAGTATTTAATATTTATATTCTACTTCAGTATAGAGCTTTGCATAATATATGAAAAAACTTCAGATTAGAAAAACCATACATTAATATACATAATTTCTGAATTACCGTCAAAGTTTTTATTAATTAACGAAACTTTTGTATTTATTATAATTCAATTTTAAAATACTTATCAATGATTGAATATAAAAATATGACATTAAGTGAATATCATCAGTATTTGAAAAGACTTTAATTAAAATTTATTGTAAATTAGTTTATATCATTCAATGTTCCCAATTGATAAGGCACGTCAATTAAATTTTTATATACATCAACCAACAGACCTTTTTAAGTTGTGTTGATCAGGATAATCATAAAAGTATATTCTTTATTTCAATTTATTATAGAAAAATAAAAAAGAATTTTATCTAATTCTATTTCAAAACATCGATAATAAAATTTGTTGAGGTTGAAAGCTTTTCTAGTTTATTTTAATTAAAAAAAAGACAAAATTAAAACGTAACTTTAAACTGAAGATTTTTTAAATTTAAAACGATCAAGGAATGTTTCTAATATTTTCGAATATGTGTATCTATTATCTAGATAAAGAAAGGTTAATTGAATACTGCCAGGTCTCCTTTATTTTAAAATAATTTTGTAATTATGCCTTCCAAATATTAATTTTAATATTAACTAATGTTACTAACAAATATACCATATAATAATTGATGAAGATACTATTTATACAATAAAACGAGTTCGTTTTTTTATATAAAAAAAAAATCAGTTTTTGTTGAATCACAATTAAGTATATCCCAATTCCAATAACAATTTAATATACAACAAAAGTAATTATAATTTTAGTAAAATTTTACGCAAAATGCTTCACTGTTTTGAAAATTTTTGTTTCGTATTAATTGCATAGATAATTATTCTATTGATAGATATAGATTCAAAATAACTTTAAATAAGTCATAACTAATCACTGCAACTGAATTTTTTTATTAATTAAGCAAATTAATAGTATTTATAAATATTTCTTTGTTATCAAAATAAGAATTTAAAAATTTTGAATTTAATTTCACTGATGCAGTGATTTCTATTAAAAAAGCTTTGTGTTTATTACAAATTAAAAAAAATTTGATGCGACGTATAATTTACTAATAATTTGTCACTGTTACAAATAGACAAAATTTTTAATTCAAATTAAATATTCAGTTCGATATTGGGATAAAACTTGTTTAAAGCCATAATTTATTGAAGTAAAATGTTTTAAAAAGATAATGTAGAATAATGAATTATTTTTTAATCTATACTTGTCAAATTTAAATCATTAAATTTTTATATTAGAGGCCACCGAAAAATAAAAATCTTTATTATGAATAAACTTCAATGACATTATACATTAATAATTTATATCAATATTGATATAAAAAATATGAATATTACCAGCATACTTCTTATGCATATATTCATAAAATGAATCTTTTAATATTTACTGTTTTTATACTGTTAAATGAGCACGAGTAAATATTTTAATTTTAAGCAAATTAATTAAATTATATACCTCACATGTTTAATATTGGTTATAACTAAACAGTTCTCTGAGTGCAAAACAGTGATAGTGCAGCGATCATTGGTGATGGTTGCTTTCAGCACTGAGAAAATTCGATTTAAAAAAATTTTGTCTTTAAAACTTACCGTAAAATATGTCAACTAATTTTTAATAAGTTTTCTATAATCGTTCAATATTTTGAAATTACATTATATAGATTTTATTTACTTAACCAGTAAACAACTAAAATGTTTTTGTCAAATAATGTAAGCTAAAAATTATAAAATTATCTTAATCGTTAAATAATGAATGAAATTTCATAGCTTATATATTTACTTTCAAAGAAAAAGTCTCAATTCTTTTGCAATTTATAAAAAAAACTAGTTCCTAATATCAATATGAATTGAAAAACAATTTACATTCTGTATAATAGATGAATGTTAAAAGTGGGCAATCAAAATCTTTATATTGAAGTAAATTAAACAGTATATTATTTCATATAATATTAATATCAGCTGAAAATATAAATACATAATTTTGATAAAAATATTTAAATAAATTCTTTTCATTCTTAACACACTGACATGTTTCTTGTACTTTCTTTCGTTTACTCATAGCAGAAATATATATTTCTTAATATTATTACACAAGTGAAATAAGATTTCATTTTTGATATTCATAAATTAAGTACAACTCTTAAAAATAGAAAACAACTAATTTAAAACATCAAATAAATAAATTAAAATCTATGTAATTTCAACCTCAAATTAATTGCAAATTAGATTCTTGTTTCTGTCTAATCATATTCGTTTCTAATTTATATGCTTATAACTATCATAAAATATAATAAAATAACTAAATCCAATTTTTAATTTTTTGTAAGAATAAAATTGATAACACTTTTGTTTAGAATGATAATTGTAAATACTTAATTTGCAGTATATAGCATTAATTTTCATATACATAACAAAAATAAAAAAACAATGATTCGTAGATTAATTAGCATTAATATATGAAATATTTTACTTACAGTATCATTTATAAATAGAAAATTTTGCTGATGTACATTGTAACAAAATGCTAGTAAAAAGCAGCACCTTACAACTTATAAAATATTTTTTTTACGAAATCTCGTTTTCTCAGTGTGAAAAATATTCTTGAAAATTTTCAAACTTGTAAATAAGAGCTAGGTTTTAATCATAGATTTAAAAACAAATTGACGGAAAGCAACTGTTGAATACTTAATATTGATTGTAAGCAGTCATAATATCCAGAAATTTAAATAACTTTTTTATGACAATATATAATTGAATGTGATTTTAGTTAGTTTTAGATGATGTGGATGATATATATATTAATACAGTTCGTCACTGCCATGCATTAAGAAAATTTTTTATTAAATTTCCTAAAGCATTGCAAGATTTGAAAAACAGAAATAAGACAGAGAAAAATACATAAAACAGGCAGTTTCGTGTGACGATATAGCCTCGATAAGACGCGAATGTTTTGAATAAAAATAAAAATGAAAAAAAAGTGAATACATTTTTTAAGAAATCGGCTCATTTTCTTCTTCACATAGTTACATTATACATGTACGATATAAAAACAGCATTGCTTGTGTGTTCTGCGAGGTGCAAAGTGCTTTAGCATTGCTTACTATTATTGGACAGTCAAAAATATTATTTTCTTTTAAAATAAAGTTTCGACTGATTTTTCATTATGAATAAACCGATTGAGTTAGAGTTGTCATTCGTCATGGTCATAGTCGCAGAATTACTTTAGTTTTAAAAACGTGTGTATTTCAATTTTATAATTTAAGATTTTTTACCTGTTTCATTTGTTTTCTATACCAGTTAGAAAAATAATTTTTAACAATTAGGTTAGATTTTTATGAAGGAAGGGAGGAGGAAATTGATAATTTAGTATTTGAATGTTAATATAATATTTATATAAAAAGTTCTCACCTTCATTTTTTTTATGATGTATTAAATATGATGTATTATTCTTGAAATATTTTACCGCCAGCATCTAAAGTATCTCCAACGATATCTTGAAAGTCCAAAAGTATTTTACACAACACTCGCGATTTAATTTTACACGGATAGATTAACGGAAAATTAATTTGTTGAAAAGTTTAGCTTACTATTAACGGATTTGTTATAAAATATATTTAAAATTTTATTAAAATAGAATCTAAAAAAATGATTCCCTGGTATTTATACTCGAAAACTCTTGTCCAGATTTCTGTACAAAATGTACAATATAAAACTTGAAACAAGACGAGTATAAAAAAAAATTATAAAATGTGTTTTAATTAAAAAGATTGAAGAAAAATATTCCATTTTTCGCAACATTTTCACTGTTGATTCAATTCACTTTCTTTTAAACAAAAACAAAATAATCGTAGAATTAAATAGCGCCTATTAATAAAATAATATTTTTAATAGAAGGCTAATATAATGGCTTTTTTGGAGATCAATTTATACATTATATATGGGTTGTAGTGTTTGCTCACAAAAATTTATGACTTTGAATGTGAAAAACAGACATACAAGTTAAATAACTTGAAGTCATCACAATTCAAAGTATACCGATTAAACCAATCCATTCAAACAATAAATTATGATAAAATAAATGGTATATTGTAATATAATGAAATATTGGAAATACTTTTAAAAGTTTGAATACATCTTACAACTACATAAAAAAGGAGATACTCGCCTTTTAGTTATGTAGAGTTGGACCAAGGATCACAGGTTATTGACTCCACAATATTCATCAGCAGCTGCATCTTTTCTCTTCAATTTTATTTCTTTCCAAATACACACTTTTTTCTTTGCCAATTTTGACAAAGATAGTAAAATTACGCCATGATATACGCGAGAGTTTGTTTAATAACAATTCAAGTCTTTTATACATATATATACATATAAACAAATGTATATACACATATATATTACTTTTAAATATTTGTTAAGTATTTGTTATATTAAATGTATTTTAATAGTCCTGACGTCAGAGAACAATCATCGATGTTTTAATCGAGCACTTTTACTTTTACTCGTTTAAACTTGTAAAATATAATTATTTGGTATTTTTACCAGTATGTGGTCGTATTACCCGTATTAAATTCGTAATAACGCAACGCGAACCAAATCTTATATATTAATAAATCAGAGCGATTTTATAAGCCTATCGATCGTCAGTGATGTCTTTTGATCAAGTGCGGCATTAGTGCCTTTACGTAAGCGTGGGAATGTTATATCGACAACATGTAAACATTTTTTTAATTTTGAACAGAGAGATTTTAAACGAACTGAAAATGGTTTACTCCAAATATAAGACTTTGTTATTTATATTTTATAAATACGAAAATATAAAATCACTTTGTTCAATTGTACATGTAATATCTAATGCGATACACATTTCATTGAAAAATTTAATTTTTTAAAATTCTTCGTTACTTAAAACATCACAAACATTAAAGTCTTTTAATTCAGTGAAAAGTGTACCAGATACATGCTTTATGTGTACACATAAATAATAACTTAAGTATACAGTAATTTGTAAATAATATTTTTCAATAATTTCAATCTAATAACATTTTTAAATAAATTTTAATTTAAAATGGTAATTTAAAAAGTAAATACTGTAGTCAAATTACTGAATACATAGAGTCAAAGATGGTTGTGGATTTGAGTGTGTGCACTTACCTTGTGCAAAGCGCACCCAATCAGAAGTCTAATGGGTGACTAACTCTAATATTGAGATGATTTTCCAAATTTCATATAAAATATTGATAATTTTGTTATTATAATTTTTAAATCTGATGAATTTCGTTTTCTTTTCTATTGATAGTAAGTCATCTTTATAATAATAGGCTAATATTTATGAATATATTTTCAAATAAAATTTTTTTGATAAGTAAATCTTAAGTAAAATATTATCTATTAATTATTTATATAAAAATATGCAAAGTATAATTATTTCTATAAACAGACTAAAAGCCTGTATAAGATAAATAACCAAATAAAATAAATTTCTTAGGTTTGTTTATGTATACCACAACATTGCATCTTTGACTCGTTTGGATACAAATATAAGTTAGGAACTTACCCAGTTTTAGAATCACCATCTGTAGTTTGAGGTATTGTTATTTCAGAAATTTCTGAAATTTTTTGTTGTTGAAGTCCCGATGGACCAGCTTCATCACAAGGTATTGATACATTTACAAATGTTGTTGGTTCCAGAGGTCGATCACTTTGATCTTCGGTTTCTTCTTTGACAGGTAGGCCTTTAAAAAAAAAAATTAATAAATTTATATAATATAAAAATTAGTTATCTTTAAAACATCTATTAAAATTTTTAATATAAAAATAAAAAGTAGACATTTGCTGTCGTTTTATTTACTAGTAACTTGAAAATTATTACCTTCATCGTTGTCACACCCATCGTCCGAGTTCTCTTCCTCCTCGCTTTCCTCATCTTCTTCAACAAGATGTGTAACAGCCGTTTGATTTTGGGCAAGTTGATCATGCGTCGTTTGTGTGCTCGAACCTGCGACAGCTTGAATAGTATGTACAGCACTGGCAGTATCCATAGGAACTGAGGTGAATTGTTCATTTCCAGTAGGCATCGTTATGAGAGATATATTGTCAATCATACCCATGTCCATATTATTTTGATGCCCACCTACTTGCATTACGCTACCATCTAACCTACTATCACTACTCCTCTCTTGTTTCATCACATTCTGAAAATCATAAATTTTTCATTAAAATTAAAGGATATAAAACTATAAGAAATTTTGAACATTTTATTTTAACAATATCCATTTGAATTTTTATTAACAAAAGTATTTAATAAATATTATAGACAAAATATTTTTATATTATGAAGCGTTCATGGTATATATTATTACTTACTGAATCGAGGACTTCTGTTACATAACTCTGGTTGTCCTCGAGGCCGCCAACCTCACCGAGCCATTGCAGTAGCTGTTTTTCAGCATTCGCCGTTGTATTCCAAAATTGATAAAATAATTCTACTTTATACACACAGTCATCGCATATTTTTTTGGGCAATTTGTCTTCTCTCGAAACCTGAAATATAAAATAACATTGATCAATTGCAACATACAAATATCAAAATTTAAAGTTTTGGAAGAAATGTTATAAAATTACAAGGTGTCTTTACTTTAATTAAAAAATCTTTTAAAAGATTTCTTCTCAAAATTATCAGTTTCATTATTGATATCAACGATCCATATTTTATATAAAATATACGAATCGAAAATATGGATATTCAAGAGTTACATTGTTATTGTATCAAAAAGTGCAAATATTGAATTAAAGTAATTTCATTCAACTCAAAACATAACAAAGTTGCAAAATGCGTTAATTTTTAAAAAGCGTTTGTTATCCCCCCAAAAGAAATTGAAACAATAACATAAAAATTGAGGTTTTCCAACGTCCGAACTACTAAAAAAATATTAAAGTCGGTGAACCAGAGATGGACAGATGGCGGTAACGCAAAATGGTGGTGATGACCCGAGTGAAGCCGAGTGAAGCCGAATCGGGACTCGTGATCCCTCGGCAACGTCGTATGCACAAACACGAACTCGTATGCGACATCGGACGCGGAACGTCGAGTGATGAAAATGGGAAGAAGGTTCGGATGGAAGGGGAAAGCGACGGAAGAACGAGAGAGACAAATCGATTTCCAAGCTGTGAAAGCTGCGCGCCAATGAAATGGATGCACACAACCTGCATAAAGAGTACAACACATTTTCATGTTTTTTTCTTAAACTTTTTTTTATGTTCAATCGCGAGGAATACGCGATAAACAGCCAACACGTGTTACCGGCTTCATTTTTGCGACGATATTTGAGCCGAGTTTCCATAACAGACGGACGACATTTATTACCGGTCGAAGAGCGTCGCTACTGGAAAGTGAAACGCAAAACAATAACATGACCGATTCCACTTTCTCATTCATATCGATCAGTTAATCGTATTACGGAGCGGGACTCGTTTTTTCTTTCTATTTTAAAGGCCGCAAATACTCATTAATCTTGTATTTTCGTATTCGACAAATTAATTTTTAGCTCGTAAGCAAAAAAAATCGTACTTTACGAAGACATTTAAATGTTCTTACGATTCAAGCTTGACTAGTTATTTAATTTTGCTACGAGCCTTGTTTCGTCGATAAAAGACCGCTTTCGGGATAAGAAAACGTAGTTTGGATCGAAAATAAAAAATAAAGAAAGAAAAATAAATAAAGATCGATAAAAAGATATCATCGTGGTTCTTAACTCGAAAACGACGTTTATCCGTACGCTAAAGGTCTCGCGTTTCAACGAGACAAAGCGAGTCGACGAAAAGGGAAAGGTAAAAGAAAAGCCCAAGGTTCGCGCATCCTCGTCCCCCTCGTTCGTGAGACAAAGAGAGCAAATGCAACGAGCAATGGCGAGACCTCGTCGAAAGAGCGCAAGTAAAACATGAAAAAAAACGAAACTTTGGCTTAAAAAGGAGTTACCGTTGCGTTATCAGATGATCCGTTGTTCTCATGCGCGACAGCCTTAAGAATCGAATGCATGAGAGCTCCGAGCGTTTCCCCTCCAACTCGCGATGAATCGAACGACTATATCCATTAGGAGCGATAATCGCGTGCACGCTCGCTTTCATTGTAAAACGAGCCTCTCGGTAGGAGAAAAAGAGGAAGCAGGTCCAGGAACGAAAAATCCGCGCGTCGACAGTAAGAATCATAGGGGCAGCTCGCAGTCCTGTATTTTTCCGAAACGCGGCTGCTACGACAGCACAAAGATGGCGGAAACGAAGTCGCGCGTGCACTCACGCACGGTGAAAAAGAGGAAACTTACCTTAACCGGTAGGCAGGCGGTGATCTTGAGAAATATCTGGCGCACATCGCCCTCATCCTCGAATATCGGTACCGAAACGCGGTCCTTGACCAGGCACAGCCTACAAAGGTCCAGATAGTCGAGGGACGACATTTTGCTCCGATGAGCGCCAGCTTCGCCGACCTATGCTGCCTCCTTCGTGCACGGCAAAGGCCCCGCCCGCAGCGAGCCAGAGAATCGCCTCGGCGAACAACCGTTCGATAGTCCGCGGCCGTAATGAACGTCGTAGCCGGCCGCCGCAACGCCGACGGACACCGAACTCGCTCCGCTACTATGGTGGCGCCACCTCGAGCGTCCCGTACCCCACCCAGCCAATGGGAACGTGACTTTAGCCGGACTCGGACTCGGGACTCGCGAGGGCTCAACGCCCATTGGTCCACCGGGAGCTCCTCTGGTGTTCTTGACCTGTCCCCCCAGCCCTCGACCCTGCCCCCCGCCGCACCCCCGCGACGTTGCCGCGTCTACAATACGGCGCGTACTTGAGTCTCCGTCTTGCATCGCCGCTGACTCGTTGACTTCCGGTCTGGCTCGGTTCCCTTCGCTTCTGTTACCTTCACGTTTATGGGAATGTCGTGCGGGGACTCTGAGATTATCGATCAACGCTCGCTACGTTTTTGGTCGTAGAGACTCGCGGCGTTGCCGATTTGCCTTTCGCTGCCTTTGCCGTAGGCTTGGCGGTATATTTGAAATTCCCGTGTTTTCAGAATTTTAAGATGGTTCGGTCGTTCCTACGCACGTAATCCGATGTCGGAGCTTCTTTTGGTTTGTCACTCTAATCGTGGCATTTCAACGATCGAGGGATAATTTAGCTCTAAATCAGTTTCGTCGTGTCGAAAATGGAAATCATCGTTTCATGATAACGATGTACAAATTTTTCTCACCTGGTTCGAACTGCGTTCGATAAATTCCCAGAGAAAAATAATTTCAATAAATCAAAGAACGTGTATTTTTTACAATTTCAAAAGGCAATTTATCCATTTTAAAAGCAAAATTCTGCAAACGATACTAAAATCATTTTCTCAAAGCATTGCTATTAAAATTTCAATTTTGGATTATTATTATTTTTGTTTCTACATTACAACGATGAAAAACTTTCATGTGTTTCCAAAGTAGATGATTACTAGATTCTACCTTATTAAAATTCTAGTCTCGATTACACTCCTAGGAGTATACTATGCAATTACGTACGTGTATTAAAGTTTCATACATTTTAGGGGTGGAAAGAATCAATTCAAAATATTAACCGATACAAATACTTTTACAAAAAATAATTTTCTTGTGATTCACTTCGTTGATTCGTAATATTTTTATCGACGTTATGTACTATTTAATTGACTTTGATTCTTTTTATGGAACTTTAATCTTATTTTGATGTGTATTTAACTGAGTATAGGTGTAAAATTTATTGATGTAAAAAATTTAATTTTTTCATAATAGATTGTAAATATTGTACATTTATATATTATTTGTGAATTAATTATTTGTTGTCACTGTATTTTTCATCAAGTATTACTGTACATATGTTGCATTTCGTATCTCTAAAGTTATTTTAAATAAATTAGGTTTTATACGTATCAACGTAGAAAATATTCACAAAATTACTGTATACAATTTCTTTATATTTCTTAACATGCTTTAAAACAAATTTCAATAATTTTTTTTATTTGCATGACATAATATAATGGTGCATGAATAAAGAAAAAATAATACAGCATAATTTAAAAAACTGCTTTATTGTGGCAGGACACATGTATTATCATATACCAGCATATAATTAGGAAATCCATTAATTATTTTACAAATTACTATCCAATCAAAAGTGTCGTTATACAAGTAGTTCGCTTTGGCATTACCCTCTCAAGAATATATTATTCCTTCATTCTTTTTCTTTCTTTATCTCGCTTTCATGATTTTTTAATAGGATGATTAGCATTGCTGTTTTATCATCGAATAAATATGTACACATGAAATCTTTCTTTTATTTTCCCGCTTCTTGATTTTACCCTTTATTTGAAGGCAAGTTTAAAAAAAAGATGCCTTTATACAAAATAATACATTCATGGCAATCTTTAATTCATAAAAATTTCATTTTCTTACTTCCGTCATTTTTTTCGGCTCGATATCTGCATTATAATATTTTTTTATTTGAAATAAAACGATATGTGCTGCGGTACATTATTACTTTATTTTCATTATTATTATTTTTTGCTAGTGCACTTTATTCGCGTGTATGATTGATTTGTTGATTTTCAAAGATAAATTGTATCAATAAAATATTTTATTATGCTCTCTGAAGTTTACACACAAGCATATCAATTCGTAATTCTTAAAATTTAATACAATCAAGTGGACATATTGGAAATAGTAATCGAAGACGTGTTTCTTCGATGTTCGAATGACAAATGGATCTTTACATGTGTTTCTTTTCATAAAATATTATAAATCTTAATATGATTTGATAGTAAAATTTTTTAATTTTTTTCATAAATAAATATATTAATATAATAATAAAACTTTTATAATATTGACTAAAAGTTTTGACAATACATATATTCTTAAAAAATAAGTAACAACTATTATATTCATAATACTAGCTATGATAAAACAATAAGAAAAGATTTGTATAAAAACAATTACTTTTATTCAATTAATATTTCATGAAGGAAATTAAAGAAAAAAATGTTCCAACAAACATTTAATCAATTTATTCATAGATTATTCAATTAATTTTGCTTTTTAAAATATTTTACTATACAAACTTTTATAAGATATCACATTAATACCAAAGTTGTGGCTATTCTTTTATACGTCCAATCTTGTTTTTTTAATGTGTTGAATCATTACAATGCCACGCAAAAAATGTACAACTATTACAAATATTATTTATAATCATATGTACGCCCACGCACCTTATTTTCGTATTTTTTATATTTTTATAATAATAATCGTACGTATACATCTTAATACAAAGTTATAAACACGGGAAGTTCAAAATGCACGCCATATCGATGTAAACATTTTAATTTGTATTTTTACGTCGTAAATTTTATTTTTATTATATATACCACGTGCTTTATTTTGTTTTCGTTAAATTATTATGAAACTTATGCTCTCAATGAGAGCGAAATTCGTTGATTCTAGATTTCTTTTAGATTTTGCACGATTAAGCGAATAAAACATATAATTATCTAGCATTTCAACGAAAAACGAAGTGGATTTTTTCATTTTTTTTGTTCTGAACTTAAATTTTTAAATCTTTTATTAATTTTAAATCAATCAAATATATGCAAGTTAAAATTCGTTTAAATTTATTTTTATGTAAATGTTTAAAATAATGTAACCTTAAAGTTGAAAGTTATATATTTAAATGTATAAGTTATTAATCACGAATGAATTATATTTGTATATTAATATTTAAAAATGTGTATTATTTGCCTTCGTATGATTTTAAACTATAATATTTATTATAAAAATGAAAAGAACTCTAATTCTTGGAAGTTAATGAAAGGATTAAAATAAAAAATATGAATGTAATATAATTTACAATAGTATATATAGATAAAAAATTTGGTTAATGACAAATTATGGAATTATTTTTGACTATTTAGGAATCGAGCCGAATTACGAAAGTTTGAGAATGGTAGAAGAAAGTCTAGGTGCGCCGTTCGATTGCAATAAAAGTACGTTCAAAAACATTGAGAGAAAGAGACATTGTGCCTTTTGCGTAGAACCATGAATTCTTTTATTATATCTATACATGCGTGTGTATATGCGTACGTAAAGTCAGCGCCACAGTTGGATATCCCCTTTTTATATAGCTAGCTAAACGATAATACATCAATCAACCGATGTCGCAAAAATTGAATGGATTCTACATTGCGAACTGTTCGCAAAAGCGTACATTAGTCAATTCTCGCAGCGACGTCAAAAGGCTTTTTATTCTTTTTTTGTCTTCATTTTTTTCAGTTTTTGTTTCATTTTTTTCTCTTTCTTTATATAGGTTTATGGTATACAGATGAAAGTTTGAAAATATCACGACGAACAAATAAGTTTTTTTACTAAGTCACCAGTATATTCTCTCATATACAAATTAGGTAATAATTTAAAAATTTTTAGTTATTTGAAGCCTTTTCTTTTTAATTCTTAAGAAATCAGAAAAATTTAAAGTTGGATACGTTATTTTTTTTATAGAAAATCTTAAAAAATTTAGACGGAAACAACAATACGTGCTTGTAGTTATGAAAGATCATCGAGCAATGAAATATAATATTTAATTATTGATAGATAACATATACAGAAGTAAATAAAGAAAATTTGGTATAGTATTAACTACAAACAAACTTTGGATTTTTTTGTACATTTTCTAGTAAATATAAACAAATTTTATTATTACAAGATATTGACTAGATATTATATTATAAAATTAATATTTATCCATATGAATTAATAATAAATCAATCATTTTGTCATAGAACTATTGATTTAAAGAATAAAAATTATACAAAAATTATTATAGGATCCTATTTATAATATAGTTATCGGCTTCATTTAAAAAAAATATTTTTTTATTACAGCAAGGATTTATTTACTGTAACATTAATCTGGTAACGCTTCTACAAATAATTTTTCAGAATAACCGTTATATTCAAATAAAGTATAATTACAAAAACGTGATAATAAAATTAACGTAACTGATATGGGTGGTAGTAACCTTACAATATACAAGATAATATCACGATTTTAACGTGAGGCTCAAAATTTTCATATTTATCGAATAAATTGAAATTAGTTTTTTACACTGTCACTCATAAAAAATTATTGAAGTTATTCAACGAATTGAGTGTTATTTTTTATACACTTTCTGAGTTATATATACCTACTATTTATAAACAATTAACTAAATAATATTTAACATAAGGGATAATATGTTATTTAATTTTCAATGTCAAAATGATTATATGTCAAGTAAATAATAAAAAATATTTACAAACGTGAAAAAAAAATATCTTAAAAAAAATTGAAATTTGATGTTCAGATTAATATTCGTAGAATATCTCCAATAATGATTCATTAGTACATGTACATTTAATAAAACCCGTGAAGAGAGCTAATGTGGAAGCAATTAAAATACGCATCTCTTCGTCAACGTAGAACTAGACATCATTTTTTTTTTTAATTCTTAATTTTTTACTTCATTATCGCTACGCGCACCATCAAACTCGTTCTCGCTTTATATTACAATTTATCGTACAATGCAGAATTATACATAACAAAACGTTCAATGCCTTCGATGGCTCTGCAACGCTCATAACTATCGTATCACCTAAGACGTACACTAATTTTTTTAATACTTTACTATAATTTTTTGTTATTAATTTTTTATTTCTATGATACTCTTTCAATATCACTTCTCGTTTTTCCTCTTTCTCATGTTATATTAGTTCACTTTATAATTCAGCTTACATATATAAATGAGCGGTTGCTATTCGATACTTTATGGCCATATTGTTTCTGTTTATGTTCTTTCTGCCATGCATATTCATGCTTCAAGTTACCGACTTTGCTTTTCCTATCTTTTATCCCCTTATTCTTCCACGTTTACGGCACAAGCATAAGGTACAATCGTCATGACGCTATTTAATTAATTATTATAACGAAGCAGTTGCATTTATACAATGCTAACTTTCAGTAATTAATAATTATACATTTAATTGATTACGAAAACTTTATTTAACTTTATTTGGTTTTTTTTTAATATACCGATAACAAATTTTTTTGTATCGTACTAAAATCTCATTTTTTTCAATCACTCGGGTTTTAAATGTAAAGATACATTCATACAATTAGTCATTAAATAAGTATATACAATAATTTAAGAAATAATTAGTTGTCGATTTTTAACTAAAAATAAATAAGTAAATTCATCTTATTTTTATCATCTGTACAATAATTATTTATAAGATAATTGTTAAAAAGTGAATTTAAATGTAGATGAATGTAATTATTTTAATACCTATAATAAAGTTCTTCGATATTTTTTATGGATTAATTTAATATAGTATCAATAATTATTATAGAAAAGCTTCAACATATTTTGTTTAAAAATAATAAATAATAATTATAATTCTAGTAATAATGATAATAATAATTATTATACTTATAGATGTCGTTATGAATACGAATATGGAAATTGGTATATTTATAAATGAATATTTCAAAAATGCTATTAAGTATTTAAACGAGGTAATTCGCAATATAATTTGATTTCGAGGAATAGTATACCCTGAATAATTAAAGTAGATTATAACGACAAATTAAATTGATACAAATTTCTATTCATTCCTGTTTGGAAGGAAGAAGATAGAGGGGAAATTCTTGGCATTAAGAACGATTTATCTTCCACCACTATATCGGCAGTATTGGCTCTCATTTGCGGATTTGGTAATTTTACAATATCGATTTTTTATATATTTAACGTCTTTTTCTTTTCAATCATATTATAAAATTGACGAGCTTCGAATACTTTCTTTAACGTTCGAATATAGAATGCATTCTTTGATTAAATAAAGTTTATTTAGTTATTAAATTATTTATCCGATCAAATATAAGTTTTGACAAAATATGATTATCTATAATTACGATATACAGATCTTGTACATTTAGAACGAAATATATTTTTCTCACACTTATATTTAATCTCACATAATTATAGATGCTTTCACAAGATAAAAATTTGTAAATAATTTTACGCAACCATATATGATTACATAATTGTTATCACATTTGAATGCAAACATATTTTTCTTGAGTCAAATATTAAGAAAATGATTGCTGAAATTAAAAATAAATGAAGAAATAAAACAATGTGAAACACTTGTAAGTATATAAGCGGTGTAATTTTTTTTAAAGCTCGAAAGTTTTATTTAGCAACGTACCAAGCATGTACTTACTTTTTTCTTTATTTTTTCCATTTATTTAATTAATCTTTATAATCTTTGACACGAAAGAAGCTGCTTTCTGTATATTATATTTATATATCACATCAACGATGATCTCATAAAATCACATATATGATTTTTTTCTCTCGCTTAATCTTTTTTTATATAGAATCTTTGTGTATTATCTAATATATTACAGTGGAAGTTTCCTTTCTTTTTTTGCTTATAATAATTTATGAGTGTGAAATGTAGACACATGTAATAAAGTTGTGTTTTTTGTTCTTTCTAGAATTCATGCTTTGTTTTGGCATGATTTTATTAATTTTTGATTGGGCGACTTACAGTTACATTTATTTTTGTAAAGGTGTGCGACTGATGGCAACTTGAACAATTAATATATATGCAAGAAGGATCAAAAAACTAATTTTGTGGTTGTTTCTTATAAATATTTTTTATTTATATTATATTTGTCTATTTTTAATTCCGCGTCAGCTTATACGTTTTAAAGCAACTTTAAAGCAACTTTAAAGAGCTTATTTCAAAAAGAGAAGGAATGAAAAATTTTGATAATATCTGATTATATTTTTTACGACTTATTTTTTAATTTAACCCATTAAAATACGATAATGATTGGAATAACTTTTTTTTATATTCGCATTTTAAAAATTGATATTAAGATAACTCGAGAAACAATTATGCTCATGAGTAAATGTTAAAAAATCTACATAAATTTAACACTTGCTGAACGAGACCTCATACGTATTTTATGAATAATTTTCGATCTATTTCTCGTACAATATATTTAAATATAAAATTATTATTTAAGAATTTTTTGAATCAAATAAGTTAAATCATCATTAAAGTAAATAATAAATATTTATTAAGTAAAATAAGTATTTTATATGCTATATAAAACTATTGTATAGATATGATTAATTTTCAACTAATTATTTATTTTATTCAAATAGATTCAGCACTCTATTCCGATATTTTATCTTTAAAATATTAGTTTTTAAATTAACTCGTTTATTTTTTTACTTTTTATCACTACGTAACTTCTGGAAAATCATGTAAATTGTATGCTGATCTCGTTTATTTAATTTTTTCTTATTTCTTCGTTAACTATAAGAAGTGAAAAATTGGAGAGCGTGTTTGGGAAATATATCGTGTCATCATCGTCGCGACGCCAAATAATCCATATAAGAAAGTAATTTTTTCTTTTTACATTTATGTTTCGAATGGAAGAATATGGGAATGTCGTGTCATCAAATATATTTATTCTCTTTTATCTTTGGTTTAATTGTAATTCGAATCGTTAATTACTACTCGTAATAAGTTTAATGCAATATATAGATATACAAACACATCTATATATGTATATATATACCTATAGTTCGTATGTACAAATTATAAAATGTCTTCTTAATGTAAAAGTTGCTTTTTATTTCTAAAATTAAATAGCAGTATGATGTAGGTATAATTATTCTGTTAATTTTACTTAAAATCTACGACTTTTTTATTCGTTCAGACGCAAATCCTCCTACATTATTTGTTATTTTGTTCATCCTCGCTCTTCATTTATCTTTTCTATTTAATATTTTATGTGTTTCATCACATTTTTCTGAACATATTATCTGGAAATTTTTTATTACATTTAGTTTGAGCTCTTTTTTATTATTATGGTTTGGTTTTTATTAAATTGTTTTAAAGAATACTTTCTAATATTTAAAATATTTATCAGGATTTAATTTATATAGCTTTTTATACCCAATTTAATTAGAAATTTGGATTTATAATGCGCGATATCACCTCTTAAACTATAAAATAATAAAACTATTCGTTATTTTAATATATAATAAAATTAAACAATAAAAATGTATAAAATGTTGTTCAACTATATATAAATTGTAGTAATTGTAAAAATATTTATTTTATTTTAAAATTTAAGTTCAAATATTCAAATAGTTTTATTGAGTAAAATATTAAAATAAAATATTTTTTAGTCGTTCAGTTTATAAAATTTTTTTTTGATACTTATAAATTTAACGTAAGCTGTTATGTTTTATGAAATCTTCTGATATTTTAGATTTACTCGAAAAATAGTTATTACAAATAATAATCTTTAAATTTTTACAGTTTTAAAGAATATTCTCAATATTTCTTTTTTCTTATTATTTCAAGTTTATTAACAAATAAACTATGACGAGGTAATTTTTCAATTACTTGCATATAATTACGTAGCTCTTCATTCATTTTATAATTTCATTTCTTTCATCAACGTAAGTAACTTTGTTTTTCTTTTTTATTTAATCATTCGTACATCAACTTTCTATAGTATATTAGAAGATAAGTTTGCGCTTTTTTGCGGCTGTCTTCGATTGTTTTTTTAATTATTTATCTAGATATTTTTATTAATAAATTTTTTATTTATTAAATATTAATAATTCTTTTTATTCAGATGAAAAAGGAAAGGTTAAATCGTGCGATCTCTTTCGTATTCGTGGAACATTTTTAGGATAAAAGATGATTTTCATGTAATTAAATTTTCTTTCTTTTTTTGTATTATTTTTACATTCGCTCTGTCTCTATTTTTCTTTCAATCCTTTTCTATCTCTTTCATCAATGTAATTCTTCAATATATAATGTTTATATAAGCTCATCCGATTCACGGGTGATACGGTCGATATTTTTTTATTGTTGAGAGAAGTTAGAAATTTTTAAATGAAAATCTAGTATCTCTACCATATATGCATGTACTAGTTACGAATTTTGGTGAGGCACCACAGGGGAGACTATAATAGCTATACAGGAAAAATCGCTCCCATCCACTTATGTTTTTCTGTTCGTGTAATATCACGATTGGAAAATTTTCTAGGAGTCGACCAAAATTTGTTTTTATTGCGCACATCTAAAACTTTTCATCTAAATATAACTTTATCGTCGTTAGTCTTCATCTCAACTCGTTATATATTCTTCGTATTATTTACGTTTTTCGAATATGAGTTACTTCATTTCCTATCTACTCATTAGTTTAACTAATTATCTACCGATTTAGAAAAAATCGTTTCTCGTTTCACTTCTTGTATCACGAGAAAAAAGAAAGAGAGGTCTAAACTACACTGTTTATTAATAACCTTAACACTACTAAATAATTTTGAATTTTCAAAGATGAAACAATTTTACCGTGTTTCAAGATTTTCGTTTTCACGTCCCTAAATTATGAATCAAAAATGCATTTTATTCCGAAACATTATGCACAGACAAACTGCCAGATATACCGAGCTAGCATTGGCTTTTCTATAATATCGATGAATCAGTTAACATCTTAAATTTTTATTGGTCTAGTGTTGCAGTATTGGGCCCGGCACTGGTTCATAAGATCAGGCTAACGATCACATTTGGTGGATCCATGTCGAACGCAGATCCTAGTTTATGTATATGGTCAAATCTGATTGGTCGGAAAGGTTGTAGCGAAGCCTAACAGTATAAAGTGTTTGGCTAGATCACACTACTGCCAGTCTTTCTCCACGACGTCAAAAAGAATAGGAAAAGGAAGTGAAAATTACCGTAAGTAGCAAAGAACTAGAAATATCTCTCTTCTCTCTCTCTCTCTCTCTCTCTCTCTCTCTCTCTCTCTCTCTCTCTCTCTCGCTATCTATCTTTCTTCGTCCCCTTTTCCTCCACCCGCCGGCGCGTATCGACCGGGCAGCTCATTTTAGTCTTCGCAGGTAGCTTAGACGATGAAACCATCACCTCGGAGGATCGTGGAGTTGTCGCTAGAGGGAGTCTCGTCGAGTAGCCTTCGAATCGTTTTCGAGCGATCAGATACTGGCCCTGTGCTGATAGATTGGTGGCAGCTGCAGCAGCGGTGCGAGCGAAGGTGGTCTCATCGCGTACTCGTGTTGCGGCAGGTCGGGGAGATCCGAGTGGTAGTGCTCTTGCTGGTGCTGGTAATTTTCGTGCTCGAGAGTATCGTCGTCGATAGAACTGCTAACGGGCATCGGCTGCATCGGCAGCAAGTGGGAAATCTTACCAGGGGATCGGCGAACTGTGAATCGTGGTCTCCGTCTTTTTTTATAGAAACCGCTGCAACGACAGCTGCAGACTGAGGCGTCGTCGTCGAGCGATATCGAGTCCCCCTGGGTTCCGAGCTGACCCGAGAGAATCGAGCCATTGGCTGTTATCACGTCGCCTTCCAGCCGCACCGCTCCTTGTGCCGCCTATAAGAAAAAATACGTTGTACTTTCTTGGAGTTATTGCTATTCGACTATATTGTTATTGCATTATTATCTTACGCGATAAAAAGAAAACAAAACGGTACTTTTTATCGCTAATTATATTTTTATCATGCTTTAATATTCAAGAATTTCCTTTTATCACGCGTAAACGATTATTCTTTCATTTTTTTAAAAGAATGTCAATGGATGTATTTTTATAAAATACAATAACGCGTCTAGCGATGGAAATAGTATGGTTAAAATTCAAACTCAGTACCACGATAACAATTTATTACTGATTATGAAAATTAATATCACTATATGTATATACATCATACTGTATAGAATTTTATGTACGAAATATATTTAATTTACTTTTTAATTGATTGACTCCAAATGAAAAGTTTCGAATCAGGAGTTATGTTTGGTTTCAAACACTTTTTTACAAATAACCAATTTTATATTATTTACGATAAAATAATATAATTAAAAATTCGAAAAATATTGTAGTTTAGTACGAGTGTCAATTTTTTAAAATATTAATCTTAATGAAATTAATGTTTTATTAATAATATAGATGCATTAACAAATAGAACAATTAAAAAAGAGAAAAATTTTTTTTCGGGGATCATCTCAACTATTTACCGCAATAGCGCACATTTATAAAAAGCTAAGTGCAGTATTGCAAATATAAATTCACTTTAGATTTTCGATATAGTACAAAATAATTGAGTAATTGAATTTTACGACCTTAATGCGTTAAATATTCTTGTATTAAATTACCATTACAAATATTACATTTTTTTATTAATCATAAAATCAATATCAACCCTTTTAATAGATGTTATCCAATACATGAATTCACACACATTTTAATATTAACGAGTAAGCAGTGTATGATACGCTTGTATATGTATAAGTATACGCTTGCACGTTCGTTTGGATTTTTTTAAAGATACGAAGTTCTTGATTACTTGAAGAGCTTCAGCCTCGTCTCGTCTTTCATCTTCCGTATTCATAGTAACGAATCTGAGCACGAGCAAGTTGAGGGAGGCGGCTACGATCGCCAAGCCGAACAGAATGAAGATCAGGGCGAACATGACGTACTCCGGCTTGTTATCAAGAGCATTGTCCTTCTGCAGAGCCACCATATCGCCGAAGCCAATTGTCGTCAGCGTGATGAAGCAGTAGTAGACGGAGTCAAAATAGGACCAGCCCTCGTAACAGGAGAATGCCGCGGCACCCCCGGCGATAGTCAGGATCGACAAGGTCGTCACCACGCAGATTAAGTTGATTTCCGAAGCCTGTGGAAAGGATCATTTCAATGAATATTCATGTACTATCAAATGCATACTACTTGCATCGGTGTGTCATAAAAATTTATCGATAGGTGCCTTATTATTTAACTAATGGATCAATGTGTGCTCAGGCGTTACTCGGTATATAAATTGGATCAACTATTTTAAATTTCGAAAAAGAAGCTACTTGCAATGTGAAATTTTAATATTTTAACTGGGTTAAATTAAATTAATTCAATACGTATAGATCAATTCATAAATTTTAATTTTAACTGAATTTATTTTCGAAAAATTAAATTCATGGAAAAATGTAAGATTTTAAAGGAAAAAGAAGCGGTTATCACATGTGAAATTTTATAAACGATGGTTCTAAGTTCTTTCAAGATATTTCTGACAGATTTATAAATGTCTAAAATGTTTTGCAACGAAAATATATCTTTATTTAATATGAATATTTCTTTATCTAGATTAATCTATAGAATTTTCTATTCCAAAGAAATGCATAGAAAAATACAAAATAAAATACAAAATATTTTGCCAAACAAAAATGTTTTCAAAAATTTAATTTAACTTATATTTAAGTGAATTGTAATTTTTTATTAATTTTTTTAATTGAAAAGGGTTAAAAATAATTAAATAAATAGCTTACTTGTAATCGAAATAAATGAATAACTTTATAAATATTTTATTTTGTTGTTTTATTTTCTAAGCAAGTATTAAAATACGTCAGTAATTACGAATTTTCATAACATTTTTAAATATCTTTTTGTTAGTTAAAAAAAATACTTTTTTGAAAAAATTACTATATTTAATTTTAATAAATTCATAGAAATATTTTCGATATCAACTCCATGTAAAGGTTATATTATTATTCATATGAAAGGTCTAGTTTACTGGTTTACCGAAAGAAGTTCATAAATATTTTTACTTTTTTGAAAAACCAATACTGAATATATTAATACGGATTAAAAAAATAATTGCTTCTTAATTTAAACAGATCTTTTCAGTCTATATAGAACGTATGGGTAATCAAAAGAATAAAATAATACGATGAAAAAAATTTGAGAATGAATGACTCTAAAAGAAAAACCAATATTTAATCAGTGTAGAAAAATTTAATAACATTTTAGATTTTAAATCCAAGTAAATAATCAAAATATTTTTATTTTATAACCGAAATTTATAATTTTATTTTATTTGTATTTTATTGCCTCAAATTTTAATTTAAACTTCGTTGATTTAAATTAAATTTAATATTCGTTAAAAAGTTATAGTGTACGTATTTAATTATTAATTCATTGAATTATAGTGAGAAGATAAAACTTCTTTAAAGAATCACGATGATTAAAATTATTCAAAATAATGATAAATCGTTATTTAAAATTCAATGTAATTTTTAAAAATATTTTCTAAAGCTTAAATTTTAATGTTTAACAAAATTTTAGCTCTAGAAATTTATAATAAATAAGATCAATAATAAATACCAAGCATTTCATATTTCTGTAAATTGAATCGTTTTAAATTTGAATCTTTCTGATTTTAATTTTAAAAAATTTATGTAAAACTCAGAAATTTATATCTTCTGGGTTATATTGATCTGATTTAAAACGACCCTACTGCGAAATATTTCACGTAAAATTTGAAATTCAATTTGTCACAAATCAACAAGAATTTTATGCTGTGAGTTTGAGAAATATTTGTAACAAAGTAAAACCAAAAATACGATTTAAAAACGGTTATTTCGATAAATAAATGGATTCAGTAATTCATAATGTAATATTTTGTATACGTTTCATGCACGTTACTTTATAAAAACGAATGAATTAATAATCATTCTTTTCTTCTATTTTGATATGAACATCTATATTTATATATACAATAATTTTAATTGATATTTTAAGAAAACGAATAATTAATTAAAATTCTATTCGTAAAAAAAAATTTCGACGAAGAAGCCAAGAAATACGTTGATGTAATTAATTTTTAAGAATGCACTATAAAATTAGATAAGCAAGGTTTCAACTCATTCTCTTCACACAAAGCATTTACTTTTTTATTCGCGGTAGTCGTTTTTTTCGCATTGCAAATAGAATAGATAGCGCAAGAAAGTTAAGATCCAGTCACCCTAAGATACGATAAAACTTTTATCGATTTCAGTTTCCAATCCGAATATTTAACACTAAGCAATTAGTTCCTGAGCTTTCTTACACTCGAGTGCATACACTTAGTCTTGAAAGCATTGCGAGGCGCGTGTAAATGCAAATCGCCCCCAGCTCGTAATAATGCACCGACTGTACAGTTCGAAAAAGGCGAAGTTGCTGGGAACAGACGCTTCGAGGGAGTGGAAAATCGGCTTTTACCTGAATGTCCTTGCAGTTGAGAAGCCGCTTTACGTTTCGTATAACAACCGAAGAGAACTTGTTCAGTCGTTCTCCTATGCTCTGGAACATTACGAGACCCAGTGGGATACCAACGATCGCGTAGAACATGGTGAAGAGCTTGCCGCTTATCGTGTTCGGCGTTGAGTGCCCGTAGCCTGTGTACATATAAGTTCAAAAGCGCAGCGTTTCAACAGCAACTAGAACTTCTTTTGATGGTTCGAATGTCTCGAGGACTCGGAGGTGTTGATTTACCGACACGGAAATTTACTTTTCACTTACGATCATGCGATATTTTAACTCGAACGATTCGGTAAGTTATTCAATTTATTGTTTTACGTTTCATTACCGATGGCTCGATTAAAACTGTTTCCTCGATTTGGTAAAAATTAAATACGAATTTGGTTATTAAATACTGTATGTTAAATGTATATCTCTCGTTACGAATTTACTTATTCCTTACGTTTATTTTAAAACGAATATTTTTATGGTTCAAACTAAATATCGCGATAACGAGTACTTAAAGAAGCTGCATATATTTTTCATAATGAATCGACAAAGATATTTTTTCTTTAATGTAATAGCTTAATCATAATGTGAATTTTACAGTATTTTTTCATTTCGTATAACATTTTACATTCGCATTGTCCATGAAAATTAATTAATTGAAATGAATTTTTATTTCGGTTTTATAATCAATTAGTGCTTACGTATTAAAATGTACTAATTTTCTTAATTTCTCTTAACTCGGTCATTATTAAAATTAGCTGGTTATTTTACAATTTAACATTTGTTTCCACTAATTTATAAATACATATTCAAGTTTATGTTTAGTCATTGAACTTTTACCACTTATAATTTTTTAATTCACTTTTATTTGTATTTATTTAATGGTTATAGATTTAGATCGTTTTAAACTCTGCTGAAAAAATGAAATTGCTCGTACATGCTGTCACTCTATAACCTCGTGGTTTATTTTAAGAAAAAGGAAATGTAATCAATAATATATCTATTAATTTAATTAGAGTTTGCTTGTAAATATAATATATTTTAATATTTATAAAGAAAGGTTAACGTCTTTACCAATTGTAGTGAGTACAGTGGTGGCGTAGTAAAACGCCCCCGCAAATTTCCACTGTTGTCCGGCTTTATGAGGCTCTGTTTTCAGCACCACCGTCTCCATGATCTTGAAGTCGTCCGCACTTATATTATATTTGCGTATAACCATTCTTTCAATGGCTAAAAAGAAATTATTTTATTATGTTAACATTTACTCTATTATACAGAATACCCTTCAATGAAATTATATTATTGATGCATTTTGACAGAGATTTAATTCTATATCCAATTATTTATTTTGTGAAATTCAAATATTTTAATTAACGAGTCAAAAAAGTTAATTTAAAAATTAATTTATAATAAAAGATATAATAATATTTTAATTAATAAGTTTTTTCTGTCAAAGATTATCAGAAAAATTTTATTGTCTTACTTTTAAACTTTCGATTATGTAGTAATAAAATAAACATTTTTTATTCTATATTTATAATTACAGAAAAAATTATATAAAAAATTGAAGTTCATTTTTCATTAAAAATTAAAAATCAAGAATACGTATTCAAAAAATACTAGGATCATAAAAAAAATTACACGTCATTACATGAGTAATTTAATTTTATGTATAATTATAAAATTATTATATTTTTAGTATTATTTAACAATATGATATTTATTCACTATACTATAAAAAGAAATTAATAAAGAATTATATAAGTATGATTATGTAAACTAAAGTTTTTTGATTTCTGTAACCGTTGCCTCGTTATCTTGAAGACTCGATAAAGTCGAGAAATTTTATTTTATTTACTTAGTAAAATACTCTTATGTAAGGATTCAAAAATTCTATCTGCAAATTATATGTTTTATATATAAATAGACAATAAAATTCTAGAAAATTCTCGTACAATAAACTGCTTATTATTATTGCAAAGGTGAATATATATTAAAAAGTGGAAGTGTAAATATATATGAATATAGGAGTGATGGTAGTATTAAAATTTATTATAAAAATTGCAACTGAATATTTGTTTATTAAAGATTTATTACTGTTAATGTGGGCTTTAATATGCATAATAAAAGCAATACTTGCTTGGTTTTGATTCAAATATTTAAATGAAGATTTATGAAATACAATTGGATAGACATTTAATTAATAATAAACATTAATAATGAATATATAATTCTTGGATATATATGAATATATAAAGTATAATATGATATCGAACTCAGTATTTTATCTGTCGTAGATGAAAAAATTTTTGTATTTTTCTGAATTTTTTTATAGTTTTACTAATTTTAATAGAAACATCAATTTTTTAATTGTAAAATAATTCTTTTTAAAAAATAAGACTAACTGTAGGATCGTTAATAGAAAAATGTTCGATAAAAACTATATTTAATTTTGTCATTGATTTTTTTCGGTGTATATTAATATTTAAATAAAAATATTTGTAATAGAATTATATTCAAACGTAAGTTCTTGATAATAAGCATTAGAAATAACGAACTATTCAATTTAATTAGGCTTTATTGAAATTTTGTAAAGACAGCATTTTGAAAGTGCAAAATGATTATTTAAGTTAAAAGTTATTTTTGTTCTGCACAATTAATTTTATTATATAAAAATTTTTTTCTTAATTCATCTATTATTGATAAATCATATATTATCTATTATATAAATAAATCTAATTTTAACATTTGTTATCTATATTAAATGTTTAATATTTTTAACAACATTATAAATATTATGATAAAATGAATTTTGAATGCGAAAAAATAACTCATCAAGCTAAACTACTTACATAAATTTCAGTGATAATACATTATACTAAAAGGAGAAAGTACTATTTTCTGGCAAAAACGTAATGATAATTAAAAGGATAATGATAATTAAATTTTAAACTCATTAAAAATATATACATGTGAATGTAACTTATTCATTAATAATAATCAATGTTTATAAGTTTATCAATGTGAAAATTAAGAAAGTTCTTGAATTTAAACATTTACTTATATTGCATATTCTATGCTATTTAATATATTTAATTACAGTTAAATATATGTTATAAATAATTTATTTACTTTGTCATTAAACGCAAATAATATTAAATTATAATTAAACTTTTTTTTCAAATCATTATAATATATATATATCAAAATTTCAGTAAAAAAAATAATAATTAATTTAAAAATGTACACTAATTTCATAAAAACTTTTAAATTTATTTGACTTTTAAGACTTCTTGATAAATATGTTCCTGATAAAATTTCAACTGTAAAATGCTTTTAGTATTCATAAATGTGTATTTTATTTTTTATATTTATTTCGTTAAATAATTTTTAAATATTTTTATATTATTATTATATTAAAATAAATGTCAAATTCATTACACAGTAATTAAAAATGTGATTTCAATTTTTTTAGACTTTGTTATATTTTATATATGTATATACATAGTCTTTTATTTTATAGAAAAATTGATAATTTTACATGATTTAAAGTTACTTGAATTTTCATGTTATAAATATCTTTTTTTTGTAATAGGATTTTATTTTCAGAGTGGAAAAGCAAGAGTTTTAGTCTTGTTGATGTAAGTACTATAGAATTGTGTGGCTGGATCCAGTATTTTTCACTTGAACATAAATTTATTCGTCAAAAAATTCATTAACGCTAACATTTTTATCTTTGCCATTAGTAGAATTTAGTATAGAATTTACTTTTATTTTCAGTTTCTCTTCTTTATAGTTACCTAAAATATTTTATTAAAGTTTTCATTTTTCCGTTTTTCCTTGTTTAAAAAATGTATATTTAAGCGTGTTAAAGACAAGTTAAATCAAATTAAGAATGTAGGTTATTCTTAACATAAACATGCATACATATTTTAATTTAGTTAGTGTATTTTTTGACATAAAAAATAATAATATAACATACAGCATAATTTGTGTATTTAGCGAAATAAATTCGATAAATTAAATAATCATTCATTGATGAACCATTCCAGTCACGGAAAAATCTAAAATAATACAATTGCAAATACATATATTACTAAAAAATAGATCTGCTCTTTGAGGTAATATGTAAATGCTCATGAGATATTTACCGTCCAGAGCTTCTTTACGTCGTTTCTCCGTCTCGGACTCGAGAAAGTCGAAGACTGCTGCGCCAACGAGGAGATAGGTAAACGTGCAGACGATCAACGATAAAGTCCGGACGTTTTGCTTCTTCATTCTCTAGTGAGCCACATGCTCACTAGCTGGGCCTCGGCCCCAACTACGTGCATTGCTTAGTGGCACACAAGTGGATGGGATGTCGGGCCCATGCCGGCCGCCCCTGCACCCGTTAACAGAACAGGCCACCCATAAACTGTCAACCAATGATGCTCCAATGGCCTCTTGATTCGGTCACCCTTCCGGCAGTTGATTGCTTCACCTGCATCTAAATGTGCAAGTGCGTAGTTAGTCCTCGTGTAGCTAAATTTATTTAATTTTTTGTTAAAAGTGTAAGAACGTAGACTTAATTTCATGGTACTTCGAATTCTAGTTCAATAAAGTTTAATGGAATTATTAATCCCACTTTTAAGTATTATTACAATTATAGTTTCATTTTATTTTATGTATTGTTCATTCGAGTCTTTTCGGTAATGTTCCACGTTATTTTTGCTAAAATTGAAAGTAAAATAATTTATTGTAACAAATGAATTTATTTATATTATATATTATTATAATTACGATGATTTTTATTTAAAATATTTGAAATACGGACGTAATGAAATATATATAGATTTGTTACGATCTATTAAATAATCAATTTTGAAAATCTATATCGAATATTGTAATTTGATTTACATAAGTTCGATGTATCATCATTCAAAATATTCTGAATTAAAATTAGAATTAATGACAAATTTTTTTTAATATTACCACGTAGATACATTTTTTGTAAATGATACGAAAATAAAATATTAGCCTAGAAAATGATTTCGGCTGTTATTGAAATAATAAATGCAATTTACATTTTCTTTATAATATTGTTTAAAAAATCTTAGAAAACTTTTATTTAACTATAAATTAGTAAATATTAAAAAATAGTAGGTATCTAAAACATTAGTATATACAGTGCAAACAAATTAATATTAATATTTTAATTTTTTTAGTTAAATTTATGTATTAATATTATTTTACTTATTACTCGGTAATTAAATATGTTTTAATTTTATTTTCAAACAATCTAACGTAATTTATAGTAATTTTTTAAAAACATAGTACCAAATGAGAAATTTTCATTTTTTGCATATTTGATAGTTGATTTAATACGTAATTATTTTTTATAGATTAGGTAATAGAGAGACATTATTTTGAGTTTATTTTTCTTAAATTTTAATTTTTAGAATAAAATAATTACATTATATCATTAAAATTGTTGTTAATTATAAAAAAGAAAATAAATTTGAAAATTGTATGATATTGGTATACGATTTTTATTACTAATTTCAATAATAATGTGTACAATAATTTTTGTAAAATGATTTCACAAGTTACTAATTTTAATTAAAAACTTTTGATCGATAAAAATGTATTCATTATTGTTGTACAAAATTCAATATTATTTCTTTATAATATTTTTAATACTTTGGAAAAAATGAAAGATTTCTTCAATTTATAAAATATATAAGTATACAAAAGAATCAATTTTTTGTATTCATTTTAATAAAGCACGTAAGATTACAAAAAATCATCATTATCAGTCTACAATCATAAGTAGTTTTAGAATCATATAAAAAATAAATTATTACACCTGCGGAAAAAAGGATAATTAAAACAAACACTTTACGTAATTACTCTACATAATTTTCCTTCAACGCGTCAATGTCCTCAACTATCAACTTCAGAATCTATCACTAACTACTAACTTCTCGAAGCGTTTCTCGAAGCTACATTTTTTTGAGCATTAAATTACCAATCACTGGTTTACACCCACTTAGAATTCGAAAGCAGCTTCGCTCAGCTCACCAGCTTTGTATTCAGGTGTAAAAAGTAAAAAAGAAGAGAAAAACAAGGAAGGATACTTACTCGCAGCCAGTTTGAGAGTCTTCTTCGCACGCTTCAAGAGCCCGAGCAGAAAGTTATGGCAGTGCTTTCGCTGCTCCCACTGCCACGAGGTCTCCATTCCTTTGCTTAACTACAGCCTCCTCCTTCAGAGTTCACTGTAACATCAGCATTAAGAAAATATTGTATTCATAAAATCTGGGCCTATTGTATTACGTGGTGATATTTCGTTATTATTTATATTCATGTTTCTGAAATATTGCATTCGTAGTACAAGTGGATTGATCTACGAGGTTGTTAGTCGAAGGAAAATATTTTTTCTTTAAAATAAACGTATTATTATAATAAAATAAATAAATAATATTTATATATATATATAATTTATAGTAATAAAGAAACAATTTAATTTTAAAACTAAATTTAGTTCTAGAGTTATTTTATTTATTAATCTGTAAATTAGTATTACATTGAAAAGTGAATTATCGAAAGATTTTATAATTCGTACAATAGTGAAGTAAGATGTCTAATTAGCTTATTTATAATGATTAAAATATTTAAAAAGATGAATGAAATTGTAGGAAATAAATGAAAATTTGAAATCCGATGCATAATAAACTCTTATGTAAACATAGCATAGATTCGAATTTCCATTCAAATACATAAGTAATAAATACGTCTAATCAACACCTACGCCAAGAAATAATAAGTTTGATTATCTGTTCTCTTAAATTCATCGAAATCTAATAGTGATTCTCAAGTTAGTATTAACAATAGTGCTATGAAACATAAATCATCGTCTTGCCTCTCGCAGCAAGGAAATAAAACGCTAAAAGCGTCGTCGATACTTTTGGATGCCCAAGCGCTCAGCTATAAATCAAATTCCGCTCAGTGTATAAAAAGAAAGATAGACATAGAGATATAGATGGAGATAAAGGAGCATGAGAAAAAGACAATCAGATATACTTGGATAAGGGAATGACCGGAGAAATGTAGAAAAAGGCTCACTCGCAATGTATGCTATACAAGCAATGTGCACGCATGTAGATAACGCACGGGCTTACCGAACTTCTGTGCATCTTTTCGATTTGCGCGTAGGTGTTTCAGCAAAAATGATCAGCTGACGTTGCAGCTGAAGTACCTGTGTTTGTACAAAATCCCATCTCCCTTTCTTCTTCCTGCTTGCTCTTTTTTGCGAGCAAGATTGTGTGCACTTCCATAAATTCAGATATTAGCCACGTCATCTTTTATTCATCAGCGCGTGCTTTTTATATTTCCACTTAAGAGGCTCGAATTCAGTTATTGTAGCATACGCATTCGCGATCAATAGTAGTTTAAGCTTGCAATATCACAAAATGAATCCTCAGTAAAGACTTGATCGGCCTTAATCGGAACGCTATTACTATAAAATGCTGCTTTCGATCGCATCTGTATGCCTATAACATTTGATACATTTGTAATTGGATCATCCGAGTTTTTACCCGTTTTAATTACTTTTACATACACTCCGATATTTTTGTTAATTTTTTAGAAAATAGTTCGAAATAGTAGTTTTCACAAATTATTTCACTGAATGTAAAATATTTATTTTGAAATATTTTAAGAAAAAACAAGAATATATAATATCTTAAAGTTAAATACTAATATCTAGTCTATATATAATTATTAATAACTTGTATTATTAGATTTTTGGTATTAAAATTTCATTTCAATATAAATAAAAAACAAGAGTACACCTTACTTTAGTTATAATTCATCGATAGAAATTGAATTTTTTAAATTCTGTTTTTAAATAACATATTTTATAGTTAATGTATCTTTATTACTTGAATATTTATATTAATTTTATACATGAATATGTACGATTATTTGGAATACATTATTTTTTATAATTATTTATATTTAATGTAATAGTTTAAAATGTAGACAATTTTTATAAGATTTTAATTAAAAAATTGTTAATTAAAAGACTGCACTTTATTAAAAATCTAATAAAATAAATTAATAATAAAAATTAAATAATATTTATATAAATTTGTATATGTAAATTTCTTTATAAGCTATTAAAGTAATCATTATTATTTAATCTTTAATCGATAAACCAAAACATCGGATGAATTGAATTAAAACATTTTTAGAATCTGTGTTTTTTTGTAAAAGTGATTTTTTATGGCTATGACTAAATAAAGCTATTTAAAATATCGTACACGTTTTTTCTAACGTATAAAACAAATGAAAATTCTTGTCATTTATTAATTTGAGCGTAGTTATACTAGATTGCGGTAGTGCATGTAAGTCTGGTCATAATATAGAAATAAGAATGCAAATTGTATATACATAAAATGTCATTATTTTATGTACAATTCTTGTGAATAAAAATCTTTTCGACTTTTGATTTTTTTCATATATTTTTCTTTATTGTCTTTAATATTACTATATATCCTTTATCAATGTTACAAATTTCATGAATTTCTTTGTCTTTTAATCGAAAAGCGTTTTTTATTCGTTGGTTGGATTTCTAAAAAATATTTCTTGAATTCTAAATATGTCAGCAAAATATTCATCATTATGCAGTGGTATATTTGATTTATTCAAAGAAATAACAAGTGAATAAAAATTTACAATTTCAAGATGTTTTTACATCGATTATTTAAAAAAATAATTCTTAAAAATATATGAAATTTAAGAAATTACTAAATAATCTATTACACTGTTTTATAGAATGAAATATTGCTAGGATATATTTGATTAGATTATTGTTAATATTTAATCAACTTTTTATTTACCTGAAAAATTTTAATATCAATTGCAAAAATATTCATGGAAATTCAATTTACTAAAATATGATACATACATACGTGAATATTTTTAAATGTATATTTATAATAGATTAAAAATTTAGCTCAGTATAATGTTGTAATTCTGTAATTATATTTTATAGTATTTAATACTTTAGAAAAGATCGGTGACGACGTTTTTGCGTCTATATTCTAAAAAAACACTTAAAAAACAAGGTTGAAATCAATCGCAGTGCATTATTTGTGCTCTCGCGTACCGCGTGTCTTGGAAGGAAAACTCGCCCGGATTCCCTGTAAGATTTTCCGCAGTTACTCTATTACTGGCGTTGCAGGCCCATGAATAATGCAAAAGTGAGACGCGTGTATCCGCTTACATGGAAACTCTGGACCACTATCGTGATGCTCATTACTGCCCCGTCCCAACCCTCCATGAGTCTTTGGGACAACATCAAATACGAGTCGTCTTCGCTCGGTATATGTAAATAACCTCGCGCATATCGTTCCTGTAAAGTTTTTGTATTGAGATACTTATGTTGGAAGGAATTAAAATTAAAGTGAGATTCTGCTTGGTTGCCACGGTACTTGAACTCTCTAGTTAAAAATGAAGTCAAAAATGAAACTAAAAAGCCCTACTTTAAGTATTTGAGTAACAAATTATTTTTGATTCTCAATGTCAATTCATTATTTAATAACGAATCATTCTACAATAATTATTTTATTACGTAAATTTGAAACTTTTAGTAGATAGTTTTAATATCTACATTTTACATTTCATAGTATTTTTATATTTATAAGAATTAAAATAATATTATTATAAATTATTTAAATAATATTATTTATTTCGAAATTTCTTCTTATTATTTATTTCAAATATCTTTACTCATGTGGTTTCAGCTTTTTTAAATAATTCAAAATTTTATTAAAAATCTTTTTCATACGGAATATTCAAAAGAATCACAGAAAACTTTAATTAAAAAAATATATTTATAAAATTATTTTTCGTGAATGTCGAAAATATGAAATCGGTTAATCGAATGCTTAAAATAAAATTTATTTAGATTAAAAAAAAAGTTTAGATGTACATTATAATTGACAATCTCATTAGATTATAATTATTTAATGTGTAAAATTATTTATTTGTGTATATTTGTTCTAATAAATCAAATAATTTCAAAGAGCCACCAAAGTTAGAGAATGCGCAAGAAGATTATACGCATGACCTGTGTTCAATTTTGTTGCGAGCGTACGATACACGACTGTTAAAATTAAAAAGCAGTTAACTTTAGTTTGAGTAATTTTTATTTCTACTTTAGTAATAAATTTCCTAAAATGCACTGTGAAATAAATGTATAAAATTTCAATATAATTATTAGAAGTTTTTATTGAATACTTTTTGTAAAAATGTACAAAGAAACTCAGTATCATGTACACCAGTGCTTTGATGATGTTCTTTTAATTAATGTTTGTACACGAACTTTAAATTTCTCGTAAAATATGCTCATGTAATTATAAAATAACGACGGAAATATTCATTCTGTGGAAGATAAAAACTAAAATTAAAGTGAAAAGAATAATTAATGAAATTAATGTACCAACAAAGTAAATTCTAAGATGTCTAACATATGCAATATCAAACTTCTAACGTATAGATCATCAAACTGAATTTATAAAATTATTAATCTATAAATTCTTAAAGATGTTCGTATAAAACTAAATTACGTCACCACGTAAAGAGCATTCATTATTTCCTTGTTCAAGTTTTTTGTAATAAAAATAAATATTTCTAAATCAGATTAAATTGATTAAAGTCTTTGAATATTTTTAAATTAATATTGGTTATAAATTTATTGAATTTCGCTATAGAAAATTACTGCAAGGAGTTTATAGTGATTGATCGGAAATATTCTAATGAAAATGTTTGTAATACATGTTGTACAAAAATTAATTTAAACTCTTGTAAATTATAATTAAAATTGTGGTTGCAGAATGAAAATTAATTCATTTAAGGACTGATAAATTTTGATTTTATTACAATATTGAAGTATATATTTAATAAAAAATCTTAATATATAACTATTTTATCAATGTCTTACCCTTAGTTTCTTTTAAACTTTCTGTTGAATATTTTATTAGTTAAATTTATAAAGGAATAAATATTTCTATTTAGATTACAGTTTTTAATTATCAAAGTATAAAAATGTAGTTTTGACATAAAATAATCTGATATAAGATAATTTATTTTAAAATAAAAATATTTATAATAAAATTAAAATTTATATCACTATGTATATGATTATATTATATAATTTAAGATGTTAGATGCTTAAACTGATTATAAAAATTTGACACACTGTAATAATTTTTTCCAAGTAAATATATCATAAATCTTCATTAGATATTTTGAAAGAGTCAGTTTGCATTTGGTACTCTTTATATTCGAGTAATGAAATATTGAGTAAAAATTACAAGATTCTTAGAAATATAATAATATTCTATACAAAATCTAGTTCTTATTTATTAATAGATTAAAAAAATGAATTAAACTTTGCAACTTAATTTATGTATTTTCTTAACAAATAAGAAGTACATCAAGGTATTTTATTTTTTTATAAATACAGTTAAGGAATAAAACTAACATATGAATTCATTTATAAAAATTTATTCCAAGGTAATAATTTCCATTAAATATTCGATATTAATTTAGTAATTTAACATATTTTATAATATTTTTATATTGGATTTTCAAGTAAAATTTAATATTATACCTGTTTTAAATTTATTAATAAAATATTTTTTGAATTGTTAAATAAAATTTAATAAATACAATCTTTTAATGATCAACATAGAATTTTTATTTTATGTCTTACTGAAATTAATTTGAAGTAAAATTATATCTTTAATAGTTTTTCTGATAATATTATAGCTTAAAAGTCATGGTCACATACAATAAAAATAAATGATTATTATAAACAAAAATTATACTAATAATAATAATTTACATAGCTCATTAATTAAACGAGAAATTTCGAATCGTAAATACTGCTTAAACTCTCGAAGGAAATTTTTATTAATTTCGATATATATTATAGAAAATCCATACATTCGCTGCCTACAGATGTTTGATTGGTCTGACTATTTAATCCTAATTTTTATAAATTATTTAATTATATAATAATATATTATATTATTCAGAAGAAAACAAAGAAATAACAAACATTATAAAATAATCTGATTATAAATCTAATTCTATTATACTAATTTTGTAAAAATCTCTACTTATTAATCTAATTTGGTATTCCATTTAAACAAGAATAAAATCATAGTAACTAATTGATTAAATTGCAATTGTCAGCATATTTCATATTCATTTATCTAGTTATAATTAAAAATAAATATAAATATTTTTAACATTTCTAAGTAATTATTGTTAAATATCTGTAGTCATTCAACTCGCGTGGTTATAATCGTTGGTAATATCAACTTATCATTCATGGACTCTTAAAATCACGCCCACTTTATCAATTACTATTAATACTTTTATGTAATGTTATCGATATTCAATAATTGAATGAGGTGATTATCTTTAAAGTATGATTATTTTCAGAAAGTCTTGGGTTACTTTTATGTGGTTGCTTAGTCACGATATTTTAATTACAGGATCCACGGTACTGAGGATAATTAATTACGTTTATGTAGTATTTTCGAAAAGATCGTTTGAATCGCAAATATTATAAGAATATTTTGCATTTATTACTTAATAAATCGTTTACATATTGGAAAATTATAAGTTACAATCTACTTCAGTTTGTCGTGATAATTTTACGATTAACAGATCTATTAGAATGCATATTAAAAATAATAATAAAATAAGAATTTGTATAATTACAAGATATACTTAATGTAGTTGTATAAGAGATTCTAATTTCAAGTTGTATTGAATTTAAAGAATATTATTAAGTCTCATATATATATATATTCAAATAAATGACATTTGTAGCGATGTCAAACATTTCACACTATACGTGTACGTAATAGGTTAAATATAGGATAAGATTCAAATAAATTGAATTTTTATTTTTAAAAATATAAATACTTTGTTTATTGATACATGTAGCTATATCGATTTACAGTAGTATTCACTTATTGAATTTATCTTATATCACTTATTTATAAATAAAGTTTCTAGAAATGGTATATTAAATATCAAGTACTTTTGAAATGGCTATTATGTATCCATAGTTATGCACCAAACTGAGAATTATTATTTTAATCGATAGATGTTATAATTTTGAAATTCAATGAATAAGATTAGATAAAAGTAAGTTTGCAGGCTTATTTTCGATAAATTTATTGTAGCTACATAAAAATTTTGGATCATGAAAAATTTAAGGTTTATTGAAATATTTTTTGAAACGAATAAACAATAGATAAACGAAAGATTGAGAAAGATATTATCAGTTACTTACTACTTTTCAGTTTATAATAATATACTATAAGCAGAATAATAAAAAAAAATAATTTTTTAATTGATTAAAATTGTATAATTTAATAAAATTTAATAAGTTTATTTCGTAAAATAATATCAATATCTTTATATATTAATATTTATTATTTATATTACATAAAAAAGAATTTAATTATTGATTGCAAACATTTAATACATTATTTTTTTCAAATTTTCTATAATTTAAAAATAGAGCTTTTCAGTTCTTGCTTTGTATATAATATAATATAAAATATTCATGTATCTTTTATTATAATGTTCAGTACATGTGAATACGTGCGTATAATATAAAAACTCACAAAAATACAAAATTATTTAGTTTTTAAATTTAAATTAAAAATTTCCTAGAAATTCATAAGTATGTATTATTTCCTTAATAAATCTATATAGTAGAATATATTATAAGAAAATTTTCTCAAAATTCGTAAAGAGCTTTAAAAATTGAAAAAAATTTTAACTATGTATAAACAAAACAATTAGAATTAAATTAAAATATAATATTTCGAATATTTAGTAAGTAAAAATTATTTCCTTCGATTATATTAATATAGAAGAAAAAATAGAAGATAATTCTTTCAGTTTCTATAAAAGTGGTATGCATATTTTTTCAATACAGTTTCAAGTATACAATTATGTACTTAGAAGATAGAATCTAGCTATCGTGTCAATCGTAAATTACTACAATATAAATTATTTACCATTTTCGAGTTCAGTATTCTAGAAAAGTCACGAAGATGCTTTCGCATCTTTTAAAATTACATTACTATAAACCTGATCAATTAAAAATTACGATAAATTAAATAAATAGAATTGTATATCATAAAATAGTTATAAAATCTCATTTTTATATCCTAGTGTTCGAAAAAAATATCTATATAATATTATGTATATGCTAACATAAGTGTTTTTTTAAAACTATATTTTCAAAATAAATTAAAAAAATGACTAGCTATTATAAGAGTTATTACTTATTTAAATATGAATGAAGTATTTAAGATATAATAAAAAAATAAAAAAATAATCGACTTTTTATTAAAATATATAATAAAGAATTTTTATGAAAAATACTTATTGAATAATTATCGTACAAATTTGTATTATTTTAATAATAACAGTACAGATATATTAGTACAGATAATGAAATATTTGTTAACAATCGATAATAACTTTATAGAATAATTAGAAAAATATTTTGTAAAAGATTCAATGTCAATTAATTGCGCATAGAATGAAAAAGAATTATTTTTGCTGTCTTATTGAAAAAATTATTCCACTAAAAATAAGAGTTGGGTAGTTTTTAATCAAGATATAAACCTTATTCATTATTATCATTTAGTTTTCATTTACTATGAAAACTTGAAATTTTTTATGAATCCTCATTTTTCCCGACTATAAAATAAAAAATATATAATAGAAGCTCTTCTTAGATTAAATTTTGTTACATTTTGTAATAAAAAGTTTAATATAAAGTCAAAAAATTTAAAAATTAAAAGAATGCAATAAATTGTTACCAAACTAATGTTTCATTCATGTTTCATTCTGCTTCTCTTAGAAATGTGATTCGATAACTTATAAATACTTGATTCCATTTGCAATTAAGATTTCGTGAAATTTACTATAACTTCCTTCTTTGTATTTTTATTTCTTTTAAAATATATAGCTATATCTATACATAATTATATAAATATATGATTACATCATTTTTCCTATCCTTGTATGTATTTTCTTTTCTTCTTTTTTGTAATATGTTATGAATACTTTCTTTGAATTATTCGTTTCTGTTTTATATTGAATGATTTTTCTCAACGATTGCATATTAGTATATATTAGCATGATTTTTTTGAATTTATATTTTTACAGTTATTTGAATAAATCTTAGAAAGTATTTTCAATTTTATCAATTTTACTTGTGGGTATTTTAAAGTTACATGCATTAACTTTTTATCTGTTATACGATATAGAGGAAAGAGAATATACGTGATTTAGTAAAAATTTTTCATTTTAATTTTAGTTTTTCATTCGATACGTTTATGTACTTTACATATTTTATATTTAGTGAGATTATACTTTCACAATTGTCTTTTTTATTTTATTCTTTTATTGAACAAAAATTATAATCTTACTTCATTGATTTACTATTCTTATTTTTGCTTGATTTTTATAGTTTTTATTATAAATACCAAAATGTTGTCTCTATTTTTTATAATTATTTTCTTTTAATTTTATTACAGTTTTCTTTTACTCATTCATTTCTATATATATACTTTTATATACTTTTATATATATTTTACCATAAATTTTCTTAATGTTCATCAAAATCTTTTTATTTGTGTTTATATTTCTTGATTCATAATTAACACAATCTTATTTATTTTATCTTGTGATATAATATAAAGTATTAATACGAAAATTTAATTATATTTATGATTCTAATTAACTGCATATTACTAATATAAATATTTTATTTATAAAAGAAAAAGAATTAAAAAAAAATTTCTCTGTAAAGTATATTACAAAATAATTACTCAAATATTGTTACTAATATTATGATATAATTTAATACAATTTTATGTTCAAAAATATAAATAAACACATGAAAATAAATTTAATATTTATACATTAAATTATGAGTATATTTGAAAATTATTGTACAAATACAATATGCAAAATAGATGATGGAATAGAAAAAAAATTTAATTTTCAGTAAAAAGTAATAAACATTTTTTCAAATACAAAAATTAATTTTTCTAGTATAAATTTAGTGTATTCAATTTACAGAAACCTTAGGACGTTTTGTATTTGCACAATAATTGTTAATGTAAAATAAGTCTATTATTTTTTACCAAGAGTTTTGAAGAATAAAGTATAGAAATGCTGCAAAAATTACTAATAACAGTGTATATTGCCTGTCTACTATAAATCATTATAGTTCTTACTACAAATGATATATCAATTTGTATCGGTATTTCTGTGATACCTAAGTGTATTCATAAAAATTGGTATAATTTTAAATAATTAATATAGTTTTTCATATTTCCCAAAAGCAAATATAGAAGAATGTGCGAAATATACACACGTGTGCACAAACACATCTAAACATACACAAATAGAGATAGAGAGAGAGCAAAAGAATAAAAAAGTGAACAAGAAACATAGGAAGATATTTACCATTTGCAAATCAAGAGAATTTCTTGTATAACTATTCAAAATTTCATCTATCTAAGTTAATAGATGAAATTGTTATTAAAGAGTTATTATGAAATCGTAGCGGACATTGCGAAATAAAATGGTCGTTATATGTATGAAAAAATGATAATAAACTTGGAACGTTTCGCATTGAAATGAAATATGATCCAAGTTTATATTATTTTTTAAAAAGAGAAATGCTAATACTTATCTATTTATATTCTATTTTAAGCTTTATTATTTATAAAATGATCTGATTTATAAATTCTAATTATTTCATTAATTATACAATTTCCTACAGTTATATTATTACATTTATATTAAATTCCTATTTATAATTAAGGTAATTTATAAATTCATATAATTTCATTAATTAAATAATTTCCTAAATTCTTTTTAGTCACTTATTCTATGAAATTGAAATTATTGAAATAATTAAATTTATTTTATAAGAAAAAATATATTTTATAGCAATTTTGTATTAATAACATAAATTTTTTGAAATAATTGAATTTGATCTTAATAATTAAAATTTTTTAATATTTTAGTAATTACATAAAATAAAATTTTTTTAATTTATCAAATATATAATATAAATACAATTTTATGCAAAAAATTGATTATATTCACCGAATTTTAATATATTTATGTTATTAAAAATTGTTCAATAGATTCTAAATAAAACTATTACGTATTTCAATTAATGTTTCATCAATTTTCTAATTAAAATATATGAATGGTACTATAATAATTTAATAGTACTATAGTACCATTTACAAACTAACAAAATGGAAAACATTTACAACAAGTTTATGACAAAAAATGTATATTTAAATTTATGAAAATAGTATAATAAAACAAAAATTTGTAAAAAATAATTTTTAATAATCTTATATTAAATACATTTACATATTTAGTTAACATGTTTTTTTAATAAAATAATAAAATATTATCTCTATACTATGTTGACTTCTCTCGCGCTAGCTACCTTATTTTGATGTTTACTCAAATTTTGTAAATCTCTTATAACATGACACAATGTATACAATGGTAAATATCATTTTTGTCTAATAAGAAAATATTTTGCTTACATAGCTAAAATTAGAATCAGCCATTAAATATGAGAAGGCAAGTAAATATAACTGATTTACATTATTTGTAAATTATAATGTAAACAATTATTATCATACTATTATAATATGAATATTGAACTGAATTATTTTTCCTATCTTGCCGAACATCTTTTCAAAAGTCACGTTAAGTATTAGGAAGTATATAGAATACATTTTTATACATATGTATAAGTGCCTGTAATTTTATATTGTTATGAAGGAACTGAAAGATAGGACACGTTGTATATTTTCCAGGTTTAGAGTAACTTTAATTTCTTTTAACAACTTTACCAGCATATTTTTATATCTCAAATTATTAATTCATGAAGTGAGGAAGTTTTTATTACACTATATTTTTAGTGACTATAAATATTACATAAAATTAATAATAATTATCTGCGTGTAACTGTTTTATTTATAAATCAATATTTTAAGATATTTAATAAATGCAAATTTTAAAACAATCACGATTCATATGAATTACGCGTAAATATTTATAAATAACAATTATAATTCTATTAAAATCTCTAGATGAAGGTTCACGATTTTTAACTTATCACACATTTTTTATTAAGAAATATTTCAAAAGTGTTTAAAACTATTTTCTTAATTAAGAATAATGCAATAGTATCTTATAAAATAATGTCTTTGATAATACGATTCATATAATGCAATAATATAATATAAAATTAATTGGAAAAGCTGTAAAATGATAAATTATATCAAAGAAATAATTTTTAGCACCAAATCTTTGAACATTATATCTGCATTCCGTGATATGTCATTTTCTGAACTTAAAAAATTTTCATAATATTATTTTTCAGAATATTTTTTTGAATTTTTTAGTTCAGACACAATTTATTATTTTATTTTAGCATATTTTGATAAAATTTAACATTGAACCACAACTATGTAAAATTTTTCTAATTACAAAATTTTTTATATTTTGAAATAGCTGTCCATTTTAAACTACGCAAATATTTTTAACAAAATCTAATTTCGTATATCCATAATATTTTCAATTAATAATAAAAGTATAGACATTACATTCCAAATATATTGACTTATGACTTGGCATCGCCTGAAATATTAAAAGTCTTGTTCACACTTAAACAATAGAAATATAAGAGTAGACGCAATGTCTCCAAATGTAGGAATTACGCGGTCACCGCTCCTCGTGCGCTCTACCAAGTATAGCAACTTTTTGGCCGCTATTGGTACTTAGAGGGTGACAATATATTTTTCGGGATTTTTCTTCAAATGATACGGAATTCAATGAACGTTAGGTGTATTAGTCCGTAAGTAAATAGGTCTATTCCTGGAGTCGTCCCAGCTTAGGGTGCTAAATTGAAGCAAACCTTTTAATTTAAATAGGAATGGGGTACTTTAAAGTGGAAGTTATTTTTTTGCTAATCCAGATAAATTATATTAAATATCGATCACAATTAATAAAATTCATCATGTTGGTGACGAGAGATTATCTCTGTTTCAATCAGCTTTCGTTCTTTTCATTCGTCTCGTACGACTAACTTTGTTTCTCTTACCACATTTCTTTTTTTCTGAGAATCAGTTAAAAGCTAAATTTTCTCTTTTAATCATTTTATAATAAAAAAGAAAGGATGCACCGTTTGATTTTAAATTTATCTTTTGAACCTGTCTTATTCTGCAAGATCTTGTTTATTGCTTGCTCGACTATATCTTAGCGTGGGTATGGATTAGATGCTCGTATAATTAATATACGTTCCGTTTACAATGTACGCCATATATCAGTGGCTAAGTATAAAATTATTTAATTATACAATTATTTAAACAATAAGTATGTATTTAAAATAGAACATTAAAATGATTATTAAACATGTATAATTAAAAATAAAAGAATAAAAGAAATAATTCATATAGCAGGATAGCTAATTGGTAACCATTAAATACGTAGATTAAAAACAAATACCTTTTATCTATAGATCTTCATTTCAATAAGCCGTGAACGGTACTTTTGTCTTGACTAATGGTAAGTTTGACGCTTCAAATTTGAAGTGAAAATGAAGCGATTAATATTTGATCTCGATTATTGTTATTGAACATAAAGAATTGGTAGTAAATTTTATTACCATAATAATTTTACAATTAATTATATATATATATTACATACTACGTAAAATCATAAAATATTCTTAATAATTCCATGAACGAAAATATTATATATATTTATCGAATGTATAATATCGATAGTAATGATAATAATAAAATGATTCTTTCATTTTTATATTTACCTGAAATGAAATCCACAATTTCAATTATTTCTTGTTGTATCGACGATTAATCGGTTTTTCGATTATTATAAAAATGCACTTTTCATCGAGAAAACTCGTCGTTCCCGAGCTCTAAAATGTGTTAAAGTTAAACAAAAGTGCATTTGATAGAGTATTATTGAAATAGATTGTTAAATTTTTCGTATGTACCCTCGGTAACACATTCTCCGAAGGACGTCGACCGCAGCCATCAATAATGTAATGCGTTTGCAATTTCGAAAATCAAGCGTTTAAGGGTAAATTTTAACCGAAAGTGCCAGGTTGTTCCAAAGAGCTTGCCAGATTACACAGTGGTACAGTGGTAGGGGAGGTATATCCGCATAACGACTTGTTCGCCGTAGGAGAAAGGGAGTCGAGCTTAATGCCAGGCCGCTCGTATACACTACGTTTGGATTTATTTGACAACAACGCGGCGCCTGACCGCGAATGGGCTTTATCTACTGGAGAGTTTGCGCGTGCAGAAACAGCCTGGAGTTCTGCCGCTGCGTCAAAACGGCGAACTGCACTCGTGAAACTACGGCACTGAATGGAGCGAGGTCTTTCCATTCATGCACGTGTAGCGCTCTATGTACGACGAGAATAGAATATCCCTTTTCGACATGTTCATGCCACCATAAGTTGCTTTCTTTTTTTTTTTCCTTCATTCCCATTTTTTCTTTTTTCTCCTTTTTTATACGCTGTGAAAGTGCCAATTTTGCAGGGTGCATGGATCTGGTGGAAGTGAATTACGGTCCAAAAAATATCTGAGACAGCGTTGAATTTTTACGATTTATTCGTAGATGATTGAATGACTTGAAATGATCTTTTGAACATAAAGAAAAAATTAAGGCAAATGAAGAATTGCACTTTCCATGGTTACTTGTTTTCAAAGAGTTTTGAATAACTTCAGTTATAATTCATGAATTTACGTATATAAATTTATATATAAAAACATTTTTAATCGAATTTTGTATTATATAAAAATGTAATAAAGTGAAAGCAGATAAATTTATAGATAACGCATTATATGCAGTTTAATACACTTGTTGCATTTTTTAAATAATTTTATAATAACGTCGGGCTTACTTATAAACATTTTTTACTTTAATTTTATATACTCGTACATTGTAAGTTTATATACATTTTTTTAAACTGAATAAAAAATTCATATTTTACGGTAATGAATTGTAATTATGATCATTATAATTATTTTAAATTTACAATAAAATTTATTTCTCTATAAAAGTTAAAAATTTTATAGAAATTTTTTAAAGAGTTTTGAAAACTCTAAATGTATAAGCCTATATGTACTATACATGAATTCGCATTAACTGAAAAGTTTTCCGATTAGTGTGTAATACCATTTTAATTAGTTTACGCAGTAGATTAATCTATTATTGATTATAATTTTATATACGCCAAAGCTTTTAATAAATTGTGAATAAATTTCTAGAATTTTTTTTATTTTTTTGAATATGAAAAATTTAAAAAAGGAAAATCATCAAAAACAAATAGAAATTCATTTATTTCTATGATTATGCATTATTTCAATATTTTATCAATTATAATTTCAATGAATTAAATTAAATTACATAATAATTTTTTTAATTTATATTATAAGTGAATAAGTGTATAAATTACTTTATACATTTGTATAAATTAATTTATTACTTTTTAAAAAATACCTTCTCTAATTATGATTTTTCTTTTTTAAATAAAATTATTGTACGAATAACAATCATTAAAAATTTAATATAATTTAATTTTATTTGTATTTTTTAATGATAATATGATTTATTTATTATCTTTTATGCAATAAATATCACTATCTATTTTTTCAATTTAATAAATTCAGTTTAGAATCTTATAGATTAGGAAATTATTAATACAAATGTACTACTTAACTTTACATAAACTAATTTTTACTTAAAATAAATAATATTAATTTTAAATATTTTAATGAAGTGAAATTTATTGTTTAATAAATTTATTTATAATCATTCCTCATTATCTTTAAATAAAGGTAAATAAAATTTCAATTATAGAATTACCTTCCATCTAACCAAAACAAATTTTATTGCATTTAATACTATTGTATTGTTCCAATAACGTTGTTTTTAGTACGGCTACTAAAACTTTAAGCACATTTGCACTTATATTACTGGGTAACTAAGGAAATCGTGTTTTAGAAGAATAGTTGTTTAAGAAATTGAATCTATTTCAATCAAATTTTTTTGTCCATGATTATTTATGAAAACAAGATAATATATATATAGTAATTTTTAAGTTGAAGGTTTTATCAAAATATTTATATTTCGAAATTTAAATTTAAATTTATTAATTATTTTTCAAAAAATAAATTCATGTTTATATTGAAAATATATTCTTATATTTTTCATAAAATATTAACATTTACAAAAATCACTGATAATTATTATTATTAAAATATATAAGCTGTATTAATTTTCAGTTTAAAAATAATATGTATGTTTATAAAAACTTTTATATCTTTAAATTTTCTTTTTCTCTTTATAAATAATTGTATAAATTAAATTTGTAAGAAGATATTTTTTGTATTTGAATTATAAAAAAATGTTTAAACTATTTTATACAAGCATTTGAATACAAGTTCCATACAAAATTTATATATTGTAAAATTTATTATATATGTAGTAAATATTCAATTACTTTAAATGATTAATCCAAGAAATTCTTATTCGAATTGTCTATGATTAGATATAGTTAAAAATTATTATAGGAAAATTCGCAAAAAGTAGAACGCGACTTTATTCGACCGGAAATTGAACACAGAATTTTCTGCCTTTGCGACAAATACTATTTCCATTGAATGATAGATGTTAGTGAATTTATTTCTTTGAGTCGTTTTCATATCACATGTGACAATATATTTTTATCAAGATAGAATTTATTCATGAAATACGTTATCGAAAGAATTAAGATATTGTATATATATCTTATATGAATTTTGAACTTATTACAAATTGTATACATTAAGAACTTTGTCAAATAGATGTAAATTAACTGAAATATTGAAAGGTATATATCTAAAAATTATCTCTTTTGCATACACAAATATAAATTTATATATAAAATAATATAAAAAATATATTCAAATTAACGTATAAAAATAAAATTTAAGTATTTGCAGTCGAAATTTTATTAAATAGAAATATATAAATTGATAGGATAATTGAAATCCGATTTTAAAAAAAAAAATAAATATTTTATCGCTTGATCACTGTTGTTGAATTATGCAAGGTAAGCGTTAAATGTTGCATGTACTTGTCTCAAAATCGAGTGTCAGATAAATCTTGGCATGAGTTCAAACTTTTGTATTCTGTATTCCGTTTATCTTTTCTTTTTTTACGCGTATATACATTATCCATATTTCTTCGTTCGAGAAATAAAGATCACTTGTGTTTTCAAACTCACCTTTTTAAGTTATTTTTTATCCAGATTCATATTTTGATTCATTGTTCTTTCTAAATTTTATAAATTTTATATTTAAAATTTAATATATATCATTTAATACAAGAAATTAATTTTAGTTAAAATTTATTATTTTATAGTTATTATTTTATATTCTGTTAAATAATATTAAAATAAAATCTATAAAATATCCATTATATTTTTGTTCAATTAGGATATTAAAGAATAATCAGATTTTAAAATTTATTAATTCTTATTAATTTGCATCAATCTAATTATTTATTATCTTTTAAACAAATAAAGACAAAAAATGTTCTTCTAAAGATATTCATTTTATTTTAAAAATGAAATATAAGTTACAAAATTAAATTAAGAAAAAGTTAATAAAATTAAGAAAGAAACTTAAAAAATTATATCACATGTTTATTATGTTATTAAATTATAAATTTTTACACAAATCATATATTTTAATAAGTTACAACGTCTTTTATTTTTAAACATTTTAACGTACTATTTGAGTTTAAAAAATTGATGAATTTTAAATAACTATATAATCATTTATTAATTATAAATAGTAATTTAAAAAATATTTATGAAAGTAAGTATTAATTAGTCACATATAAAGAATTGATAACTTTTATTCTTTAATAATATATGTAACATTCTTTCTTCAATAGTAAATTTTTTAGGTAATCCGTATACACTAGTTTCGCATTATAATTTAATCTCTACTACAGTAAGCAGAAAGAAGAGATATGAAAGATAAAATAAGAACGGTTTAGGAGAAAAGGTTTAATTTTACCGCGATGCTTGTCATCTTCTTGCCTATCAGAGTTTCCCCTGACTTAACGTCACAAGATAAATAAACGACCCCCTAGACCTTTTTTATTGAAACGAAGTTTTGTCGCGTTAAATTTTATGTAATGCAACTTCTATGTTATTGTCTTAGTTATTTAACCGATATTATTTAATGTGTTTTTTTGAAACTAAAAAATATAACTTATCGCTTAAATTTTTAATTTTATAAATATTTAGTTCAAAGAATTTACAGTAATTTAAAAAATAAAACGTCGTGTAAAATAAATGTTTGATGAATAGAATATATTTATGTACTAAATTTTGAGCCGATCATTTTTTTAATCAAAGAAATAAATACTATGTTTTTTATAATTAGAAAATATTTATTATGAACGAGAATAGAAAAATTGTTGTTATCGTTATGAATAATTTACCAGTAATTTAGTATCGTTATTTAATTATCTTTTGAATTTATTGTTAAGTGTAATGTAATTTTTAAAAAATAGTTTAGAATTATTAAATACATTTATAATTTTTAGTAATGTTAAATGAATAATTTTTAATTTTCTGAGGTAATTTTTTATTTTTTTACAATTAAAAATTACAGAATAATCTTTCGCTTGAAATAAATGGTATATTTTTATATTTTAAGTGATCAGTTTATGTATTTTAATATAAGAATTTTGTACAATGATAAAAATAAAATTGGCGATTAAAAAAATTTATTATTTTACTAATGATTCTGAACGAGAAAGAAAAATAAGTTGAAAATTTAAAATCATGCATAACAAGTAAACAACTATAATGTAAATTCTGAATAAAATTTTTTAGTATCTCTTATAAAATACTCGAATTAGCCGCATGAGTAAATCTGTACCATTCAATTTTTTATATTTAGTAAATTTCAATATTTTTTTTTATTTTATTGTAACAGAAAAAGTATATCAAGCAAAAATGTATTCATTATAAAAAGAATTATTGTAAATAACATCTAAATATACTACAAAATACAATGACTTTTACATTATTATATTAAATATACAAATGAATCTTTGTACAACATACATTCTTAAAATATTAATATCCTCTTTTTTTTATTTCTGTAAGATATTTCATGTTTTAAAAAATAACGATTGTTATTTCTTTTAACATATAATAAAAAATATTAGTCTTATACGAAATTCGTATATAAATGTTTTTTCAGATTTCCTGAAAACTTAATCTATTAAAAATGTTATTTAAAAATTGATTATGATGTTTTGAACGGTAGATTCATGCCGTTTTTTATATTCAATAATATTCTGCAGCAGTACTACAATGTCAGCACACGAAAATTCTTATAAATCCATCGTATCTAGTGATAATTCTACCTCTGGCTGTCTGGTAGCCTGCGCCCCCCAATAGCGAACTCTCGTTCATGTATACGCGAGAGTATTTCGATTCGAGGTGGGTCTTAGATAATATTTATCGACTTTTCATTACACATCTTGTAGACATTATACTGCTTAATAAGCTGGGATGTTATTCGCAAAATTTGCTCAATTTACCGGCATATTTATATTTGGAAACATTATCTGATTTAAATAGAAGTGATTTAAGTTTATTATACTTTATGGTTTTCGATTTTCTTTCATTAATATCTTTCATTAATATCTTTGATTAATATCTTTGGCTTTTTAAAAGCCAACCTACGTATTTTCAAGATTTAGTTAAAGTAATAGCATCATTTGTATTTCCACGCGTCTAATCGATGCGAAAATTCTTCATAATTAAAGTTAACTACTAAATAGATAACATTTTCTAAAATTTAAAGATTTAAAAAAATATTTACTTGTAGTATATAATATGAAGTTATATTTAAAATTTTCTTATTAAATCAAAGATAAAACAATGTAACCATATTTAAGTAATATATTTTATTGGGGAATAGATAATAATTTATTTAGAAAATTAGTAAGGATAAATATTTATAAGAATAATAATTACATATACAAATAAAATAAGTATTAAATGATCATTAATAATATATTCTTGATTTTATTTTCGAGTAAAAGCAAGCCTTTTCATTTCAAACATCGCATTAATTGATATTTCTAAGTTGGTACATATATATAATTATGAAAATTATTATTATAAAACAAAAAAATATTAATTAAACTCCTACCAATATTTACAATTTATTGAATTTTATATAGACACGCATATTATATATATTAATACTGCTAAGACGTCTAGTAATAGACTGCTAATCACGTCTTGATGTATACACAACTTGTATATAAAAGAACTCATGAAAAGTTGAATTAAGCGAAGTTCCTTGTAAGTACAAATATTTTAATTTAAAAAGTCTTATAAAATTTCAAATTATATTAGTTTACTTAATTTTCACTACATTTTTAATTCTTTTAATTTTGCAATTAATTTTTTAATGTACATAATGAATTTAAATACAACTTAAATTAATATATCATAATGTATATACATGTAGAAAATAATTGCAACTGTAATAAGTGAATTTAATTATAAATTTTTAAACGATTTTATTTAATTCTTATTATATGAAATTCGTCTTATTGTTTTTTGTTCAAGTAAATCTCGTGCGTCCGATATCACTCGATCCATAAAAAATAAAAGAATCTGACGTATGGATGATCCTTAGGGAAAGGCAACGCATCGAACGTTTTTGTTTTTTATTTTTTCTTTTCTTATTTTGTGACTTTTTGTATCTCTTTTTCTTTTGTGGGACGATTATACTTTTTTCGTGTTACAGTATAAATAGACTTGTCTTATTGAAAAAGTTTTGATATTAACTTGACATGTGTTCATTAATATCAATATGGAGAGTTTCAACACAATTTTTTTATTATTTTTAGAAGATATGAATATTTTATAATTAATTGTAATAGCTTGAATTCTAATATTAAACTAGAATTTAAAATTTTTTAAATAATATATTTAATTACACGATTAGAATTTTTGATGTTTATGTTTGTATATTATTTTTCTGCTTTAATTAACACGATATGAATTAGAATAAAAAGTTAGTAGACATGACTAAATAAATTTCTTTCGTTGGTTCATATAAAATAAATTGGATAAATATGTAAAAAAAGAAAATAATATTATTTGTATTTATCGAATAATTTCTTCCAAAGTTTTCTCAATTTCTCCATTCTGAATATTATACTGTACGTGTTTCGGAATTTTTCGGCTGATTGCTGACTGTCCGAGTCTTTAAAGAAGCCATTGGCAGCAAACGATACGACAACAGGCTTCGAACTGCGAAGGAATCCCTGTATTTTATGCCTTATCACGTACTGTCGTTTAGTTCTCTCGTTATCGAGCCTATCTCTTCGCCCTTTTTACTGCGTCTCCCTATCTTACCGGAGTGGATTTTATGTACTACTGCCTATCACACCCATGTGTAGCCTTTCTTCTTGTCGACATCTTTTAGAAAAAATGGATCGCTCGAGAATAGAAAATTACCTTGAAGAAAATAAGAAATAGCTGCAAAAATGAATTAGCAAGAAAGTGGGAATGATTGATGTATATTCAACTTCATGACAAGAATAACATGTAAAGGTTCTTAAAAATATTGACGTATAAAATACAATTTTTCGATTATACTGTGTATCCAGTTTATTACTTACTATAAAAAATAGATTACATATCGTAGAAATATCTTCATTAAAAATTATTAAATCAAAACTCCATTATTTATATTAAAATTTAAATAATTTGCTCAGATCGGTGAAATATTTGTATTACAAAATCGTTTTAACAATGTAGATTATTATACATTTTACATAAAAAGGATGAAATTATTTATTTTATTTCAATAGTTATATAAAAACTTGATTAAAGTTTCAAAATAATTTTTAATTTTCTGTTGTACGATCGGTATATTAAATATTTTAATGTGTTTCATGTATTAATACTATAACATTTACTTAATTATTTTAAAAATAAATATTAAAGTTAATAATTATATTTTTATAAATTTATAAATATGTTCAATATTTCGGATATAAAATATGTAAGATTAGAAGTGTAGCTAGCATTTAAACAAAATTTTCAAATTTTGTAGATGTAATTTTGGAATAAGTAGTAAATATAGTATTTAAAAATAAAATTACTGTTAAAAATAAAATAGTTTATATAATAGTTATTTAATAGAAATAACATAGTGACTACAAAGTTAGAATTGACGAATGAATCCAATTATATCATTCGTACTAATGAAATTACTTTATTGATCGTTTATAAATCATAAAAAATATAGAAAAAACGTAAAAATCTATGAAACTTCAAAAATAAAAGAGATCATAAAATTTCGTAGCCAAATGGCTAGTTTTATAAGTGGATTCAATCAAGCATCAAATTTATGAAAGTAGCTCGACTAAAAAGTGTCTTCATCTTTCTCATTTACTGATATATATCTCTTTTCCTCGTTTTTCACTGCAAATTTGAATTAACGAGCTGTATAGACCACGGAAAATAGTGTGGGATATATTTTATTGAATTTATGATAAACGACTTTTAAAAGCCTTTCCTTATTTTTTCATGTTCATTCCATTATATTTCTACCATCAATTTTTTTCAATCATTCTTTTTTTATTCCTTTTATGAAACTACGACTTACAAGTCTGGAGAGCAACGACATTTTCTTCTTCGCACCCTGTTTTAAATTGTAGGTTGAAACCATTCTCGAAATGGAACGAGTGAATCTAAAGTATAAATGTAAGCTTGATGAATATGACGCGCAAAAATTTAATTTTGAATTTTCATCCGTTAGGAAGGAAATACGTTACTATATATATAAGATTATATATTTATATGTATATGTTTATGGGAATTTCCGCAACTTTTACGAATTTTTCAAATTTAAAGCTCGTTTGAAATATATAATTACATTTTATGGTTTTCAAATTATATATGTATTAAAATTATAAAATATGTTTAGTATTTTATTTCGAAATTTAATTAAAATAATAATTTTAATAAGTATTAAAATAGAAGGTATCAAAATTTCAAATATTTCAATAAAGATCAATCAAAAACGCTTAGATTAAAGTATAAAATAATATTATTAAAATATAACAAAATACATGTAGTTATATATATATTACATTTTAAAGTATTTTAATTTTTTTAAAAGTTCAAAAAAAATTATAATTAAAAAGTATTTTTATCAAAAAATTCAGTATTGAAGATAATAAATTTTAATCTATTTGATTCGAATTGATTTTGTTAAAATCATACAAAATATTTTCTATAATTTGAGTTCAAAAAAAATAAAAGACTGATATATTTTTAACTTTTATAATAATTATTAACAAATTAAGTCAAAAAAATATTTCTTATTGAAACACGTAGTATCTTATAATTTTTAATATTTATAAGTTTTATCATGACTTTAAAATGTATTTGATACTACTATAAATATTTATTATCAATTAAGATTTGTGAATTTTGAAAAAAATTTTTATTCATTATATTGAGTTTTATTTACTTTTAAGTAGAATTATGAAAGTGCATACATATAAAAAAATATACTTACATATTTGAATTATTTAATTAAGATTGAATATGTTTATAACATTATTTTTTAACGTTATCTAACATTTCTAATACATAGTTTAAACGATAAATATTACGACTTTATAACTGATTTTATAAAAAATTGATTTTAATTCTTAGGTAATTCATTTTCATATTTAAAAAATTTTAAATTATTATAATAGTTTAATTTTTTTTTATTTATATAAGCTTTTAATAATAATCAAGTTTTTAAAAGTCATCAGCTTCAGTAAATAAATTAAATTAAATTTTTTATCTTAATTTGAGAGTTTCAGTAATTATTTTCTAGTATTTATTTATAAAATTATTAAGTATAAAATTTTTAGATTAATGACTGATTATAATTTATATATCACTCCCTGCACTTCCGTACTTTTATGTTTCCATATTATATTATTGAATTTTGTTTTCGAAAGTTTATCAATATTCATCCGAGTATCAATATGTTATTTATTTCAGTAAAGCAATATTTGATGAATATTTTTATCAATGGAAGTTTTTAGTTGTAAATATTCGCGTATTGTTGATTTTAATGGAATATTTTCGTTTTTAACCAAAATTTATTTCCATCGGCTATTTTGTTTTATAATTTTATAAGTAGTTATATTTATAACCGAAGGAATAAAATAGAAATACATAGAATAACTATTTGATACATTAAGTAATAAAAATATTAATTATAGAGTAGTTAGTAATAATAATCACTGTTAAATATGCATCGCAAATTTATATTTATTGTTGATAATTATAAATTGTATAAAATTAACTGAATATACTCCTATTTCAATGTCAAAATTTAAATAAAAATTTGGATATAATATTTACAAGTATTTTAATTGGCAATATTCGATTTTTTTTAAATTTCCTTAAAAAAATGGAAGAAACAGAAACGCGAAAAAATTGTAAAGAGGAAAGAACCAGAGGAAAGTAGGAGTTATCATTTAACTTTATTCTGTTTGGGGATACTGTACGTATATATATATATATATATATTGAAAGATCACTCATGTATGCGGTAGACTGCACTTTGGGGGCTAAAACACAGATTATCTCGACCAACAGGGTTGGCAACGCGCAGCTGGTTCGTGACCGGAAAATGAATGCTTACGCTTGTATTCTAGTCCTTGTCTTCTATATGCGGCACATTCTATGTTGATTAAGGCTTTTATCGTCTGATTATCGATTATTTGAAAATCATATTTTGTTATCATAATAAAAAAATGATAGTTACTCTTTAAATCAATATTGGAAACACTACTTCCAAAGAATAGACAAATGTGTACTGATTACTTTGAGATGTAGATTGTAAATAGCCAACAACTATTAGATATATAAATTTTAATAATATTTATAAAAATAAGATTACTTATTTAAACGATACGAATTGAAAAAAAAATTGAAGAAAAAGTAGAAGATAATTTTCTGATTAGTATCTTATTTTAAGATTGAAAACTTTTATAAAATATTCTTAATTTTGAAATTGCGCATAATCTAAGAATTTATGAAAAATATTATTTTAATGCTATCTGATGATAACCAAAATTCTTTATAATTTTAATTTGTAAATTTAGCCAAACAACATTTAAAGTTATATTTATAATTAATGCGATATTCTCATAATAGTAATAAAAGTAATATATAATATAAAACATTTAATATAATTTATACAAGTAAACTTTATATTACTCTATAATCATAAATATGTTTAATTGAAGCGCACTATCTCGAGTAAAAAATAGTTAAATTTAGACAAATTTGTACTTGTGAAATTATATTGAATTATAAAATTAATATTTGTATTAAATAGTAAGTAGATATCGATGTCCACAGTAAAATAAAAATACATTTAAAAAAAGATGAAAGTATAAAACAGGATAGTATAGTTGAGTCTAAATTTAATCTACAAAAATTGTATTAATATGTGTATTTGAATGCTAATGAACTCAAGTAGTTTGATCTTATGATAATTTATCCAAGATACGTGGCGAGCAACAACATGATTACGCTTAGGTTCTATTATGAATTTGAGGCTAATAAGGCGTGCAAATAACTGCTCAGCCGTGCGAATCCGTTCCCTCTTACAATCGTGTCGGTATCAGGATGCAATGGATTTAACGATCTAAGGATTTAATATCGATCAGAGCTCGATGAACTAGTTCTCCGGTCTCATGAGATTGGTTTACGCCATAAAATCCAGAAGACTATTCGTGTACATACTACTATGATATAGTATCGAAATTTGTCTTTATTAAATTGTTCTGTTAGCAATGGAGAATTCAGTGCATTATAGGGAATTATTAGAAACTTCAATGGCTATTCTACTGCTTTTTCTGTTTACTATAACTCTACGAATTTAAACTGGATAGGTTATAAGTGTAGCTTTGTTGAATACAGGTTTTCGATTCAGAAAATTCCTTCTCACTAAGCTCTAACCTTTGACTCTAAATAAACAGTTCCACAATAAATGCAGAAAATTTTATACATAAATAAAATAAAAATAAACATGAATAAAATATTGCATGCTTATATTTTAGATTACTGAAAACAAATTATCTTTTCAAAAATTTATTAATTTTATAAAAAATATTTTTTTATTTTATTTAAAAATTAAATATTTTTAAATTTTAAATTTTATTTTTATAAAAAAATTGAAAATATTGCTTTTGAAATAAATGCAATGTGTTCAATTATATTAATTAAGCCTGTAGGATACACATCTTCAAAATTTTATATAAAATTGTATTTATGTTTGAACAAGATCTAGAATTATTATGATAAAACGAGGGATTACCGTAAATAGAAATAAATACCGCGTCAAACTACCGATTATAGTCATGCGAAATAGCAGATCGTATCATAAAATGCAATAGTACTCTACGCAAATTTCACATAGAGTACGAATACTCGATACATCTGTTTTGTATTGCCTATTTATATACTTATGCTTCAATCAATAAAGCTTAATCCATCCCCTACTCTCTCAAAATTTATGAGGCTGAATGTAACTAATGGTATTAAATAAAATGTATAGCGAAGAAGTATAGAATACGTTATACTATCATTTAGCTATCGTTTTAGAATTTTTCAGTATATAAGACACGATATTTATAATTTTTAAAATATGTTAAGTTGCACGATTTTAAATGCTAATAGCTTTATAAAAGATTTCAATAATTCTATTTTAATACTAATGAAAATTTAAATTTTACTTATAAAAACTTGAATCGCATTTTAAACTTTGAATATCGTTACTCGGACAAATTTTTAATTTTAAGCCTAAAATAGTATACAATAATTTACTTTCATCTTGAGATAATGAACTTCCGATAATGATTTATATTAAGTAAATTAAATTTTTATAAGTCCAATTTCTTAAAAACAAATGTGTAATAAAAGATAAAATATAAAGTATGTTGATTGATCTAAGAGAAGAAAAATATTAATCAATTAGAAATATATACCAAGGAGAATTTGATATGGCAGTAATAGGGCAAATACATGTTTTAAAATAAAATATTTTTCAATTACTTAAGTAAATTTGAATTTAAATATTAAATAGAATTATAATTTATACAAAAATATTTGTTCTCTTTATTATAATGATATTATTTTTTAAGGGAAATGTACGTAAAAAATTTTTTTCCGAAAAAACTATTTTTATAAACGTTAGTTTTATATAAAAGAAAGATGAGTAGTATTACCAATATTTATTAAAAAATGGTTTAAAATATGGTAAGATCGATATAAAATAAGATGTAACTATAAGTCCGAGCACTTTCAACACAATTTTCTTTTAATTTCTTCATCACTAATCTTTAGCCAAATATTTAGTATATTTAAAATGATGGCGTAGTACTCTATTATATATTATTAATATATTTAATAGACACGAATATTTATTAGACATGAATTTAAAATCAACAATTTTGAATTTAATATATAATTATATTTATGGCTAATTAACTCCCAGATTTTTGGGTACCTATTGTATTCTACTCATTCTAATCTACGTCTTGGAATAAGAAATTCAAGTAGTACTGCTCCTAGCGCGTGATACCTTATTCTGGAGTACATTTGCACTCGTCCCTTTTGTTCAATGATAGATTGCTGCGGAAAAATGAAGGTTTTTCCTTTCCACTTTTTTGATTTATTAGTGCATCTTTAATCGCATTCGTATAAGTATATATATTCATATATGTAAAATTATCAGCATTATACAATTTCCCTATGGCATACTATTTATTAGCATGCATACTTATCTTTTAAGAAGTTTACCTTGTTATAATTTTTCGGGTAATTACGAAAAAAGAATAAAAAAAATAAAAACTACTTTACTACATTTAAATATACAAGTAATTATAGTAAATTATTCTTTATAAAAATTTATTTGAATTATTTGAAAAAAACAAATAATTAGGTTAAAATTTTTTTAAAAATTCTTCTTTAAAAAAAATAATTTTAGTAGAAACATAAAGAGTGTGTATATATATATATATTATATATATATACGTAGATATACACGTGCAATAAATTAAAAATATTTGTACAGATTCATTGTATAATTTATATTATGCAGCGGATTTTTGTTACTTTTGTTAAAAAATTTTTGTCTCTATACTGTAAGTAAAATTTTTCAACGAGATATTTATACGAGATATTTGGTACTTTCATGTCACATTCACTTTACGTACGGTATATAAATATCCACTCACACCTGTGTTCAATGAATAGAAAGGTCAACGAAGTAATAGTTTTGGTTTAAGAGAAAAAATTTTATCAATTTTAGCGCATTTCTAATCAATAATCGTTGAATACGTAAAATCGACCATTAATTTGTACATAAGTAATATTCAATCTTTTAATTATGTCATATGAGTAACACAAAATTAAGGGTATCTTTTCTAGAGAGTATATTCTGCATATATATGAACCTATGATTGCATACATAAATTCAAGATTAAAATGTTTACAATACATTAATTTTATCATTTATATGATTATTAATTAATTTTAAGAACAGATACAATGAAATTTAGAAATTTACACTTTATTTATTTTTAATACAATTTTAAATAATATCAATTTGTTTCAAATTTTTTGTATAAACATATCAACTTCATTAAAATGAACCATATATAAATAAAAACTATATTATATGACCCTTATCAAATAAAATAAAAGAATATACCTTTGAAAAATGATCCTCTTTTATTTTAAATTGCTCTCATGAGACATATGTTCTTTCCATTTTAAGTTTTTTAGTCTAACATCTGACAAAATTATCATTCATCAAATTTCTTCTCAGTTTATTATATCGATTAACAAGCATTCATAATTCTCTGCATGCAAAAAAAAATTAAAAATGGTGAAGAAAAACAGAAAAATAGAAAAATGTATATTCAATATATATATGTATACATATACATTATAAAATGAGGCTTTGCAAAAAGGAAAACGTGGAAACAAGGATAGAAGCGGCAAAAGTATCAAGAACGAGTTATTAGTTACTCAACCAAAGCGATTACCTGGTAATCTACGAACCGTATATTCAACGTATAAGTGCAAGATTTTCAGTTAGATACTGTGTGGCCAAAAAGTGCAGAAATGTGCAAGTATGGTCGATTTATAAGTATTCCATATCCGGAATTGACTGAAAGATTTGTGACCTTCCAATGTTTATATTGCTAAAGAAGTTGCGTAGATTAAGAATTTCAGTTTCGTTACCTTTTCGTGTAATTTAAAAATATTTTTAAAGTTTGCAAAATGGAATAAATAGATAACTATTTTATACATTATTTTATTAAATTTTTTTTATCGAATTTAAACTTTAAAGTTCTTTTATGCACCATTAAAATTTACTTAAGGTTAAATAAATTAGAAGTTTATATAAGAATATTACAAAATTATGTAAAAATTACTGACTTATTCTTAAAATTTTATTTATGTCAAATAATTAATGATCTTAAAATATATGTGAACTTAGAGAAATAAAAAACATTAGTTTTTTTATATAAAATATTAAGTTATTTATAATATTATTTATACGATACGAAAATTAATTTTTTAAAATGTATTCCAAGAATTTATTTATAATATTATTTATAATCTTTTAGTATTCTTATAAAAATAGTATTCTTCTAATTTTTACTTTATGTATTCTAATTAAAATATAATAATTTATATTTTAAAAAGCTAGTTGTTAGGCGTTTATAATTATAAAGTTTTTATTTACTATACTGTACGAACATTTAAACAATTAATATTTAGAGGAATATATTTTTTTTAATAACTATAAATATTTGATTTTCTTGATTATATGATGATATAAAATTTTTTTAAAACTTTAACTTAAATTCAAAATAAATATTCGTTAAAATAAACATTGAAGTTTTATTCTATTAAATTAATATTGTTAATGTAATTCTTTGAAATTATTAGATTGTAATAAGAAGATTTCGAATAAGAATGAATAAATTTTAAACTATATCTAATTATTTTTTTCTTAAAGAAAAGTACGTTTATTCTATATCTTTTATATTTTTGCAAAGATAAGATAATTGTTATATTTAAATAAATAAAATACTTTAACTTAAATATAAATATATTTTGTTAAAAATATAAATTTAATCAAAATTTTCAAAGGTTTATTCATGTGAAATATGTGCTTAAGAAAAGCTTAGGCAATCAAAGTATCTAAACTTCAAACTTTACTATATTTTGTTTTCTAAATAAAGCAAAATAAACTATTTAGTTAAGTTACACAATCAGATTCGCAGTAAACCTACGATTTCGTATTCATTATACAGGAAAATTTGAAGCATTAAATAGTGCGTGGTAAATTTATGGAGTGTCAAAGCATTGACACGAAAAACAAGAGAGATATTGAAATGCCTAGATAACAAGAGAAATTTAGAAAGGTTTGGATGAAATCCAAAACTAATCGTCACGCTCATCATACTCGCGAAAATAAATTAATTACCTATTTCGCCTTAGTATATTTTGAAATCACGTTTTTTCTTCAACTACGCCTATTTTAACTTACTAAGCTTGTAGTATTCGTCATTATATTCATTATAACAATTAAAAGAACAATAATAAATTATACTAGACTTCTAAACATTAAACGATTAACCTCTAATTATGTTACTAAGCTTTCACGTAAGTATTGTGCGTAACACTATTTGTAATGTTTACGAAAAGAATAATTTTATCTTCGTTGAATATTTAAATGAAGAGAGATAATATTTTGAACGTAAGCTTAAATTATGATTAGTTTATATTTATATTTATTTATACAGTTTATTTTTATGCCATCATTATTTATTCCAATATATTTATAAAATGATTCATTCATATATATCGATTTTATAGGAAAGATAATAAAAATTTTACTATACATTTTACTTTCAATAAAGAATTATGTAGTATAAATATATATATATATATATATATATATATATTCATTTCTAATTTTAAACTTAATATTATAACTTTATATAGTGTTAAAAGTAAATTAACCTAATTTAATTTAATCGTACCTGAAAAAGAAAATATATAATGAAGAATATTATCATTGCAGTTACGAGAATAATTTTGTTTAAAATAATTGCAAATGAAGTAAATTTAGTTTAATTATATAAGAGTACCGAAATGTAAGATAAAATGCGAGTAATATAATGCTAAGTATCAAAAAGCAAAAGGAAATTTTGGCTTATAAACTTTAGAGTTATTTAGCTGACTCAAGTTGTTATTTTATACAAGAAAATTACAGTAACGATCTGACACAACTATTAACAGGTACCAAAGATAATATAACTTATATTTTTATAAATAAATTTAAAGTTATAAGGATTACACTAAATATGACAACATGAAATACTTTTTTTTTAATTTAGTAAAATATAAGTGTATGAAAAAATATAGCTATTTATACAATATGTAATTATAATATTTGAGAGTGATAGAGACGAAAGAGATACAGAACGAATGTAAATTTAACTAAAATGTTTATATTTCACTATATTTATATTATTAATTTAGAAAAATCCAAATATTTGTGATGTTATTGGTAAATAGATACAAGATTTTGCTAGGTAATCGTTTATCTTACATCGTTTACTATTATACTTTTCAGTCCAGTAGGCCATAAACTTCTTACAAAAGTTATTGATGCACTTTCATCTTTCATTCTGTTTACTCATTCACCAATGAATAATAAATATATGTAAATTCTTACTTCTATAAATAGTTTTAATACGTTCCTTATTAATTAAATATATATTTAAATTTTATATTATTATTTTATTATTAATTATATATTTAAATTAAATATATTATCTACTTTTCAAATATTTAATAATAATAATCATAAAAATTATTAAAATTAATTATACTGATTACAGTAAATTATTATTTAAAAATTTTGTAATAGAGTAATGTTATTAATTGATAGTTTCCATAATAGTTATAAATTAGTTTCATTGATATATTACGTTGAAAATTACAAATCTGTTTTATTCATTAATAATCATCGTACTTTAAATATTTATATTAATCAAAAGAGTATAAGTAAATTCAGTTCTTTGTTTAAACATATCTCTATTATGAAATTCTTCAAAGTCACGTTTTAAACGAAAAGTAAGAAAATTTATACAACTAGAAGAAAAAATGCAATTCTGGTAATCTACAGAAATAGATAAAAGAATTAAAATTTTTATTATAAAAAAAAAATGATATATGGTATAAAGTTTCGTAATCTGTGTATATGAATCAATATTCATACAGACATGTATATGTATAAAATACAGTATTTAATGTAATGTGGAAACGTAATCCACGACCGCAGCACCCGACCAAAGAATGGGATATTCTAGGATAAAGCACTGACATTCCTCAAACCTAGTTTCTAGCGATCTTCGTTTCCATTTCTGCAATGGCTGTACTCTTTTATATTCGTACTCTCTGAGTTTTAGGGTTCAGAACTATTTCAACATTTTTGTGGATATAGGTATAGCTCATCTGCAATGCCGCAATAGCTTCCTTGGCCATTTTATAGTATTATCTTACATAGTCGCAGTATTTTCTTGTTTTCTTATCTTTTTCTATTGTTTCCAACTCTACTAATATCCACTTTTCATACTCTTTTCTTCCTTTCGTTTCTTTTATTTTTATTACTCTTGTATTGTATACTTTCCTTTTTTACTATTTAACTAATTTATATCAATTATTCCTTACATAAATTCATCTGTAAACTCTTTTATCAAGATCATCATTTTCATAAAAATTCATTCACTGCCTTACATATTCATTTTGGATTATAAATTAATTTTTATAGCCCTTCAATTACTTCTAGATTTTAATTTAAACAGAATGATAAAAAATACAAAGAAATATTCATTTATATATGGATCATTTAATGTTTACTTAGATTTAATTTATATTAAAAAGAATTATTATTAATTTATAACAGAAAAATAATTCTATATTTGTAAATTTGATTGTTTTACGTACCTTTTTATTCTTTTGTAAGGATAAAATTTTTTAATTGTAGAATAGTAACTAGATAGTTATTTTGTTATGTATATATTATTTTATTCCAGATAATTTAGCTAAAGCTTTAAAAAAGAACTTGAATCTTTGATATATATATATATATATTATTTACTTTGATTTCTACTCTTAATTACTATATACTTGATTGATAACTATACTGATTTGATAATTAAAATTCTTACAAAAGATTACGTATTTAACTTAGATTATATGTTTCATCTGTATTGTTACAAATTATTAATATTTTTCTGTTTTCTTTCACCAAAACAAATTTTTTGTAATTTTCAAATACATAATATAATAATGGAATAAAAAAAATTTGATATTTGAGTTTCTATTTAATTAAAGTTTATTTAAATATTTCGATTTATAATTTGATTTATTAGTACATATTTGGTTTTTTATTAAATTTTTTTAAATAATAAATATTTCCTTGTTTCATTTTTACTGAGTTAATTAAAAAATTTTTTTAAAAAATATTTTATTTATTTGATAAAATTACATTATGCATAAATATATATATATGTATGTCTATATATACAAGATTCTTTAAATTTGATGTACGTGTTTTATATTAAGACGTGCAATATATTAATATATTTAAAAAGCTTAGTCTAATTTAAAGTAACTTTTTTCTATTTACCTTTAAAATTTTTCTTAAAATAGGGTTTAATGAATTAATTTTTTATGTTATTGAAAGTTTTCTGATTTTATTAATACTCAGTTAAAAAATGACTACTCACGGCTTAATTTTTTATCATTATAGCTTTTTGTGCGTGTGAAATATATGTAAAATTTGAAAATTTGTACACGATAATTTTTTGTAATATAAATATATAAGCTGAAAGGGTTTCATGAATATGTTTACTTCAAATTTTTCGTTTGTCAATTTTTTTAATGTTATTTTTAAGTATTTTCTTTCGAGTGTGTAATGGAAGCACAGATAAGGATATACAAGTGAATTTACGCTACTCAGACAACTCAGTCGCATTAGGGAATACTTATTAATGGGAAGACTTGTTGCATCCTATGCACCGGCGCGAGCGCATTGCGTCATTCTGTAAGCTGCATGGGCGCATTCCACAAGCGCCATCTTGCGTCTGATTTATGTAGTTAATACATCCAAGTCCTTTCATAACGATAACTTTTTACTGCATGCAGTAGTTTCTTTTATCTTTTTATTTTTTATTTTCATCGGAATAATTGCAGTGAAATAAATATAAAATCGTTCGTTGTAGATGCATACGAAAATCATCGATTTACTTCTTTCGATCGAAATGTCTTTCCTATTGACAAAATAACTATTTTAATTGAGAATACACTTTTATTTTATTCAATTGACTACTCGCAAACAAATTTAATTGTATCTATACTATTATTATTACTATATTTAAAAATTTGATTATATTAAAATTTAATTAGAAAGAATTTTTATGAAAATATAATGGTAATAATTTTATTTTAACAACTATATTTATCGGAAGTGTTATTAAATTTAAAAATTATTACTAATAAAAAGATGTATAATTCGATTATCTGATAATGATTAGCAACGATTTTACTAAATTAATTTTTTTTTTATATTTGCATCATTTTCTATGTTATAAAAAGGATTGTATTTACTAAGTTAATTACTTAAAATAAAATTACAGAAATTTTTTATATATCAATGTTAAAGATTTTTATTAAATAATATAATATATATAGATATATATAATATATGTAGATAAAAATTGAAGTTAATTTAATGTACCTTTAATTTATAAATGTTGTTTATCTTTATTTATAAATAGTGTTATATAATCCTGCAATCCAAATGATTATCACGGAAATAACATAAATATATTTAAAGGAATCTATTTACTGATTTACTTTTATTTGGAATTTATCAAAATTTATAAAATTACCAAAATTATAAAAGAATTTTTTTTTAAATTCTTTTATTGATTAAAGACATTAAAAACTTTATCAAATCAATGAGTTTATTCCACAAGTGATCTAGTCATGCTGAAACAATGTTCAAAAAACTTATATTTTGTTTTTCATTACAAGTTAAAAAAAAACTGAATTTAGACTATTACTTTATTCTTATGTTGCCATTCTTATTTGACAGTAATTGATTTTCTGACATGTAATTCAATTACAAATATTTTTTTATTGAAAACACACATAGAAAGAAATCGCATTTTCTTTCTTTATGCCTGCCTTATTTTTTTATAAATTTTTTTTATTCTTTTAAATTCATATGTATTCCTATATTTTTATTCTATACCTCATTGAATTTTCTCTTGTAAATACTTTTTGGTATGCAAATAAAGTAAAAATTCAGTCTCTTTTATGTTTTTCATGGGTTATTAGCCATAATTTTATACATATAAGAAATAAATCTTAATAAATAACGAATGCTTTAATTTAATAAATCTAAAATAATTGTAGTTATTAACTATTATTTTTCACAACATTATTCAAACAAGTAAAAGAATAAAAGAAATAATATATTTTGTTATTAGAATTTTCTCTATATAATGTATTCATACGATACACAATAAAAGTAATGAAATCATATATATAATAACATTTCTTCTTATGAAAATAATTTAATGTAATGTCATATCAAGTTGATTAAAATTTTTTGATTATATACATTCTGAAATTTTATTCATTATAATATATTCATTTAAAATTAATTTTATATTTCATAATAATTAAAAATAATTATAATTGAAAATATTTAATCTTTTAAAAATAAATACTCTGTGATTACAATAAAAAATGTTAAAAATATGTAATAAATTTCATAAAAATTATTTAATTTTTTTAATTTTATTACCTATAAATTTAATTACTATTTTCTTAAATTTAATTATTATAATATTTTTATTACAAATAGAAATTATTTATCCTATTGGTTTTTATCATAAATTAAAGTATATTTATTTTTTTAGAAATTTTATTATTTTGTATTGGTTTTATATATTTGTACATTATTTATATAACTGATTTTTTGTACCAAATTTAAAAAAATAATATAATAACCTTTTTATTATATAAATAACGTTACGTAAATAAAAATTATCTAACTACCATAAGATTTTATAAGTATATTTATATTTTTATGTGATATTAAAATAAGGATTAATGTACTTATTATTTTATATAGTTTTATGTCTATTCTCATGAATCCAAACCTAATGAATATTTAGAAAATAGTAAATAAATATGTAATAAATAGATAAATATAATACAAGATAAATATTTATGATACTTTATAAATATATACATTTAAAGTAAGAGGAAAATAAAAAAAGTAAACATATTTGTAGTTGCTTTAAACGTTTTTAATATACTAACAAAATTTTCAATACGAAACAGTTACTGATGTTACTGAATATTAAGTAAACTCAATAAAATTAACTCAATACATATGATAAAATTACATTAATATTTATTATATGCTAGAAAATTTTCCAATATAAATTTATAGTATCTTAATTCATAGTATGTTTTTTTAAATTTTTTATTTAGGTGTTAATATTATTTGATCATCTATTTGAATTTATATTTGATTCTAAGAATATAATTAGAACAATACAAATAATTTATTATTAAATTCTTATATATAACCTTATAAGCCAAACAAAATCAATGGAAAATTAAATTTTAGTTAATAAATAATTACCTTACAATGTTTATTTAAAAAGTTTTTTTTAACGAATCATGAATTCTTTTAATTAATACGATAGATTTTGAGATTAATAATTCATTAAAATTCTTTACTTTTAATTCTTTTATTGTTTTTGTAGATAATATGTAACAAAAATACAATAAAGTTTCGACGATCGAGAATGTCCTTTGAAAATCTTAAGAAATTTTTGGGATTAACTACTTTTGTATGGTATACTTTTTACTGTTCATTCTACATGGGTTTGCAACCCTTAACTATAACTGAACTATAGCTTATACTGAACAATGAATCTTATTCTAGTACAGGAAACTTAAGGTTTTATGAAAAATTTGTACATTTACATGACTGAACACCAATATTACTACAGACATAGGTAGTATTGCACAGCTTGTATGATGCAAATATTTAGAATCAGTCGAGCGAATTTTTCTAAAATATAATACATGTATTCGATATATCTTATTAAAATAATTGGTTAACAGTTTTATGTTTTATTTTAAATATACACAATTTTAAAAAATCTAGGGGATACAATTACATATATATATTTTTTTTTATATTTAAATATATTATAGAAATAATAATAAGATTTAAGCATATTATATAAAATATTTACATTTATAGGAAATAATAAAATTATTTATAAATATCATATATATATATTGATGTTTTAAAAATCATATTTTATTTATTAAATAAACTTAATTTTCACATTTATTAATTTATATGACATATTAAATTTGTTTAAATATAGTAGATATATGAATGAACTTTTCATTTTCATATAAATTGAAAAGTTATTGACGGGATTACTGTACTAAATTGGTAGGTTTCTGTTACATTTAATCAAACTGAATTTCGTTTTTTCCTCCTAATAAAAAATAAAAAATGACTTCAGTTTTTTTGTTAGATTACAGCTACATCCATAAAAATAACGTCAAGTAATTTTTTTTATTTTTACGTAAACATTGATCGTGATGATATTACGTTCTTTTCAATGTTCGAACTTTTTTCAAAAACTACCTGTACAAAATACAGAAATTGATAAAACTAAGGTATTGGCTTTTTTAAAAATAGAAACAAAGAAATATCGTTTATATAATTATAAAAGAAAAAATAGAATAAATCAACTTGAAATTATACTTTTAGTTTTATAAATAATCGAAAAAATATTAAATATTTATCTTATATATGAATAGTAATTTACAGTTCTGATGATAAATAAATTGATTAAATATAGTTTTCTTTGAATGAATAATCCAAAATGTTTTAATGAAATTCATTGTTAATTCGATAACTTTAAGAATTATTATAAAATACATTTAAAAAACTAAAAAAATAAATTATACTATATAATTTCATTTAATAATAATATTTAAGATAATAAAATATCTTAAGAGAGATCGAAGAAAGATTTTCAATAATAGTTTTTAAACAAATTTACATAAAATATATCTAAAGTGTTTTGATTAGAAATAAGAAATTTTATTTTTTGTTAATATCACATTATAAAATTTTCAAATTAATAGAAAAAATTTTTAGCTGTTGTAAAAAAAAGAATCTTATTCGATATATAAACCATTTGTAAATCTTTTGATCAAACTGCACTACATTGTAGAAACTAAATATTATTTTTTACAATTCCTGAATCATGTGCGTGTACGCAGTGCATCCGTAAAACGTAACTTGAAAAAAAATTATTCCAATACGAAATCACTATACTATGCATATCGGCTGAGTAAACGGGGTAGTTTTCAGCGTTAATCTACTTTTTTCTTGTGCTCACGGAATTATGCTGATTCATGTCCGAGAGCAAGTGCACTCTCAAAGATCCAGTGTTTTCAGAATTTCATGAAACGCTGCAGTATTAGTATAAAATTTACGGGTATTCGTACTGCAATTTATATATTCATTCATTTCAATACTAGTCTTTAAAATTGTATGTTTATGCGATATCGAGATACAAATTTTCCGCTGTACCTTTAAACTTATATCTGTATTTACTTTAATAAAGCTTTTAGATTTTTTCTCCAAAAACTTTTTACTGTGTTTTAATATCTGTTTTTGATCTTCGGAAAATTTTTATGATTATTTTGGAAAATCACAATAATGAATCTTAAATAAAAGTATTCAAATATATATATATATATAATTTATTTGTATTTATTTGTAAAAATAATTTTACGATACTATTTCGAGTAAAAAATCAAAAAATAATGTTGCATAAAATTCACAATCATATCATAAATAAATTCTTACTACAATTCTATAATAAAAATGAAAGATTTTTAATATTATAAGGACATTTGAATACCGTTTATTCAACTTATTATTTTCAAAGAATATACAAATTTATACAAGTTTTTCATTTTTTCCAAATTATAAAAAGGTATTATAAAATAATAGGTCTATATTTGATAATAAAAATAATTATAATGTTAATTGAATTAGTGTTCTACTATATCTTTTATACTTTATAAATTGACAACGATAAAGCTGTTGTCTAACATAATTTTAATTTTAATTTAGAAGTTCAATTTGTTTTTTTTTATTTTATATTTTATTTTTTGTAAACTAACGTATTTTTATGTGTCAAATAAATAAAAAAATTCGTTTTGAAATTTTAATAAAAATTAGAAAAATTTTTCTAGAAAATGAAAAATTGATTATTGTGATAAGTGTAAGTCGGAATTAAATACATTTTTTAATGTAACACTAAATTTTTATGTATATTTTATATAAATATTAGTTCTTGAACAATGAAAATTAATATTAAATTAATATTTAGAAAGATGACTCTGATACATTTATCTATTTAACGTAGTATTTTTAATTATAATGTTTGTCCTTAGTTCTGAAATTAATAAAATTTAGGTTCTAAATAAAGATATAATCTTGGTAGCATAAAATTAAATAAATTTGTAAGATCCTAGTAATATGTCATAGTAAAATACTATTTTCATGAATAATTTATTTCAAAATATTCATTAATTACTAAACTGTTGATATTGTATTTAATAATTGTTTCCGTGATTTTTATTTAAAAAGGAGTATTTTAAATTGAAATTCATTTAAACTGGATAAATTATATAATTGCTATTTTATTTTTAAAACATATGAAATTGAATGTTTGATAATTATATATCTTAAAATTATAAATATATCAAAAGTTTCCAATTAATTCTTGATTTATGAAATTTTATTTCATACATGTATGATTCTTCAAGCAATTATAATGAATACAATCAATTACAAATAAGAAATAGATGACAATCTATATACCTTTAGTTATTTAATACTTTTATTATATTATTTTTTCGTACATAAATAATATAGTAAATTCTTATTAATATTTTATTGATGAGAACATATTATAAATAAATTTTATGAATATAATATATTTGTAATATCTTCAATATATTTTAGGATATCAATATAAGTATATTCAAAGAAAAATTATCTCCAGTTGGAGAAAAATTAGATAGTAAATATTTAATTAGACTTAAAATATTTTTTAATTATATATGTAAATATATATGTATAATTATTGAATAGTACAAAATATAAACCATGAAGTTTAAAAAAAAATTATAGTTTTGTATTATAGTTTGTGTATATTTTTTTTGACATAAACCATTAGTTATATTTAAACGTGAAGACAAATTTTATAAATATGTGATAAATGACATAATATTTGCAAACCACATTCCAATATTTCTAAAAAAATTAACGAAAGAAATATTTTATTTTTGAATTTTTATAATTTGAATTAATAAAATTTCATATGTACTTTAAATAATATAAACGTGATACGAAAGTTTCAGATGTTTAAAATTGGATATTTGATACATAAAAAATTCTATGCGAAATAAAATCTTATTGTTTGATCATATGTGTATAGTTAAAAATAAAAAAAGTAATAAAATTGATTATATTTTTTAAAATAAAAATATCGGGTTAATAAATATATCACAATTTTTTATAGAAATATAATTAATTACAATTTATTATATTATGAATCTTATGAAAAGATAATAACATAAAAGAGAAATAAGTAGATCAAAAAGTATTTAGAACGTATGATCTATAGGATTCTGTACTTTTTATAGTAATAATGCTAAAAACTAAATCAACCTTAAATTTCTTTATTATACACTAAATATATTTAAGGTAAAATAATTTCCTTAAATATATAAAATCTATTGCATTATAATTTTTTACTATTTAAAAGTAATATTAAATTATTTATGTATATATTGATGATTTTTCATATATAATTTAAATTATTCTGTAAAAATTATATTTTATTTTTCAAATATTAATTTCCATGAATGGACGGATTACCAGAATTTCAAGAACTTGTTTGTAAGTAAATATTAAGAAATAAATAAATTATAAAAATTTTATTTCTGTATAGTTTTGAAGGAAATAAAATTCGTCAAAAAAAAGAATATTTTATAATGAAAATGTAAAATAAACTATGTATTAAACAAGTGTATTGGTACTTCAAATATTATCAACATATGGTATTAATGAAAGAACTAACACTTGCTTATAGACTTTTTAAAATAATTTTGATAATAATTTTGAAGAAAATACTTTCTTTTCTCTTTAATACGATCTTAAGAATCTTCTGCGGAAAATTCAAAATCCAATCCCTCAATATACAGTTCCTCCAACTTTTCTATATATATATATATATATATATATATATATATACACGGAAATGTACACGTTGACCTGTTATGCTTATAACATACCCTTCCATTTCTCGTTGGGGTTCGTTGTGAGGGTCTAAGTTTGACGCTCGACTGAGTCACACACTCACGCAACGCATCGCCGAGTTAAATGGGTTTTGCGCAGGTCGATAAATCGCCTCTTAATATATTCGAGTGGCGTCGCGTCGAGCCTCGGACCCTGGCGCGTCGAACGGACACGAAATGAAAGGGGAAACGAGATTCTCACTGTCTCTTTCCCTCGCTCACTCTTGATACTATAAAGGAAGTATATGAACGAGAATTGAAATTGTTATAGTCACTGTGCGATTGATCTACATTAATGCATGTACTATTGCAGGCTTTACTTTTATTTCTCTGCGTGAAGTTTTATTTTTTGTTCTCTTATATTTTGGAATGTGTAATTTACATAAAGAAAATAATTGATGCAAAAGGATTGACAAAAAAAGGTAAAAAAGGATGCATATGTATATTTTGTTACGGAGAGAGACAGAAAGGGTGAGAGAGCTAGAAAGAGATAGATGGTGGGAGGGAGGGAGAGAAAGAAAGCATGAATGAAACATTACATGAAGATCATGGTATAAGGATAAAATTAATGTACTTAGAAAACTTCTATTATAATTTTATATAAAAATGTAGAAGAAAATGTAGCTAAGTTTATGAATTGCTACCTAATCAAGAGATTATTATTATTTGAATATTATATACAACAATAAATTTTTGAAATAATTTATTCTTAATACAATATTATTCTGACAAAGTTCTCAGTATACAAAATAAATTAATATATTTAAATTTCAAAATAAATTAAAGCTATCTTATTAATATTATTTTTATAATTTTAATCTTATTAATAAGACAAAATGGTTTAATCTTTATTTCTCTAGAAATGAATATTTTTTTCTAGGTAAATATATTTTGTTTAAATTATTTGAAATACTCTCATATAAAAATACAAAAAACGTTATTTATTCAAAAATATTATAATGAAAAAAGAGTGAAATTTGTGGATCTAATATTTTTTAAAAATAATAACATATGGCACTTTACTTATAAATAGATTAAAGTATGTCATGTGTGATATTAAAATATGTATAAAAAATCGACAATAAGTAGTTTCAACCTATTTTTGTAATTATAAATAAACTTTTAAAAGACATAAAATTCACCTTTATAAATATCATTATATCTTTTATATTCTTTGTTTTATTAATACCATAAACTTTTTTTTTGTTTATAATCATTAATATAAAAATATAGTATTACATTGTATGAATGTATTATTTGTTTAAAATCAACAATATTCAGTAAAAATACTGAAATATTGATATTGCTTATTTGATATATATTTTAACTATTAAGATATTAATTTTTTTATTTCTAATTATTTAAATATTTACATTTTGGAGATATTAAATGTATGAAAATTTAAGCCTCGAAAATTTTTGATGAAATATATACTGTTAATTGATCGAAGTTAAGAAAATATATTACCATAATCTTTTCCTTCCCGTTGAAAATATATTGGAAGTAACTTTTACTAGATGTAAGTAATGAAAAAGTGAAAAAAATCAATATAATTTGTGGATAAAAATTTTATATTGATGAAAAAGTTTGCGTCTTCAATCATCTTCGTTTCTTGTCACGAAGGTAAAAAACAGTTATTGATATTATGTGTTTATAGAAAGTGATTAAATTATTATTTAATATATAAAAACTATATAATACATAAAAGTTATTCACTTCTACATTTATAATTATATATGTATATTATGAATTATATATATTATATATATATGTTATGAAAATAAACATTTTTTTATTATTTCTGTTCGTGCGATGGTAAAATTCTTTTTTTAAATTTATACTATTTCTGTACAAGCAATTTATGAAAATGTTTAAATTATATTTTTTCTTGTTTTCATTTTATCATACTTTATTTTTTATTTATTCTAATAAAATTAGTAAATTTAGTTATTTAATTATAAATTAATTTTTTTTTATTTCAGGCTTCCATTAATTATATGTATAAATTCTAATTAAAATTTTCCAATAAATTATTTATGAGTTTTAAAAATGGCAAAAAATAAAAAAAAAATTATAGGAATATCTATTCTGATACAATTTTTGATACAATTTCTAAATTTCTAAATTAAATTCAAGCAAAAAAAATATACTTATATTCAATAAATACCAATAAAGTAAATTTGTTGCAGTAATAAAAATTTTTTCTGATAATACAATAATAATATGATTTTATAAATAAACTTAAATATAAACGAAAAGAATAAATTTTGTATTATTTAGCAGAAAAGAATAAACAAATAAACTATGATAAATATAAATATATTATCGGATCATTTTAGAAATTTTATGAGGTAATAATCTAATGAATAATTTATTATTTTATGGTAGGTATCAGTTTATTTCCTTATTGCCTACAATAAGAATTCTTCAGAGAATTTGTGTAATCTATTGATTCTTACATTTTTAATTTAGCATTAAATTTTTTTTGTTGAATAGTAATCCAAAATTAAAAATTTAAAAATTATATTTGAAGTAATATAAATATTAAAATATATATTTATATATTTAAATATAAGTATAATAAGTAATATTATTACTTATTATTTTTAATACTTATATATAAGTTTTATAGTAATTTAAATGTTTTAAAAGAAAAATAAACTATTTATAAGAAGTCTATACACAACATTTTGAAATTTATAAATAGATTTTTTTTTTCAGTTATACTGAAAAAATTGAATAAAATAAATATAAAATACTCAACATAAAATAATATTTATATGTATATTGTGTAGTATTTGAATCCCTATAGTAGTTGTACATTCTAACACGGTTAATATGCATAATATTCGTTTTTTTTAAAAAAAAAAATAAAATTTATGTTACAATTGAATCTCAAATTCTAAGAAAATAAAAATAAACTTTAAAGAGACAATTAAATGGTACTAAATAAATATTTATAAATATTACATATGAAATTACTCATTTTATTAGTCCATATTAATAAGTCTATAACGTACATAACATTTTGTAATATAAATATTTGAACTCGAATAAATTTTTAGATGTTTAAAGTAAATTTTATAAGGATTTTGAAGATAATTAGGGCATAAACATAAAATTTAAAAAATCCGACTATTTTTAATATTCGATATATTTATTTTAAGTAGTAATATCAGTATATAATGAGACCGAGTTTAATTTAAAAATACTGAAGTTCAAAAATTACTGTTTTAATATTTTAATAATAAGAAACTACTCTCGGAGAATCCAATTAGTTGTTATTCAAAACTATTATAATTTTTTAATATATTTTTTTTTATATTATGAAGCATATAAAAATCCATTAATATTTTTATATTTCAAATATATATTTAATACAGGATTAATGAATTTGTGAAAAGTATTTATTTTATATAGCAATTTGCACATTAAAGATATATTACATCAAATATTTTTTTAATAGTAATTCTTAGTCTAAATATTATTTTTTTAAATCTGCTTGGCTCATGAGAATCAATTATACTAGTTTCGAATATAGCAATTTTATTCGTAAATAACTGTATATATATGCATGTATATATATATATATATACAAGAATTTATATGTAAAATTTTACTATGTTTATTTGTAATTATATACATAAGTACCTATATATTTCAACACGTATGAAAAATAAATTCGATGTAGGTAATTTGTTTAGTTTTTAAATAACGAATCACTATAATTAATAGAGCTTTACCGAAATTTATTTTTCTTCTCTGTTATTTATATTACTTTTATATTACCAAAGTTCCTTTAAGCTTTTCTTATATTTCATTTCTTTACGTTTAATGTTATGCCAATGTAGATTATATGCCATAGAAAGCTATTGGTATTTTCTCTCTTTAATTAAAGTAAAATAAAGAAAATCAAGCTAAAAATTAAATTGAAATTAATTATGGTTTTTATGCTAATTTTTTTAGATGTAAATTTTTATTATGTTATTGATGAAATACAATACTTAAGCTTTATATTATTTAAATTTTCTCTCTATCGAATTTTTTTGTTACGTAATTTTAAAATAATTTTAATATTAATCCATATACATAAATAATAATTTTTTAATATATATAATTTTTTAATTTATAACTATTTGTTAAAAAAAATACTTCGATACAAATTTTATATTTATAAAATTTTAATTAATTCAATTGCATATTTTTCTATTTATTTCTAATAAATAAGTTTAAAATCAAATTTTCTAATAATAATTACAATATAGCCAATAATTATCAATTAAGTGAATGTTATTTGTATATATGTGATTATTTTAAATACAAAAATAAAAAATTCTTTCTAATTTATAGATTTTATATGCAAGTATAAATTATAACAACCTATTTTTTTGTATGTTTCAATTATTATTATTGTTACTGTAATAATTGTGATATTTTTTTATATAAATTAAACACTATTCTTTATTAAGATTAGATCAAAAGTAGCTACAATTTTATATTTAAATATATAATATAAAAAAGAAAAACGTGAATTACATTTTTTAAAAAGTCTTAAAAATTATATTTTTAAAATAGATGCTTTCTATAAATTATTTTTTTGATGATTATTAAAAAATATTTAAATATTTACATAAAATCAAAATTTACACAAAAAGTTAGATTAACCGTATATTTTTTAATTATTTTTTTTTATTCCTTTTAAATATTAAGAACCTTAGACTATAAATTTTCTTTCTAAAAAATTATTATCTAAAGTTATTTATACTGTTTCAACACATGCATACACAATTTTTTGTATCTATGGTTGTTTAAATAAACATAAAGTATTATTACTTAAAAGAATTTTTTAATTTTAAACTTACTTATAAAAAAGATTTATCTTAAAAAGTAATAATTTTGTTAAAAAAAAATTTTGGAATAAAAATAAAGTGTACTAGTATATACAGTTTATAAGTAGATTATTTTGTAAGTATATTCCAAAAGAATGAAGAATAAGAATAAATATATGTACTATTTTATAAGTATATTTCTAAAATTATCGAACATATATATATCCGAATGATCTTTTGGTTACAAAATATATAATTGTTGAGAGTATATATAATTCATGATATTTTATAGAATAATATATTGCAATAATCATTATTATAATAATTTTTGAGTAATAATCTACTAAAATAATATATTACTTTACGTCGCACAATATATTAAATACATATGATACATTTTATTACTAATAACTCAACTAAAGTGAAAAATAGCAGCAGTACGTTCGTATTTTATTGTTTAAGAATCCAGTAATAGTATTAACTTATTTTTTCTATGAGTAATGCGTCAGCTATGGAATGGCCTCATCAAGATGTATCATCTTGAGAGCATATAAATGATCATTTATGGTGAAAGAGAAAGTTTTCTGTTAGTTTGACCGCAGTTGCAGTATACTTCTTGATGTATACGCAACTACATATAAATATGATTATACGTAGAAATATAGACTAATCCAAAATAAAATACTATTTACATGATGCAGTTTTTATCTAACTTTTTTGTCTTTCCGATATTTTTCCACTGGTTATTGTTTCTTTCTCTTGCTTTTTGTATCGCTCTTCCTTTATCTATTTGCTTCTCTTTTGCGCTATCTCTCTCTTCCTATTACGCTCTCTCAATTGATTAATTCATAATACCATTTCATACGTTGGATTTGTAACATAATTAGATGAAAAAAACATATGATATGTATATCGCAATAATTAGCTAAATAAAACAATAATCTACGTGTATATCTTTTTTATAATTTTATTTTATTTACTATAACAATAATTTTTCATTTGATTCATTCGTTATCAATGTTTAAAAGTAAAACGTAGTTAGTTGTCACTTTTAAATCACAATTTTTCTTATTTACGTTTTAAGAAATATAAATTTCCTCAATTATATTAAAATTAGAACATGTTTTTAAATTTTTTATTATAGTGATAATGTTAATATTTATCACCATACTTACTATTATACTAACTCATATATAAAATTTTGGAAATTTTACATATAATTAAAAAAAATATTACTTAACATAATGAATATTATGTTTTAATTATTTCAAAATGAAATTCATGATTTGCATCTTTTATATAATTTTAAATTGTCTAATTAAAAATAAAAACTAAAAAAATATGTTACATAATTTTGAGATTTGTTTTAAATAAGACTACCATATAAAAGTTAGATTTTTAAATTTTAATAAAAAGTAAATTTCAAAAATATAGTTATATAAAAATATGTAGAAAAAATTGATTTCGAAGAACAATTATAAATAAAAAATAAATAAACTTATGCAATGATTTTTTGATGTAATTTAAATTTATTGTAATTATTATTTTTGTTAACACGTAAATTCGATAATACGATTTATACACTAATATGTTCAGAATAGAAGATTATCTGTATTATGATTTATCTATTTTAATAAAACAACTTAATATAAATAATATATTTTCTTTAAAATTATATGCAATAATTTATATCTATTAGAGGTATCTTCTAAAATATTTAAAATAATAATAGTTTTTTGTTTAATTGTGTGTATATATTCATTAAATGAAAATTTTGCAGACAATGAATGTTATAAAAAAATTACATAAATCTTTAAAGTTCATTAAAATTCGATGAAAAGGTAATTTTCAATAGAAGACCAATTATACGTTCAAAAATCAAAAGAAATACGGAAAAATCTGTGAAAAGGGATCTAAAGTATTGCAAACTCGATCTACTGGAATGTTACAAACCATGAACTCCTCACCGCGTACTTAGATTCAACTTGAATTAAGTTTTAATTGATTTAATTTCCAATTAAAGAGCAAAGTAGTAACGACAAAGGGATAATCGTTTAAAGGAAAAGACAATCAGCTTTGTCGTTATAAATTCAATTATCTGAATCATTTTTTCTCTATTTAATGCCTTATAAAGTTTAAATACATTTTGTTATGGAACAAATATTCTATAAATAACTTTTAGTGAAGAAATGAGAATATGTAACAATATCTACAGTTTCCATATACAATTTTTAAAAAAATCTCGAGTATATAATATAAAATTTTAATATTCAAATAATTTAAAATAAAAAACAGAGTAAAAAAATAAATAATTAACCTTAAAATGCCAATATTGAAAGAAAACCATAAAAATATATCTTTGCAATAAAATAGTCAAAGATATAACTTCCATATTTTGTAAACATTTATCAATGGCTCCGAGCATGAACCAATAAGATAAAAAGTCGTAAATAATTAGCAACGAGAGTCTTAAATCATTATAATGCATGCACTAGCAAATGAAAATCTCCGAATTAATAATGAGCTTACATCCGCGAAATACATCGTCGTGTCGATTAAAGTTGGGCGAGATAGCAGTGGTGCCCTGAATGTATATCACAGCCTGTTCCGAAGCTTCATATTTCTCATTAAAAATGAGAGAAAATGCGAAAATCCAGCGATTAAGGAGGCTTTTTCTAAATCTCTCAGCTTCCATATAAGTCGAGCAGCGATGGCGACGAGGACGACAATTCTTTCTCATACTCGGGGATCGGAGGTAAGTGGAGTTAATCCAATTACGAGCCTGTTACAGTTACAGCGTGTACTAGCTCTAATTAATTTTGAAACGCAGCAAGAGAGACCGACAAAGAAAGGAAAGCTGCGAATTATTTCCGTCCTATTATTGAACGCATTTACTCGCAACTCACCGATATAAACAAAGCAGTAATTTTCGAAGCATGTATTATGTATACATCTGTGCATATGAATATGCCTGCAGATGAAAAGCGAGAGAAGTCCATAGTACTATATGTACGATTGATTTTCCAAGTTTGTTCGCCTCGTACCTTCTTCTTTATTCGATACAACTTATTTTATTGGATCGCCTATTACGTTTGATGGATTCTAAAAGGCTTTCAACGAAGTAGACAGAGTTTATCGACGATAAATTTCAGGTTTAACTTTGCAAATCTGGTGCATTGTTATAAATTTGTAGTGTGCATATGCACCATAAAAAGTATTTTCAAGTTGAAACGAATAACTAATATCGAGAAAGAGTCAGTTAAGATCAGTCGTTCGTAAAAGTCAGTTTGTAAGAATATTCATAATTAATTTCCTAAATAAGGCATATATGATACCGTGTCACGTTCTAGTAACATTAGACATTGACTTCGATGTACGCGTTAATATAAAGGAATATTTTATATTTCACAAGGAGAATCTTCATTTAGCTAAAATAACTTGCAGTTATAAAAATTTTTTCTTCACAAAAATTCAAATAAAAATAAATAATATACATTGCGATAGATTCACTCAAAGTTAATTATGTAAACGTGGATTTTTTATGCGCTTTTAAGATATATTAGATAGATCAGATTAGTTTTCAAGATAGAAAATTAAATTATTTATATTATCGATCGTTAAAAAATTCTACAAATAAAATAAAAATTCTATAAAATAAAGTTAAGGGAAAAGATAGTTTGAAATTATTCGATACAAATTTATGTGTTTAACTGAAGTTTTGTGTGAATATAAAAATGTTATATTACGAAAGTATCAAAATTGTTTTTATAAAATTAGATTATAAAATTTTAAACTATTAAACTAGTAAATACAAAATTCATAGTTTTTGTAGGTATTTATCCACGTTTCATATAGAAAACTCATATTAGTTTAAATTTCTCAATTAATACTACAGAGTACGTAAGTGTAGTCAATATATACTTAAAAATTTTTAAACCTATATAAATTATATTTTAAATATGAAGTAAAAAAATTATAAATTATACGATTTTGAAAAAGTAATATCTATTTTTTAAATCAAATTTTTTAAATCAAATAAAATTATCCTAGAGTAATTTAAATTTATATTTGAGGATGTTGGTTGTAATATAATGAAGTATTTATTTTCACATCTATAAATAATATATTTTATAATTATTTAACATATGGTAATATAAAACAGGATTTAAATCGTGTATTCCAAAGTTATGACAACAGTTAATAAGTGTATATCGATCGTCGCCTTGATTAAATATGTATAATGAAAAATCATTACTAAATTTATAGTAAACTTATTAATTACATGTGATAACCTATTTTAATGGATTGAATATTATCATCAATTAATACCATAATATAATTGAAACGATTATTTCAAATCATTATTAAAATTTTGGGAAATATTATAATTTATTATTTCTTATTTAAAAGGATAAATGAATTTTATTTTATGTTTATTAAATTATATAGCATAGACACTAAATTCGTAATATTGTATAAAATACTTCGTGCAATCGATTTATTGACTTCTGCAAGACGCTTGAGTATTTAAATAATAGAATCCATTCTGATTGCATTCTGCTAAAAAATCGATTCGCTCTAACAAGGATTAACAAAGTCAAGTGAGACTTTCTAATTTTTTACAGAAAATATTTACTATGAGTTTTAAACTATTTAACAAATTTTTAATTTATTATGATTCCAAATCATAAAATACTATAGTGTATATTTATTTTAATAAAAAGTCTACAATTGGAAATATAAATATGTGTGCATTAACACAACTAATTTTAAAGAACTTGGAGTAGTAAAAAAAATTTTTAAATTACAAGTATAAAATACAATTATAAAAATGAATCTTTTCTCTAAATTTTCTAAATTTATGTAACGCTTTCGTGTTAGTAGACTAAGATTAAGTTTTCAGAAAATATTTTTATAAAAATAAGAAGATACATAAATATGCTAGAATTAAAAAGGGTTCATTTAAAATGGACTATTTTAAATAAACTTAATTATGTTTTATTTTTTTTGTAAAAATATTTATGACGTAAAAGTAAAATTTTTATTTAAACAAAAATTTGCTTTATATTTATAAATTTTAGTATTACTTTGATATGATTATTAAAAAAAATATATATATATAAACATAGAGGAAAAAATAGAAATAAGAAAATAGCTGAATACAAGAATATGATTGATCAGTATGGGGTGAAATTAAAACCCATATAGATTACATGATATAAAATATCGAAAAAATATTGAGCCTTTATTCTACATCAACTATTTTTATAATAAATTCCTATGTGAATTATATAATTTTTGTAGTGAATTTGAATTTGTATAGATCAAAAAAAAATTTTTTCCTGGTACAAGTATTTGTAAGATAATAATACACATGTTATACTTGAAACTTTTATAATTCTTTTTAATTAGAAGAATCTAGACATAAAAGTTACGAAAAATTCACTTATTAGAAATGATACTTAAAAAAGAATAAATTTCATTAAAATTTTATTCAAAATTTTTTGCACACAATAAAAATGAACTAATAACTATAAAATTTATATTAAGTTTACTGTTATATGAAATTTTATGAAAATAAATAAACTCGATATTAATAATTTTTCTTAAAATTTGGCACAAAATAAAACTATAATAATTAATTTATTACTTATTAAAATTTAAGTATGTATATACTACATAAATATGTAAATTAATATATTAAAATATTGTAAATAAACTTGCGTGCTGATGATGATTCAGTGATCCGAAAATTTGTTTAAACTTGCCTGTGACAAAATAAATAGTATGATTAAAGATACAGTTTTTTAATATGTTATTATTATCAAATTATAATATTCTTAAATTGATAATAGAAAAATAACTCTAATATATATGAAGAATATTACTGTTGGATAATCCACAGATGTAATTAATAATGTAATATAATTGAATTATTTGTTGGTTAAAAGGAATATTTTTTAAATATACGAAATATATTCACTAATATTATAATTATGCTGGTTTTTTAATTAGTTTTTATATTTTTATATAAAAATAACTATCACAAAAGAAAATATTGAAGTTTTTATTTATTTTATTTTCTGTAGCTGTATTAATAAAATAAAATAAAATTTCTATTCTTTGTAAAACGATAATATTACTAATTTTTCTGTCAAAATTAAAAAATTATTTATATTTATGATTTTGAAAGTGATAAAATATAAAAATATTGGTTTTAAATAACATTAAAAATTCATTTAACTATTAATATTACTTAAATCTCAAATTAAAGTTATTTGGCTCAGCTATAATAAATAAATACATAAAAGAATTAATAATGTATTAGCTTAAAAGTTAATTTACATTAATTAATAATCATCAACAAATTATTCGAATAATTGGCAATGATGGGAAAAAATAATAAAGATGCAATGGTGTCTTTGAAATCTGACAAAATCTCTAAACAATAGGGGAACATAACTTGCTTCATAGCTGAGACACAAAGCTTTTACGTGGCCGCCCATCTATCCAAAAGAGAATTCCTCTGTCGTAGCATAGCACACTGACTTTACGTTACAGGCACAAGTACCGAGATAGTTTTAAAACTCTTAAGTCAGTGTCGTCTTTACTCGTATACGAATACCAGTGAATATGTGTGAGTTATAGCTTCAACTATATAGAGAAAGCTTTAACTTTTTACTGGGTATAGTTTTAGTGGGCAAATGAAGAGATAAAAAAAATTTTTCCCTTTTTTATTGCTATTGTAATAGTAAACATTATTAGTATTATAAATTATTTATTATCGTAAAAATTATTTCTGAACTTACAGAATAAACTCTGACATTTTTAAATATTGTTATTGGACTTTCTGAAAAATTTATGAAAACAAGCTTAGTCGAGATTTTATAAATATTTTCTTTTTTATCGTTGTTTCAAAAGTTAAAAATTTTTTTAATATAAATTTTCGAATACAATTAATTTAAACTTTTTTATATACATGTTGATTATGATAAAAGCGCATAAAATTAAAAAAGATAAAAAACTATTAAATAAGAGTGTAATAAATAAATTTAAATTAAAAATAATTTAAAAACTAAAGCATTAAAAATATTAATCTAAGTAAGAATATTATTATCAATATTTAGTCGAATTGTTATTTTATATATAATAGAATATAATTTTACTGGTAATATATGTATCTAATTATAAATCAAATATTAACAAACTATATTTGTAATAAAAATTGTTTCTAAAAATTTAACGTTCATGCATTTATTCAATTATCATTACTGATTAAAATTACTGGAATGATTATGAAATATTATGAAAATTAAAAATGTTATTTTGAAAAAATCCACTTAGATTTTTAATTTATTATGAAAATGATACAATTTTACAACAAATAAAATAACTATTTCAAAAATGGAACTGTTTCTATTGAAACCATAAGGAAGTTTATTGAACTTTATCAACAATTCTCATCATAATCAGCTTTTCGGATGGTATTAAATTATTAAATTCGTAATTATATCAATCATTTCAAATATTTTTAAATTAATATTTGATTTATTTAATATTCTTTTTTTATTGACAATTATGGGAAGAATTAGTTGTTTTCAGTTTATAGTTTAAGAAACGTACTATACTTAGAAACGTATAATCATAAAATGTTCAAACTTTCATTATAATTCATCATATAAATATCTAAAGTAAATTATTTATTTTTTTGAAGATTATTATAAATTTAATAATAAATTCTAATTCTTCAAATTTATTCAAAAAATATGTATCTTTTATACAATCGTATAATATATTCTAAACTTCGGTAATAGGGTAAAAACATAACTAGCTCGATCCTACTGGACAGTTTTAATCTTAAAAAGTTTGAGGTTTGGAATGTGTAAGTAAAATTGACCTCATAATATTCATTATAAATAGATACCACGTTTTTTTTAATTTATAGAATTTTAAAACATTAATTATTGTATCCGTTAGTTTTTAAACTTGTTTCTTTAAATTTAAAAACAATTCATGAGTAAGAAAAATTTTAAAACCTTTTCGATTTTGCATCATATAGTTTTTTATTTATGAGATCCTTAAAGCTTATACTGAAGTAAAATATGTACTTCATATTATATTTTATCATCATTATAAGGGCAGATCTTTCAATTTTTCTTTGTAGAGTTTAAATATATTTCGTTATGCTTATGTTTCTGAAATATCGAGAGATAAAATTATATAGGAAAGGAGATACAAATAAATCAAATAATTCAATAGAATAATTTTTAGAAAATATATTTATACAAAATAATTATTTAATATTTGAAGAAGTTGTATAATTGGAATTTAAGTTTATATTCATTCTATTTATCTTCAGAAAAATTGAACTGAATCTACGTGAAATTATTCTTGTGAAAATATTTAAATAAAGTTAAAAGAATAATAAATACATTTTGTAAGAATTTCAAATGTTTAAAAAGTACTACTTTTAGAGGAAAGATCAGTTATGAATATAAGTAAAATTTTTTAAGTTCAAAAAAGAATTTTTTTGAAAAATCAATAAATAAAAATATTTTGAGCTCATTTGAAACCTTATTTTTATGAGTTATTACAGAAAAATCAACAAAATTTCATATATCAAGACAATTTTTTAAAATCTAAGTTAAAAACTAGAATTTTTTACTATATGAATGCTTTTAAATATATTCTTATATACATTTTGATATATTTTAGTTACTTTTTGTTAAAATATTATTTTTAATTAAAAAAACTTATCATTTAGTATAATTTGTTTATCACATTAATTAAAAAAAATTTGATTATGTATTCATTAATGTTTTCTTCAATAAGATTTTAAGCAAACTTAAAACATATTTCAAATAATAAGCCAACATAAGCATACTAATTATATACTTTCTTGTTTGATTATCTATTGAATATATTATTTGTAATATTTCTGTAAAAATTATAAATATTTGTAAGAAAAAATCGTATTTTTAAGTATAATTTAAAAAATAGCTATTTTGTAGGTTGCGAAACAAGTTTTAAAGTTCAAAACACTTACTTTCACATGGTTTTTATAAAACTCTTCCACAATAAGCTCTTTAGAAATTTTACTACTATCGGATAAATACTTTAGCTTCTAGAAGAGAATAATTCGCTTGTTAAAGTGACATATAAATTAGACTGATGTATTGCTGAATATTCGTTTCTGATATTGAATGTATCTCTTACACAATAAAAAGTCAATTATATAAAAAACATTGTTTTTAAATATGAAAATTCTTTAAAGATTATAGTATTACATTTATTGAAAATTAAAAACTACAAAATTATGAAAGAAGGATATTGAAATCAAATGAATATTTCATGATATTATTATTAAAATAAAATAAAAGATATAATTTAGTACGATTCAACATATTTCTATATTTGATAAAACAAAATTATTATCGGAGAAATAATACTTTATGTAAGAATATCTAATTGTATCAGCTATAATGTAATTAATTATATAAAAAAATATTGATTTCTATTATCAGTAAAAGATTTAATTTGGAAAATTAATATAAATATATTAAATGCAGAAGCATTTAAAATTAAAAGAACCAGATCTGGATTTAAATATAATACATGTAATTGAAAGTAAGTGAAGTAATCGTGTAAAATTTTAAATAAAAGTTATAAAGTGAATGTTTAAGTAACATCTAATATTTTAATAAATTCAAATAAAAATGTCATTATTTACATACTTCATATTTCTGAAGACATCTACAGTGACTTATGTAAGCTTTTGATTTTAATATTACAAATATTGAGTGTACTTTTTTCGTATTAATAACAGAGCTTTTCATTTTTTTAAACATACTATATGTTCACTAAATATAATTAACTTAGATTATTTTTTAAGTTTTTTTAAAAATATTTAGAATATTTGTAAAAGAGAAATTAAAATTACGCATTGAATATAAACAGGTTTAAAAAAATACTGCCTGAAATGAAATATAATCTTAGCTTAGCTAAGGTAAATGTTTTTTTAATATAAATTAAAATAATTTTGTTTGAACTTAAGGAATGTTTTCAAAGAGCAGATATTTAAAATATTCGATACGTTTTAGTACATAGGATGTTGAATATTTTTGAAAATTTAATTTCTTCTGTTCTATCATTTTTATTTAAAAATGTATAAATGGTTAATTGTATCTGTTGCTTCAGAAGTTATCTCTAAAAATTAAAAGGATGTTTAAGCTTATTTGAGAAGCAAAATTCGATAAACTAAAGTAAATTATTTTATTACCATACTAAATGCGTCAATATTCATATATATATAATTCATACGTATACTCCAGAACCTATGCTTTCTTCGCTCGACTTAAAGTCCGACGTTTGTCACCTCTTTTATCAATCCAACAACTGTGCGCACCTTATTCTTATGTAGCTTCGTTCGCTATAGCTCGAAAACCATCCAACGTCGGCAATCCTGATCTCTGCATAAATATGCCATGTGGTATTTGTGGTGCATTGTGCTGACGTCAACAAATGACGCGTATGTATGCGGCAAAAGCCAAAGAGCGATTGCGACCACAATGTCCGATGAAGAATCGACAGGGCACGTGGGCAAACTCACGCACGTCTGCGATTTCAACCTAGCACGAGCTTTTAATGCATGTAAGTGATAGATTCTATGAATTCTGAGGATATCGAATGGGAACTCTAAAATCATAAATGGATGGCATGCCGTGCTCATTATATTATAAAAAGATCTCACCACTTCCGCCGCCTTTGTCACAATTCTTCCAGAAATTTAATCCGTGAGCTTTCATCATTGAGCCTTGAGTATCGTATTACCTAATGATTCTTTTGATTTCAATGATATTATCATTGTGAATACCCAATGCCACAATTGGAAAAATCAAATTACATTTTAAAAAAGATTTAAAAATGATGTCATGCATAATTCATGTGGGTAGTTTAGTACACTTTTAATTTATTTTAACGAATAGCTCGTTAGTATTTCTTCTAATAAATAATCTTTTATATTTAATTCTTTATTTGTTAAGAATAAATTTCTAAATAGTTTCGTATCTATATAAACTTAATATTACTATCAAGTGGTATGTAACCTAAAATAATTTCATGATAAATGTAACACAAGCAAATACAATTACTAAATAATGTTCTAACATCTATCTTATAGTCTTTGTTAGGACAAGGCGAAGTAATTCACGTAGTACTACTCAGCTGAGACAATTAAATCCCAGGTTTATTATACTCTAAAGTTGATTCTACCTAGGTATAATAATTAGTTATTTGCAAAATTAATAAATTCTGAACGAATCTTTTTATTTAATGCTTGACCTCACGTATTTTCAACTTCATTAAGTGTAATATAAAGGTAATATAATAAGATAATAAAATCTTATATCCTTACATAGATATTCTATTATCTTTATATAATGAATCTAGCATTCGAAGCGTATTACTAAGTATCATTATCACTGCAAAAGTAAGCATATGTAGAGCTGAGTAAAATTAAGTACAGAAATGTCAGTGAAATGGTCGAGGTCAAAATTTTAAATCCTGTGGCTTGTAGCTCCTAAATCTAGAGTTTAAACCTTTACAGTCTCTAAAGATATTATAATTAGAAAATCATTTTAATTATTATTATTATTATAAAATGAATATAAATTATAAACTACTAACAGAATAATATAATGCACATAATTGTTCAAGAGCACATATTAATAGTATTTTTGAAATTACGAAAAATAGTATTAGTTGTAACTTTTTTAAGACGAATTAATAGTACATTTACTTGAATTTTTATACAATGATGATACGTGATCAGCATTAAGAGGGAAAAATTTCAAGTATTCATAAATTTTAATTTTTCTGGGTTCACGGAAGTACAACAGATTTGTAATTTTAATTTAATGTACAATATTTATTTTTAAATTATGTATGAAAATGATTATAAATTTTAAATAGCTATAATTACTTAACAATTAAATATTTAGATTACACAAATTTATTTTAAATTTAATATTTAATTATATATTTTTCTAATTAAAAATATTTAAATAATCATTTATTAAATTGCATATTATTATAATAAATTTAGATTTGATCTTTTATTTATGTAGAGAACATTTTTTTAAATACTTTCTCGTAATATTTAAAAATATAATTGAAATTATAATATCGTAAAAACTTAATATTAATTAATTAATATAAATAGATTCCATTCACATTATGAATAATAAGAAACAAATTTATTTCAGCGTCTATAGTTATATTTCTTAAAAGAACCTTCTTAAACCTTAGGAAAATATTTTAATTCTGTTTAAAAGTAGCCAGTATTATATTAGTATTGAAAAAAATTAGGTGTCAATTAAAAAAAATATATTTTTGCACTATAAATTATACTAAGAAATAACATGATTATATTTGAAATATTAAAAGAATTATTAAAAATCATGCATTACTTATCGTATAATAAATATATTATAGAAAATTTCGTTCTGCTTGTTATTATTTATTTATTTAGTTTAAGTTTAGTTGAGTTTTCAATACAATCAAATACATTTCCGTAATTGTTATTATCCTTTAATCAATCATTTTCTGTGAGTATAACTTTTCTAAAACCTTTTTAGCCTGTGGATTTTTAGCTTATGTATTATTAATATTTTTAATATTATCTTAATTTTATTGCATAGTAAGAAATTTATGTGAAAGTACAAATTAAAAATATAAAAAATAAAAAATATTCATTTTTTAAAATCATTCAATGTAATTTTAAGATAAGATCATTGAATCGAATAAATTATTAATTAGAAGATATAGAACTAATCTTAGTTTTCTAAATTATTTTTTTCGAAAAATATTTTGAACTTTTGTATGAGAATAAAGCTCTTTTTAAATAGTAAAAAATTTAGAAAACCTTATCTATATTGTTATATCATTATATTCGTATCATATTATTTAGAATATTATTCAATAAATATTAATTCACGATCACATATGAAATATTTTTTCCTATACCAAATTATCCATTTAAAAAATGCTTAAAACTTTAATTTCGAATAGTCAAAATCAATTTCGAATAATAAATGCGCCAGCTAGTTTAAATATACATATGTGATTCTGATACAAGTAATAACTGACTGCACAAGAATTTTATTAATACTTCCGCCCTCTTTAGGCGAACCCGAAAACTTAACAGGTACGACTTTTAGCTCAATAAATAGCCACTTTTAGTACAAGTGTTTGGCTCGAGCTGAGTCAAGGAAACGCTTGGTAACCCATTAGTAGATGGGATAGACTTAATTCGTTTTATAACGTAAATATTTCCAGAATTTGTACTTCAAATTTTATTTAATCAACTATAAAAGAATTTTAATATCAGTGCAATATCTTCCACATTTTATAAAAACACAAATTCAATGAAGTTGTACTTATACATTGAAAGATCAATAACATAAAGGAATTTGAATGTTATTTTTCTTACTAAACCTATTAAAATAATTGTAGATGAATATTTTAACAGACCTTTAATTTACAAATAATTTTTCAAATGAACTAGAATTATTAAAAAATGTTCCACTTTCACTGATAAAAATAATAATATCTTTAATCTATTCATATAAAAAATTAATGAAAATATAAAGAGTTAAATATATATATATATACGTACATATATAACTGAATATATAAGTAGAAGCAATTTTTTTTAATTACCATTGCATTATTTAACACATTTAAGTGAATACTTATTAATACACGAATAAAAATGCTAACTCATATAGAAATAACTGTTTCTAAACAAAGAAAATTGAAGTTTTATAATTGGAGCTAATATAAATTGCATATTTTAAAAATTAAAATATTTGCACTTAACTTAAACCTTTAAATAGTGTTATTAACTTAAAATAAATAATCACAATATCTTTAAAAGATTTATATAAATCAAATTTTAATTTTACAGTCTTATTTTTTGCAATTTAAATTTTTAAATTATAAGCTTAATTAAAAATGTAAATTTTTTAAATTTATATAGGTACAATGTAAATTATTATTTATACATGCATTAACTTAAAAATTGAGCTTTTAAATTATTTATAAAGCATAATAGTACTAAAGCAATCCTGTAATAATAAAATTAAATTTTATTTCATGTATTTTTATATTAATTAGAATTAATTAAAAATTAGTTCGATTTTTCATAATTTATGCCAATAACTCGTATATCATTTAGAAGTTACTTTTCTCGTTTTCCTACTTTTATATATTGATAAATATTCATACATGCATATGCACAGGTTTATTTTCTCTCTCCTATGTACGTACCGCCGTATCCGTATATGTACAAAAGACAAAGGAATCGTATAAATAAAAAGATAAAATTGAGATTAGTCTCGCCTTTATGTAATATAGTACATTTTAGTTCAACTGCATCTGACTTGCGAGGAAGCAAACGTGTATACGAAATATCGGTGGTAACGTACGTAGCACTGACGTCACTATAAACGAAAATGGGCCACGGCCTCCTAATCCACCACCGCTTCTTTCCCCTCTTCTTCATCTTCACTGTCTCTCTTTCTCTCTTTCTTTTCGAGACTTACGCACATGATTTTTTTCATCCCCTAATAGCTATATTTTTTCTCTTTCTTTTCTATTTGTTTCCCTTCGCTTTTATACATTATTGACACAGGGGCTTTTCTTGCTCTTTTCAGCACCGTTTTGTTTATGCCATTTTGTATCGGTGAATAATATACGACACAAATGACTTTTCGACTGACCATAATAAAAATATCAACTAGACTCGTTCTATTAATTAACACTTTTTTCGTATTTCCTATGAAAATAAAAATTTTTTAAATTTTAATATGCATACTTTGATTTTCAAAAAAATCTTTTTTGAAAACTTTATTTACTAAAAATTATATACAAGATATTGGATATTAAAAAATTATTGTATTGAAAATTGTATACCTGCCATAATTTTTTAAGATTACGCTGACAATGTACTGACATTATATTATTAGATAAAATATATTTGCAGGTATTTATTTTGTCTTTAGCTAATGTAAAATATAATCAGTGAAATAAAATATAATTGCAATGTAAAAATTATTATTTTAGTAAAGTATAGTTGATATATAATTTTTTTTAAATATATTAAAACTTGAAATAATAATGCAATAAGTAAAATACTAGTTTTTGTTTTAATTTTTGTTCTTAATGTTGATACAATGTTAATACTAATGTTAATAATGAAACAACTAATAATATGTAGATAATATTATTTTGACTATTAGATTTTTATTTCTTTATTATGAATTTGTTGATTATTAATCTTTTTCTATTACAGAAGTTATTGATTCAACACTTTTATACTTCGTTCTATTATGCATTCATAGGCCTATTATATTTTGAAACATAAAATGAATACATGTATATTTTCTTAAGTTTGTATCTATGATAATATTATAAACATTAATATGTATTGTACTACATATAGTAATATTTGAATATATATATATTTATAATAATATAGAATATTATATATATACATATGAAACTTTTATTTTAATAATTAAAGCATATTAATATAATTTAAATATATCCTTATTGAATATCGATTTCTTGCTTTACTTGTAGAATTTTCACAACTTCTAACATAGGTATATCATATTTTCTTTATTGGATTATTGAATAATTTTATTGTTCTCTTATAAAATTATTAAAAATTTTATATAAATTATATTTTATTATTTATTTTATTTATGTAGTATAAATTTATCATTATTATCAAATGTTTTAATGTGATTTTGATGTAAATTGAGTTTATTAAATGATGGTATGTATTGATTTCATCTCACTTTTTGCAGTATAATTTTTCTGTAAATTCGGTCTCTTTAAAAAAGGTTCTGTTTGTGCTTTATACGTTGAATCCAACAACTATATACAGTAGGAAAGAGACGAAAAAATCAAACACTGTAAAAATATAGAAAAAGAGAAAAGGATGACACTACTTTGGTCCAGTATGCGGAAACGTATAAACCGGCGGATGGTTCGAATGGGTCCATTGGACTGGGAGAGTTTCCCGTCCCAGAACGATTTCGAGACGGAAGTCAATCGTGATGCCAAAGAGAGTCGGCCAACAGAGCCGCCCATTTTCGTCTAACCTACAATTATGGAGTTACTGATGCTTGTTATTGACGATTAAAACACGACCGTACCTACCGACCGAAGGACTGCTATTGCCAAACGACATGACGACAGTTGCTCTTTCTCTCTCACTCTATCTTTCCATATACGTATGTTTCAACATATGGATAATTCAACCACTTTTTTGGAACACTGCATTTGCTGTTAGAAATATTTTAATTTTTTTCCACACAAAAATATATCACCTTAATCACGATAATATGGAAGTTTCACTGCTATGAATTTACAAATAGTGAAAACAAAAATTCAAATAGTTTGCTCATATTAGCTAATCAATTTGATTAAATTTTTGGTGAAGAAAGTATAATTATAATATTATAGATTTATGATTATTTAATACAATTATGCAATAAAAGTATTTAGTTTTTATTTTTTTAGACTGTTCTTAACTTAAAGTTTGATTGAAATAATAAATATCCTAAGATTAATCTATGATATATAAGTTGCTAAAGCATATCTGTTAAAGAAAATACAATTATTTATATTATTTATATTTAATTTTACTTTTATTAGACCTGTAAAAATCTATTCTTCATTTACTTCTTTTATACATAATAAAATTTAAAATCAATATTTATTTTTTTTTAGAAATTTCAGATTCTCAAATTATTTTTCAGGAACCAAACTTAACATTCGAGAAGCTTCATTTTTTAAAAAATGTTTCTCCTGTTTTCATTTCATTCTTAAAATTAGAATTCGGAACACAAAATCTATACATTAATACATATATATCATAAAAGACAAAAATGATTAAAAATTCTTTATCTCCGTTCCAAGAAAGTATAAATACTACCTATCAGTTTGAAATATGCCATAAATACTAAAAAAAACAACTCACCCTAAATCACAATACAAGTGATTTAGCTAACGAGCATCCAGGGGGTGCAAATCATACGCGACGAGTTTGTGAATCTTATACGGAATAAACAGAAGGTTAACTTTGAGGGTGTTGGAAGCAACCTGTAGGATCCTTCAACCTATCTGCGCGATCGAGCCACGCACGAGAAGGCATCTGCATGTAAGAAGGTTCTCCGGAAAAAGTTGACACTGCTTATACTCTTTACGTAGATTTGTCGATTGCTCTTCTTATGAACATAGCTTCCACCTATTTTATTTTCTACTTTTTTCGATGAGCTTTCAAAAATATTCTTATTGAAAATTCGAATCGATATAAAACGTATGTACTTATATAGATTTTGATGTAAGTTTAAAATTTAAAGTTCATAATATCCTATTTTTATCAAAAATTTATTTCAATTTTATTCCGAAGAAACGAGTAAACTACTAAAATAAAAATTTTACTTTTTATCTTTATCATATAACGCTTAGATAAAATCATTCTAATTATCATACATATATTTATAAAATAATGTTATTGGGATTGAAAATTTAAATATTAGTCGGTTAAAATATTCTTATAATTAGTACTACGTTCTCAATAGAATAAAATAATTAAATATAGTTCGAATACTATGAATATATTAAAAAAATAAGAAAATAGTTTTTATATAAATTTAGGTTCGATTGGATATTCCTTTGTCTTAATTGATTAGTCTAAAAATTTTTTACAAAATTGAAACATATTAAACTATACAAATTATTTCCAAATTATGTAGGGTATTAAAATATATTTAAGAATACTATATTTAAAAATAGTATTCATTCATGAATTTATGGTGAACGTAAATACTTATAAACATATGCACCAACATTTTAAATATATTTGGATAAATATATATCTAAATTTTTCTCTTAGTTTTTTAATCAGTTATTTATATTTTGTATTCTTCTTTTACACTCTTTCCGACTATCGCAAATAATTTTTTTCTCTCTGTTTTCCTTTTCCTTCTTACCCTTGGACTCATATAAACAGATTTTCTTTCCCTCTCTCCCTTTCTGTTTTTGTTTCTATTGCGTAAAATACTACGTATCGCAATGCGGCTGCATTATCGTACAGTCATTTTCTGCTATACCAACATACGCTAAATGCGAACTACTTTCATGTGTAGTAGTACAAGTAAGTGTATATTTACGCTGTATTTTGGAAGTTTGCGTGGAATTTTACATTCGCTTCTTGGCGTGAATTTCCTACGTTTGTTCTATATATCTATTCAAGTCCTGTCTCATTCTCTCTTTTTCTCTTCGTACATTTATTTTGTGCTTCTGGTCTTCTTACTCCTAAGTTTTACGCAATAATACACGTACTTTATCGGTATGTTTTTGCATAGACTGAGATAGAAGGCAAGTTTATTTCTCTACATTATATCGTATTTCGAGATATCTTTTAACTTTGGAGTTACGTTTTATGTACCAAAAATATCTGCAGTATACTGCAAGGTACGTCGAGAATTCTTAGGGGTATGTTGGTGTGGTTAGTTTAAAAAGTTTTATGAAGCCTCAGGCACTTTAAAATTCTGGTTTTTCTGTGATGCATAGGATAACAGATTTGAATACAACAATCATTTGCTTGTAGTATTCTAATTCAATTTTACTAAAGCTTATTAATAATCTAACTAACAGTTAAGGAAATTCTTCTGAATACATTCTATAATACAATATCTTTTTGCAAAATTTTTTATGAATTATAAGTTTCACGATTCTTAAAATACATTCATCAACATTTTATATAATTATGTAATTCATTAATTTTATTTGAATATATAATTTATTGATATAGTATATTGAAATAAAAAAAATATGTATGTAATGAACGCATATATTATTATTAAATTATATGCTTTCTTAATAATAGTTAACGTTTATAGTTTGATGTTTATTCAATAAAGAAATTATAATTACAAAATATTTTATAATTATGAAAATACTATTAAATATAATGAGGTGTTAATACAATAAATATCAATTAATAGTCAAATGTTCTTCATTAAAATAAGAATACAAAATAGTTAGATTAGAATGGACGTCAGAATATAAGGATTAGATATTTAATTGATTTGAGAAAAGTTACTGAAGAAAACAACAGGAATGTATTTAAACGATTTCACTTACAGCACAATTGTTCTTTTCTTTGACAGTGTCTACCTTACAAATCTCGTTTTCCCGATGAGTAACTCCTTTTCATTTCGTTACGTAATCTATAATGCGATTTCCGTTCTTCATTATGAGTATATATTCTTAAGTACCGATTCATTTCTTTTCTTTTGAATGGTCATATATTTCATACACGACAGTGTCATTTAAGAAACTATTTATATTAATAATTAACTGATCGCGTATGATCACGATGCAAGTTTATTAATTATTACACTATCTGTGTATAATAATAGTGTTTTGTCTAAAATAATATATCGTATCATGAACATTGAATGCCTAGAGGAGATACTGTTAAAGTTTCAGCTAACTGATATAATACATGTTAAAAATAGGTTTTAGTATGTTATATAATATGCAAATATTTATAATAGATTCAAGAGGTAAATCTTTGTAAAATTATTTACAGCTAAATATTTTTTATCGAAAAAATAATGGAATTTTATAATTATTGGATAATATTTTGAATTTTAAAATGTATATTTTTAGTTAAACCAATTTTTATTATTTCGCATACACTCGATTGCTCTTTTTTAAAATAAAATTTCTATTTTTAATATAAATATTTTTAAACTCTACTTTTATATTATAGAATTCGTTTTAATCTCGAAATTTTTTGATTGACTTATTATTTTTAATAAGTAATTATTGTTCGCTAGCAATAGGTAGGAAAAGTCAGACAATGACATGCGCCTCTGCCTCTTGTCGAAAACAGACTGAACAAAAAATAATAAGATACTTGCCCCAATAAAATTTACGAATAAATAGAGTATATTTATGATAGGATCAAACATCTGCAAATTTAAGTATCTATAAATTCAATGTATATATATATATATATATATATAACAGTACATAATAATATCGTGTAACAAATTATAAAATATTTTAGACATAAATACAACATAAAAACAGTTAAATAATTTTTCGAGTTTACTTCTCTATAATTAAAAAGTATTAAATAGATATAAATAAAAAATTCCATAGTTTACAATGTATTACATTAAAAAATATTTTTAGTTAACTAGTAAGTATTAATTAGTTATATAGAATTAATTTTCTAATTTGATGAAAAAAAAAGAAAAAATTATCAATTGCCTCAATGCAAGTATGATTTGATTTAAATCTTGAATTGGAAATAATAATAATTGTTAAAAATATCCGATTCAAATGTATAAGAAAAAAATTTTTGTATATTTTTATGAAATGTAATTTTGAAAATAATTTTCAACATAATATTTTTTATTTAAAATTATAAGTTTTTCATTTTAATGATATCGAAAGAATTTTATATATAATAATTTATACAATTATAAAATAAAATCAATTTGGATTTTATTATAATATCTTTAATTATTATATAATTAAAAAGCTATTTTTGCGGTATATGATTATAAATATTTAGAATATACTACATGTACCAAGAATAGTTTTATATAAACTATTTTTTCGTAATTTAATATAAACTGTCTAAAAAATTCATTATTTCGAGTTTTTGTAAAATAATACTAATTTTTAATATTATTTTATTTCAATTTTTTCAAATATATACGTATATATACAAATAATATTTTATTATTATATTATTAAAATGCTATATATAATACAAATGCGAATAAAAAAAATTTCCTTAGTTTTTGTAAGCTTAATTTAAATTCCTAGATATTTAAATAATTCACTATTAATCGAAGTTATACGCTATTTTTAAACAATATCGTAAACAATAATATTGAATGTATTAAACTTATTCATTTTCTTTATGCTCATTACTTTTAAAAAATTATTTAAAGATTAAGAAGATTTACTCGAAAGAATACATATATTATAAAAACAGAAAATTGATTTTTATGAATAACTATAATTGGTAGAAACAATGGCACCTGTTTGTTTAGATTATCCTTTACGCATTTTCTATTTCATACATCTTTAAAGAAAATGAAAGGAAAAAAAAAGTAATTTTTCTATTTATCCAAATTAAGATTTTTACTTAAATTTAATTGAGTGAAAGAAGCGTTAAAAGAAATTTTATGATGCAAATTTTTTATAAAACATCACACATTATTTTTCAAAATTTTATTTAAGCTTATAATTTCATAGAAATATATAATAAACCGTACTTATTATAATTTAGAATATAATTTTATTCAAAAATGTCCAATATATTATTGAGAAATAATATATTTTTTTAAATTATATTTACTTTTTTTATACGTACTACATATTCAATATTATAAAATAATATGTTTTATTTCTTATGTTATTATAAAATATTTTAAGTTTATTATAAGAATTACCTCGCATATTTTCTTTAAGTTATAATAATCCTTTTTTCCGTGTATAATTGAAATTAAGTATTTATTATGTGATTCATTATATAATACGTAGTTGTATATGAAATACAATTATTTGAAGTATTTATTTTTAACGAATTTATTAGATATAGAATTAATCTTACTGTGATCTAAGAGACCAAATTGTATATTACCTTTTTGAAAATGAGATTGAAAACCTTCATTGCATAAATTCTATTCTTTCTTGGTATTTATATCACAGCAGTTCTTAAGAAATCCTCTTGATGACGAACATGAATTCATACTTCAAAACTATGTATCGTAAAAATTAGAAAATCACAATTCTTGATGTTTATTCTTAATATTATATCGATAATGTATATTTCGATCTTATTTATTTTTTAATTATAAAAGAGTAAAAGTTTTTCTAACTAGCATTCTTAAAAATTTTGATTATAATTTATTAAATTTACATAAATTATGAAAGGTACATGAATAATAGTGGAATGGAAGGTTTGAATCTATAATTATTACTTCGTACACTAATGAATTATATTTAACAAAATACATTCATGATGTTACATCCACATATCTCAATGTTATGATTAATTTTTTCCGAATCAAAATTTTCGAGAAATACCTTCACGATAATGTTAAAATTATGTATTTTATCAAATTTCTAATTATCTTTTTATTAATAAATTTTCAAAGAAAATCCCTTAAATCAATTTCATAAATTAAAAATATGATAAAATTGATTTTTGATTCAAATGAATATTAATAATGTATATAAAATGACTCGAATATTTTATTTTTAGACATTGTTATTAACTAACGCAAGTCAAGTAATTACAAATAAATTTAAAATAAATTTATAGTTCATATCGTATAAATTGATTTCATTGATAATAATCGTAAATTTAATTGAATTTAAATTACTCAGTATAAGATCGAAACGAATTATAATACATCAATAAAGCTCATTGCTAATTTGAACATTCAAATTAAACTTCTGTTTTAAACTAATTGTAAGAGTATTTTATTTCTTTTGTACAAGACTAAGAAATGTGTAATTAGTATAAGGTAAATTGTCTTATAATAATTCATCAAAATAATTAACCAAATTATATATATAAGTATACATAATTATACTGTAAATGTTAATGAATACAGTGTCATAGAAAATTATATACAATTTAGTAAAAAAAAAATATCAAGTTATTTAACAATATTTATTATGGGTAATGTGATCATATTTCCTTAAAAATAAGTTAGTCAAATACTTAGATTCCATTGGAGTGAGATTAAATACGCTACTAGGCTGTATCTAATGTACTTGTTGATATAAATTAATATCAGTGATATGTCAATCTGGTATATAAAAAATGGACTTATTTATTAATGCACCTTGAAAATGTGAAAAAATTTTTTTACATACATTCTCTGATTTTATAAAAAACTCGATATTAATAAAAGAGATATTCTATGGATTTAAATTTTAATTTACATCGTTTTAACTTCCTTTAAAACTTATTTTTTATTCTATTGAGATAATAGATGATATTTAAATAATATTTGAAACAATCTATGATAAATCTGCGATGTTTCTTGCGTATATTTTCGACAGCAAATAAATAAATCATTGAAAAGTAAAGTATTGAACGAATAGTACGTATCTAATAAATTTATAAACTATAAATAATTTTTCTTAAGGTTACCAATCTACTCTTTTGACATATACATTTAAGTATGTACTAAATTACTAATTCATTTACAAGATTATATTGCTCTATTAAATATGATTACATTGTAACTCTTATTAATGAAGAATCTCACAGTTACAATATTATTTTTTGATGTTACAAAGAAATGTCAAAAGTTTTGAAATTCTTTGATATTAAAGTACGATTGCAATAAATTATTTTTAAGATCTTGTTATTCAATTTATACTTTCCATTTTGTTTATTCTTTTAGAATTAGACATTTTAGTAGTATTTCTATGATCGTCGTTAGGATTGTATTCATTGTTATAAGTTATAGTATTAAAGTTTTTCTCGAATCTATGTACATTACTTAATGAATTAGTGCTATGTTTGAATTTTCAATTTTAGCCTTTCCGAGGATCTCTGAATGAATCTCTATTTAATGATTACCTTATACAGTAATGTTATTATGTCTGAGTCTAAGAATCAGAAGTTTGGAAAGTAGTTTTGTAAGAATATGATAATGATCATTATGAATTTTAGCTTTACCTGATTTAATTTTCTGTCCAATATTATCTATTAAAGTATAGTTTATTTATTCGTTTTACCTTAGTATGTATATCAGAATCTTTAATCATATCGACAGAATATCTATAGTTTACGCTTCAATAGATAGATATCTTTTCTCTTGTGAGATCCTTTCACGATGTAGCCTATCTTGTTTGACAATTTCATTTCATTAGTATTCTCTTGAAGCGGTTCATATTTTTTATCAATTTGTAATTAATGAAAATTTAATTATTTCAGCATTAATCGATGTTAATATTAATATACATTAAAATATTCAAAAATAAAATTTTCTACCGAGCTTTTATAACAGAAATTACTTTTCACTAAGTTATTTAAATAAAATTTAAAAGCAATTTATTTTAAAATAATAAGTTGTAAATCAATAATTAAGATAAAATTTTACAAATACAATTATTTGTATACGATTAGTTAATATAGATATTCTATATTTTTATTAAAACAGTTTTGTAATTTATATAATTTTTTAATTCGTATAGTTTTATAAATGGAAAAGTTTAGAATTGCATTAATATTTATTAATTTTTAAATATACATTTAATTATACGTATTTAAATATTTAACTATATAACATAAAAACTATATAATATAAAAAAAAAGTATAAAAACTTTCTAAATTCTTCTTATTTATTTATAGTTCTAACATTATTTTAAATTCAATAAATCAAGTACATTAAAATATAATTATCTCAGATAAAGATGGTTACCTCAATACTTATAAAACAATTTAATACATTGTGTACAATGATTATGATAATAAAAGTTTTAAAATTGTATTTTACTTAGAAAATAATATTATTTAAAATTTTATTTAAACTTAGAAAAGTCTATTATTTATATATATATATATATATATATATTCGTTAAAAAACTATAAAAGGTTTTGCTTATTAATTTGCGGAGTTAAAATTAAATACTTTATTATAATTTTTAATTATTATATAAATATATGATTTATTCATAAGATATTATTCAATATTATTGTAATAATTTTGCAACAGAAAATTAATATGTTGTACAAAAACCTAATAAAATTTAATTTGAATTTTTGTTAATAATCGAATACAATTTATCTTTGCTTTATTGTATAAACAAGATTAAGAGGCATGGCAAATTTTACTGTATAAGTTTTACTGTATAAGCTATATCACTTTCGAGTGGAAAAATAAGTGCATTCGATTGACAAGAATTGACAAAATAAAGGCAAGTTCTTAAACTTGCTTGAAAATATAAGCGTTTGGAGTCTCAGTGACCATCTGTGCGAGCTTATTTCAGAAGTCCAATATCTAATGTAATTATAAATTTATTAATCCTTTCCCTAGAGTATGGCCACGTAAAATTTATTTACTAGTAGCAGCTAGTAAATATAGCACTAGTGTGATAAATATATTATAGCACAAATAACAACGTAAATCAACATTATAATTTAAAAAAGGAACTGCATACTTTCGAAAAATTATTGTATACCTAGCGTTAGAATATAGAAAGTAAAGATTTATAAATACAGATTGTTCTCTATCTTAGATATTAAAAAGTAATGCTTCTATAAATAAGGCTTTTTTATTGCAATATTTTGAGCGTAAGTGAAGATTAGCAGTTCATAAATGATTAATGTTGCATAGTGAAAAATGTATTTAGAATCTTAAATTTTTGTAATTTACCAATATAGTATCCAAACATAAATATTGTTGCGTATATTGAAATTAAATAAAAATGTTTTATTATAAAAATTTTTATAATACTTACGTATTTTCATTATATTTAAGCAAACATACATTTCTGTATTCTAGTACTTTTTTCTATAATAAATTATGTAAATTTTAAAATCATAAAAAAATTTTTCAAATAAAAAAATTAAATTCAATCTTATAAAAATAAATCATACATTATTCTGATTGTAATAATTACCTGATATTTATATGAAAACTGTTGCATTTATATATTTTAATATTGGACTATTTGCATAATTAACAGTTATATAAAATGTTTTAATAACATAATCTGAACCTCTTTATTATACTAAATATATTTTATAGAAAATGTATATACTGACCATATCTTATTCATTTACTTCAATAAATTAATTAAATATCACTTTATTATAATAAAATAAGATAAATAGCTTATGAATAAAATAGATGGATTTTTAAGAAAAAAAAATTCATTACTTTTGAAATGAGTTTAATTTTATTTTATGATTTTCATTGAGTAATGAATATTTAAAAAATGTAGTAATAATAACAAAATATTGTTTTAAAATTTTAATTTCCTTATCTATAATAAATAATTATTACCTTTACTATATTTATAAGTTATATTTGAAATAATTTCTTAATTGAATTAAATCATATTTATTACATTGGTAATAATTTTTATGAAAAATCCATATGAATCATGTTTTCATTCTTTGTAATTTATTTTCACGAGAAGAAATTTAATTTATTTAAAATATATATAAAGTCAAAATATTTGAAAACTTTAAGCTTTTATTAAACAGGGAATTTTTATATTTAATATGATAATTTATTTAAACTGAAATATCAAATAAATAATTATATTAATAAATAATTAATAGAATTTTATAAGAAATCAATGTAATAATGTGATGAGAATATGAAAAATTGATTTTAAATTTATATTAGGAATAATTTACATAGGTGATCAATATTAAATTCTTCATAAATCTTTGTTAACTTAACCCATCGCCATTCATGTGTGCGCATTATTTAACATTTAATTATATTTACGTGTAATCCATCAAAAGAATATTATTTTTTAACTTTTTTTACTTCTCTTTTTTTCCTCTCTCCGTTGCTCTTTTATGTTATATCTCTCTCCCCTCTCTCGTATATTTTCACTTTTCTATATATATAACCCTTTTTTATTTTACTTGTATTTATATATTTGCAAAGTATTTTTTCTTCGTATTTTATTTTATTCATCTGAATAGTTAAAAAATATGCAGCATATTTCATTTAGTTAGAAGAGATAAATCATAATATTTTTTATTGCCTTTTTATTTATTACGCTTACGTATCGGCCATATTTTGAAATGCATAACATAACTTTTAATTGAAATATTTTATCTACTGTTCGCATAAGAATTTATAGAATTTCATGCTTTTATTTTAAAAAATATAATATAAAGATATATTTAAAATTTATTTTTTTTATTTAAAGTATTTTAATGTTAACTATAATTATAAGAATCTCATATTTAAAAAATTATTTACTATTAAATATGAGTAAAGTAATAGTAAAAATGATGATATATTACATAACTAAGAAAGTATCAATCTTTAAAAATGTTAGAAAAATAGCAGATATACAAATAGTTTTGATAAAAATTTAAAGAAAATCATTCAATGTTAAAATTGAATATTCATGGAAAGAATATTATATATTTCAATGAATCTATTTTATAAAAAGGAAACTCATTGAAGGAACAATAAAGGAAAAAAAATTGTAGCAGCGAGCCCTTTATGAGGTAAAAGAATCGACGAAAGATGTTATTTTTGTATTCTTTTTTATGGCTATATATTAGTATATGAAGGCATAACTTTGGCAAACTTTGCATTTGTGTTTTTGATAATTAAACATGTGTTTATTTGATTCAAAATTTATGTTCGAAAATATTATAAAAATATTAAAATATAATTTATAATGAAATATTACATTAAAAATACCTTTATTTAAAAATTAGTTTTAGAATATTTTTCTAAATATTTAAATATGAAAATATTTTTCTTTATCGCTTTCTCACTTTATTTCTCTTTCTCTATGTGCATATATTTATAAATACATTTTTAAAATTTAAAAAATCATAATTATCAATTTTATATAAAATATTGTAAATAAAGTTTTAAAAGATTTATGCCAATTTTCATAACTTATAAAATATTGAGAATCGATTGTTTTTAGTTGTAATAATTAAAATTGTCCATTATTTTTTTTTTAGTATAAGTAATAAATTATTATAAACTATATTTATTATACTATAGTATATAAATAAATAGATAATCGCTTTACAATAATTTTTTTAAAGTTAATTGCTTTCCAATACATAGAATTGTAAAAAAATAAAATAAAATATAGATTACATTTAATATTTATTTTAAGTTTCTGGCTAACATAAAATATAATAATTATAAATATTTTAAAACCGAATCACTAATATCTAAATATTTATTTTAAATTAAAAACGCGTTAGCGAATATTATTATATGCGTCGAAGTATATAATTACATATGGTTAGACATTAAAGATAAACTCAGATGTATTCCTCTATACATTCATCAACAAAATTTTTATCTTTTAAAAATGATTATTTTACTTAATCATGATTTGATTATTAGATATGCATATCTAAAATATCATTGAATATATTTATGTGGTAGGGTTAGTACTCTCACTAACTGTGTTAATAGTAATTAGATGAAATTATGGAAATACAATATGTATCAACGATGTTCCAACGATAAAACGAAAATGGCACAGCGACTAGTAGGAAAAGATTTACCTTTTTATGGCGTAGCTCCTTTGACGACTTTCAATCAACCCTTCAAGATAAGATTCGATCGAAAATTTGAGAGTAGACTCGTAGGTAATTCTATTTGCGTTGATCGGGTGCAAAGTCGGTGATGTGGCAAGTCGACGACATGCACCGAGTGTCAAGTGAACGATGCCCACATTCAGTCAGGTATGTTTTTCGTTCGCCTGAGCAATATTTACTACTTTTTCGATTTATAAGAATATGTATACTGAATTGTAGCTTTATTATATATTCGATATCTATAGAATTTATTATACAGTTATTTCTTAGGATTTCTCGAATTGCTGAGTATTTATCGAGAAACTTAATAAATTTGCTCTCGTGATACAAAATTAAAATCATAAATAATAAATTTAGTACGAATTATTTATTCGATGGAATAATATCAACATTATTACAATATTCTATTTAATTATAATTAAATTAGAGAAACTTTAATAATCGAATTTCTTATTTAGACATAATTACACTCACGATGCTACTACGATTATTCTAAATTAATATTCATTTATGATATTGTAATATTGCAATAAATTTAAACTAAAATACAATAAAGTTATCAATTAAGTAATTTATTTACTTATTGTATTAGAAAACTCGATCTCGAAAATTGATTTAGGCATTGTGAAGCTGATATTTATGCATGTGTGCACACATACGTTTCGCAAATAGTCAAATTATACACAACATAGGATCTTTTGTAGGCTGGTAGAACGACTGCGACTTCATGTTAATGCCTGCAGATAACTAAATAGATTGTATTAATATACGATTCGTTTCTTTGTGTTTTCATGCAAATGTATAACAGGATCGATTTACGCAGCTTTATTAGACGAATCTAATAAAACAATTCGTGACCAAATATGTAAGCATTTAAAGTAGGGTTACTTACTGTTACATTTTGCAATTATTGCCTACAATATAAATATCGAATACCTATATTTTTCAGAAATATAATTACAGTCGATGAGATGATATCTAATATTGAAGATAATTTTTCGATTTCAGCTCTACCGTACACATTTCACATGCAGACGTGCTCGTATTTTCCAGTAATCCATATACGCCATTAACTATCCACATTTAGTTTCATGTCATTAAAATGCACATACGAGATAAGAGTGGTGCCAAGTTTCAGAGTAGCCGATAAGACTCGTCGAGTCGATTAAATTACAGATATATCGGGTAACTGACGATCAAAGATAAGCCAAATGTGAGTCGATTAATAGTTTCCACTTCAGGAACAGTGCCTCCTTAACCTTCAGAGAAGTTACCGCTTTTATTATCCTTAGATGGATGCATTGGTAGATTTGCTTTGGAATTAAATTTTACAATCCATAACTCTGAGTATGAGCATTTTTATACATAAAAGTGGGAGTAGTAATTAGAAATATTCTTTCAAAATTTAGTTTGAATAGAAGAAAAATAAGAAAATAAATAATGTATCAAACATGTACTTGATTATATATTGAAGACCATTTTTTAAATATATTTAATTCAGATATTTATAATATTTTTATAAACTATAATATTGAAAATTTAAGTGACATTACATTTTATAAAATGAAAATCAAACGATTTAATAAATTATTAATTTTTGAACTAAATAAGCCAGTGATGATCTTTTTAAATCGAATGGTTCAATTTTATATATCTAGTTATAATTATTAATATTAAATTCATATATTAAATTCATTTTAATATATCGTTACTCTGTTCGAACAATATTATTTTAATATTGTTTTTAAAATATTCAAATAATTATAATAAGAAAAGAATTAAAAATTTTCTTTTACAATCTAAATTTAATCAATATATTTAAAGAAAGTAACTCATATTGGGAATAACATCTTATTTAAGATTATATGATTTCGATAAACTCATGTTTAATTTGATTCGTCAAATCTTGTAATGTGAAATCAATGATAAGATTTATAAGCAATTAAAATTTGAATTATAATATCGATAATTTCCAAGTGATTATAATAATAAAGTATAATATATTTTGATTTAATAAATAGTTTTATTTTTATGGTAAAATATTTTTAGTCTTTTAAAGTTCATTAAAAAAGTTATAACAACTTATAATTTCTACTATTTTCACGATTTTGGTCCTTATATATCAAGTTAAATTTTACCTACTATAAACATTATAGGAGAAATCTAAAAGAAGATGCATTTTAAATAACTTTTGTAGTCAAACAAACAAAAGTTGACCTATATAAACTTTGTAACTGTTACATATGAGTATATATATAGTCTGAATTGGACAGCCATTATCCATAAAGCATAACCTATGCTCTATAAAAATCTCAGAAAGTAACCTCTTAAAAATCAACAATACTTTAGAAAATCATAACATACTTTTCAATACAAACATTTTATTGAATTAGAGATTATTTATTTTTTAAACTTTTAAACTTTCAACGAATTTCAAAATTGAGCTTTCGATGTTGAAAGATTCGCCTGATTGATGTTCATTTCTTTATTTTTATTTATAAAATATTTTTATTTTTCTACCTATTTCTCTTCTTCTATCACTACCAATCTCTTTCTCTAGTAATCTTGCTTCAGTACTAACTCTTTCGTAAATATGGATGTACATCTCTACGTCTTCGATGCACTTTTCGATTATCGAAAACTAGTCATGCAAATATATATGACATGATCGCATATACATGTCACTACCAATGAATATGCATTGCAGATATTTTGCTATTTCAACAAAGACAATGAAGTAGATCCACAAGAAAAATCCGGGTAAAGAAATAAAGATATATAGATTGAAGAAGTGAGATTATATATATATATAGAGAGAGAGAGAGAGAGCATTCAAAAATGGAAAACAGTAGATTTTAAAAGAAGCTGCGTAAAATTATTTATATTTTATAGTTATGAAAAAATCATAAACTTAGTAAATGACATGTACAGTAACTAATTTATTCAAACAGACTCAAAAAATTATTTCATAATAATAAAATCTATCTATAAAAGTTATGGATTTAGAGTAGGGAATTTTTGCAATTCGTATATTAAAAAAATTATAAGATTAAATAGAATAAAAATGATCTTCATATACTATAAAATTGGATAAAATTTGCAGGATAAATGATTGAGAACAAGTATTAAGTATAGTATGATATCATATTTTTTTATGCAACTGATAAATTAAAACACTTTTTTATATTTTTAATTTTTTATAAAAATTATTACTATATTATTTATAAGTAACCTTTTAAATATATTTTAAATAAAATATATACAATAAGATTCAAATAATTTTCAAATTCTTCTTTTATTTTTTTCAGTCCCTTATCTTTATTCCTTAGTATATCATATTTTTCATATTCTTAATGTTATCATTTTTTCGTTATCTTTAATTTTCCCGCGTATAAAATATTTCTAAATTAAGAATTTTATTTTTAAATATTATCTATTTAAATAAATATTTTTTTAGAATTTATATAATTAAATTGTATAATTTAATTCAAACGAAGTGCTTTAACCATTTATTGACTTTTATATTTTACTATTGTAGTTTGCTTTTATTTACAACATTTATGAAGTAAAAAAAAATTTAAATGATAAATTATAAGTAATATTTACTATTATTTTGCATTTTAACAGTTTCAAATTTTTTTAATTCTTTTTAAATAATTTGTTAAAATACTTTTTTTCCTATTTTCTACATTCTTACGCATGGATTTGTAATATTAAGTAATATATATATTATACTTTCTTATTGGAACATTTTATCATATCACTTTTCAGAACCAATAGATTTGTAAAGCATTATGTTTTTTATATAATTTCATACGTAATTTTAAATTAATAATAATATGATAATACAATAAAAAAAGTAGGTTAAAAAACGAACCCAACCGTGATGCCCAAAAATTACTGAAAACTTTATAACGGCATGAGTAGCAATCTCTAAAAACCTCTTACTACCTATTATCTTATTGTATAATATCGGAATCCCTACTTCTTTTTCTACGACTGGATTTTATTTTATTTCATGAGCCATTGGAAATTCCCAATTTCGCGCTCTCAATTTTCTTGTTTTTTTGGATTTACCCAGTACTCTTTAACTTTCATACTTGCTTTACTAACCCGTTGTTTATGCAGATTCAGAATGAGATCCTTTTTTGAAAAAGGTAAATATATACGTTACATTTCATTCCTTTAGTGCTTAGTTTATTTTATATACTACTTTTGGAATGTATTTTTTCCGTATGTTAAAATATCTTGTATTTTATCGCATTTTGTGATTTTATGTATAATTTGAATACTAATTCAAAAATAAATTTTTTTATATCAGAATTATGAAATATCTTATTATCATAAAACTATTTATGTATCTTTCTTTAGAATTCTAATGGAATATATACAAGATATAGATAATAAAAAAATCTTTTTTAGTAAAGCACATATGAACGACTTATGTACTCAGTTAAAATTACATTTATATTTTGATAAATTCCATAAAATCGTATTGAAATAGATATTTTGGTATAATTATGTTTTAATTTAAAAAAATATTTTTTTTGGTTAATAATGATACTAATGTCCTGATAATTTTCAAATATATTCTTTAAAAATCATAAACCATATTGCATTCTTTTAATTCATTATCCAATATTATTTTAAAAAATTTTTTATAAAATTATTTTTAATTTTTTACTTATAGTAAAATCTATTTTTCATATAATTTTTTATTATTTATATGAATTCAAAAAGAATTAAACATAGTTTTAAAATTGAGTCATATCATCAGCATAACACAATATTTTATTATGTCAATTGATTATATTGAAAGTTATTAAAAAATCATTCAGATGTTATGTTTATGTATGTGATATATTTATATAATTTATTAATAATATTTTTATAAGAATAATATTTAAATTAATATTTAAAATACTATTTAAAATACTATTTAAAATATTTTTTTAATGATATATGAAAATGTATAAGTAACAGCAGCCTCAATTATTTTTCCTTTCAACTTCATTTTTATGTCATTAAATCGTTTTTAAATTTTAAAAAATACACATAACTTGTAAAATTGTAATATTTTAGCTGGAAGAATGCTGAATTAGGAATAATTTATTGAAATATAAGTATTTTACTGATATAAATTAAATATAAAATTCAATAAAGTATGATGATATTTCATTAAAAATAGTATTCGATGCTTGTCTTTAAATACGTTATATCTTCGTTATATCGCATTTTCCTAATAATCAAATTTTAAAAAAGATTTAATCATTGTATATATGTGTGTATATATATAAATCCTTAATAATACTTTTTTATATGAATTCAATAAAAAAAATTTTTAAAATTCAAAAAATTTTAAAAAGTCAAAATGGTATATAAAATTTTATCGTATATAACAGATGAGACATAGAAATTAAATTGTTTTAAATTTTAATACTTAAAAAATTCTATAATTTCTAAATATAAGAAAAATAATTGAAGAATTTAATTGTAAATATTAGTAATGGCTGTTATTGCCAAACAATGGGACTAGATTACAAATTCTTTCTCATCCATTTTACTTCATAAAATTTTATTCCAAGTGTTTCTAACTTATTTTAGTCAATAATATACGCATGAGAAAGTAAATAATTTAAAGTTTTGTTTAACACTTAACAAAAAGTTAAAAGAAATCAGTTATGTATGGAGAAAAGTATTTTTACTAACGTAATCTAATAACGTTTTATAAATTTAAAATTTAGATAACTTAATTATTAAGTTTCATTGCAGTAACATAATATTACACTTGTATAGAGTATATTATAAAAGTTATACATGATTTATGAACGATTCAAGAGTAGATTTAGTTAAGAAGAGACAGAAAGAGAAACCGAAAGAGATAACCTCTTTTATATATTTTAATTTATATAAAAATTGACTTTCTGATAAAGCTAATACGTGAAACTGATTATATGTTGAACAACTATATTTTCTTCGTATAAATTTTTTGTAAGAATCTTTTAAACATAGAAAAATACATGCAAAATAAATACAAATAAAATTTCATTTGAATAGGTTGAATAATTTTAAGAAATTTTTCCGTGAAAATTATTTATGGTAAATTTATGTAAAATATTTTATTTGTTATATTTATTCATCAATATATTCCAAAAAAAAAGCATTATAATTTATTATACTATGTTATATAATTATGCATTTTTTATTATTTTATATTTAAAAAATTATTTCTATTTTTTTATATCAAAACAATAAATAACATAATTGGATTCAGGATTTTTTATACTTATTTTTATTTATTGAATAAAATATCGTATAAATTAAATAACAAACGATATAAAAAAGGTAAAAATAGGATCATTTTTATTTTGATTTAGCATAAAAAATTATTGAATAGAGTATTATTAATATTAATGTGAATGAAAAATTAATGAAAAAAATGGTATATTTATACAATTTTTTACGAAATATATTTAAACTTCGAATTAATATTTATATACAGAATTGTACTAAAAATTGGGATAAAATTTCATCATTTCATCAAATTCTCGAAAGTATTAACTTTTATGTAATAATAAGGCATAGCAATGTGTAAATAATACCGCTATAAAAATATCAGTAAATAAATATTACAAAAAAGACATGAAAAGTGGGTCAGTTTGAGGTATTCGTGTTCCTCTCTCGATACATCTCTCCTAGCTAAAATGTTAGAAAGTCAAAATAATCTAGCGGCAGCTGTATTTCCGGGCGTGTCATTTGAAGCAATTTAATACCAATCGTTTTCAAAAAAGAAATTGAAGCAGCTTCATATGAATAAAATCGGTCACACGAATGTCGATAAGCGAAAGTCGGGACTACTTTCGAAAAACAATGATTTAAGCATCTAATTTGTTTGCTTTGATAATTTCTATATTATACTTGACTCTTCCTCATTCTTTCACTACTTATATAATATGTATGATATTATGTATAACATGTATGATATTATGGATGATATTAAGTATAAGATGTATGATATTATGGATGATATTAAGTATAAGATGTATGATATTATGGATGATATTAAGTATAAGATGTATGATATTATGGATGATATTAAGTATAAGATGTATGATATTATGGATGATATTAAGTATAAGATGTATGATATTATGGATGATATTAAGTATAAGATGTATGATAGTATGGATGATATTATGGATGATATTAAGTATAAGATGTATGATATTATGGATGATATTACGTATAAGATGTATGATAGTATGGATGATTTTATGGATGATATTAAGTATAAGATGTATGATATTATGGATGATATTATGTATAAGATGTATGATAGTATGGATGATATTATGGATGATATTAAGTATAAGATGTATGATATTATAGATGATATTATGTATAAGATGTATGATAGTATGGATGATATTATGGACGATATTATGTATAAGAGGTATGATATTATGGATGATGTTATGTATAATATATATGATATGTATGATATGTATGATATGTATGATATTATGTGTAATATTATGCATCCATCTCTCTCGTCTTATCAATCTCCTGTTTTTCTTATTTTCTGCGATGCGCATAATCGTTAAAGGCTCGACACATTTTCCACTTGAAGGATCTTGCTTTATACAGAAAACAAAAAGATAGAGAGAGAAGAGAATACATAAAGAGAGAGAGAATACAGTCAGAAAGAAAGAAAGAATGAAAAAAACCAGTGTCTATCCTACAATTTTCAATTTTCTGTAAAACTATTGGTTCTTCATTATTTCGTATTTTTCTTGAATACTGGTTCTACTTTATATGCATTTTCCTTTTCTGATTGTTTTTTGAAATTCTTTAGTTATTCTATTTTGGTACCTGTTTTTGTATGTCGATAACTTCTCATTATTTCATGTACCTGTTTTTTTATTTATTTTATGAATTTTTTAATTTATAAGGAGAAATCTTTTTGTTTAGATTATATATTTCAATTAGACTTTCACAGCTATTTTCCAGTATTATAGATCGAAAGTAATATCAAGAGCTTAATCTAGTGTACTCACAAATATCTAATTTATATGACTATAATAAAAATTTATATGCTGTCTTCAAGAATGAAGATCAGTAATAACAATTATAACGCTGCAAATAAAGCTGTAAGATATGGTTAAAAATAGGATAAATGAGTGGAATATAACCTTAAATGGAAAATATTTTAACAAAGAAAATTTTAGTTCTGCAGAATTCAATTTTCTTTTGCTTTTTATACTTTACTTTTTTCTGAATTTTGTAATTAAACACTTTTAGTATAAATATAAAAATTTAGTACTATAATTTTCGACATTTATATTAAACTAATTTGCATTTTATTATGCTACCATGTTGATTTATTATTTATTGAAATATTAAGAATTGAATGTCACTATTATTGCTCTAAAATCTATAGTACATGAATATTCATTTTTATTAACTTTAATGAAGCGTTAATTAAATTTTCTCGAAATTTTTTAATTTTATTTTCATATTATTCTTCAAATATAATATATCATAAGTTTAATACATTATTATTAAATGTCTTTGCTTTATAATTTTATACTAGAATAATTATTAATTATCGAACATCAGAATTAAAATAAAATAAAGTATCTAGAATTTTAACAAGTACGTTACATTTTAATACTAAAATTTTGATTATATTATACGATATTTTAAATAAATATTTGAAACAATACTATTAAACTTAGGAAAGATTCATTTAGAGGCTGTGATATAATTCAATAATACATTTTAAGCCATAAACTGCTGTTATTTTTAGTTCAGTGGAATTATTATGTTTTTAATTCCTTTTTTAATTTAACATTATTATATACAACTTACTACATAAAAAACTAATTTAAAAAGGTACGAATAATTTTATTGAATATTCATAGGTATAACTATCATTTAGTAAATTTCATGTATTATATTCTATATTATCTATAATTAATATATTGAAATTCAGTTCTAATCAGTATATATTTAATACTTTTAATTGATATACACATAAAAATAAATAATTTTTGAAATTTAAGAATCACAATTTACATGAGAATATACAAAAATATATACATAAATTTTATAAACTAAGGATGAACAATTACATTTTATTGATCTATAGAACATTTAATTAAATAATTTATTAAGCATAACCTTTTGAATTACTTTCTATAATAACTTTAATCAATTTGGTTGAGATAAAAAATTTGATAATATCAAATTTAAATATTCATTATAAAAAAATGAAATTTATTGAATATTTAACAGATGGAAATATGTAATATTTTTTAAATTATAAAGAATAAGAATGATAATTAAATAAAATAAATAATGAATATTAGATTTTTATGTTATATAAATGTATACGAATATATTCTATAAAATCTATATAATTATATAAAAGTAATAGTCATAAATAATTATAAAAAGTTCACTTTTATAAATATGGTTCTATTTGGATTATTTCTTACTAGTTTAATCATAATTGAAATCGAAGAATCGAAAAAAAATGAGGTAATCAAGATACAGTAAATTCCATGATTACTATACATACCATTCTTTTTTTTTAGAAAATAGGCAAATAAGTGATAAAAAATATATTTACTAAAATAGTATTCAACAGAACAAAAAGACTCTGAAATATGTACAACACTTTCATATGCATTAAAATCATGCGGTATCAAAGAAATGGAGTGGTGAAAAGTCAGGTATATCAGAATACAGTTATATAGAAACAATGTTTCGAAAGACTATTATGGCTCTCTATATAGTTGGAAAAAGAGGTACGTGAAAATGTAAAGTGGGTTAAAATTTGAGAATGGTATATATATTGTGCGAACAAAAAGGCTTTCTACGTGACTATTAGATTAGAATGCACTGCTTTACAATACTATGGACGAGGATTTTGTGGATCTGTTGTAATTCCCATAAAGCGAGTTAGCAGTATTAGTCAGATTAAAATACTATTATTTATTCTCTTCACAAATATTTTCGTCTTATTTTTTCCTTAAGTAATTAATTTTTGATGATTATTTCTTAAAACGTTGTGTTATGTAAGTATAGCATAGAATTATATAAAAGTAAACAATATTAATGTCTAAAAAATATTTTTTGTATGGAATACGTGCTGTGTAAATTTGAAACGTAATATGTCTTTCATTCCATCATAATTATAATATAGGTAAGGGCTTTAACGTCAATGCTAATTACCCTTAGTGCAACGCTGCTCACCTTGATGATCAGGTGGACTCCCTTTCGCTTTCTCACTTCCTCACTTCCTCTCTCTTACTCTTTCGCTCTCTCAGTATGTGCTTCGCACCGAATATCAGATCTGCGTTAACATAAATTCAATTTAAATTCAGAATCGTTGCAGATTGAAATGCCGGTTCTACACATAAGCGTCCGTCTAGGAAATGTGCTGAAAATTAATATCTTAAAGCGTTCGATAATGTGCAGCATAGGATAGGCGTATGTATTTGGATGGCTTTGTGGCTACGCACAAACGGTGCTGTTGTCATTGATATAAGTTTTGACCTAGAGATTGGAAGAATGTACTACTGATATATATATATATACCTAGACCATACTTCTCTACTGATAGGATGATTTATAATAACTTTTTAAAAGATACAATGACAATGATTTCATTAGTTTATTTATTTTTTATGGCAGTATAAAACATCATTTAAAATACGATAGATCTCAACAAATATGACCGTTACTATTATTTAAGTATCTCATTTCTCTTCTTATTATTCCAAAACTTTATTGAGATTCGTTTCAAATGTTATTTTAAAATTATCTTTGTGTGATTATTGATAGGTTATTTAATTTGATGAATATAAATATAATATTTCAACATTGCTATACTAATTCTTTATTTATAATGTATTTTTTATAAAATATTTAGTTATTTTATTGAAAATTTTACTTTAAATTAAAGTTATACTTTATTATACCTTATATTTGTTTAATTTTATTCCATATTAAATATTGATCTAAAATCTGTCGTTATATAACAATAAAAAATATAAAAGTAACAGGCTTTGTACTATTGAATATTCTATTTTTATAAATAAATTATTCAAATATAAGGTAACAAAGTTTCTAGATAATTGAAAAAAATTATCATATTTTTTCATTTAAATATGTTCTACTTTTCTTCGTTATACAATCACCTTGATAATAGAGTCTTATTTCATTACAATAATGGTTAAATATTTAGCAAATAGGCAACATTTTCAAATATACAGATTATATTGTACCTATTTATAACTCACCATTATTCAACGCATCTAGACACAGAATTAGTTCAATTATGCTATAAAATTTTTTTTTAAATATAATTTTGTAAAAACTATAATAGAAAAAATCAATCTTAAGTCTTTTTGTACTAAAAGAAAAAAAACTTAGTATATAATTTACGCTTAGTATAACTGTAACAAGTTAAAAGACTATTTCCATGTTCAAAAGCCAACGAAAATATATGAGAAAAGGGAAGGTAATAAAGAATTGTTTAAACGTCTTCTACAATATTTTCGAAACGTATTATCTACCTTAATCTTTTAAAAGATTATATTATATATTGAGAATATTTTCTGAAAAGATACTTTCTGTATTATTTTGTGTATAATATAAAACTTTTCATATTTTTAAGGTGTTTTTCCATTCCAGATAATCTCTTCAAATAGTGAAGTTTTTTTCTATAAATCAGTAAATAAGTGAATATTTAAAAATAAATATTAACAATATTTTATAATTTAAAATATTATCAAAATAATAACTTAATAATAAACATTATAAAATAACTTTGTAGAATAATTATTGTATATTTAAACAAAGTATTATTTAAATTTTTTACTGTCACTTATAAATGTAAACTAGACTTATCAAATAAAAAATATTATATATTAATTAATTATATATTATTTACATTAGAAAAAATAAATTTTTCATTTTAATTATTATTCTATTAATTATTAATGGACTTAGATATAAATATGTTAAAAAAATTAGACTTTTATATAGTTAAAACAAATGATTCCAATATTTGCAATTATAAAAATTTAGTCAAATTCAATTTTTCTTTTACTATATTAAATTCTAATCCACACTACATTATTTCTCAATAATAAATAATACTTTTAAAATATATTTTTTAAACATAAAATGAATAATTTTGTTATATTATCAAATGTAATGTCATATATAACTTCATTAATATACAATATATTTCTGAATTTAAATTCTAAATAATTTATTGCATATTTCAGAATATTATGCACAATATCTATGGAAATGATGTAAATTCATATTAATTATAATTTAGTAGAAATTTAGTAAAATCTGTAATTTAATAATAATTCAAGTATTATGATAAATTACAGCAGATTAATTCATTTTTACGTTTGGAAAATAATTATGATTATAAAATTATCGTAATAATAAAAATCTTGAATTACTGAGACTACTCAATGGACTTCATAACTAAACAGTACTTACACATTCGCGAGTAAACAATTTATCTATTCTTTTACAACTCAAGTAAGTCATTATTTTAACGTTATCTTACGAAGTTTTTTAGACAAGAACATATACATGAGATTTTGGTATAGGGTTAAATGATTTTAATTTTATTTACAACGTAATTATATACGAAGATACTATTATGTTTTTTTAAAAGCAATAGATTATATATGTTATATATTCTTTCTTATAAAATAGTCATGTATTTTATGTATATTTTAAATTTTGCATTATTCATACTTTCAGAAATTAAAATTAGCTAATTATTTGTTAGAATAGTCTATATGTATAATTACTACATTCAAATCACTAAAATTTTAATTGCTTTGTAAGAAAAATTGCTATTATTTAAAGTATATCGATAATTAAAAAAACTAATATATAATAAACAAGTAAAAAATCATGAACTAATTTAGGTAGATATCCTAAGACTTATAAAATAAATAATAGAACTACGTAACATTATTTGATACTGTATTAGAATATGAAAGAAAATTTATTAGTATTTATGATATGTGATTTAAAATATACATTATATAGATTTTAATAATTAAAAATTCATGAATGTAATCTAAAATAATTTCAAATATAAAGAAATTAAATTTTTAGTCAACAAAATATTTTTCTGTATTAATGATTAAAAATATAAATTTGTGTATATATTTTTTAATATTCTGAGATTTAAATATACCCTTCTGCATCCAACATTTCTTTTGACTCACTGAAAATAAAAGAGAAAGTAATCGTGAAGAAAAGTGTACTTTGAATTTCCTTGTATTCAGAGAATGAAACTAAAAGTAAGACTCAATTAAAGTGTTATTGTTTTATTCACTACCCACAATAAAAAAGGGAAAAAATATAAACCAAGCAGAAAAGAAATAAAGACAAGAGCTTGTAAGCTCACCTTCATAAATAAACAAACAAACAAACAAACACCTAAAGCCTCAAAGATCCCAACTAGCTTTTTACTTTCTATTCGTAAATAAGACGTTTTTTAATTAGACTTATCTCTAAAAAGAAAAAAAATTGAACTAAAGATATGTAGTGAGTGTAATTACATGTAAAAGAATATAGAATAAAAAGATATCAACGCAAGAAATACAATTTCACTATCAATTATAAAAATGAATATGAAAATTTTTTTGGCATATAGTATAAATTTATCTTGTATACACTTATTATTTAAAAAAAAATTTTTTTTAAATTAACTTGCAAAATATTTCAATCTTTACTTTTATTGAGTTTTTCGTTTCCTAAACATTTTTCTTTTTTTTACATGTAGTTATTTCTTGTATTTATATTTTGGTATTTGATTATGTAAATGCACATATGTGACACTTAAAGGAAATAAAAATTTAATTAAAATTTTTTTGTGCATTTTATAGGAATGTATAATATTTAAGTATAACATTACTTCATTACATTGTATTAAAAATAATTTATATATCAATATTTTTATTTTTTATTACTTTAAAGACGCGTTTAAATATTTATTAATGATCAAAATTAGCATAAAGTATAATTTGCAAAGTTTAAAGAAAATCTCCTACTTTTTATTATAAGTATATGTTCTGGATGTGACTTATAACGTAATGTTTAAGATTTTATAAGTTTTTTTTTGATTATTTTAGTAAAGACAATAATATATTATTGTACATAGCCCCGAGAAAAGTTAGTATAAGTTTATTAAAAGTTGATGTTAATGCTAATTATAAGTTACTAAGATGTTTTAGTATAAGAATTTACAGTCTGAAGGCTTTAATGTCATATAGATAAAACAGTTGGAAATAATAATTTTTTTTCTTAGTAAATATTTCGGTAAGATCTGGGAATTATTATTCGCGATAGTAATTACAGGATAATGATAACGAATATAATTATGTACGAAATTAAACAATAAAATAATTATCAACATTGAGATAAAAATTTTTAGCTATTTTTAAAACATGTATAAATTATTCAATAAATCCTAGATTATACAATTAGATTCAAATTAATATCGGAATAAGTACAATAATAATTTGAGTTCCGGTAATGTTGTTTCTAAAAGAGGGACCTAAGAATTAATGAAATCGCTCTTCAAAAATCGCCGAACACGGAGAAAGTAAAATTATATAATTTACAAGGATAAGACAAGTTTGACGATTCGCACCGAAAAATAAAATGTAGGCAACTCCGAGTCCTAAACAAGCATGCTTTTGAACCAACGTGAACAGAAAGAAGTTAAAAAAGAAGAGGAGGAGAAGAAAGAAAAAGAAATAAGACAAAATCGAGGAGAAATAAGAGCGAGAGAGTGAGAGTGTAAAATTGGAAGGGGTCAGATAAAAAGAACGACTCGATTCTGCGTGTCAGTACAGCGCGTTGGCCTGATTTCATTGAACCTACAATGAAGGGGAACGCGAGCGTCTCTTCCTTTCCCTACAGCGTCGAGGCCAAGCGCTGACCGGGGGATAGAAGTAGAAAACCCTAGAGCAGCGGAGCTATGCATAGCCCACATCGTCGCTATATATAGGCTCTCGGTTCTATAAATAGAATCCAACTTGAATGCCCGCCACCCCCTAGATGTACGTCTTACCATCTCTGCCCGATACCGTTCTCTGTCTTTCTCCGAGCAAGTCCGTCACTGCGTTTCTCGTGGAATGCTTCGGATTCGACGGATTAAGCTCGAGCTCCGGTCTTTCCCATTTAATGCCCTTGGTGCTTTTTTCTTATGCATCAATTTCCTTTTTCCTACCGATCACTCCGAGTGCCATACAACGGAATATCGTGTTTACTTATTAATTGCACCTAACTTTTGTACCGATTGGTCATTTCGCTGTATCGGAATTCACGAGACGATTTCTCCTTGCCGCGATATTTTTTATCTACTGCCGATACAATATCTTCGTTTTTTTATTAATTACAAGGTAAACGTCCGTGTCATTCCTCCTAACTTGTTTATTTCTATTTATCCACTTTCTTTATTTTACGATATTCTATATTGTTTACTTTTCATACGTGTTATGAATACTGTACTCTGTTTACAATGAAAATAAATTTGAACGAATTTAAAAAAGGACGGGTAGAATTTTTATCCGAATACAGAATTGTTTTGAACTTCGATTTCGCAAATGCAGTCAAGTTTTAATTGGAAAACATTATCGAATCAATGCTTTTTAAATATAGTCTAAACCTACGACAGGTACTACGTTTTTTAATAAAATTAAGAGAAGTACTGGATACGTATTAAACTGATTCCGTTAGAAAGTTTATGTTTCTAGATTTTTCTATATATTTTTTTGACTATATGAAAATTTACTTATACGGTAAATTTACGGTTGAAAAATATTTATACCGTATTCAACTCCATTAGTTTAATAATTATGATCTGATTTCGACTTATGAGCGAATTAAAAAGGTAATTAAATGATTAAAATTTCGGATAATGTTCTATGGAAGTTACCGATTTTAAATTATTTGAAAAAGCTTTTTATAAAAAATATTACTATAGAATTCATAAATTTACTTTAATTTATAAAATCGTAATTGTTGAATAAAATAAAAATATTAAAAAAAGTGTCTTTTTAAGGGGATTAAGTGGTTGGTTTCAAGAAAAAATATTTTTTTTTAAACTTAATTGTAACTTAACTATATTAAATACTTATACAATTTTTATGTATTATTTATTAAAAAGTTGTATCATACAAAATTACGAAATGTATACATATATATTTTATATTTACAACGTTATTTCTCATTAAATATGTATTTTTTTAGATCTTCAATTGCACAAAATACAAAAGCAAGATATAAATCTTTTTGACGGAATTCATTTCTTTAGATATTTATCCATATTTTAGAAATAAATTTGTTGATTTTATGGAAAAAAAACTGTGATTTTTCCATAAATGAAATTTTGATTTTACAATTATAAAAATTTTCCATGTAATAACTTTTTTTTTATAAAACAATGTAAATATCAAAATTTTGAAAGTTCACGAAAGAATTATTTATGTTTTACGTATTTTTACATTTTTTGGCGCCAATTTAAATATTCATTCAATGGTTTTGTAGCCCAAAATAAAAAGATTTGTCTAATAGTCTTCAATAGTGTAGTAAAATGTTTTTATTACTTATTTCCATTAGCTCATCGTTTATCGTCTATAGTTCTCGAGATTTAGTTATTTTATGGATATATTTTTGTACAACTATTTCAAAGATGAATAAAACAAACGTAATTTCTTCATAATTTAAATAATGTACATCTTAATAATTTCTTTGATTTTTATTCACAGTTCTTATATAATATATAATATTAATTGAAGATTGATAAAAATATAAATAATATTTGCTTATGATAATGCACTAATTTTAAAAACGTTTCTTGTAATCTTATCTTTGGTTTAACGTTTATTTGTCAAAATATTTAGGACATTTTCATATATTTATTTTTTTTCAAATTGATAAAATAATCACTATTACAGTATGTGGATCATTTATCACATATTTTGAGTAATATCAAATTTGAGAATATCGTTGTCTAAGCATTTATAAGAAATCAGAGACATTATAGTATTTATTATTTTATTTATAATATTCTTCCTGTCATTTTGACAATTATTAGCCATATTATTATTAAAAATTTCCATACTATAATTTTTATTTTAAATAGAAAATAATAATATTATATATATCATAATTAATTTATTTCATATGCTTATTTTAATATCAGTAATGTTTATGATTTCGCATTAAATTCTACAGATGTATATGAAAGAATATTTTTACTTCTGAAAAATTGATTTTTTACTGTGTAGTCCCTTTAAATTTTGAATTTTGAATAATTATTGGTGTAAGTGAATTATAATTCTGAAAAAATCTTTTATTTCTATATATAGTTTATTGCGCTTTCAATTGATTTTGAAATATTTAGATCTGATATTTTCATAGATTAATAATGCCTATACATATATTCAAATATATAAAAGTTTGAAAATTTTATATTTTAAATTGATGCTACAAACACACATTTTATTTCAGTAATAAATTTTTTAATATTTAGATTTACATCATTTGTATCGATTTTAATATTTTATATAAAATTTTCGTGTAAATCGATTAACTTTTATATGAATTGATTATTCCACTTTTCTTTGTTTTTTAATATTTTTACTAAAGTCTTTTTAAAAAATATGACGTTTCAAAAAAATTATATAATACAGTGAGCTTTTCATAAAAATGAATGGTTTATAATAATTACAAAAATAATTATAATAATAATAAATGTAAAAATATCTCAAAATATTTTCAGGTCATAAAATTAATTATAAACAATAATTTTGAAAGTAAAGTAACTACGTACTAATATAAATATTTTTTAAAATCAAAGATAAACAGTAATTATTATTAAAATTACTGATTTTATTTTTTCTAATACTTTCACATAAGGAAGCCTTATAACTTTGATAACAAATAAATTGTTTACAAATCATATAAATTAATATCGATGGAGTATTAATAAGAATATTTTATTATCTTCACAATATTATTTTCAATTACGTGTAAATCACGTCTTTATCGATGTTTTTTTTGTCGTTACAATATTCTAGTTTATTGCGTAGAAAAAAAAAGAAGAGTTGTGTAAATGATGATATTTACAATATCGTAAAGTGTACCGTGATTTATTTTCTGATTTAAAATAGGTAAGTATGAGTACCAATATTTTTATAAAAATTAAAAATTAAATATAAAAATAATCCATATAATTTAGAGACTAAATAAAAATTTGAATAAATATATAACATTTTCTTTAACATTTACTTCTTCAGAATTTTGTATTTCATAATAATCTTTTAGTATATCAGAATATTAAAAGTATTCTAAAAATATTTGTATTATAAAGTTTTTTATATTTCGTATATTATTACATTTTCATAATTAAAGTGTTCATAGTCTTGTCTTTGAAATTTTTTTTATACTATATATTAGTTATCATAATTTCATGTGAAAAAGTAATATATGAAATTGATAAGCAAAGTCATTTTAGTAATTAAATATGTACCAATGCATACAAATTTATTTCAGAAACACATTCTAAATTCAACTTATCGTTTGTACTTAGCGTTTAAAACATTTTATGATTTACTTAAATTTTAACATTTCATGAATTTAATATTGTGAAATAATATAAAATGTTTTAAAAATTTTCATTTAATATCTAGAAATCTACATAAATAAAAAGTTGTATAATTTCAAATGTGGAACTAGCACTGATAATAAATTATATTTTATTACTTAAATATAAAATTTTATAATTTAAGTAAAGCAATATTAGATAATAAAATTATTTTAACATAGTAATATAAAGAAAAATATAAGAACAGAAAAAGCATCAATTTCTCTTTTTTATGTTTACTTTAGCTTCTATGTTTTTTTGAATAAGAACGTCATACAACAAATATAGTTTACTTCACTTTTCTTTACTATACATATATACAATATATTTTTGCTTGATATATATGAAGTTCTAAAAAACTTTACGCTATTAAAGTAGGTTTATTCATATACATAATATGCTCAATGCAATTCTTTATACTAAATTAGATCTTTATACTAAAAATTCTGGCTTGTTGACAATACAGTTAATGCAATGTAAAATAAAAACTGCATAGGATACAAATAAAGTGTTATCCAATATTATATTTTACACATAAGAAAAAAAAATTAAAAAACTTTTTTGCAACAAGAGTGCGATATGAAATAACTTGATTTTTATTAAAATTCTATACAAGCTTTACCATCTATACAATTGATCTCTTTTTGAAATTATTCAAGTGTATAAAATCATATCGGATATCTTTTCAGTCTACTGTAAATTGCATTCTCTTCATGTGCCGACTACAATTTACTCGATAGCATATTGCGTTTGATCGACAGTAATCCGGACTGTACGAGTCTGTTCGCGATAATCTAGTCTACTCACATCTAACTCCCTTAAGTGTTTTCCTTCATAGCAATATCTCAGAGGACAGATATATAGTTACGCTTCCATTCATTGGAAATCGGTATTGTTAGTTACCGTACAATTTACCGATCACTCTCAACCGATTTTACCAAAAACTAATGACTGTAACCATGAAAGGTTTGTTTGCCGATGCAAAAAGGAAGGAGGAAGGTTTGTTTTCATTTTTTGCGTGTATAAATATTTTTAGACAATACAGTAACCATCAAATATTATAAGAAGCATAAAAAATTTATATGAAATGACATAAAATGATAATAAAGAAAATAATATTTATAAAATTTATTATAAAATATTTTCAATCTTAGTAAATAATTAGTAGTATATTTCAATCATGCATAATTATATAAAATTGTTCGAAAAACCGTCAAAAAATTTAGAACCACATCATAATAGAATTGAATTTAAGTAATATAGATTCACACTATAAAGATATTGTTTTTGTTATTATTAAAATGAAAAACAATAAATAATAAATTACAAACAATATGAAAGTAATTAATTCGGTGTAACTGATTTCAATTTATTCTTGAAATTTATAAGCTTATATCTAATATATAAAAAAATAAATTTGATCTATATGATTGAGATGGTGTATTATTATCCCAATTATCGTAAACGAAAATTGAATCTGGATTCATGATATCGATGATAGAAGGATTTCACCATTTTTAATAAACTAAAAATTTTGCCTAATGTAAAGTATGTTAGTATACATTATTCACATAGATTTTATTATAATAAACCGATAAAAGATCAAAAACGTACAGATAGAAGCTTGTACCTAAAAAAATGTACATTTTATAAAATCGTAAAATAATTTTTTATAAAATGAATATAAGTCGATTAAAGTACGTGAAACTATCATTTATCTTAAAGCATTAAAACAGTACATTTAATTAATAGATTAAATATATAATTAGTTAAAGAAAATTTGTGAAACTAGTTCTCGTAAAATCGCTTTATAATTTCGTTTTTAATCTTTAGAACTTTACTTAGAGTTTATGAAAATATTTAGTAATATAAACATATAAATATCTATAGCTATAAACACAGTATACAATTTTTTTTAATTCTATTATTTACACATCAGTATAATGTATAATCAGCTTAAGCAAAAATATAAAATAATTTTTTATCATAAGATACGTTATTTATAATATTGAATACGGTTGATATATTATCATTAATTGATGAGATGCAAAGGTTTTCATAAAATACTTATATTTATTAATTTTTTTAAATAACTTCATATATAAAATATGTATTTTTATTCCTGTTGTCTAAATTCTATCCAATGTTTTAACTTACAAAAATATTTCAAATATTATTTCAAAAATATACATAAGTAAAAGTAGATTATAAGTATATTTTATAAAATAAAATTTATAATTAATTAAATTTGTTATCTTTTAATTTAAACTTTTTATTTTCAACTTCTGAAAAATTTATTTTTATTGAAAAAATTCTTGCAAATAATTTACCTGTTGTTTCATCTTTCGTTAAAAATATATCATTTAAATATTACTTTATAAATAATAATAATTTATACAGTAATAGACTCATGCAATAGGTTCTTAATAATTGAATAAAATTTTATAAATAATGAACATTTTAATTAATTTCGCTTTAATTAATTTTTACCCAATATAAAATTTCTGAAGAATTCAATGTATTTATTTTTTAAAGCGTTAATGAGAAAATAGGTGTAATAGTATAATTATATAAGCAAATTATATAGCTAAATAAGTGTAAATTCAAATTTTTTTCTAAAAAGAAATTCAATTTAATTATTATACAGATTGAGTTATGATATTAGAATTTTTAGTATTCATATTATTTGGTATTAAAAATTATAAAACTTGATTGATTTAAAATACTACTCTAGTTTATTTTTTATTATCTACAACGAACTGCAAGCATCTGATTCAAACGCACTACGAATTCGTTGGTTGAAAAACACGAATGTGTGCGTACAAAGTTAAACTGACAATATAAGCAATTGAAAAGTATATATATATATATATGTGTGTGTGTATGTGAGAAACAGAGAGAGAGCATAACAAAAGAGATTGGTTTCGACTTAGATCAAGACAACGTTATATAAGACGAGGAATCTTTAGTGTGCAAAATTTGAAGAAATAAGAGAAATATACGTAAGTTAAAGAAGAAAAGAGGACACGAATCAGTGCAATTAAAAGTACAAATCTTCAAATATCAGCTGTAATTTAAAGTGCTTTTATTTAAAGTGATAAAAAAGAACGAGTAAAAGGGTTTATCCATATTTTTTCCAGAATACACGAGTGGTTCATTAATTGATGACCCTTTTTCTGCTGTAAAATAGTTTTCGTTCATTAAATTATTATAATTGCTTTCAATTTTTATTGTAATTGCGTTTGAATAACGTTTGGTATCTCGAGTGGGTAACACGACTATATTGTAATAGAAGCTTATAGTAAGGATTATATAATATTAAAAAAGCGAACTACGTCCAAATACAATACGCAAACTAGGAAAATCTTATATCATATCGCGTCAAATACTTGATTATACTTTAATTCTGCTACTGTTATTTTTCAATCGATTTTGTATACGTAGCATAATGATTTAATTATTTATTAATTAATTATAATTTTAATAGTCATGATTTTTTTTTAAATTTTGAGTTTTTATAAAATCCTTTCATCGTAAATATTTTTCTCAAATAATTTTATTGCATTAATAGATCAAAATATTTTAAATTTTACATCTATATAAAATTTTGTAAAATTATGATTTGATAAATTGTAACTTTTCTTAAAATAATAATAACTACAGTTTTTATAGTACTTGAAAAAATCGAAATATTGGTTAAAATTATATAATTATTTATAATATTACGATTATTAGAACTCTTATCGTATGATTTACATTAATCATTAATAGATACTCAATATGAATTGTAAATATTTTTAATGAATAAATACTTTTAATGAAGTTTCCTTCAGACATTTTACGTAAAACTGGAACTTCATTATCAAATTAAGGAAGGATTGGTTATTAATTAATGTTTATTTATTTATTTATACCCAATAAATACAATATATTGTTTTTACAAATAATAATTTAATATAATAAATTACTTATGATTAATATGCTTTTATATACAACAATCGCAGTCTTATAGGTTATTTGTTTTTTTTTGTTTTAATTAGGTTTTTTTATTGTTTGTGAGAATTTTTTACGAGATAAAAAATTTTTTGTAACATCTTTTGTATACAGATAATGAGTAATATAAAGAAACTGTACATTCGATTTCTTTATGATTTTTGTGTACATATGTGTAATATGGGCGATGAAATGGCAATTTTGTAATAAATATGAGAAATTAGAAATTTATATTTATTTACATATGAATATATTCAAATATAAAAATTTTAATCAGTTTAAGGATTAATTGCAGAGTAGTTTAATTTTATGTATTTTGTTTTTATTTGTATAATTATATATTAGTTTTTATATGTTTATATATCTATTTACTTAGGAATTATTTTTTCATAGCTTTATTATTATATAATTAATTAGCTATCATTATTTTTTTATATTTTTTTGGTCTTTCTCGTATTTATTTCTTTTTGTTATATCCATATTATATTTTCGTAATAGGTTATTACTTTTGCCATTTAAATTTTCTTTGTAAGTTATTTTTTATTAAATCTATTTCTATTAATATGGTATTCGTTTGGAATATTGTTTTTATCTGGTAGGTATTGTTTATTATCGAAAAATGTGAATGTTTCTGGTGGGATAAAACCTGTTTTTAAACATTTTGAGAAATATTTTGGGTTTGGATATATAGTATTGGAAATAAAATTATTTTCTTTTATGTGCTGTAATTTTGCATAATGATTCCTATTTCATTTTAATACATGGAAATCTATTCTTTGTAGATTTGCTTAGTTGCATCATATTTTATTTTTTACATAATTTTTATAAGAATTTGCTTTAGTTCTGTAAAAACTAAGATAGACTCTTATATATTTTCTTTTGAAAATTTTTAGTTTTCCATTTGATGTGCCGTTATATTATACCGGATGGGATAAGCATATGTTAGGATTGGTCTAATAAGCCCTTGATAGCATAATACTTTTATTCTACTGTTTAAATGCTTTCAATAAAATAATTTTTTGAATCGATAAAATGCGTTTTTAAGTTTTTGTGGTTTTTTCCAGATACATAAATTATTAAATCGTCTGCAAAAGATATCGATTGTATTTATAATAATTTGTTAAGATTAAATAAATGTTAAATATCACTACTGTATATATTAAAGAAGATTGGAGCATTTACTTTGCCTTTGATATTACTTTTGCTTTTTCCATTTTATCGGAAAATATGTATTATTTAAAGCGTTATTAAATATTATTATGTAATAATATTTAATTTATTTTCGAGTAGTTTCAATACTATATTTGGCATATTGTCGAATCCTGATGATTTTTTTTTGTTTAATGTAATGAAATATTATTTACTTGAGTGTTATTAATAAAGTAATAAATTTCTTTATCAGGTTGCTTGAATTATCCAATGTGTTATCTATTGAGAAAGTTTTTATTGTAATATTTTGTGTTTTATCTTTTTTATTTCGTCTTTTAATTTATTAATTTCTTCCATAATTATATTATTGAGTCTAATTAAACAAGTAATATATAATGTTATGTTAAAATACATATTCAATTTATGATGTTCATATAGATAAATAATATAATGAATTGGATAATCAGTATTAAAAATTTTTTATGTTAGAATTAGTTATCTAAAATTTTGAAATGGTGATTTAAATACTATATCATATTGAGATCTATAATTATTAAACATAAACTGTATTTCTTTTTGTAACTAAAAAAATTGTAAGTTTTAATTTTAATTTTGATAAAAATAAACAGTAAACTAAATAACTGTATCATAACATAATGAAACTTTATCAACTTTATTTACAGCTAAAAAGAAAATTTGGCTAAATTTTGTAAAAAATATAAATTGAAATATTATATACTGTATATAAAAAACAATATGAGAATAAGTTTTTTTCGAATTTAAAGACGCTGTCTATAAAAGAATACTGAAGGAAACATCTGAGCATTGTGGATGGAATAAAAATGATCCATAAGTATAAATAGACATTCTAGATGTGATCAAATTCATTGCGCATCCGATCGCAAAAAGATACAGGTTCTTCAATATCAGTATAGTACTTCTTCGTTCGATTGCATTTTTATTCCTTCTTCATCGCTGTCTTTTTTATTGTCTCTCTCCTTCTTTCTCTCTCTCTCTCTCTCTCTCGCTTCATCCTTCTTCTTGTAAGAAGTTTCTTTACGATGTATATATTTAAGGCATGCACATATTGCAAGGATAATATTAAAATGTATTACCCTCTATAATAGATATATCAGGTAAATTTTATTTACTTCTTTACTTCGTATTTCGGATGCGCGAGATATATTTTTTTATCATGGAGAAAAATTAACTGAAAAATTAAATTGATTTTATTAATTAATTGTATCCTTTATTTGAAAAATATTACAATAAATCTGATTTTTTTTCTGTAATACCATTAATTATAGACATTTTTTAATGCAGTAAAAAATTATCTGATTTTGTAAAATATATAATTTTGTTATGTGTATTTGAAAGAATTTTATAAATGTTATATTGTTCTATAAAAAAATACTAGTATTAATTGCTTTTATAGCATTAGAATTGAGTTTGTATGAAAATAATTTTTGTAATCAATCTTTTTTTAACTTTTTTACAGATTACTAACAGAATTCGATTGTTAATACATGTATTATTCGTGTTCGGTAGATATGTTACTATTATACATATTGAATTACCTTTTATGCATTGTTAAAATTTTAATTCTACGATTTAAATATTAGATTTTAAAAATTAATTTTTTTTTACACTTATAAAATTATTTACATTCATTTTTACTTTATATAAATAATTTTAAAATGTTAATTACAGTTTTTTAAGAATTATAAAATAAAATCATAGATTAAATTTATTGAATCATTTTTCTTATTATATAGGGAAAGAAAGAGAAAAATAATGAGAGGGAGAGTGACAGAGAAAGAGAATGCGAAAGAAAGACTAACAAATGAAAATGAATTACTTCGAGTGACTTGGCCCTCTTTTAAACTTCCAGTTTACTGCTTCTTAATTTCATCACACCGATTTCTCTTTTGATTCTTGCAGTTGATCGTTATTTTACTTTTTTCCCTCTTTTTTAGTAAATATTTATATTCTATATAATATCAATGAGCATATAAAAATAAATTAGGTTTATTCTATTAGTACTTTTGTATATTTAACATATATTTTTCGTGAAAATTTATAAAGTAAACGAGATTATTGATTCCGTTATCCTAATATACTTAAATACTATATTGCTGGCTTTGAATTTCTTATTTTATAATAAATTTATATTTATAATAAAATAATTAATAGTAATAAAGATTTTTAGCATAAAAATTCAATCTTTTTAGTTTTAATTTCTTAATTTTAATTTAAATAAATCATAGAAAAATTTGTCTACGTTTAAATATTTTTCTACTAATTAAAAGATAAAACTTGATTTTCCCTATTATGAAACTTATGAATATTTTATTATAGACTAATTTACTTATATTTTTATATTTTGATGTTAAAAGAATTTAAACAGAGTAATATGTATTGATTTTTTTTCTATAAGGCATAAACTATTTTTTTATTTTCAAATAATTTATTGTTGGATACTCGCGTACGAAGGAATTTAAAAAATGAAGGTAAATTTATTTAGCAAGTAATAAATAAATTTTTGTTTAAATAATTATTAAATCTATTAGATATAGTGTTATAATTTTATACAGAATTTATAATTATAATTTTACTACATAATAATAATAATAAAATTGAATATCTTATATTAAAAAAGATTAATTATTATAAAAATAGCATAAGTCAACTATTCATATTATTATAGCATAGAATAGTTATATTTCTTAACTTAATCTATAGTCATTTATTTTTGATTTATTTATTAAGATTTAATAAATTAGAGAAAAAGAACAGTTAAACTTTTTTCAAATTAATGTTTGAATTTATTTTCAGTCTAAATAAAATATATGTTTAATAATAATATAATTCTTTTTAATATTAATATTTTTATTATAATAATTATTATATGAAATCTATGTAAATTATTAGCTATGATTCAATATGTAGAATAATCTTAATAAAATTTTGCAGACATTAAATTAAGGAACGAACATATATTAGATTTTTGGTTACACTAGTATAGAGATACAGTTTCAAATGCTGAACTAAATTAACATAGAACAGAACCTATTATCTCATTTATCGGTAGTTACAGAATGATTATTACCATATTGTGACATTGTAAATCAATAATTCCAATAAAATTATAAAACAGATCATAAAACAGAATTTTAGTGATGTGATCGATTTCAAAGAATATATTAATACCAACAGTTACCATAAGAATATGAAGTTCATAATTTATTGTAATAAAATATTCCTATAAATATATCAATTTAAAATTGTGTTTTATGATAATTATTTAAAATTTTTATATGTACACTTTTCATTAACTTTAAGATAAGAATTGAAATTCATCAGAATCAACGAAAATGAGGCTATCAATTTATATTAATAAAACTTCGTGATATATTGCGAATAAGCTTTGCCATTAGTATTTTTCTTTAAAATTGTTACTGATTTTGAAATAAGCTATAATTAATTATACTATAGTATTTTATTTAAATTTAAAGTTATAAAATATGTTAATAATTTTTGTAATAGTATATCATTAATGATTAATAAACTTTTCATGATGAAACTGTTTCATAAATATTTTCTGTAAGGTATACACGTATAGTTTTGAAAACAAGAAAATTTTATATATAAATAAAAGTATAAATAGATAAAAATAAGTCCTAGTATATTAATTATTTTTTAAAAATAATCTATGGTTTATTATTACATAATTTTCAATATAAAATACGATTGAATTATTACATATAGTAAGCAAAAATTACGACATAGTAGCACTAAACTAAATAAGAATTTAGTTAATCTATAAATCTTGTAGCGTTTACTTAGTTTAGTTACAAGTCTCTACTCAAGTTCAGAGAAGATATTAAATTCAGATGAGCATTTCGCACGTATTTCCACCTTCAGGAATCCCTTATTTATACGGCGAATATAGCGACTAGTCACAGACTTAAGCCTTTGCTTGCCCCAGTCCTGCATTTCGTCGTTTATCGCGCGGTCGGTGCCATTCTGATGTAAATTAGCCAAATTTACATTTTGCTGTGCAGCATAAAGCGAGGGAAGGGGAAGGTGCGTGGATCGAAATAGTACTAAAGCCTTCTTCCGTTATCTTCAGGATACGTACGACAGCGCTTATAAAGATATTCCGATAGATTTAAGGTTCAGCGACACAGCCGTATGTATGCGCTGAATTGATTTTTTTATGCTTGTGTGATTGGCAGGAAATTGAAATAGCTTAGTAAGATATAGTTACGGTCATTCCGTTTGCTGTTACTTTGGAAGATAAATTATAACGCGTGTACATATATCGTAAAGCTAGGATTTAAGAAATATATATATATGCGTTCATTTCTCGAATAAATTTTCTATACATGAGATTATCGAGTACCATGGTTTCAATTTTTATAGATACTATTTACAAATACAAAATGATCCTTCATATGTTCTATGTAGTATAATGCATAAATCATCGTATATAAACCTACATACCAACCTATATACCAACATATTCAACCAAAAAATTCTTCCCATCCGATTCTTTATAACATCTTTATAATATTGCGTATTTAATTTTTACCAGTGTTTAAAATAAATACTAAAAACACAGAGGTATTTTATTTTTACAACCTAAAACTATAAAATTGAATAATAAAAACAAAAAAAGAATAAAGTGTGCATCACTTTTAAAGTACAATTATGCATGATAAAAGTGACTCGTATATAATGTTATTAGTGAAGCAATTCTTTTAAAGTATTTTCTTTACACAAAAGAATTTTATCTGGATAATTTAACTTTCTTCATATTCTACAATATATATTAAAATATTTAGTCTTTCATTAATTTTATTCTTTATATTTTTTCAACTTTGATTAATTAGAGTATATAAAATATAAGTTAAAAATGAAAAAAAGGGTGAAGTAGAATTTTATTTTATTGAATCTAAATTTGGATGAATGCCATATACATAATGTTAAACTATTCATATTTAATTAATATTCTATTTAAAATATTTTTTAATTGTAATTTTTGATATATAATAAACAAAGCATATAACAAACAAAAGGAAATTTATGTCAACTCTGAAATTAGTCATAAGAATTTTTATAGTATAATTTCAACCACAATTCATCTTAAAACTTTTTAATAAATTTGTAAGTACCGTATAACAACATAAAAATATAATAAAATTTTTTAAAAGTAAGTTCTATAAAATTTTAAGAAACATTAAAATAAATTTTAAAAAAACTCTTATAAAGATGTTAATTTTCATTCTTGGCGATAAAAATTTCATTAAAGCCTATATTATTCACATCTTCTATATGAGCGTGATAAAGTGTATATATTAATATTAATAATAGTTTACATAGATTTATGAACATACATTCTAATGATTATAAACACATGAGTATGTATTTGTTTGTTTCATGGTGGGTTTGTGGGTTTGTGCATATGAATGCCTAGTATACACATTAAACAGATTATATATATACATACATATATATATATATATATATATTATTTATACATATATATATATATATATATATATATATATATATATATATTATTTATACATATATATATATATATATGTATATTAAGTTTAAAATTTAATAAATAAAATAGTTTTAAAAGAATTACTTATTTTAAACAACGTTTCACTTAAGAAAAATATAATAGTTAGAGAGTCTTACAGACAGTTACAGATACATACTAAAATTTTCTTTACAAAATTGTACTTTAAAAAGGGGAAAAATATCTAATAATTACACTAACTTTTCACATAATATTTGTCTTTCTAGAAGAAAATAGTTTCACATAAAGAAAGAAAATCTTTAAGTAGAATACAGAATATCAATATACATACAATTAATATTTTAGCTTAAATTATTCCCTTACTTACTTTAATGAGGATAATATTAGCTTTTTATGATTTAAAAAATTGGTAAATTCTAATTTGTAATAATTTTGCTTTTAATTCTTCTGGAAGAGTAAACTTAAATTTATAACTCGTACCATCTAGCAATTGCCTGATGATGGATAAAAATTTAAAAATTACTCTTTTCTCTAATATTTATTGAGATATTAGAATGAATAGTCATTATACGTACCAAAAATATATTAGGTCTGATAGAACAACAGAATATATACGTGATTTATAAATTAAGGACACCATTATTATTATATACTTAGCATTTACGACAATTGAATCTTTGGATCCCTAACCTACTTTCAAGTACTTAACCAAAGTTCATATAAAGACGGAATTTTGCTTAATTTAAATTCAGAAGTCATTTCATTGCCATTATCATTATCAGAGATATTTAAAAAATATTTTTTATACTTGGGTAGAAGTGCAATAAGATTTTTTATTAAACACGAATTTACAAATATGTGTAATTAAAAGAGTATATACAAAATCTAAAGAAAATTAACGTAGTATATTTTTACAAATTTATTTGCATTGTATTGATATTTATATATTTGTATAATATAGATATTTAAATTTTCAATAAAAATGTTAAAAAAAACTTTGTATGAAAAAGTTATTGTCTAAAATTGTGAAAATATCCGATTCACAGAATTAGAAAAATGATACAAGTCTTAGTTTAACTGTTGAAATATTTTATCGATTTCATGGTTCCATTCAAGCAAATTCAATTTATGTAAAAATTACATTCACCTGCTCCATTTAGTAAAATAATTTCTTATTGTACAAATATACAAGTAAATTTTATGACTTTATCTTAAAAAATTATTAAAGAAAATTTCCAGAAGCTTATGAATTATTCTTGGAATTTAAATATGCTATTGAATTATTGAGTTAAAAATCTATGCAACTGAAGATTTGTCCATTCATAAAGATAGCCTAATTTTGGGGTCTATATAAATTGAAGTATTTTATATACCAATTCAATAAATATCCACTATTATGAAAATCGTTTATAAACAAAATCGAGCTAAAGTATTTAAGAAAATTTACGAAATATGAATAGATGATCGCTAATAATATAAATATTAATTTTAAATTTAATCGAATTTCGTGAGGCTTACTACTCGAATATCAATGTTGATAAGGTAAGATAAAAAAATGATATGCGGTTACATGTATGGAGATCATAACCACGCCCTTTACTTTTTAACGTATTGATTAACGAGAGGTTTACCGGCAGCAATGGTAGGCCAATAAATATACAAGGGTGGACGAACTAACAGCGAAGGGAATGGAAAGGATAGAGTCTTGATTGAAAGAGGATGGTATGAGAAACCTCGGAACATGGAATAGTGTAATAGACTGAAAGGAAAAGGAAGAGAGATATTTGAAAGGATACAGCGCGAGCCTGATTAAACTTCACTCTCGACTAATGGTTTATAAATAGGAACCTTGTCCGTTCCACGGTCACCGTCTATTTCCTAGAAGAGTGGGAGAGATTCGCGTACGAATGAGACGGAGTAGAGGGTTCGATTTCTCCATTCTTTTTTTTCTCCACTCTTCTCAAGGGGATACGATTCCTACTTTTTGGTTGTATTCTCTTTTTTTGATTCTAGAAGCCATCTTTTGCGATTCCAAGAGTATCATTTACCGGATTAAGTTCCCGTTTCTTAAATTGTTTACAAACGCTTTGCTAGATTCTTTCAATTTTCTATTGAATAATGTATAATTTATATACATATACGTGTGTGTGTGTGTGTGTGTGTGTGTGTGTCTGTAATTTAGTAAGATTTATCTAAAAAAGAAAATTAGATATTACTTAAAAGTAATAAAATATTCAATATACACAATTATACTTATGCATTTAGATTTTTTAAAATCATACAATTATTATGAATTAATATAAGTCTAGTTTTCACAAACTACTTTTAAGATTAGTCAAGTATTATTTAATTTCTTACTAGTGAAAATTTATCGATAATAATAGTTATATTTAAAAAATATTATTTTTCTTATTATTTAATCTGAAAGAATTAAAAAATTAATAATTTATGTTTTTGAAAAATTATGCAAATACATTGAAAAATGAATGTTATATTTTATAACAATATTATGATCATACAACTCGTTAGTATAAGAATTTAACTTTTGTGTGTTTCGAAAATTAATACCATGTACTTACCTTTAATATTTTATAAATTCCGCTATTCAAAAACAGTCTGCCTTTATTTCATTCAAAACTAAAAATAGTACAATTTATATCATTATTATAAATGAAATTTGATATCATTTCAAAATCTATAACTATAATTTTAAAAATTATATAACTACGATAGAAATTTAAGTTTAAAAATTACAAATTTAACTGAGAAAATGTATTAAATGTATACATTCATACAAATTTAGAAGACATAATTCAATACATAATATTCTAACTGATACCGATACATATACACACGAGCACTCCTTTTTTTAAGTTTGGATTTTACATTAAGAGTAAACATGATCGATATAAATAAAATACATATAAGATGAAATATGCAGATTGACTTCTTTTTATTTCACTCTTTGAGGTTTTTCAATTTTTTGTATTCATAGATTTAATATTCGCACAGTTTTCTCAAGTGCACAAGATGACATCAACGGTACTGGCAATACCTTCGCACATAAAATACTTCGTTTTGTATGTAAAGGAAAAAAGAAAGCTTTTGTCTTATTCTTTGGATGAAACGTTGAATTATTCATTGTTCTCACGTGGATTTCTTTGTCTCTTATGGTGCGGATCCAGACTTGTGGTCTTGTACCTGATTTGTGAAAGAAATTCGACGTCAAATTCCATTGATAGTACATCAACTTTAAAATATTTATTAACCATAATATTTTATTTCTAGATATTAGCAATAAATTTAAAAATTAGTATTTCAAATTAATTATAATAATTTATCTGTACATGCTATGTATATTTTTTCATCTTTGAAAATATTATAAAAAATAATAATTAAAATATTAAATAGTGAAAAATATTTAAATTAATGCATTGTTGTATTTATATCTTAAATTAAATTTATGAAATCTTTAAGTTATTTTTAGTTTTTTAGAATATTTATATTAATTTATTTTTAAATATTTGTAGAATAAAAGTATCAAGAAAAATTTTATTTTTCATAAGTGGTATAAATTATTTTAATAGCTTTTACATAAATTTTTTATTATACAATTCTAAAAAATATCGGAATCAAATGTAACGTAGCTTTTTCGATATTAAGGTTTTTATTGATAAATTTGAATATAACATGAAAGCTATCATTAAAATTCAACGTCATCTTTTTAGCTTTGAAAAATTGAAACTCCATTTTATTTTCGATTTTTGTCATTTTTTGTAAAGCGAATAATAATATGATTTTTAATTAATTTTAATATAACAATTTAATTAATTTTTTTGAATTATTAAAAATTTTCGAAGTTTGTTGAATGTAATTTATATTAAAAAATGGTTGCATATACATAATCTTTCTATATATATATAAATATCAAATAAGTATCGTATACTATAATTCATCGTATTTAAAAATTTTTTTAATAAAGGATATGAAAAGTCCTGTTGACGTGTAATAAAAAATATCTACGTATACATAACTGTAGCGATAGAATTAAGTTGAATAAAAAATGATACGATCTATATTAATTTGGAACTTCTAATTTTATCGAGAGATTGATTTTGTCTATAGAAAAAACGTCAACTAATTGTAGGTTACACTCGAGAATACTCGCATGAATTAGCTTGGATGTCGGCCAATTTTTTAGAGCCCCATTAAAATTAAACTACTAGTAAGAATATATTCGTGAGTATGTAAATTGATTGACTGAACATAAAATGTCACTTAAAAATTTCAATCTTAAATATTATTGTATTTGATTATTTCAACTGGATAAATCTAAAGAAATGTAAATATTATATCTTTGGAATAAACTATTAAGTTGGAAATGAAACGTTGAAATTTTATAGTTTTTGATATATTAACATTCAAAACTAAATTGTTAAATTTCTGGATCAAAAATTAAAAATTAATTTTGTGATTAAGCTAATGAATTAAATGCGTGAATAATTAAATTTTTTTTGATGAAGTTACTAAGATAAATCAATAGCTATTTCAACGTAAATTGTACAATATTATTTACCGATATGCTATTTAAAGTAATATATATAATTTCATAAAATAAGACATGAGATATAACATAAAAAAATGTCCAATATATGTTCTTTTTCATTTAATTCATATTTTATATCTATTTGAATATTCTAATTAAAAATTTTAATTTCTACTTCTATTATATTTTACAATACGAATAAAAATACATTCATCACGTGTATTATAACGTTAGTATCTTATCAATTATAAAAAGAACAGTAAAAATGAATTTGTGTAATTAAGTGACAAAATATTAAATTTTGAGAGTCCATAATGAAAATATTAACAACACCTGGAAAAGATGTGCGTATTTGCAAAAGATGTGCTTTATTGTGCGAACAAATATACATGTGTATTACATTATATACCAAAGGCTGAACATCAACATGAATTATGATATGCGAATGAAAGATATGAAAGATACCTCAAACTTTCGATTACATGCACGCAACATGTGGTAGTGAAATCGCGTTTCCGCCAATGCGTACATAGGCTTAGGAAAATTTTCGAATTTAAATGCGTCAAAATAACGATGTTCCCGCATTTGCACTTGAACTGTTCTCGAGGCAATACGGGCTGACACATTCGCTCTCCAACTCCGTGATTTTGCAGATCGATGCTGCGCTTTATTAGTTTACTATCAATCTGTTGATAAGGCTAGATCTGGCCACTCATTCGTAATTTTTATATAGTCTCTCTCTTTTTATTCGAATATGCATATGGATATATATTAATATATTATTTTTTTTATATAAATTTTTTTCTTGTATACTAATCAGTCTTTTAATATTTATTCAATTTGTAGATAAAAGGTTAGGGCTACAAAAATAATAATTAATACGGTTACATAAATAAGCAATTGTATTTACTAGATACTAAAGAAAAGTTTTTTAAATTTACATGACTATACATAAATTAACTAGATTTCATATTTCTCTTATATACATTATTTTTATAATATAATAGTACTATTTGAAACAGTTTCAGGTGAAAGTATCAATTGAGAATCATTGATAAATGCACATAAAAACGCTGTATTTTAATAACCATAGTCTTGTAGTATATTCTTAGAAATATAAACAATAGAATGGAGTAGTCCAATTTTTAGAAACAAATAGATTTCATCAGTTGTATAAGTTAGAAAACTAAATGTAAAGTTGTAATTGAAAATGAAAATAATATTAAAAATTTGAAATATTACGGAACTATTGAATAAGCATAATAATATAAAATATTTGTATTGTTTAGTCATGAAAAATATATAAACCACAATGCATCAACATAATACACTTATATAGACACACGCGCCGGCATATATAAATCTGTACGATAAATAAAAATAAATTCATTAAATTCTAACTTTATTACAATGGAAATTATAGTAAATAATTAACACAATGAAATGTAGACATATAAAATCTTATGTACAACATATCTCTTGATAAATTCTACATCATTATATAATTCAAATAATTAATATACTTATATATACATCAAGTAATATATGAAATGATTAAAATTAAAATTGAAATTCTGTTTCTAATCTATAATAAACAAAATTAATAAAACATATAAAATGTATTATTATAGACTATTTATGGTTTTCATTCAATAATAAATATATAAAGTTCATTAAATATTTATAAAATACTTTATTCCAAGCAAAGATAATTTCTTTAGAGTTAGTTACGTTATTATTTTTCGAATTACACTATACAATAATATTTTGTTGAAATGTTTAAATATTATCATATAAATGTATAAATTTTGGCGAAAACAATCACAAAAAAATAAATCATTACACAATAAGATAAATTATAATTTAAGTGATTTTTCACTTAATAAAAGTAGCAACAGAAGTTGAATAAAAAACGGTGGATAAAAATTTTGATATGTATATTTTTCATTTTTAGTTACGAAATTGCATATTAAAAAAAGTTATAAGTATTACTAGAAGAATTTTCAAATAGATGCTTATAAAAATATTGTGTAAAATTATATTATATATAAATCTAAATGCAACAGTATTATTTCATAAGTGATAATATATAAATGGATTCACTTAAAATAATTATTTAGCATCTAATTATTATCTTACGATTATAAAAATCGTAAGAAAATTACGAAATTTTAAATATTCATTAGTTAACTGGAGTGGTCGATGGTTTTTTTCATGTATAAAATTAATAATGGTGATCGTATAAGATTACAAATTATTATAGTAGTAATGTTAATCATAATAATTTAATAAATAACATAATATTATATTATTAAATTATACAATATTACTACAATTAATAATTTTTGAAATTTTTATAGTAAATATTTCGACTATTATTTACATCATTTTGATTTTATATTTGTAATAGTATTATTTCTTTGATAATTATTTAATTATTCACCTCTATAAGGTATTTTTAATTCAATATTTAAAGACAAATTTTTAAATATTTTAGTATAAAAGAAAAAGTATTAGATATTGTATAACAGTAAGTACAATTTTAATCATATGCGATGTTAAGAATATTTATATTTACAAATATAAACATATAGTATTAATTAAGTATATTTTAGTAGAATATTTTCATTTGTTATTTATTTTTTCAAATTAAAAAATATTATTTTTAAGATTTTTTTAATTTAGCACTAATTGAAATATTGCTATTAATTAGTGTCTTCAATTCATTCAATTAACTTCTACGTCACAAATAGGTTTTTTTTTTAAATTATCATTCCCTTTTTTCAGATTCGATTCCACTCTTTTTTCTTTTCTTATTCACCAATGAAACCAGTTCATCAACATTGACATCGACATTGAGAACATTCAATTGCTATTTCAACATCGAAAACTATGCACAATTCAATAAGTTACGCGGGTGACTGCTCCAGTAATACAAAAGTAAGCGCTTAAGCGGATACTTAAACCTGAAATTCGATATACCTGTACGATGTTTCATGCAAACTAAAACGGGAGATGTTACAGAACATGAATTGGGTGCATTGTATTAAATCAAAATAAACAATGAAAAAGCCCACTAATTTTGTTGTTCTATGCAACCACAGTTCACATTTTGTTAGCACTAATGATCTTATTAAAAAAAATTTTATCGATATTTAAAAAATAAAAATATCCGAATTTTCATTCATATAATATCGATATCTTTATCATGAATACTAAAATCTTTTATTAAAAATAACTTTAAATAATCCTTGTAAGGATGAATTAAAGGTAAACTTTTGATATTGAGATAATCTGTTATATATATTAAAAAAAATTTTTTTTCAAAAACTATAAAATTTAAAGATTTATAAATTAATTATAGTTTATAATTCTTCTTCTTGTATTTTGTATCAGTTCATTTGCTAGGAACAATTTATATAAATCTTAATATATCACTTTTCTGTATTGATGGTCTAAATACTAACTTCATAATATTAATGAAATTCACTAAATTAATGAGCATCAATTGAATAAAATATAGTGATTTTACACGTGGGTACATGCGTATATTCATATATGTGAATGTAGCTTTAAATTTAGTCTCTAATTAATGACGTAGTGATTTCATGATCAAACTATCGCTAATAATTTATGAACGATTATTTGTTCGTTATCTATGTAATTTTATTTAAAAAAATACATATTCTATATAGTAATAATTATTTATTTTATTATGAAAATTGTAAAGACTATTTAAATTTACATATAAAATTTTGTTTTTTTTTAATTGTATTTACATTCTTGGAATTGAAAAATTATTAGTTATTTCTTATTCCTTAATTATAATAAATTAAACCTCTAGTTTTACTAAGTTGTTCCATTACTTTGCTTCATTGATACTTATGTTTATATTTACAAAAAAATTAAAATTCTTACAAATACAAATATCATAGTTAGGGGAGAAAAATGGATTGATAATTCCAAATATATCCATCTAATTATTGATATTTCTTAATAACGAAGATCGTCTAGATAGTCATCTTTTATAGTATAAAGTTTAAGTACCATCAGTATGTAGATTTAGGCATACAGTCTGCTCTATAGGTTTCGTATATAATAATTGCATTCCTTATAACGCAATCGTTAATTGACACGATTTACTTTAGGCTAAATACTGTAAATGTAACAAAAACATATTTGTATTATATTATATATATATATATATTCGATATAATATATAACCAAGATCATACAGTAAGAATTCAAGATATATAGAAAATTCAAGAACATTTGCGTGTTTTTAGTTTTTCCATATCGATTCTGAAATTCCTTTATCTTCTTCGAACCTTTTTATATCAGCAGATTGTGCAATATTCATTTTCTATCGGAAACTAAGTACACGTGACAAAAAATCCTTCTCTTATTATAATTTACTAATATAAGTTTATACTCTTATTGCGCGTTCAATTATTTATAAAGTGTATAGAATCAAAAGATACAATGTGTAATAATTTATAATTTTTCAAATTACAATAAATTACAATGTAAAATATTTTATGCAATAGATATTATTTAATATATTAAAGTAATTTCTTATTCTTAAAAAAATATTAAGTATTCATGTGACTTAATGTTAATTAATACAAATAAATAAAATGTTATTTTAAACGAATTTTGTCATTTTAGTATCAATACAAAATAATAAAAATCATATATTTTGAGAAAACTTTATATTTTCTTAGAAAAAATTATATAATATGTTTTTAATAATATAATATATTTCATATATTAAAAGTGTTTTCAAAATTCTTTTTAAATTCTAAGTGATATATTAGCTATATCAAGATTAAATTTATATAATAATCTGATATGCTTGTTAAACTGAAATAGCCAAACTAATGTTTTTCAAAATAATTAAAAATATTATTATCATATAAGTAATAAGTAATCATTTAATAGAAATGGAATAAAAATGACTCTATTTTTCAATACATATATGTTAATATTAATACATGTTTTTAATTCAAAAATAAAAAGGTAAACTGTTGAAGTATTACTCCACTAATTAAGCTCGATCGATATTAACTTGATTGAGTGAATATGTATACATATGCTATTGAAGAATAAAACTGAGCGTTGAAGTATTTTTTCACAATGTAAAATTTATAATTTATGTCAAGAACGGAATAATATTTAAATAAAGCTAATCATAATACTATTCTATATACCCATATATATATAATTATATATATATATAATATATATATATATATATATATATATATTTGTAATTTCGTATTTTTGCAATTGAAAGAGGTAAACATATTTTTTAATATTTATGTTTTTAATAAAAATGAAATAAACATTTATTAAAAAATATAAAAAGAATTAACTTAGCAAATAATTTCTTATAGCTTTATATTTTATAAATATAAAAGCTGTTTTCTCCAATGGATTTTCTATGCTTTTTCTAATAACACATGTAATAAACTTTTATAGTCGCTATTGTATCATACAAAAACTTAATCAGATAAACATTTCTATATCCATCTATTTTTTTTTATAAAACATTTGCGGTCAAATTAATCGGCTATTAAAAAAGCTATCGATATAAATAAGTTTAAATAAATATAACTAATTTTATATTCTTATTTTTCTAGAAAAAAAAACCATAAAAAAATTATTTAATAAAATAAATATAGATGTAAGAAATATAATAAATAATAATGAAGAATAATTAAAATTGGAAAGTAAAAGTTTATACCGATGATTTTAATGATAGAAATTATCAAAGGGTCTTCTTATAAACGGAAGTCAACTTAAAACTTTTATGAGAATCATATTAAACATGTATATAATTTTAAAATTTAATAAAATATTTAAAAAATCTTTTATGTAGAACAATATTATACTTTGAATATTCAATCTTAAATTATCTGCTAAAAGTTCTTGATTAAATGAGATTTACATATATTTATACATGATATTAGATTAACATTGTTATAAATAATTAATGATATTATTTATAAAAAAATTCTTTATTGAATATTTATTTTTTTGATCCTGTTTATTTTTTAATACAAAGAATATAAATATTTAAAAAATTCAAAATACTCTGTAAAAATTAAAAAAATAAAATCAATCTATTATAATTATATACTATTTCGAATCATAAAAATACAATTCGTATACAATTAAGATAATTTCTAATATATTAATTTTTTTATCAAAAGAATTTAATCCTACATGAAGCTTTTGATAGTCAAATAAACTTTTGCTTAATATTTATATTTTTCTCTTCTATCTTGATTTGACTATTGAAAAAATTCTAAAAAATATGTATTTAATCTTTTCTATTTCAGAATCTCCTCATCGATTCACTTTTTTAAAAACATCTACAAACCTATAGAAAGCATCCCACATTAATGTCAATGTAATCGTGCATCCGAAGTATATCGTGCTCAACTTGTTCATATATAAAAACTATAGCCCTCATTTTGAAGAGATGCCTGAACAGAGGATCTAACGGAATGCGAATTCTGAAAAAATACAGAAACTCATAGAATGCAGCAATGAAAAAATTCATACCCAGATATTAAAAAGAATCAAAATTACATGCGTCACTTGAGGCATAGCAAAAAAGAAAAATAACATTAAAAAGTGTATGAAAAAGTTACTTTGATGATATTGAGGTCCCGCAGTATTTTGCGTCAATATTGTCTTTGATCATTGCACCTGCTCACAAATCATACCTTTCCCTTGTATTTAATTTTTACATATTTTTTTTTCGTTTTTCAAATTCGAAATCTTTTTTTTCTCGTTATTCGACAATTTTATTTTATACTTAATGTACTTTATCTTTAATCGAATATATTTTACTTTTACTTATCGAAAATACTTTCATTTCTATATGATTTGACTTAATGATATATATATATACAAATTATACATTTTTTGTTAATTTTATATTTTTCTTAAAAATTTGTTCGATATATTTAAATATCTTAATTATTACTCATAAAACATTCTCTTACGAATATTTGTAATACAAAACTTGCTTTGAAGATAATTTTTGATTTCTGTATAATAATTGCAAGTCTATTTAAATAAATAAAATTTTATATTAAATAAATTTAAACCACATTTGTATAATTTTGTTGAAAAATTTTATATTTCACAATAAATAATAATTTATAAAAAACATAACCACTTTCCTTAACTGATATTAGTTCTAAAATATTAATTAATCTAAAATATATATATATATATATGATTTTTATTTTTTTCTTTTTATAATTTTAAATATATTGAAGGAAGTATGGATCATGAAATTTTATTAATAAAACAATACTTTTAATTTTTGTTGTAAATGACAAATGTAAAATTTTTATACAAATTTTTATAAGTACTACATGAGATATAGATAAAATGGATAATTAAAAAATAAATAAAGCTTCGAATTAAATTTAAATGAGATAAAGTATTAAAAATTATCATTATAACGGTACGTAAAATCTGTTTAGATATTATTTATTGACATCAACAAAGAGGCGATGTGATCCGTAAATTCCAAAATATAATTTTAAACTATTACTCATTTTGTTTATATACATTATTATGAGAAGATAAAGATGAATGAATATTATATGTGAGTACTACGAGAAAGTACCTACAGCGTAAATAATTAAATGGACAAATGTAATTAATGATAATAACAATTAAGCAAATGAATAAATTTACGCATTATTCATTAATATTATTTATAAATTCTAATTTCACTAACACAACTAAGATATAAATATATAAGATTATTTTTATCACAGAGGTATACATTTATACTTTACATGTACGTCAAATGAGCAAAAAAAAACTAAAAATCTACTATCGCATCCATCTTTGTTAGACTGCCGTTATTACTCGCGTGAATCGGCTACGAAAAACACTTTGAATGTAACTTTATATGAGCTCATTGCAGTCATGCCTAGGAAAAGATACGAAAAACGCGTAGCTATTCTTTTCTATGTATTTGTCGTTCATTCTTACTTAAAATGTCTTTATGTACAAATATTATTTGTTTAAAAGAAAGTCGATAAATATTTTCCGTTGTCATCTTACATTTATGAATACAATTGAGATTTTAATTTTTTGCATTATATTTTATTTGTAATTATAAATAATAATTTTCATTTATTTTCATTAGTATTTTTTTCTATTTAAGGATTATTTTTAATTTAGTATACGCAGCAATAATTATACCTCATGCTAACGATATTCCTTTTAATACTAAATTCGTTCAGATTAAAATTCATGTAATTTTTTAAGAGAAAAGGAGTTCAATTATTATATATCTTTTATGAATTATAATAATACTATTTTTTCTTATTCTTAAATTTTTATGCTAATTTTCTTTGAAAAGATAGTGTGAACCATAATACTATATCATAAAATTGTTATACATACACATATATATACATAGAAGTTCGCACAAACGAACACGTATACTTGATGTTTCAGGTTATGTATACACATACACGCTATATTATTACATTAATTTACTAAGTATTTAGAGTTAGTTTATTTTTAAAAATAAAGTCACAAAAAATTTAATTTTGAACTCTATATATTTTATAATTTTCTTCGCCTAAAATATTACGTAAATGTAAAGGTAGATTTAAATATGTAGTATTTTAATTACGTAATAAATAGATACAAAGCCGAAGAAACTTATGTGTAAATTTTACAATGTATTATATTATTGTTATTATGTACTATTTCATTATTCGCTGAAAAGATAAAATAATAAATTAAATTTTAAAATTAAATAAATACATTGATATAAAAATCCTGCATACCTTGTTTTTTAAATTAGTGAAATTTTTTAAACTAGTAATTAAGGCTATTACCAACATAAAGAATGAGAATAATTTATTAATACTACAATAAATTGTGGAATTTAGTATAGAGTAGATATTTATTAACTTATAATGAACTTACAGAAAAAATAAAATTTAAAAGAATTATTCTAATAAATCATTTCATAGATTCAGGTTATAATATTGATTACTTAATTAAAAATCGTTAGTAAATTACATAATAAAGTACTACATAGTTAAATAGTTTTTAGAACCCCAGTCATATTTTTAATATTATTATTAGAAACAAAAGATTATTTTAATAAACGTAAAATTTCTATTCCATTCTGTCGAAACGAAGTTAATGGAAGATCGATAATAAAATAAAATAATTCAAAAACAAAATGAAACATAAACAACAAAATTCATCAGTAATAAAAATGATATTTATATAGTTGACTATCAAGCTCATCTTTATTAAAGAAAGGAAGTAACGTTGCACGTCGAAACTTCCAAATCAAGAAAAATACCGTTTACTATACTTCTTCTTCTGAAATTGTTTCTTTCTTTCTTTTCTTTTTATTTCAATCTTTTTATTTCAATCTTTTTATTTCCTATATTTTTCATATTTTCTTTTATCTTTATTTTTCGTAAATTATTTAATCCATTATATATCATCCCACGCAACGACTAAGTTTTCAAAAAGGCGGTTTCTGAGATTCAATCAAGTGACGAAAAAAGGTAACACTAAAAATTTTTTCTTTAGTTCTTTTTGGTTGAAAGTAAAGGAGTAAGAGAAAGAAAAAAAAATCTGTTGCAGAAGAATAAGAGCTTTTTGACAGGACTGGTGGAGGGAAAAATGTAAAATAAAAGTCATTGCTAAAATTCTTTTAGCTGTATTAAAGCTCTATTATAAAACCGGCAATTAAGTTAAGATATTGAATAATTTGTTAATTCGATACGTATATTATTAAAAATACATAGCGAAAAATTCTCTCTGAAAAATTTTAATGAAATCATTAGATAAATTCTTATAAAAAATCAGATAAATTAATTTAATAGCAATAATAAAATAAACTAGATTTGATAGCATAATTTTTCAAAAGAAAAAATTCATTCAAGATAAAAGTTCAATGAAAAAATTCAACTGTCGAAGAAATAAATGGTACACTTTTTCATATTTTTGAAGCTGAGTATTATATGGTGTACATTAGAAAAATTATAAAAGATTTGTGAAAACTTTTTTGAACCGTAAGTATTATTAATTCTCTACTTAATTAGAGCTGATTAAGCGACAAAAGAAAATTTATAAAAACTTAAAACTTTAAAAGGGAATAAATAATAAGAATATCGGTCAAGTAAATTTAATTAATTTCGTTGAATTGGAAAATTCTTTTTAAATTGATTTGATAATTAGACTCTTATAATTTTATCTCGAATTAATAATTTTTATGTGTGTATATTTAATTTTATATATTTTTAATAAAACCTTCTTGTCAAATTTTCAAAGTTTTAATTTTTTTCCATATGTATATAATTTGTTGAGCTTTAATATTTTGAAGTAAATATAGATATTTAGCTTATAAGACATTTATTATTTTTAAAAATATAACTTCGGGTGGTAATCGATGCCTCCTCGAAACGATATCTACGATCGGTGAAAGCTACTCGTTATTGGATTACTTTGAAAGTGCTCAGTGGTCGACCAAAACGATCGCCCTGTTTGCTCGCGTCTTCGGAGCGGGCTAGCTCACAAATTTTACGATGGTGCGAGAATAATAACAACAGATAATAACATAGTTTTTATCATAGGTGGATGTGGTACTGCGTCGAGACAACCCTGGCGATGACGTTCGGGAGCGGTGACCTCTTGGCCAGTAGCTGCACTGGTAGCATATCGAGTGAGAACTTTAGGCGTAAGTGGCTTTTCGGCACACGGCTTCAGTGATACGATAATGCGGGTTACTCCGAGGGTGCCTTTACCATCGATTCCACTGATGACTCTTATTTTGCTTCTTCCATTGTTATTCGTGGTTTCATCTCTTTTCGAATTCCACTAAACTATTCCCTTTCTTAGCGTAACGGCTATCCCTTTTTGTATTAACAGGTTAAGTAAAAATGCACCGACTAGGCTACGATGTAATATTTTCAGCGCGATACACGTGTATGCTTGCTTTATCAGGTGTTCCAATACTATGCTTTTACTGTTAGAAAATGTTTTGATGGCACTGAAAATTCAGAAATGCAGATCATCAAGCGAGAAAATAATATATCTTGGAATTAAATAAATGCAGGACATGCCAAATTTGTATATATACATTACGATGTCAATAATATTATATTTTCATATATTTGTACGTTAGAGCACAATTCATAGAACAATTTTTCAATACAGAATTCGTAGAAATTATACAAGCCATATTAATTTCAAACAATCTAAATTAACATAATTGAAATTCAAATTATTCTTTTAATCATATGTATAACGATTAACGAAACGTTTAGGTTTACAAATGTTCATTTAAATAATTCGATATAAATAAGTATGAGTTTTTTCACACAGGCTTCGATTTCTATAAATTTCTTGAATACTTCGAATTTTATTCATTATTCAGAAATTTCTTGAAAATATTCAAAATCTCTACAGATACATATTATGTACGATTTTATTGAAAATGTGAATGTAAATTTCTTTTAAGTAAATCACGAACGAAGTAAATTAAGTATATTACACTTTTTATTTTACGATAAATTGTCTGCATTATGATAAATTGAAACATTTAAATATATTTTCAAAAAATGTAAAAATGAATAAAGTAATCGTTCCGTAAGATAAAATTGTCATAATAAACTAAAGAATAGCGTGAAAGAAATAAAATGTATATCAGCCATTATTTTAAAATAAATTTACACAGAAGTAAAATTCGTTCAATATCCATTTTATGTATGCAGAAGAGAGCACATGTACATGTTTTACTCAAATATATATATCTATATATATTTTTTTATAAAATAATAATTAATGTCCAAACAAAGAGCAAATTAAGTTAATATCAAATAATTGTTTTTCATAACATTTTGATATCGTTTGTATTAGTTAATCATTATTTATTTTGTATGATTAGTTATTTATATTAAATATATTAAAAATTATAATCACCTAATAACTGTTAGATATTCTGTAAAATTATCAATTATAAAATAAAATATCTTATACTATAGGTACATATTTTAAAAAAATCTTATCAAACATATTTGACACATTTCTGGGATAACTATTATATAAATAATTTTTTATTCTTTATTTTGTAAAATTTATTTTCTGAAAAATTTTTTTAATTATATATTAGACTGAAAATATGTTGCAATATGTATTTAGTAATAACATAATCAATATTCTTTAAAATTCTATCAATAGAGCATCAAAATATTTACATTTATTAACTTTGGTGTATGAGATAATATGTGGTAAAATTTAGGAAGAATATATTTTAATTTGAAATTTCGAGATTTAATTAATCAATTTTATACATAATGTAAAAAAAGTTTGTAAGGATTAAGTTGTAATACTTGTAGTAATGACGGAATATTTAAATTATAATTTCATCTTTCTATCACAAAGGGTAATTGTACAAAATATATATTTGTATTATTATATAATACATATATTATTATATAATACTAGTAGTACATAAGTTTCAATAATTATATAATAAAATAAAAACTGTTTCTTTTAAATTACAGTAATATATTATAAATAATTACTTTAAAGAATAGATCTATTATCATATAATAAATATTTTGTATAGAATACATTAGAAAATTTGATTATTTATGATATTTGTGATAGCAATCAATAATAATATAAAATTATCTCAATATGAATTAGCAATTATATTATAAACTGTAGTCTTTATTACATTTATTATATTATCAAACGTATTTATTGCATATATATTTGCATAAATTAATCCTTTGTAATATTTCATTTTTTTCATAATATAAATATGTTTGCATAACTTGTAAACAATTTATAAGCTATTTCAAATATATTGACACACTTATTTTTAAATAAAAATGTAAGTAAAAAAGTATCTTAATAAATTTAAATAATTATTTTATAATTTAAAATTAATAGTTATAATGTCTAAATTTTAATTATAAATATTATTTACAATAATTAAACGAAGAAATTTTGGTTAAAATTTATCACGGTACTTAACAATATATAAATAAAATTATTTGATAAATAATAATACATAAAAATATTTTACCAAAAAGATATAGACGAGAAAAAGGGACAAAAACTATGAAAAATACTATGGTACTTAGGGAAAATTCAAACTTATTGATGGTTTCCTAAATGTTATTTGTTAAAAACTCAGCTTTTCTGTCTATCTATTATCTATGATATGAGTTGTGATATTTTATATTTAGCATTGTTTAAAATATCATTTTTAAACTTTTTCAATTTTGAAAACGCAACTGAGAATCAACCGTATGTAGTCAGGACCACCATTGCTCTGGAGGTAGAGCGTAGCCCTGAAGTAGAAGGTGGGGGTTATAACACAAGATCCTCTAGACATGCAATTGGGAGTCCAGGCTACTGAAGAGTCAGTGGATGGCAGGCAACAGAAGGTTAGCTGAACGTAGAGGAAGCAGGTAATGGTATGGCATGCACCTGAGAAACAAGTCCGAGGAATCCCGTAACATAAAATAATAACACAATGTCGGGGCTTGATCCCTCGGAGAGAGTAAACAACAATAAAAAAAAAATGGGAAAATGCGATAGGACCGGGAGACAGCAAGGATATATATATATATACATGCCGGATAACAGGCAGATTCTTCGGACTCAATCAACAACACCGAGTTGACGAATGCAGCAACTTATAAGCATCCAGCGTAAACGAGCTATTGCATGTGACAACGCGAATTATCAAGCATCAGATATACAATTTCTTTCAAAACGATTGCTAATATCTACTGTTAAAGAAATATCTTTACAGTAATATTAAATATCGTTATGTTAATGAAATAACGCGACATCGAGATTTATTTTACACATGCAAATAACAACCTCCTTGAAATAAACAACATTGTGAATTAATAAAGTGTCATAAAAAACAAGAGTACAAGCATTTATTTTAAGCCTCAATAGGGATAATACTTAAATTTTTATTTATATCTTTATCAAAAAATTTAACTTCTTATATAATTTAATGAAATATTTTTCTAAAAAATATTTTTAAATATTAATGTTGAGCTACGTTAATTATTTATTCAATATTAAATATATTTATAAAATTTTAAAATTCTTTTCATTTACTTAGTTTTAAAAATATACATTTTTTAAGCACATTTAGTAAATTAATGAAGAATTGAATTTATATAAAATAATTTTTCACAAATTTTTAATATAAATAAATTAAAATGACTAATATCTTAGAAATATTTATTCTAAAATTATTTATAGTGTTCAAATTTATTTCATTTAAGAATGCTTCAAAAATTTTGCCTATTAATATCTACAACTTTAATAAATTTTAATATTTTTTTATGTTTGACATATATTTGTATTGATATCTCATGTAACTAATTTAATAAAATGAAATAATTATTTTCTTTTAAGTAATATTGAATTGTGAAAGAATGTATTGAATTATATTTTCTCCAAATTATGTATTGATGAATATGTATTTTAATGTAATGGTACCAATCTATATTTATTAAAGAAGTTTTAAATATACAATTATATGAAATAAAAAATCAATAAATAAATTTTTACCATTTTAAATAAGTAAGAATATAATATAAACGTAAGATTTGATGATATTAAATATTACTACTTATAATATAGAACTATAATATTCTAAATATATAGTAACAAGGTATATATGAACTATGTTAACAATATTTGATTTTGTAATTTCTTTTCTATAAAACATTTATCGGTTTTATATTTATGTAATTTTCGACATCGATTTAGTTTCAATTACGTTGTAATCATATCAATTTATGCGTTAAAAATTGTGCATCCATGATACATGTAACGATATGTTAAAACGAGGATATTTATAAAACAAAAAATACGTTCTTATATTTATAATACGAAAAGAAATAATGGTAATTTAATGAAATAACATTCGTAATAATATTGGATAACTCTAACGGTTTTATTAATGGTTTTTGTGAAATCTCCATTTATTAAATCTCAATGAATGTACGCAGTTTACTTTATAATGAATTATAATGAAGATAAGAAAAAGAGGTCTTTAATCGAGTACACTTTCCTGAAATAGTTTGTATTTATTCAGAAAAGAAGGAGAGATAAAATGATGTTTTATTCCAAAAAACAGTATTGATGCGGTAATGATCTTTTGATCTAGTCATCATCTGTTTATATTCGACATTTAAAACCAGATTTACAACCAAATTTATAAAATGATTGATATGATCAGTAAAAAATTTATTATTAAAATTTATAAATTTTGTAAATAATATTACACTTCTATTATTCAGAAATGGATTCTAATATTTATAAACTACTTATTATTCAACTTTCAAAATGTATTTGCAAAATTTTTAATAGATGACTAATAGTTCTGGAAGAGTTATAGTTTCTTATAATATATATGTGATCTGGTATAAATACTTTCGGCAATTGAATGGATTCATGAGTTACTATTATAAGATCGTAAATCTAAATATATTTTTATGAATAATAATTTTATAAAATGTGATAGAAAAGATGTTTTATTGATACTATTACGCATACGATTAACTTGATAAAATAGTTGTAGATTTTAAGGCGCCGAATAAAATATTTGTATTATAACGAAATATTACATTAGTTAAAAGACATTCCCTCACAAGAAATTGAGAAATATTTATTAATCATTAAAAATATTGCAAAAGAGATATACTTTGTAAGTTATAAATGTTAAAGCAATGGAATTTAACATCGTCAATAGATATTGAAATCAATAATATCTTGTAGAAAGGTTTTGCAACTTCATAAGATTAAGTTATTTATATCGATTAAATATAGAAAAATTAAATTTAAGTATAAATGCAAATTTAAATTTAAGTTAATTATAAATTAATTAATTAATGATGATCAATACACGTATTAATTAAAGTAAGTTGAATCTAATAAAAAAAATGTAGCGAAAAGAAATAAATAAATAGCCTTCATGTTTGCTGAAAGAAGTGAAAAATTTCTGCGCAACGTTGAAAAGAAAAAAAGGAAGAAAAAGAGAAGAAATTGAACGATGCTAGCAGTAGAAGCAACACTACATTAAATGATCAAATTACTCTGATTTTTTAAATCAACGTAATTGTGTTAAAAAAACTGCAATTTTTTATAGATATAACAGTAAAAATGTGTAAATATTAAATTATACCATTCATTTATTTAATACATGCGTATTATTATCAAATAAATTATTATTATTATTTGTTTATTCCTTACAAATAAAGATTTTCTAATACAAAGTTTGTTACATTATTTTGACATTATTCAAATATATCAAATAAATATCCGTAAAAACAATAATAATTTAATTTTAATAATACAAACTATAATATTGAGTATATTAAAAATATAATAATTAGTACAGAAATTATATAATTCTTTGTAAATCAAAAGATTTTCTATGAATATACTAATGACTAGTTGATAATAACTAGGTGACTACTAATTTAGTAAGAATACATCCAGAACCTTTTGATGTACCAACATGTATTGTATATACTCATTATTATTCTAAATAATGTATAATTTTTAATAATGTACAACTTATATTTCACAAAAAATTCCACAAAAATTCTTGTAATTTTCGTGACATATAAACCGTTTGCAAGAGTATCCAGTTATTCTAAAATTATACAAATCTAATTACACAAATGATGAAATATAAAATTACTTTTAAAAAATTTTATGCATGTAGTATTATTCGTTCATTTTATTTTCAATAAAACTTATTTTCTAAATTATATATATATTTTTTTATTAACATTGGAAAATTATTATAAATTTATTATATTTTATTTTATGAATTATTAAAAATTCAGTAATAATTAAATACCGATTTTCTGATATAATATAATATAAAATTATTATATAAAATTATCTGTACCAATTTAAAATTAAAACTTACTATAATATTATATTTTTAAACAAAATTATGTGCATACAGGAATTCGAAATTATAAACATAACTTGAATTTATTTTTAAATATTTGTACATTTGAAATTTTAATATGTATACTAAAAAGATTCTACTTATATTATCACGAGAGTAATTGTAAAATAAAAATTTGATTAACATATATTATACATAATTATAAGTACTTTATGGTTTCAATTGTATATTTTTTTAATAGCACTTTTTAGATATTCAACTTATATCTAACTTCTTAGAAAAGAAACGTATTCTTAATAATAGTATTGATTCTAAAAAGTCAATATACATTTATATTAATGTTTTAAACAATGTTACGTTACAATAATGCATTTAAAAAAATTGGTGTAAATGTATACTTATTTTCATATAAATCAATTTATGTTCTGATAAATAATGCAGTAGGAAATTAACGAAAAAAATTAACTTATTTATAATTCGGGGTTTAGTTTAGTTAACCGTACGGAGAGCATAACACATTTCTAGTAGCTTACTCCATTGTTACCAAACAAAGGCCCGAGACAAGCATTAACAAACGCAGACTCCATTCGCGCCGACGGTCGATTATCCCAAAAACTCGACACTATCACAGTGGTTTAATTAGCAAATGAAGCGTGACACCTCAAAGTAAACAAATTCCATGGTTAAGCTCCTTTCGTGTTAGCTCCAATGCATTCGTGAATATTCAACAAACCAACGGTAAATGAAAGATAAGAAGGGACAATTTTTTGTCTTTATCTGTATATCATTACCTGTTTATGAGTTTTTCAAATACATTTCAGATGTTTCAAATCTGTTACGAATTTTAGATATATTAATATTTCCAATACATAAATTAAACAGAAACATTCGTAATAATCTAAGTTTAGTTTCTTTTTTTATAACTACACTATAATTACTTAATTCACTTTATTGCAAATTTAAATATTATTTAATTATTCGAATTACTTTATTAATATCTTTATTGATCTATCTGACGTTTGATATTTTTTTAAGATATTATTTAGGAATTTGAAAAAGTATTGCGTATAGATATATAATAATATTATCAATATTTTATTACATTCGTAAATGCGACGAAAATATTGTAATCATTCATTGAAAAATATTTCAAATTTTGATATTAATTTTAATAAAAATATATTCCATATTATTTACTAATATTTTATCAAATCATAAGTATTTTTCATATGAAAATAAGAAATCCACGAATATCTACAATAAACTTTTTGAAAATTTCTTTGGACATTTTATGCATTACTTTCTACGAAAAAACGCAATTAAAATCCGATCATTTTAAATTTCAAAATAGAATATAGAATTTTAACTATTTATTATCAAATATAAATATAATTTATTGAAAAACTCTAGAATTATTTATTATTATTAATTATGATTATTAATTATATTTGGTTTATCAAATCTATTGTTAGTCTATGATTGATTAATTGTGTAAAATTAAACGGTTACAAATATTTAAAAGCTATCTTCCAATTTATTTTTTTATTAAATACCTGTTTAGAGGAACTGAAATTTTATCAAAAATTAAATCTACAGCATTTTTTAACATTATTAAAAAGTATTTTTTATATTTATGAATTTATAGAAATATTCGAAATGTTTTCTCTTACAACATTTATTAAATATAATTTAATACTTTATTAATAATATTACATTATATATTAATATTTTCTATACAATATTCTAATAAATTTCAAAGCACAGAGAACTTTTCAAATTTTGACCCATTTTATGTACATTTTTTCATAGAACTCAATATTTTCTCAACACAATTTTATAAAATTTAAAGTGGTATTTTTTGAGATCAAATTGAAACAAAGCTTTAAAATATTAAAATATGAGATTGAAATTTCAAATAAAGCAACTTGTGTACTATTTATTTAAATTAACCTTATATTACAGAAAAGCAATGAATGTAATCCTTTTATGTATAAAACGCAAATAAACACGCAAAAAGTATTGCGAGATTCAAAATACCAAATTCTTTATCTTTGGATTTATTTTAATAAAATAATGATAATAAAAAAACGATTGGTTGATACTTTGACTTGTTATCGCATTAAAAAAAACTTTTTGGACGAAAAACACAGAAAAAGTTTCGTATCACCCATTCACGACATTCCATTAATTACTTTGCCTCGTAAAAGATAGAACAATATGTGTTGATGTAACCAAAACAATGCATGCAGTCATGCACATCACATCGAATCCTTGTGTATCGCGTCCTTTAGACTTTTCTTTCGCAATGCAACGACGATAAAAAGTTAGCAGAAACCAGGCCACTTTCCTCTCGTAGGACAGCGGTCAGAGTCCGCAGAATTCAACCGTGTATAAGGATGAGATAACTAGCTTCTTCTGCGGTACAGCTAAGTGCTATAGAAAAGCACATCGCAACTGATAATCCAGCGGACGCGATGTAAAGTGAAAAATTGAATCGAAGTTAATTGAATTGAATTATTCATGTCGAACAAGATCTATAAATTCTTTACTTATTATTAAAAAGAAACATTGTTGAAGTATTTAATAACTCTAGTTTTTATGATATTACGTTTTATAATTATTTGTAACTGGAACTTTTATACCGACAAGATTTTCATAGTTTTCAAGTATTGAAATAAATGTTAAAATATGTTTTTCATAAAAATTTTGCATGAATATATTTTGTATTATTTTATTAGTTCATTCGTAAACAATTTATGAAAAATTTTTTAGTAAAAAAGCAGAAAATATAAAGTTAAATTGGTAGTATTGTCGATACAAAGATATTATATTCTTATATTTTTCTTATCCTTCAATTTCAGAAGTTTAAAAGAACTTGTTGATTTCAAAATCGTATTTCAGACACAAGTGGAATCTACTTATATATGAAATATTTTTTTCAAAATAGCGATGAAAGGGACAATGTTATGAAATTCATATCCTTTCATCATATCCTATTTTTTTATATAAAAACATTAATTCTTTTCGATTCTATACATTGAAATATATGATTCGATCCTATTTAATATGTTAAGTGCATCAACATAATTACAGTGAGTTAATAAACGTGTTTATAGATATAAATAATATTTACACTAACAAAAAAAACCAAGAGATTTCAATATACTTAATATATTAAAATATTTAATGTTTTAAAATCATAATCAATTAGAGATGATTTCTGAAAAAATATATTAAGTAATAACTTTAAACATGCATGTAAAATTAAACTCAAATATTATAATTCTTCTAATATATTCTAATATTTTAATTTTATAGACAAATATGATATAAAAAAATTCAATTTTCAAAATTGATATTATTTATAAATTGTAAAATTAAAATCTTAATTTTGAAAAATTACTATTCCAAAAGAATCTAAAAATAGAAAATTCAAAAAATTTAGTATAAAATAATGATTGCATAAAAAATAAGACAAAATTATGTAAACATTTATTATTTATGTTAAAAATAATTTTATTGGTTATAAAACTTAGCTATAAAACTTAACTATAAAACTTAATTACTGCTGATATTGATAAGTAATTAACTTACCAATGTTGCACATTTGAATGATGAATTTGATCGATACAAACCTGAAACATATAAAATAATAATTTATAATTCTGTAATAAATATAGAATTAATACTCATATTTATTTAAAATCAATGATTAATTAGATCTCATGTACAGATTATTTATTTATAATAAACCAAGAATTTTAGATGTTTTTCATTATTCTAAATTTTTCTAAACCATTATTCTAAATTAATTACCATGGGTAGCAATTTTATAAAAATAACAGTTGAAAAATCATTACTAGATTGATGAATTTATATTAATCAAAGGTCAGATGTCATATAATTTTATAAGTTGATACTGCTTTAATTATACTTCAGAATCAATATAACAAAGATTATTATATGATAACATTATAAACTGTCATATCAGATCCATAACATACTTTAAACAAGAAATAATTTATATCATCAACAATCCTAAAAACCTAGAACAATTATTAAGAAACTGTATATACTATTGTAAGACGTGTTTTCTTATTTTTCAGTTAAAAGAGTTTTCTCATTGAAATTTTACGTATAAGTTTCTATTAAGCAAGTTATATGATCTTTTTCGAATAATATTTTATAAATTTTTCGTGTTGTATTTGAAACATTCCCACAGCTATCTATTATTTTAATGAAAAACTAAAATATGAATAAAAAAGCTTGAGTTGCGTAGAGATTCAAAGGTAAGAAAAACTGATTGACTTTTTAAATGGTTTTCCCAAGGGAATCGAATAGATGTATCAAAGAGCAAGAAATAATATAAAATTTTGACAAAGAGTCTACTATCGATGATAAAGCGACTATAAAATTAATGTTTATAATAAGATTAAAGATCAAAAGTTTCTGATTTTTATTATGTGACATACGTTTATTTTAAAATAAAAAATTTTATTTTAGAAAACAAGAACACTGACTATTTATGATAAATAATTCAAAGTCTGTTATCAATTTTATTTATGTATTTTTGTGAAGAGTAAACAAATATACAAATCAAATTTATTTTTTCATAAACAATGAGAAAATATTATTTCAGATTTATAAACGTACAGGAAAAGTTCGCTAAAAATTTTTCTAATTAACTTTATATATAGCTGAATGTATATGTAAATATGTTTAATAAAGAAGTTTATTAATAAAAAAAGTACAAACCATAAGATATACTCGTATCTATAAAAAATATTTTATAATAGCTTTAAATTTATTCGCTAAATTTATATTGATTTAAAAAATATTTTTATTGTAAATATTTATTGGACTAATTATTCATTATTTCTTTAAGTAAATGATATTAATAAATTCAAATATAAAATTCTACAAAAAGTATTATAATATATAAAATTTCGATGTTGGTTTACAATATTTAAATAAAAATGTTGAATTTCTCACGTAAACTTATAAAAAAATAAGTCGATAGCTGTCTTTAGATAAATTTTAAGTTTCATAACATTATATGGAATAAATTATAGGTTAATTCTGCATCTACAAAAGTTTATTAGAAATATTTATACATGAGAAAAAGTTTTTTCATAAATAAGTATAGCATTGTATAAATAAATAATAATCAAATAATTACACTATATATCGATGATGATGATAATAATAATAACAACAATAACAATAAAAATAATAATAGTAACAATAACAATAACAATAACAATAACAATAATAATAGTAACAATAACAACAGCAACAACAATAATAATAGTAGTAGTAGTAGTAGTAGTATCTAGGCGATATTTTCTACGTAATACTAAATTGATAATAATTCATCATTTATCAAATTATGTACATAAAGAAGAATGAACCATTTCCACTTCATTGACATAACTCTATTCATCCAACTTTCTAAATGACTATCGTATTGGTTTTTATAGTAATTTATATAAATTTGTATTTGGTATGACATTGTAAAAAAATCAAAGTTAGGCACCTTACAATTATAAAGAAAGTAAAATTAATTCTGAAAAACTTTAAAGTCACAATTGTGTTAGGTAAACGACGTTTATTCGAAAATCTACATCCGAATGCACGAGAAATCTCATTGATTCTTGCTCGCAACGGATCGCGCAGGTGAAAGTTCGCCAAAACAAAAGAGATTAAACTGCAATCATATTGAATGTACCACCTTTCGTCTTCAATCTTGTTTCTTTTTTCTAGTATTCTTGTGCTTGTTTATCAGAGAAACAAATTAAATTCACTTCGTCCTGCTTTTCAAGGTTTTATTTCGATGACGAACCAGTTTGCGTTACATTATCAAGTAATGAATTTTGAAGGATATATTTCGCGTTCATTATCTAGATAGAAAGAATATTTTTAAAAGTTATATTATTCTTATGTAACTAATTATTTTTATACAAATATTACAAAGTTTATATAACAATTATAATATTTAAGTATTCTAAAAATTATCGATATGATTTTATTTAAATTGTCGGATACATATTTTTTTTTATTTAAATGTTATTAAATGTAAATAGTTTATACAAGATTTCGTATTGAAATTGACATGTCTATAATATCAGTATTTTCAATTATTTTCATCAAAGCTTTGATACCTTGAATTGCAATTTGATTTACTCATTTTATTTAAAAGTATATTTTCGAAACCAAATTAAATTGGATGTTTAATAAATGAAAAACTTATTGTGCATTTCTTGAAATACAAAAAAAGAAAATTAAAATTCAACGCTTTATTTTAGCATAAACTTTAAAAATTTGTAAAATGGTCAATACATAAACCGTTTTACGTGATTGAAGTCGACATATAAAATGGAATGATGAAATTCAATTTCCTTGTACATATTAGCATTTATATTCTACAAATATATAGTTTTTTTAATTACATAAATTATTTAACAAATAGCAATAATTTTATTAAATCGTAGTTAAAAAAAATTGTGTAATATCTTAGTGTAAATCATATTCTTGACAATATAAAATGAAAATAGAAATACAAACGATTATTAAATTTTAAATAGATTAAATATTCTAAAGTTATGAAAATTTATTTTTATAAAATATTGATGAATATGAAATTAATATTTCATATATTTTTTGTATGTAAATGTAATTGCCGAATTTTATATATAGTCAAAAGTAAAAAGACATCTTTTTATATCAAATTAATTATTTTATTCTTCCATAAAGTTAAATCTAAAGTGATTACACATTGAGAAAAATATCACTGTTCTTATATTACTTTATTTTCTTAGATGATATACGTTTTCAAATTCGCCTTATAATAACGAAAATCTATTTTATATTTGAAATTTTATTCTAAAGAATTACTTTACACAATGTTAAAATATATATGAAATTAAATAAATTTATTTCTTATAATGATAAGCAATTATTCACGTAAACAGAAAATGAAAAATACTTACACAAATTCAAGAATTCACATTTATCCTGTCTTTAAAAACTTCTACATTTTCTTCTGAATATTTAAAAAAAACTGAAGCTTAATTTCTATCATAATAAGTATTGCTTATTTAACAAGAATTAAAAACTTTTGTTGAAAAAAACTATTAATTCCTTAAACAAGATTATATATTTTTCTTAAATTTACTTTTAATCTTAATTTGAAGTTAATATGTATTACAATATCTTCCATATTTATTTTTATTTATGTAAACACAGATTTTTGTTAAATTTTTTAATATATTATTTGTAAAATTTCATTCAAATTATATCAATGTACAAAAATAATATATATTTTGATTATATTGAAAATATTATTTATATTGAAATTATTGTTTTCTTATTTACATTACAATATAAATACGATAAATTAATACTAAATAAACAAATAGTATTGTAATTTTGAAGTTATTCTTTGATCAAATTTAAATATAATTAGCTTCATTTTATTAAAAAATATTCTTTAATTACCAACGTTATTAAATTTTTAATATTATTATTGTTTGATATAGTCATAATTTATTGATTATTTTATTTAATATATATTCATATTATTCTTATATTCTGTTATAATTATTATATTCATTTAATTTAAATGGAGTAATAAAGCAAATAAATACAAATGAATTATGATGGCAAAAATTTTCAAATCGTTATTTGTTAAATTTAAATTATGCATTAAGTAATACATATAGATATAAATACTCTATTTTTGTATTCAATTTTTTTATTATTATTTATTATTATACTTTCATTAAATGATACAATCTAATTTTTTTCGCAATTTTTGTTCACGAGATAGAAAATTTTTCCTAGTATTTAGAAATAATTTCATTTAATATTGAATTTCTATTCAAATACTCATATTGTGCGGAGTTCTTATTAAATTCCAGTTGTGAATATATAAAAATACAAAAAAATAATTAGTGCATGAATAACATAGTTGTAATGTAGTAGTTATTAATACGTAATGTGTAACCTGCATTATAATTTGTCTGCATGTTTTCGTATACATAATGATGTTATGAGAACTTTACATGTTTTTAATACTTTTATTTAGTCTAAGAAAAGGCTTTTCATCAAATCATTCTTACATATAGAAAAAATTTGTAGAAAATAAAAGAAATTAAAATGTATATATTCTTTTATACTTTTGAAATACATTCAAATGTAACACTTATGATGTGTTAGTATTGTAATACTACTATATGTAAAAATCATATATATTATTTGTTAGGGATAAAAACAAGCACTTCTGATTTTTAACATAAATTTCTTTCACAATATACATATAATTTAAGATATATCTAAATCGGCACGTACAATAATTTTGCGATATCGCGTACAATTTTGTCTCTCGCTCGTCAGCTTCAAAGCACCGCTCGAGGAAGAACAATCTGACTTTCCTCCGATACATACATTTATGTACACCCTTACTCCCTCTTGTTCTTTTTTCGCCTTTTTTTTGGAAACTCTGTTTTCCGTCATTCGTTAATTCGAGTCCTTTTGTTTTTCTGGGAAGGCGAGTTCCAACAAGGCAATCATTGTCCTCGATACGGGATTTCTCGGACCTATACGACTTCTCGCATAAGTGCCATGTAACAGTTCCTCGATTCCGTTCGATTCAACGGAGGAGACCCCCGATAAGCCGCATGCGTCTTCATAGGCATGCGACCTCTCTCCCCTTTCCTGAGTGGGGCACGGTCAATCTACCCGATGTCTTCTTTGGGTAGAAAATCTCCATCTCGTTATCCTGGAGTAGCCCTCCAACAGTCCAATCGCGATGTTTCCCCCTCTCATTGAGATCACTCGTGAATGTCCCACTGATCCTGAGGTACTTCAATTTGGACAAACCTGGCAGCGTATGACGCCGAGTCACTCGCGACCTCCTCGAATACATTTCGTTTTTACCTTCACTGTGCCATTCACACGAACTCCTTAACAAGTACCCTGCGGCGACGCGCACGAGGCCAGCATTGGGCGATAATTGAGTTTGTTTATACAATCTTACATGAGCTACGGGTGTCTCAGCACCACGCGTTTGAAGACTGGAGGCGAGTAACTCATCGCCCGATGATCAACATAACTCAATTTTCAGCGGAACTTTCTGACTGTAACATTATTACTTATAAAAATATCATTCATTAATAAATAGTTTTATATTTTATTCAAAATTGATTTCATATAAATATGTATATATAATTTTATGATAATATATTATATTTCATTCATTTTCTGTATCTATTAAGAAATAAAAATGACAATTTAATATATTCAATTCTCATCTAATTATCTATAACAAATAAAAAAGATACTAGTAATATATAAATATTAGGTATTTAAAAGTAATTTAAGAATTGAATTATTGTTTTTTAACTAAAAAGAGCTTTATATACTATTATATTATTATTATAAAATTTTAAACTACTCCAAACTACTTTTCAGATAACTATATTAACTATGTTCAATTTAATTAGTATATTTAACTAAATTAGTTCGAATTAAAAACCTAGTAATAATAACAAAATAAATTCTTTAAAATAATATTATACATTTGAAATAATAGTTAAAATTAAAAAGTAACCATTACTGATTATTATAATAAGTAATATTTTATTATTTTATGTATTATTTATACAATAGATATACTAACAATTAAGATTTAGTATCACTTCTATTAATTTGAAATATTTTATCTTCATTATCGATATTATTTGCTGTTAAATGACAAAATATATATAATACTACTTTTTTCACAATAATCTTGTATTATTAAAATTTTGCATTTTTATTCTAGATGAAAAACTAAATAATTTAAGATAAATAATAACCGATTTTAATCAAAAATTCAATTTTTTCAGCAATATTTTGATAAAAAATTATAATATAATTGTAAAGGTTAGAATACAAAAAATAATAATAATAACAATATGACAGAAAAAATATCAAACAACAAGGTATAATACAAAAGTAATTAAAATTTACCCGAAAAGAATCGATCTTCGAAGGAATATCGAGTTGTTCGCAGTAAAATCTATGAACGCACAATGCGTGTAAAATTGTATGAGTAATCTCACAGTTCTGAGTTCCGAAAAAATTTATCGTTATAAAAAATTCATCTCAAAAACAAAATTTACAGTTTTAAATGTTTTAATGACTATTTATGGAAATTTATTGTGTAGATAATAATTTATACATATAATACATAGTTTGATAGTAGGTTAATTTTATTACAATTCTTTTTCAAAAGATTATAAAATCTTAGATATTTTACGTATTCGAATTCTATTTTTAAAGTTATAAAGATTATTTATTGTACTAAATTTTAAAAATTTCGATATTGACTATGATTTCTCTATCCTTTTATAGAAAAATATTATTTTTATATTAAAATTATATTAACGCCGTTAGTGTAACTATAAATTAAATATTTTAAAGTACAAATTTGATTACTAAAGTTCATTATTAACAGTTAACGATAAATTGAAGTTGTCTGATCTATAGGTGCATAATAATTGCATGTAATGATTACAAAATATATATATATATATATAAATATATATAGTATATATAAATCAATGCATTATTACAAGATAAAGTTACGATTACACCGCTAAGTACAAGTTATTCATATAATATTTGCTACTGTTGTAGATTTTTCAATATAATACAAATTATGCATCAAATTGTAGTCGAGTTTAATAATCGTATTAATATAAAGGACAGAATTATTTTAGATCACAATTGGAGATCGAGTAAAAAAATATATATCTTCAAATTTAGATAATCAAAGATATTTAATATTCTAAGCTTTCGCAAGAGAAAAAAGAGTGAGAGTGTATTTTTACAATCCAATTTTCTTTTCTATAATTGCTCCATCTGATTCAGTGATAGATTCGGTTTTGGTTGCTAAGTAATGTTTCTGATTTATTAATTGACGAACTTATTTTGTTGATTAAGTCACTTTAGTCTTTATTAAATGCCATTTTGCAATTTGCTTATACTGAATGTTAAACGATATTTTGAATATGAAGTATGGATTTTAAAAAAAAATGTTTGCCTATGTACATTTCTTACGAACATAGAGTTTGCTTTATTTTTTAATTTATGAACAAGAATAATTGGTATAAATCATGGATATGAGAAAATCATCGACAAATAAATAATATTAAAATATAATAGCAGAGTGAACCTTATCAGTCTCTAATTTCTTCATAGAACATGAAGTTAACTAGATAATTTACTTATATTTCTAACTTTAAAGACTATGTACAACTTTTTATAATAAAGCTTTTTAGATAACATATATATTTATATGTATTAATCTACTAGAATGTATTTTGATTTTCATTCAATAAATAACCAAAGATATTATTTATCTATATAGAAAAATAGATTTTTTATATTTCAAAAATAACGCAGTAAATACAGAATTTAATAATTTTAAGTAAATATATATAGAATTGATAAAAATGATGTAGATTAAAAAAAGAAATGAAATACAAAAAAAAGGAAGTGAAAAAATCAAGCTCTAAAAATCTAAAAATTAGATAAATGTGTATCTATAAATACCGAAGTCGGTGATTACAAAAGAAAGAAAAAAGTAGTAAGATTTGATAAAAACAAATCTCTGTAATACTTAAATTCAAACCTTTTTTACTATCTTACAGTTTTCTACTTTCATCTTTTTATTCATTTTTTTTCATAAGTATATCTTTTATGCAGTGAAATTTATTTTTTACCATTTTCATACCTTTTATTTTATTGTTTTTTTATCGATTAATTTTTACGAATTATTTTATATTCGTATAATTAAATTCTTATTTATTGTTAAATTATAAGTTACTTCATAAAATTCATTCAAAGCAAGAATTTTTAATTTTTATACAATTAAAATTTTTTAATTATATTACAAGATTTATTTATTATATTATTATATTATTTGAAATAAAAAAACAGAAAAATCATTTATTTAATAGATATTTTATATGTAAAATCAAGTTGATCCTATTGATAATTTTATTCTTCATTCGATATACTCTTTAAAGCTTATTTAAAATGTAGTTTCTTATTGTATCTTTGAAAGTTACAGTATTGACAATGATTATAAATATTATTTTAGTATTAAAATTAAATATAAATAAATTTCTTTACTAAATATTTTAATTGATAATTCTGTAAAATTAATCATTTAATTAATAAATTGAAATAGTTTTTATTTTATAAATGATAGTCTTATTGTTTAAATATTATTCACAAATAATGATATCTGTAAATTCCACCTTGCACTTTTTTCTATAAGCGAATGAAAATTTTTAATTTTTTCAACAATGTATATATGAGATATACAAAGCGATAGTTATACTGCAAAGCAAAACTAATTTCTTGATTTCTATACATCTATGCTGGTGTATGTATGTCGTTTTTTACACTTCTGGAGTGTTTCACTATAGCCACTATGAGTAGGTCAACGTCGTAATTTCAAATTTTGTTCCTTAACAACGGAATATACGTTAGAGCCAAACTATTGAAAGAAGAAGGATTTAGAAGCAGAGATATAGAAAGAGATAGAAGAGAGAGAAAGAGCGATAAAAAGAGTGCAGTGGTGTAAAAGATTACATGATTCACTTTTATCTTCGCCATCCAAAGTCAAACAGCGTCGACGGCTCTTTCAACAATGCGTTTTTCGCCTTGTACTCTGGTGTAAGTCACACTTTTTTGTCGGGATGCAATGACTTCCGGTTGGTTGCCGGAAGGAAATTCTTCTCAAGCTTTATATGATCTATCGTTTCTTTGCTGCTGCCTTTAGTTTCACTTTTTTCATCCGCTCTGTAGGATGAATTTAATCTGCAGTGGAAAAATTGTACCTTTTTATACAAGAAAATTTTTAGTGCATTTTCTGATTTAAAATGTTCATTCATTTATAGCTGTGTGAAAAATATCTCGTATTGTTTTCTTTTCGAGTTTATCTCACTGGTATTTTAAATTATAATGCATACATTTGTACAAAATTCTGTTTAAAAGATTAATTAATATGCACATAATTTGAAGACATTTTAATTTTTACATACCATCGTTTATTTGTATATTATTGTAAACTATTGAAAACTATATTGCATATCCATTATTCTTAGATTAAAGTAATATAATTTTAATTAAAAAATTCTGAAAATAAAAACCATTAAATATTAAAATAATTTAAACAATAATAGTAATATAATTCCACATTTTGCATTAGTATTAGATTTAATTATCTGGAAATATATTAAATAAATTAAAGAAAAACTCTGAAAATATTAATATGAAAGGCTCGATTAAATAATAATTATATCATTTTTAATATTAAATTAACACTTCACTTTTAAACTAAACTTAGAACTAAATAATATTATTATAATGTATGACTTTACATCTAATTTTAATCATTTAACTATATCGAAAAACGTATATGAAATGTAGCTTATTATAAAATCTTTCATATCATAATAATTTTTAATTATAATAAATATTTTAAATATATTATGCGTGAAGTGGAATTAAATGGGAACTAAAAATTCCCAATTCTTAGTGATAATGATAGTAAATAATAGTAATTATAAAAAATTGATAATAAAAACGCATTCGCTTGTTATTAGCACTTATTATATATGCTTATGATAAACAATAATTGAAATTGAATTATAATTGAAAACGTTATAAAAAATTAAGTAGAAAAATAAATTAACTATTAACTTATGTTCTTTGCTTCAATTACTTTCATCGTACCAGTTTTCTCTTTTTATAAGAATAATAAATTCGTTATTGTATTAATCTATTATGTTATAAATTGCTAATCCAGAATTATATTCGTATAAACTTTAATACGATTATTTTCAAGAAAATAAGATATGCTGTTAACACCAGAACGTAAAATTTAAGTTCAAATATCTAGTATAAATTATATTTTGTATAACATTTTTAATATTGTGTTTAATATTATTTAAATTAAATAATATAATTAGCTTTTAGCAATAATGTGAATTGAAAAATTTAAAGAATTTTTCTTTAAATTTCTATTATGAGACAAATATAATATACCAAATGTTGAACATAGGCATGTGAGTTGCATATTTTTGTGCTTAAATAAAAATTTGAAAACATCACTATTTATATATGAATCATACCTCATCTATTTACTTTTAGTTTATTTATTAGAATAAATATATTATAATACAAGATAATTGCAATTAGCATACATTTAAATCTGAAAGTTTTACAACTTTTTTCCATAATTATTTACAGATATTTATAAAATATTTTTTTATCATCAGTAGTGTTAATATCATTAAAATCTAATATAAAATTTATCCGATATAATTAATTTTGGATTTAAAATATTTTTGCTTAAAAATGGTTACGAGTAATTCGAAGAATTATTAATGAGTTAAAAATAGATGACTTTTTATTGGTATCTCAAATATAAGTTACAAGTGACAATGTCACAAGCCAAGAATTAATTGATAATATATTAAGTAAATTTAGTAATAGTACTTAGCCTTTCAATAGTAGATTTTAATTATAAAGTACCACTTTTGGTTATATTTTACTTGATGAAGAGCAATCAAAAATTGCTTTGTACTTTTTTATTTTATTCAACCACACAATTAAATATAATCGTTCAGAAACGTACTATCATTTTATTCTTCTTCGTAATGAAATTTTGAATGATTTATTTTTAGGCGCTTTAAATGAAAGTCTTATAAAAAATAAGGTTTCGTGAGAAAATCTAATTTTTCTAAAAATATAATAATATATTATAATAAAACATAAACTTTCAAAGTTTCACTTAAGTTTTAATTATATTTTAATTTAACATGAGATCAGAAAATTTATGTAAATAATACTTTGATAATCTTCTACATTACAGGAAGTTAAATTCAGAAATGTAACCGTTAAATTCTTAAATATTTAATGCGCTTATATTTCAAAATCTTTCCTTATTTCTTAAAGTTTTTATTTAGCGATATAGCTTGTATAAGTATCTCGCTTTATATTTACAATATTTTATATTTAAAACATTTTCAAAATACAATAAATGTAACTATCAAAATAATTGCTAATTTAATGGATTTATTCTAACTACTATTGATAGTTTAAATGTTTCAATGCAACCAAAGAATACAAAATTTCTGGATATTATAAATCTTTTACCAGAAAAGTACCACAAATTTTTTATTCTAGTATTAAACAGTAAATGGAAATAGATTTAACAATAGATTAGAAACTAAACTTCGTTAGTTAGCTAAAGCTATTCATGGATCCGCGGTAGGAAGTATAATCTCAAAATACATTACGTATCTTATGTTAATAAATATAAAATTATTTAATTTTAAGTATTTTATTTAACGAAAGATAGTAATAAATAAAAATTTTTATTTTGAAGCTAGTATCAATACTTAAAATCTATAATTAGTGCAATTGAGTTCGTTTTATAATATTGAAAAAATATTACATTTTATTTCTTTTTTATTGTATTAAAGTCCTAATTATAATGTAAATACTTTTCATTTCGTATTATAATTTATAATAAATATTTTTATTTAGTTAATTATTTACAAAATTTAAAATAATATAATCTCGATATAAATACTTTCTAATTTAATACTATATGGATATATAAGATTAAATATATAAAATTTTCTTATAAAAAAAAAAGCTGTATCGTTAATATTTAGTTGATGTAATTATAGACTACTTATAGACTATCGATTATTATAAATCTTACGTATATTTTAATTTTTTTTATGCACATATTTTTTTCTCGAAGCATAATATTTATATTTCAATATATGTAGAATATTTATTTAGCGTTCACTTATATTAAACTGTTAACAAAATCTCTATTTTATCCTATGAATAAGTTTGGTAAAATTGTATGCATATATTTTCAAAAGAATTAAAATTCTTTCAAAAATTGAATTATATTAAAGTGTTTTAGTTCTCAAATAAATGATTCATTATGTACATCTAATTATAAATTTTTAATTTACATATATATAAGTATGTATTCTGTAATCGTATTTTATGAATTAAATGTAAGAATTTTTTAAATACTAAATTATGCAACGATATGTATCGAAAATAGCGTTACTATGTCATTCTTATTTAATTACTTAATTACCAGTTAATTTTCATTTTTACTTAAGATTTATTTAAGATTTAGATATTGGAATATGCAATTCATAGATGTGAATTTCGTCGAATGCTGTTTTATGAACTATAAGTGTTTATGAACTTTCATAACTTCTTCAAATAATTTCGTAAAGTGATAAAAACAATTTTACCTTAAATAAATTTATGGAAATTTTCATGCTATTGATTCGATTTAGTTTAAAAACAATTATTTATTGAATCTATGCCTATGCAAGTTTAATGTTTATAAGTTTTTTATTGTTATTTTGTATACTCAAAATATTATTATGTTGGTTTCTGACATAATTCATTCATATATTTTATATGGTTATTTAGAATTCTATATTATTATACCTTTATGATGTTTAATTTTAATATATAGTGGATTATTGCTTATAAAAGAGTAAGTAATAAAATTTTCGAGTCAAATAAGTTAATTGAATTTTTTAGCTTAGTCGAGTTTCAGCTACGCAATTATAGCCCTGTCAATATTAATCAACTTCAAATAAATGATTAACTAAAATTTGTTAGATCTGTTGTAATTGGTTTACTAAGTTTTTAAATTTATAATAAACAAATAAATATAAACAAACGTTGATAAAATCGAGAAATATAATACTCAAAAAGTAATTATCAATTTATAATGAAAACATTAATATTAATTTACAATTAATATTAATCTTGAAACATTTTAAATATTGTCTTATATTATTATATCATTTGGTAATAATATGAATAAAAAATATTAATTCTTTTGCATTTTAATAACATAAAATATACGTATATTTCATTTCTACAAATAAAATTTAATTTCTTTTACTTCTTGTAATTCAAAAACAAATTATTTCAATAGTATATAAGTAATTATGAACGTTCATGAATAAATGAAAATAAATATTATAAAAAGTATATGTAATGTAACTAACTGTTTCAGATTCAGCTGTATCGAATACGCATATCACTATGTGTACGAATTTAACTATGCAGAAATTTCCGGTGGCAATGTTGATAACAGCGATAATAGTGGAACGCTTTCGTAATAACTCGATGCTCTCTAGAGGCATTGCATGATATCGGAAGTTACCGATAATAAAATTAAAAAGATAATGGAAGCATGTGTTTTTTAAAATTATTTTATGAAACTGATCGTTTTCTTTTATTATGTTTTTCAAAATAAATTCATATTGTATAAAGTAATAATATTGAAATAATAAATCAAATTTACAAGTATAAATATATTTTTAATATAAATATGCAAATAATGTTTGAATTGTAAGTAAATTGTATATTTAATGATTTGCTTAAATATTGAAAAATATTGCTAAATATAATTTATATTTGATTACTATTTCACATTGCTTTCTAAAATGTTAACTTTATAGTAAAACCTTCAATTAAATTTAAATTGAATTATGTTTTCAAAATTTATCGGATGTTCAGTTATCCTCCAGAACTTGAATTTTCACATACGCATTGTTCAAATTTGCCATTTTTGATTTTCTTCATTCAATTGAGTGGAAATTCCTAAATCTAATTTTGTTTGTTATTCTACTGATATTTTTGGAATAGCAATTTCTTTTTTGTTAAATATTATGCAAATTTTTTATTTCATTCCATTTCTTTTTGTACGAAGTATTATAATGAAAAATATGTTTTTTTAGATTTCGTGTATATAGAAGATCGTGATTTTATACATCTGTAGGCGATGTGATATTTTACTTTTTGGAATAGTTATTTAATGATATTATAAAATTTTTATTATATATATTTGAAATTACAATAAAAAGCTTAAAAGAAAGTACTTCATTCGATATACACTAAACTATCTTAAAATTAATTTGACCTTAGTGACTAACTTTATTTTATAAGTACTAACAATTAATATTAATTATATTCTTTAGTTTATCAGCTATCATTTTTCAATTCCATTTATATTAAAAATATTGGTTGAATTAGCATAGTTTTAAAAAATATTTATCGAAATTGATTAAAGTGTATTATCTATAAAATAAATTGCTTGCAGATTGTGTAAATTTACCAAATTAATTTTCATTAAATTTAAGCGGTTTATGAATAATGAAAAAACTTTTTCCATCGAGATATGATAATAATAATGTGAAGATAATAATTATTGATAAAGTATAGTATATAATATTTTTTAGTTCGTAAATAAATAAATTTTTAAATTAATTGAGTCTTTTTTATTAAAACCAAATTAAAAAATATTTTTGTTTAAATGTTTACATAAAACTGTAAATATATCAAAGTTAAAAAAATATTCGTTATATTAATAGTGTTAAATGTAGTTAATAAATATGGAAATGGATGTATGCGTAAGTACATTTGTACATATATTACTAAATAAAAAGGTTAAATCTATTTTTAATATCCTGCTGCTATAATCTGTAAACTGTAGAGTAGCTAATTAATCTGTAATCTTCTTGAAAGCGAAAATCACCGAAGCCATAGTCGATTTGGTACAATAAAGTATTCGCGACAATAAAGTGCTCGCCTCTTTTTCAAACCAAAAACCGTTCAGCAGTTTTCTCTATATTCGTTTCCTCCTTTTTCACAGTCTCGATCATCTTTCATTTTTTACGAACGTCTATCTATCGCCACATCGGGGTTCTACCTATCCTTTTTGGATCTTTTGTTTCACTATTATTAAATTCATGCGAACTAAGTTTCGGATCTGGTTCGCTTATCTGCGAGATTTCAGTTTCGTTCTTCAGGTTACTCATTTTTCTACACTTATCCTTAGAAAGTTGAACGAATAAGAAAGACGTAAGTGAGATAGCGGCACTTTTATCTTTGACTCTGTAATTCATTTTACTTCTTCCTTGTCTTCGCAATATGCATGCAATGTTGTCGTGTTAAAAAAAAAATTTTTTTCAAATGTAAATTTTCTACTCCTTTTTTTTAATTATTTACTTGAGGTATCAATGTAGTTAACATAAAGTAGTTATTATGTTTTTTGAATAAGATATTTAATTCACGAGGAACCATTAATCAAGTAAAAGATTTTGGAACGAAGGCTTACGAGTAATCAATTTGCGTACAAGAATATAATTTGAATTATATACGATACGATAATATATAATGAATATATTTAAAAGTGAGAAATACACCTTATATACTTCATTTTAACTAATTACTTAATACAGCATTTTTTAAAGAATGAGATATATTTATACACGTCAAGTAAACAACTGTATTATTAATTTTACTTCTCAGTAGTTTGGTATATGTATACTTACTGATTATGACTCATAGACTAACTAGTTTATATTTAACATAATAAATAATTATTCTAATAATAATTTGGTATGATTTTCATTTCTCAAATATTCATTTGTGTATTTATTTTGTATTATTTGTTTGAAATTATTCGATTATATTAATTTTATTTGCATTAATTAACTTTTAAATCTTATTTTTTGAAGTTTTAACTAAGATAGTTGGTGCTTATGTTGACATGATCCGTTAAAGCTCTACTTGAAAAGCATATAGATGATTTAAATAATATTTTATATAATATTTCATACAAATAAATTTTATTAATTTATTCGTTTTCTAAATTTTAGCATCACTTTTATAATTCAAAATTTTATCTAACATGACTTTGAATTCTGTTACTTATTACATAACTTATACAAAATAATTATTTAAAAATACGCAACCAATTGACTCAACTGAACTACTAACTTTTAATCAATACTCATAAAAATCTCTTTTTAAAAATCAGGATAAACATTACAAAACGAAATTTTAATGTTTTTAATTAAGATTTAAAAAAATTAATTAAATTCATAGAATTCTAACTTGATATGAATTATGTTACGTATATACTAGTATAATTAGTAAGGTGAACTTTTTCATTTTCAGAATGAACTCGAAGATCAAAGAATGACATCTGGATAAAATTAGTTCGAATGAAGTCCAGTTGAATTTTTGATATGGAAAATATTTGTTGATTGATGGATTTTCTCAGTTATTATTAGGAATTTATATGGTTTTAAGATAACTACATTTCGATGAAATCGTGAATGCTAATTGACTTACTTCAAAATGTGTATAATAATCTCATGACTAATTTTATAATTTATAAATATTAAAAATTAATATATTATTTAAGAGTAATATTACATAATTCTGAAGATTTAAACATATAAATTTGAAGTTAATATTTAAAAAATGAAAATTGCATGCTATTTAAAAATTTAAAACATTGATGTTACAAAACTAACATTCATAAATATTTGTACTTCCTAAAAAATTTGTTGTTAATAATGTTCACATGTTGTGCGTAAAGAATCATTCATAACTTCTCGAAAGACTCATTATTTTATTTCAAAATACATAGACATTTTTCCTCTGCCACAATTTCACTGTTTTTGTGCAAATTCTTTTTCTCGTGCAAAAAAAAATTTATGTAATAAAATTTTTTAATTCATTTTTACATTATTTATATACTCTAAAAATTACCTTTAACGAAAAATAGTTTGGATTCTTTCGATTTGTATTCATCAGTTTTGCAAAATATATCATACAACTTTTGTAGATCAAATCATTCAAATTTTTCTAAATACTCATAAATTCTAAAATATATTATATAAACGGTTATGATTTAAGTAAGTCTATATGATTAATCAATATCCGTATTTTGAAAGTAATATATAATATCATATATACTTACGAATATGTTAGTGAAATTTTAGGTTGATGTTTTTGAAAAAGTAAAGTAGTCTATGAAATTATATTATTAAATATTGTAGAATGATTATAATTTGATAAAATTTGAATCGAAAGTCTATTTATTATATATAAATCATACATGCACATTTGTATGTGTGAATCACATTAATCAATTTAACACGAAAATATTCATAAAAACTTTATAACATTGATTGATTGTGATTAAACAACTATGCAAGTACTCTGCATATAACTTAAAAATAAACTATTTTAAAAATACTTGAATTTTTCATTTCTTTTATCATAAAATATAATTTAAAATAAAATTAACGCAAGTTCTGCATAATAAACGATGGTAGTAATCTTAACATTACACTTCTAGTAAACTTAAAGCTTAGAACCTGCTGTAATCAGATCGTTACACAGACCACGCTCAAGTTCTTCAACAATGGATTCATGTAAATTCAAGTCTGCAATATGTTGGTATATTTCGATTTCATGCTTGAAACGAATCCGTTCTCGCGCGTTAAAGTGATCATAAACTACATCGGCCGACGGAAATATTTTCATGTCGGCGAACATCAACGCAATGTCGTCGAATTATAGTGAAAGATTGGAATTGGTAATTGAAATTTCAAATTTCAAATTGAACTACTACGTGATAGATTATTTCATTACTTATACTGTATTTTCTAAAAAAGTTTTAACAAATTTTGAACAATTTGTCGTATATTTGATACACTATAATTAATTCTAATAGTACAATGTTACTAAGCCAATTAAATAATTTACCAGAAAAATCGAATACGTTCTAATAATCTTTTTCAAATTATTCTACTATGATATTCATTTACAATTTTCGAGATAATCTAAATAATGATTTAACATATCAGTTTATAATTTTATGACTAATTTATATACTCAAATCATTTCAAATCTATATAACTCTAATTATCCTTAAATTGCGTAAGATTTTAAGGTTCTTCTAAAATAGTCTTACAAGAAAATTGTATAATAAATAAATTTTTCATAGTTTTGATGTAATAGTGTAAATAAATTTAGAATTTATGCATTATTTATTTTAAAAAAAAATTGAGATGTAAATTAACGTTAATTTTAACTAAATTATATTCTCATATAACTAAATTATATTAATATTATCTGCAAAATTTTTTGTTAACACATGATATGCAAAAAAGGTACGCACACAATAACTTAAGCATTCAAATTCCAAATATATTTAATTTTTATTTGATTTGTTTTTACAGTTTGCGCGTTATATAATAAGAGCCTGATCTCAGCATCGTGCTGTCTGCTATTGTAACAGACCGTACCTAGCAAAAAACAGTACGTTTTGTGGCTTGTAGAGGGCATCCATCAAAGTGTTACGAAATTTATTGTTTTAACTTATAGATATGAAGTTTCTATCTTATTCGAATGGTTAATGATGATTTTAAAAGTATTTACGTCTCTTTTATAACAAACTATGTTATATTCGCGCTTCTTTTTTTATTCTTTTGTAATGTAAATAATTTAATGTATATAGCTCAATTAAATTTAGTAAAAATTATATCATTGTAAAACATAAATAGAGATCAAAATTAAAATTGTTTCACATATTTCTGCATAAATAAATACATCACATTCGGTTAAATATAATACATTTTTTTCTGACTTTTTATATTCTATCTTTTAAACTGCTTATGACGCTGATACATGCAATAATTATTATATTTCCGTCAGATTTTATTAAAAAATGTTCTTTATTTTGATAACTCGAATTCAATTACATAGGCTTCTCAAATACCGCCGCAAATATATCAACATCCGCTTATGCACATATAGAACCAATTAAAAAAAAGCTTGTAGTGGTATTCATTTATTCCGTAAATTCTATTGAAGGTCGTAATAGCTACTAGGCTAACTTATTTAACGAACTAATGGTATTTTGTTCAAATCCAATACTTTTATATGTACCGATCAAGGTATATTTTCTCTGTATCTCTTGATTAATTACGTATTTAAAATAACATTTTCATCTTTTATGTAACTGGTTTTTCTTTTCTTTACGTGATTCCGGCCCTAATTTAAACTTAAAAATATATAACTTAATGTGACATGTTAGTAGGAAATATCATTCCAGTATAATGAAAGCAGATAGTTTGCATTGAATTTGTAGTAATGAGAAGTATAATTGCTGTTTTAACTCCTTGAACTTCATTAGAGTCATCTTTGCTAGTACACAGATTTTCTTGTTAACATAGGACAGTAATATACCAAATCGCTCCTGTTCATTATTGTTCTTCCTTAAGCAAAGATCTTTTTGATTCTGTCACAATTTTTTGCCAAAACATGTAAAAAATTATATTAAATATTTTTTCAATTTTGTATCAATTTTTTTTTTATATATTTTTTCTTTCTATAAATTTTTAAATAAGGCATTAAAATTGTTTTGAAATTGAATTATAATAAAAGCACGTTGACTAACGTTTAAAATATAAAAGTCATCAATGTATCATTCAAATATTATTTTATATTTTATATTATACATATGCATTATTTTAATTCTTTAAAACATGAATAATTTACAATTTTTCTTTGCGTTTATATTTAATTTCTTAATTGAGTAAAAATTATAAAAACGCAATAATTTTGAACTTAAAATTCCATCACAAAAATACCAATTCATGTCAAAGATGAGTAAAAAATTGATTACTATCAACAGTAACTTGTCTGATTCATTTTACAACTCATGCTCTATCGCATGTCCATTTACGTTCATTTCATCTCCAATTCCAAGGGTCGTGAATTTGTTCATTATTTTTCTCGTTTTACTTGCTTTTTCTCGCGTGCGTTTGCTCTTTATCTAACTGCATCTCTCTGCTTCTTTCTGCCTTAATTTTCTTATCAATTTTCTACTTTATCCAATTTTTTAGTATTGTTTCTCTAACTGTATCCTCATTCTACTTTTAAATAAATATTTTTATTTTTATTTCAGGTACCCTTCTAACAATACTATCTATATAATATATTCAAATCATCAAATAGAAAAATCCTAAGATGAAAAAAGCCAAAGAAAAATAATCAGAAATAAAGAAAAACAGATATAAAGAATTAAGGAATAGAGATAATAAAACGAATGACAACATCTGCTATTTTCTTTGAGTTCTATACAGGACAGCACTGACTTTCTATGTACATGTAGGAAACTTCAACTTTATCTAATACTTACATTACTTTTTTCTAGTAATATATTACTTGTATATCTCTCACTCTTTATATGTATATAGTAGGGAAAAAATTCGTCTATCAGAACTTGTAATATATATATATATTTATAAAATTTTTGGAGATGTAGGAGTTATAAAAAAACCCTTATTGTTCATTAAAAAAAGAAATAAAAAGAATAAGTGAGAAAAAAATAAACAAAAAAAATACTTTCATGTGGTTCGTTCGAACGATAACTGGATGAAAAACATAGTATATTTCCTCTGTTCCCTATTTCATTTATACACATTGAACGATTTTCCTTCTTTCAAAAGCTCCGAATCTTAAAAATTTCAATACAAAAATTTCATAAATATATTTTAATATATAAAAAATATATATCAATTGAATGAAAGACAGATAAAAGAGAAGATGAAAACAAACGAATTAATTGTTTAAAGCTAAAATATAAAAATTTGATGTTTTAGTTTAAGCAGTTTAGCTTTTTTATAAAATTTTCCTCTCATATTGTACATTACATTAAGTTTATAAAAAGAAATATTAATAATTAAAAATTTATATTTATTTGCTTATACAAATATAGAAATAAAAATAGCATTACTAATATGTAGACAATAATTTTATAAAGCAATGCATTATATTATTCTAAATTAATTATTTATCACAAATTTATGAAATATTCATTTCACAAAAATTAATTATTTATCACAAATTTATGATATATTCATTTCACATAAATTAATTATATAAGCATAAATTTTGTTCCTAAATTATTTAATCCTAAACATAGATATACAGGGTATTAACATAAAAAATTTTACGGAATATTATAATCAAGATAATTTAAAATAATTATTTAAAATAATTATTTAAAATAATTTATATATATTGGAAGAAAAATATATTTATTCATGTAAAAACGAGTAATTAGTAAATTATTGAACAATTAGAAAATTTATTTTCTGCGTTTGCATAATTATTTTTGGCATATTATTTTAATTAAATAACACTTTAAATTACGTAAAGGAATTAAGTAATCAATTATATTAAAAAGATGTAAAAAATTATATTAATTGTTATAAATTCTGTTCATTTTTAGTATTTTAATATCATAAAAGAATTGAGATAATTTTAAATTCATAATTAATATACTCGTTAAATTTAAATATAGGAAAAATTACTATTTGTTACAAAAATAAATTGTCTAAAAATCAATATATATTTATATATATTTAAATTATTGGTTTCAATTATGGATGCAGGTAATTATTTTGTAATTTTTATATTTTGTAAATTTGATGTAAATTTTATCTGCATCACATGTATGTCAATATGACAAATAAGGCTGAAACTTCAATTTAACTTTTCTACTTTCAATTTTGGCCTATATTTTAAGAAGATATGGAATAATCCTTTCATCGTTTAGTAGAAAGTGAATGCCTTCTTATATTTATTCTGTTAGTCTGTTTTGAAGTAGACATACTTTTGAATATATGAACTTAAATATACTTGAAAAAAATTCCTATAAACGATGTTATATATAATACCGAAAAAGGGAATACATGTACAAGTTTAGTACTAAAATAGTATAGTCTTCGATATAAAAGGCATGTTTATACTTATTGTATTTGAAAAAAAATATCTTAAAGCTTGAACCTTGATAGTAAAATCTTAATACCTATATAAATTGAAAGTACATAATTATATAAAATTATGTATAAATCAAAATAGAATAAAATTGAAATATAAATTTTTTAGTCATATAAGTTATATACAATATGTTTCAACAAAAAGATTCGTTAAATTTTATGAATAAGAGAAACATTCATGTATAGCATCTGCTAATATAATATTAGTTAGAAAAATCTCTTTTCAGTATTTAAATTGGAAAACTTAAAATATTCAGAAAATAATATGATGTATTTTTTAATTGATCTTTTAACGTATAAAAAATAAGTATTCAAGTAATTTATATCTATTTATACTGATACATCTAACTCAACGAGTACCATTTTTTTTAAAAAAGTCAGTCTTAAAGATTTTTAGCTAAAAATTATATATCAAAAAAGTTTACTCTGACAAGAAGTATTAATTGTATAAAAGTAAACTAATCAAAAATGGAAAGAAAAACGAAAAAGAACAAACTGAAAATGTGTGTTAAATCGTTACATTTAAAGTCTCGCTACACCTATTCGTAATAAACGCAGATATGCAATGAAATTAAATTTAGTGATTATAGTACTATTTTATCTGGTACTCAAAAGCGCATTCGTTCATACATTCATTTCTTTTTAAAAGAATAAAAATGTTTTTTCATACAATCAGGTAAGACAAGAGACTGAACAATTAAAAAGAAAAATAGAGAAAAATGTAGCGGTGTAGCCTTGTCATGCATGTTCATTTTGCTATTTGACTCACTCTTTATTTCTTTCAATATTCTTTTTACTCTTTACCAAAGTCGCTACAGCTGAGTTTAGTTTGAATTAGCTATACGAAAGCTCATTCATTAAAAAAAAAACTCGTATGAAAGTCGTCTTTTAAGCGACAATGACAGTAAGGTTCTTTTTACAGTGAAGAAAATTATTTTTTCGGAATTTATTAATATTTTTTATTTACAAGTAGACTTATAATTTATATTTATACTCATAAATTTTTACTGCACAATATAATAATAAATTTTTTGGTTTAACTTACGTAAATTTTTCTAATTCTTCTAATAATTCAGTGTATTTACAATAGTAATTACGCGGTAATTTACTAAAATAGATAAGCATGCTATAACTAACATTTATAAATTATTTTTATGATATTATTAAAACTGAATTACATTTAAATATTCAAAAACTTGCTCATTACATTAAACAAAATAATAAAATTTTAAAATTCATTATGAAATCTAAGTAACGAGCAAAAGGTAAACACGATATTATAAAGTTTAAATACAAGTATCATAAACTAAATCACTCGTTATCAATAACTTTTATTAAAAATTTAATATCCGTATTATAACAATATAGAAATTAGTATAATTAATATAATGAAAATTATTTTAATAAAATAAAATAAGTTCGATTCATATTATTTCATAAACTTGTCTACGTTTTCAAGAAACAAGCATATGTATTAGTTAAAGATAAAACTTGTTGTAGCAAAATACTTTCAAAAATAACTTATGAATCGTCATACTTGTATTGAATAATTTAAATTATTTTATAATAGTTGAATTTAAATAATAAAAATATAAATAGATACCAAATTTACTAAAAATAAAAAAATATTTCATACGTTTAAACAATTTACAAGATTCATTTAATAATACTTTTTAATTAATTTCAAGCTACAAAATTTCCATAGAATATTGGTATTGTTATCTTGAATGTATTTTAATAGAACTTTAAATAATACCTGAATAAAACAGATGTCCCTTTTATATAATTTACATTTGATTTCTATCAAAAATAACATTATACAGATACTTTAGTAATGATAAATAGTAATAGAATTCGGTAAAAAATTTGAGGTATAACGAAATAAGTAATGTGCTAGTTAATATATGAAAATAAAAAAATAATATTATAGACAAGACAAAAAGTCAAGATGAAAGTAGAAGAGAGAGCGAGAGAGAGAGAGAGAAAATGAGAGAAACTAAAGACCGAAAGTTGGATACTACCGCGACGCCGTAGTTTGGAGCTCATTTCTCCCCGTCTCGGTGACGGTAGGCCGATATCGACCGAGAAGCGTCGCTGTCTCTAACATAAAGACTAAAAGAAAGAGAAGGGGAAGACTTCCCAGAAGAACTGAAGTCGCGGTTACAGCTCTTAAAGCCTTTACAGACTCGTTTGCTTGGCTACTATCTTTTTAGAAAAGTTAAATATCGCTTTTCATTCGTCATTGGGTTTTCTCGACTTATGCGATAGTATTCAAATTTAAACTCGGCTAATCGAGATTTACCGTTAGGTATTTCCAATTTTATTTAAGAACATGCTTTCTTGGTTACTACCCAAATATTTTCTTATTAAGTGATATTCATTTTAAGATAATTTTATTTTAATTTGATATTATGCATTAGTTGAGCTTAACTTTGTAATTTTAAACCACGAGAAATAACGTATAATGCAATGTAAATGTTCGTATAATCAATTAATGTCTTAAAATAACAAACAATTAGAATATTAAAATATATAAATTCTAGAATATTTAAAATTAAATATATAAATTAACCACTAAATTAAAGTTTTAAACTGAAATTTTTAACTATTTACTTTTATATAAAATTAATACTAGTAAAATTGTAATTAATGTAATAACTATATAAATTCTAAAAGAACAACATTACAATTTTCGATTATTTACCTTTTTAATAAAAGTATTGGAAGGTTATATTTTACTCGGAAAAAATAGGTTTTACATATTTATGTTTTTATGTGTTTATATATATGTATATATGTATATATGTATATATGTATATATATACACCTAGGATGTACTAAATAAATAGATTTTTGACAAATAAATATGTAGCTATTCCTTGAATACGAGATAAAATATTTTCTTTGATACATATCAAATTTGACTTTCGTTAGTGTACATATTGCAGACAATAATTACAGTGATTCTAAAATTAGAATGACATGAACATGAGTATGGAAGTTCTCACTTTGTTGTCTTATGTACTCTATCACCTGCTTACTCCCACTTACTTTGAACTTTGTCCCATAGTTTCATTTGACAAAGTCAAATGCGCTTTATCTTGATTACAATATTCATTATAAGAGTTCTGTTGTAATCCCACAATACCAACACTGAATTTCCAAGAACCTGTAGTATTATAATAATAATTATACATTCAAGGATTAATCTTATTTTTATATTTATTTATGTAATTTAATTATATATTATATATAATTTTATAATTAGCAGATCTTGATATAAAATCATTGTTCATCGTATATTATTTTTAATACATAAAAGTATAATTACAAAAGTATTAGTATATCCAATAATTTCCTGAAATTGTTTTTGTTATAAATAAATCTAATTAATTTAGAATAACTATATGCTTATGCATTATGTGTATAAAATACTTTAATGTTAAGTGAAAAGAATATTAAGAAATAAAATATTATAATATATCTCTAATAAAAATAAAAAAGTTAAATATATATAAAAAATCTAATTTTCTAAACTTAATGTTACTTAATTTAAAAATATAAAACATGTCAAACTGTTATAAAACTAGAACTAAATAATATAAAGGTAATATTTTCCATTTCTAAAAAAATATAAAATATTAATTAAAGTTATAAAATTTAAAAATTCAGTTATCTAAAAATATAATTAACAAACAATAAACCATGTTTGACCTTCGGGGGAGAATAAAGAAACGTTTCAGATAATAATATTAATTTAAAAGTTTTTAATTTTAATATAAAATATAAGGCATTTAAATGTTATTCAAATGATTCATTTAAACATCTAACTCTTATAAGGTTTAAATTTGTCAAATTATCTTAAACTTCGTAAAAATAGTAACTACTAGAATCCAAAAGTAAGAAAACTTGAAAATGTTAATATTGAACAAGAAAATATTTTCCGTCAGTTTCAGTACTTATACAAGGAACAGAGAATTCATTTTACTTCATTCTTTTACAAATGAGCGAAATACATAAAAAAAATGAATAAGAAAAAGACATATATATATAATGGTAAATATATGGCAAAATGTAGTTACAGTAGCAGTAGTTGGTTTTCCGTCAGCGAATCAATATTCTTAAATCTACAGAATTACTTTACATCTATGAATGTCGTGAATATGCTTGAAATGAAGTTATATATATTATAAGTTATATATATTAAGTTATATAGATAATATATTTATATTTGATTTATATCGTTAGATTTAATATTTTGTTCATTTTTCGATACATGTTATACACGAAAAATTAAATTCAATATATGTATATAATAAGCGAGACTAAAGTTTTATTTGATTAGTAATCTTGTAGATATATATAATATTTTAAACTAAGTTTAATCTTTCAGTATAAATTTATCTTTTTATACAGAATATGTAGACTACTTATAATTACTTGAGTATTTATATGATATCTACTTTTTTTATTTAATAACTGCTTATGTAAAATATTATTCTAAGAAAAAAAATTTCTAAAAAACATTTAATTATATTAATTATTTATAGTTTGAAATTATGCCTTTCAAAACTTCAAACATTAAAATACATAGAAAAAATATCTTATCTTTATACACTATAGCTGAAAATAATAAAAACCACTATATAATTATTAAGATGAATTAGAATAACTAAATAACAAATATGAAAGATTCAATTCTTTATTGTCGATATAACGGATTTTATTTTTTCAAAACAAAAGTTTTCATCTTTAGACACTTTAATATATTTCATTTATTTCTGAAGATGTATTAAAACATATTTATTTAATTTATAATTATATTCTATACAAATTAGTTTAATTTTTTAAGAAATATTTTTTTTTACCATAAAAAGAAATAAGTAAGTATTTCGGAACTTTATAATGTTAGATTATTAACTGAACATAAATAAGATAAAATAAAGTATCAAAATAATATAATTAATATAAAACTTTTACCGCAACTTTTGTATAATTTATTATATTTTTAATACTAATAAGATTAAAGTATATAATTTTTACATATACATGATACGTAAAAATTATCTGATATAAAAAATAATATAGAATAAATTGAATAAATAATTTAAAATGATTTTAATGTTTGCAATGCACACAGAGAACCAAATTGATTGAAATTTATTTGTATTTAATATACTAAAAATAATTTACATTAAATATAATTATTATTCATAATAATTATTATTTTTTTAAATTTTATTTACGTATCTGTTTTTATATTTTTATTGGTATTTGAAGTAAAAGTTTAATGATGTAAATTTCAATGGCAATAAAATAACATAAGATAACTATTTTATTTTCTTTGTATAATCTTAATAAATAGTTTCAATGACTTCTATGATTTAAATTATGCACATCATCGTATTATCACGCTTACTCGCATAAACGAATTGAATAAATCAAATCCTTCATTTCCTCTTTCCAGTTCTTTTCTTCTCCTATACACGCTCTATATGTATTTATCTCCTTTATCTATTTTGTAGAAGATCTCTATCGATATCTATTCTCCACTCATCTTCAGCCATAGATTCTTTTGCGCTCGTTTTCTCTTTATTTCTCACGCACGATAATAAATTATGACTCACAAGATTAAGGGTGAGCCTGGAGAGAGTAGAGAATAATTTTACATGGTGAAAAATTCATAAAACTTGTACTCAAGTATATCCTTAACATGAGTTGCTTGTGCAACGATGCGATTAGCAAACAGATCAATGGTAACTTTTCATACGAAGAGTTTTCTATTATGCTTTTCTTTGAATTTAAAAATACATTTTTCCCCACTTGATAGAACCTTAGATCTTAAAAAAAGTTGAAGCAAGGTCATAATAATAAATTATAATTTGATCATATGTATAACTATACTCTAAATTCAAGTAAAATTTATAAGTAATAGATTACTACTATTTTGGAAATTTTTTATTTAGAAAAAAATATGTGTATTTACATATAATACGTATTATTATTCTCAATAAAATAAAAAATTAGAGAAACTTTTAATAGTTTAGATTATGGTGATACTTAGTAATAGTATGATTTATTAAAATTTATTTGAAATAAATATTATTAAAATATTTATAAAATGAAAATAATTATTCTAAACATTATAAAATATAAGGCTAGTAATCAAATATTTCATTTAATAAGAAAATATTTATAATTATATTAAAATGGTAAAATTAAAAAATATTATTATATATGAAATTTTTATATTTTAGTAAAATATAATTATTTCGGATATATATAGCATTGCTTTTTAAAAAATTAATAATATACATAGAAACTGATCTGAAACTAATCTTAAACTTATAAAATTATTTAAATATTACCTAAAAACTTATTATATCTATAATCGTAATATCAAATTTAATTTTTATAAAAAATTATTACATTTACAAAATTATAATAACTTAGTACCCATGATCATGAATAATTCATATATTTAATAGAAATCACTATTAAATATGTAATTTTAGATTTTAAAATTGAATAAAATTAATATTATTATCTTCTAGTTGTTTCAAAGGAAAACATATTTTTGAAAGAATATAAGAAAGATGAAAAAATAGACATCAAGTGAATGATTCAAAATGGAAGTAAAATAAAGAAATTAAATGAAACGAAATATTCATATGTATTTATGAAAATTTATGTTAATGAACAGAGGATGAATAAAAAAAATCTGTGTAAAAAAAATAAGAAAATGAAGGAAAAATGCTAGATACTTCAATAGATTTATATTTAATATCAAATGAATATAATACTAATCTTTTACTTTCTTGTGATTGAATTTAAGAAAATTAATGTTATAATTAAGTACAACTAGACAGAGTAAAAATATATAAAATATGAAAAAGGATATACATATTTATTTTTTAATTATGGAATTCATTATTCACATAGATTCCACTAAAGTAGTGTAATGAATGATTTTATCAGAATTATATAAATTAAAAATGAACGGATTATATAAACAAATTTTTTTTTATATATTTTCTAACCAATAATAGATATAGACTCATAAAAGTCAAATACGATTCTTTATCTCATTTAAGTATTCACGATTAACTATTGATATTGCAATGTATGTCACAATAAATTAATAATTTAAGGTACTTCATATTTAGTAATTTCATTTGTATTTAATTATTAATATTTTTTATACTAACATAAAATATGTAAATTTTTGGACATTGCGTAATAAATTTGTAAAATATTAAAAATTATATAATCAATATATATTAACTTTTATAATATAATAAATATGTATTTATACATTTTTATTCAATTAAAATTATAGATTTATAACAATCAATTTTATATACAATATTATTTTAAGTGCCTTTGGTTAAATTATTGATAATAAAATTTAAAATATAGATAATATTTTAATGTTTATTATGTATTATTATTTTTGTCCTATAGAATTTCATTCTTTTATTTTAAAGGCTTATATTATTCTTGTTTTAAGTACGTATAAAATCAATAATAAAAATATAAGTTTAATAATTTTATGTTACAATTTCTTAAACTTTATAAAGCATATTTCTTTAAAGGTCAGTTGCTTAAATAAAAGTATTTATTTATTTTCATTAATACAACAATCACTTTAAATTATTTTTTAAATAATTTTAAAAGTATATAATGTTATTTTATTGCAATTAAATTTTATATATATTTATATTTAAAATAAAATATTTTGAATGATGTTTATGGAAGCATGACCCTGCCATTTATAGACTCGTATTTCATTTGATACGTTCATTCTCAAATGTAATGACGTTGAAGATTTATATAGTAAGAAATCCTATTTCATTCTGCTGTCTTTATTTAAATTAATAAAATATTTAATGCTATTATTCAAATAAAATTCTGTTCAGAAGAATACTAATTTTTAAAACAAATAGTATATTTACTTGCTTTAAAATAAACTTGAGTTTTTTGGCCTGTACTTGAAAGACTATAAATTCTTGTTTTCCTCGAAAAACTTGCTTTATCAATAATTTAACTTTAACAAAATTGCATGCAAAGTATTATTATTAATAAATTATCGACAATAACATAATATTATAAATTTTATAAATTATTCAGTATGCCAAAAATGATGTAAAAATATTTAGATCACAAAAATGCATACACAAAATGAATTAACAGAAAACTTCGTTTTAATCTTTAGTTAAATTCCATATTTTCTTACTCTTTATCCTTAATTATTCGTGAATAAATAACTATATGATATCAAGTCATACAATGATGTGTTATTATTGCTGTCTAATGTCAGCTATGAATCAAGAAAAGTAGAATTAATTAGGATGTAGGGCAGAATGAAGAGATCAGATTTAGTAGGAAGAAAAATGTTAAAGAAATATGTAAATATAATAAAATATTTTAGAATAGTTTGAAAATATTCTAATATTTTTATAATTGTCATAAAAAATGTTTATAATAAATAGTCGAAAATCTCTTTTTTTAATTAAATAATAATATTTTTTAATATAATTATAATAAAACTAAAAAAGCTTGAAATTATAAATGTTCTATTTTTTTACCAAATTTATTAAATAAATAGTGCTTTATGTAATATAGATGATAATTATAAAATTTTTAAATATTGTACAATTTTAAGGTATATTTTAAGGTTTCTTGATATTATTTTAATTTTTAATATATTTCATAAAAAATTAAAAATATTTATATAATATTCATGGAACATTTTTAATTTTAAATAAAAATATGTTGTATACAAATTATGTAATAATTCTAGTTTTAAACTCTGCTCATGATAGTTTAAGAAATTGTAATGATAAATTAATAAAACAGAAAAATTGCCTCTTACCTTAAATCTAATTATTTTGTACTTCTACTATCTTTTAATTTGATCGATAGATTATTCTATGTTGTAAGACCTTAAAAAACTATAGTTCTAAGGTTAATTTTTACTCGTAACTTTAACAATGAACACTTAATGTTAAAATATATTAATAAGAGTTTCTCATTTTTTAATACATCACTTTATAATAAGTAATTATTTCTGATAAATATAAACTATTTTAGTTTTTTTTATTGTAAAATTTATATAGTATTATTCATAGTCATAAATCTTATTATTGGAAAATATATAGCGGTTTATATCTATTCTTTTCTTCAATAAGTTTCTATGCTTTGATTCGTATTTTCAATTTTTATTTTACATTGATATAAAAACTATTTATATCTTCAATATAAAAGTTTACTTCTAGATATAACTTTATTTATTATTGCATATCTACTTTCCTATTTTCTCATAAACCCATATACTTGAAAGTCTTCAACATTTGTTCTATTTAATAATTTCTTTCTAATGTATACAAATTCAATAATAATTAAAGTATTTATTCAATAATAACTGTAATGTAATAACCTATCAAAGCTATTTTTTAAGAACTTTCTCAAAATTAAAATTTTTTGAAGCAAAATGTAGTTAGTATCTCTGCGATAATACCTCTAATATACTTTTGTATGAAACTTTTTAAGTTAATATAACCATTGAAACTTCTAGTTTTGTATTATTCTTTATTTTATTTATTAAAATCATAATATATTATTTATAAATTTTAACTTTATAACTTTAGTAAAAATTTCTTTTCGTTATCAGTTTGAACAAATTCAATATTTTATTATTATTAATTATGCTACTTTCCCTGAGATTATTTATTGTTCAATCAAAGATATTTTTCAATTAGATTTTTCATCTTCTCGGCTTTATTTTATTATAGTATTTCTAATATTAAAAATATTTAGTGTCGATTAAGTTACTTCTATTAATAATTTCAGAAAGTGATACATTTGGCAATAATTCACGTAATTTACATATAATGTTCAAATAAACTAATATTTCAACTGTTATTAAATACTGTAGTAGTTAAAACAATATTTACCTCTGTGTACTCGGTATCAATAATGCATTACAACGTTAGGTTATTATTTGGTACATTAAGCTTCTTATTTACTAGCACTTATAAATTAAGTCGATAAATATGTTGTGGATAAATTATTTCTATATTAAGATCAATATAATAAGTTTAGATAAAGTAAAATCTGTTACTTAACAAAAGTTCTATATTAATTATTACTTAATATATTAGGTGCTAATTTTATTAAAACTTTCTATTTCAATATTTAGTTTAATATAATATTTTAATTATCAAATATACAGTTTTTCTCTATAAAAAACTTAAAGAACTATTTAATATAAGAATTTATCCTCATCCTATAAAATTTACAAAAATAAAAGAATTTCACTTTACATTTGATTAGATACTGGTTAACATTATCCGATCAGAATATATAATTAAGTATCTACTATCTATTAGTTATCGCTTTAGTAAAAATACTTGATTTCATTAATTTACAATCTAGTGCAATTAACCAAGAAAGATATGAGAAATATTACTTTTATTCAAACAAAGTATGAATCAATATCTTTAATCAATATATTATAGTGAATTGTTTTTGAACGTAATACACTTGTATACTCAAAACATCTCTTGAATGTATATATACTTGTATATACATATATATATATATATATATGAAGAATAAGTAAAAGAAAGGGTAGAAATAAATTTGACGAAGACTCAAAAATTCTGATAGATACATTCGCATGGTCCAGTGTACGCTAGACGCATGAATGTGCACGTATGCGTATATTATTAGTTGTTTCGCATTGCGTAAACTTATTAAAGATTTCATAAATATTAATAAGACATATAGCCTACTTGATTTTATTAGTACGTGCCTTGTTAACCGCTGCAATTATTCGATACACGCGCGTGCTGCATTCGGTATAAATCATAAACCCTCGGAGACGCATGGGATGTCACGCGGAAAGCGTGCAGTGCTTGCACATGTGAAAATGCTCTTCGAAGAATGCGAATTATTCGCGATTCTGCGATGCTCTACTTGTACATTCGTTGCCGAGATTTTCCTTACTTATTTCTTTAGATTGAATAAGAATAAAATCGGTTTACTTGACTTTGTCACATAATGAAAATTCTTTAACTAATCTACATTTGGTTTATATACACACTTCAATAATTAAATTATAGTCATATGGGAAATTAGTATAAATAGTAATTTAATGTACTGTAAAATCGAATTTTCATATTTACCTGTAACCGTTTAATAATTTTAAGAGTTGTAAGTACATTTGTTATTACGTGATTTCCTATATTAATCATTTATAATTTATTAAATTAATAAATAATCAAAAGTATTTTTAAACTACTTTTTTCAAGTATTAAAATAATATTTAAAATAATTAAAATATTTTTGTTACTGTAACAAATCCATCGAATAACCAGAAATAGAGTATACATATAGTACAATACGTGAGTGACCACTGCGACTTCAGTATAACCTATAATATGCAGACTTACGTTATAAAGCTATATTGTAACTATGCATAAAGTTATATACTTTAAGTAATTACTAGTTATAAGTTCATTATAACTAGAACTATAACTTTATATAGACCTTACATGCGGTATAATTCTAGGTTTATTAAAATCTTTAAAGAATACTTTATTTTAATTATTTCTATGCTGAAAATCTAAAAATTATTAAATTTATCAATTAAAAAATATTAATCTCAAAATTATTTATTCTTATAATGATTAAATAATGTTAAATATAAGATAAACATATTTATTGGCTATATCTTTATAAATTTCATCTTTAGAGCGTATATTTAATTGATCCTAAAATCACTATAAGTGACTAAAAATAAAAAAAATTTTGTGAGAGATAAAAAATGAATGTATTTTACCAATGTGGTCGTAAAATAGAATCTACTATAATTTCTTCATTAAAAAGAACGTTATAAGAAAATTGAATAATGTGCTATATAAAAATATGAAAAATATAGGAAATGATACAAAATAATGTAATTTAAAAGAATATAAAAAATACATAAATTGAAAATGAAGAACATGAATTTAAAAATCGACAAAAATGTATACAATATAATAAAAACGCAGTTTCTTTTATTTATATTCACATGAAATATAGTTATGAAGGTGCGTAAGAGTTTTAGGACTACAAAGTCATGGAAATTAAATTTAGTGTGGGAACATAAAACGATAAGATAAATTATAGCTTGTCATTGTATACAACAACTATATTTTGTTATTCTATAGTTTTAATTCTGTTTATTAATTTTATGACTTACTGTAAATACCCTTTAAGTTTTTACGTATCTAATTTTTGATATATAATTGAAGTTTTTCTTAAAATTTTTTTTATATCACTTCACTTTTTTTTTAATGAAAGTTTTAATTTTATTTTTCGTAATTTCATAAAGTTGCTTCCAAATTTATATAACTTTATGAAGTTTACATAAAAATATTTTATTTTCTCGTAAATAAATGATAATATAAATAGTACAGTAAATTTTATTTGAAATAAAAATTAGCATAAAAGAGTTAATTGATTTTTATTTGAAAAACTTTAAAAATAAATATAAATTCTATTTATCGATCAATTAATGTATCTCTTAATATTGTATTTTAAAAAAATTTTATAATTAGAAAAAGTTCTGAAATATTTTTTAAAGAAAATATCTTAAATTTGCTAATTATAGAATAAAATATAATATATCTGAAAACGTATAATGCATAACATTGCTGAAAATTAATTTTCTACAAAATATTTGTGAATATATATACGTATATTTTATTACCTAAAGTAAACGATAAAAAATTATTCTAGAGAAAATGTCTAAGTAAAAAAGTAAATAGCTTTATTCAGAAGGAAGTCGAACTCAAGAGCTTTAATTTAGGTTAAATACTCTCCTAACTGATATCAATAACTATTACTTTTCTTCTATAAATAGTTCTTAAAATCTTAATATATAATTTTATAGTTTTTTTATATTATATGTATAATGATAGCATTAATATATATATTGATTAAGACAAATTATAAAATTTCTCGATGAAGTTTTGTCAATAATATTGTACATGATTTACAGTGACAGTTAAATTTTTTAAATTTAAAAAAATTATGAATTAAAAATAAATAAAATTCTTTCTAGGAAACAGAAATTTTTTCCATATTTGTACATAATTTATAAAAAAAATCACTCGTGATAAAATTTTGTTCTTTGTCATATTTAGATACAAATTTACTAATATCTATTCTACTAATATTTATAAAAAACTATATCATTTTTAAAATATCTTATTAATTATTTTAAATATATATATAATTCATAAATAATAAAATCTCGACTATTGTACAACATTAGATTTCTAAAAGAATATCTAAAAGAATTGTTTGTTAATCCTTTATGTAAAATATGTTTATGTAATATCGTAAATAGTCTGAAAAAAAAATTTTTTTAATTTATAAATTTGAATTTTTTATTGAAAATGTACTATATATATATATTTTAATTAAATAAAAAATATTTTCTTTTAATTTTCTATATAAATTGCAAAAATTTTGAATACATCGATAAATCTTTTTTTTGTTCAAATTTACTAATTCCTTTTAAACATAATATATAAATATTTACTATATATAAATATTCATGTTGAAAAACCATTTAACTCTTCAGCAAGTGTTATTTTTATTGATAAAAATTTTTTATAATTAAAAAATAAGTTTACAAGTAATACAGAAATCTTATACAACTGAAAATATTTTATAATATATAATAATAAAGAAAAATATTCTGTGCACTAAATAAAGATAAGAATTTTATATATCAATATCCGATAAATTCTTAAAGGTAGTAATTTTAAATATTTGTACTAATTAATAGTAGAGGAAACTGTTCTATAGGTACAATATCAATAGGTAAAATAAGATATATTAATTCAGATGATTAAAATTTTACTTTTAAAATAGAATTTAATATTTTAAATACAAGTACATCTTTTTAAGCTGTAGTATTTATTATAATTTACTAACAATATAAATTTTCTACATATCGATCAAATCTCCATCTAGTAATTGATATCATTTTTAAGCACTGAAATAGATAGTATTTCAAATTCTAAATTAAAATATAATTATAACGATATTTACAATAACTAAACTCAACTGATTATAATTCATTTCGTACATTTAACTTTCTTTAATATCATCTTAATTCACACAACAAATATCAATTTTGATAAAATTAAATTCATAATAAATTAATTATTAATTTTGCTCTTATAATAAAAATATATAAAATCTGTTTTAATTTTTAGTAATTTTCTTCATTAAAACATAAATAAATCCATTAATAAAATATAGATTATAACAGAAGCTAATTGGATATAACAGAGCTAATTTCGAGGAACATATTAAAAACAAAATTCTTCGAATGAAAATTATAAGTTAATTTGTTGTAAAGCAAAAATTTGAATTATATTAAATATTATTACATTTTTTATTATTATACATCAAATATTTTAAAATTATTCTAATTCCTTGATCTTTATCACATATATTTACATATATAATAGTGGTTTAAATTTTTCATGATTCATTTATATTTTGTTAAAAATTAATCAAACTACGATAATATAGTTTTATTGCCAATAAAATGAAATATAATAATAGATGATTGCTTAAATTAAGCAACAGCCTTTTTGAGTTTCGACAACTTTTATAATCAACGTTTTTTAAAACTTCAATCTCCTCGATATATTATGACTCTCGACCTATTCGAGACACTTTATATAAAAATTGCATAAAGGAAATTCCAATTATTAAATTTTTCATTTTCATATGAAAAATACGTTTTTAGATGAAAAAAAAAATTAAAAATTAAATGATTGATTTTTTAATATAAATTGAGAATACTAATGAAACGCGTTTTTGTTTACAAAATATGAATATAAGGCTAAAACATTATGCATCATTGTATCAAAAAAATAATTTATATACTAACCCAACAATCTTCATAAAATTAAATCTAAATTCTATTTATAATTATCTCCGTTTATACAATAAATTTAAAAAGTGTTCATTCATACGATGAAATATAAAATTCGAAGAAAATCGAAAATAGAAAAAAGTGACATATCCCTATTTGTGATTTCAATCAGATATTTTTAAAAGAAAAAAAGACAATTAAAAAAAAATTACAGTTAGATTTGAACACCTCTTAGTCGGAGATAATGAATTAGTTTGTCTAACTCGAGATTATTTCATTCACGTAAATTCATGCACGATCTCTTGTGTATGTACGTGCAGTGACTATAGGAGTTTTGAGCGGTCTACGCACTCTAATCGACTATCCACTTTAACAGTATATAGGCTCTAAAGTATATCAGAGAAGACTCGTTACTCTGAGAGTTTTGCACGTGAAGTGAGAGATTTGAAGAGGTACACCTCGTTGCATTAGCTTTGAAATTCACAGGCATTTGGTCTTATACTTAACACTCCCTCTGGTCAAGTAAGTCTCATTGGTAGCAGAATGAATATATGTAAACTGATATCAGTCGTTTGCATCTGTGCAATAATTTTGGTAATAATACGTTCGCTTAATCAATGGAATATATTCGACTTCAAGTAATATTATTCGCAGATTGATATTTAATTTCCAGCTATATATATTAAACTCTTATGCATCCTTATGTATATATTCGAAAAACAATTTCATCTATGTCAAGCTTTGTTTTTAAAATTTTTTTATCTGTAATTGAAAAAAAATTTACATTATCCATTTAAAAAATATAAATTTGTTATAATAAATTTAAGTATATTTCTAAAATTCGCAAAATATTATTTTATATTACGAGTGACAATTCATTTATTATCTTACTTAATTAAATGTTAAGGATCGTTTTCTGAAGTACATGTAATATAATCCGTATAACAATTTTGTGAAATAAAATCAATTTTGTATTTTAAGTATATAAAATTATTTTTTGATACATTTTCTGCAATAATTGTGTAAATCTTATCAATAACTAGAGATTCAAAACAGATTCATTACTTTGATAAATAAAAGTATTTTTTTATAAAATGAAGATGTTATATTTTATATATCTTAAATTTATATCGTTTTAATGTTTTTTTTAATAAATATGTATAAGATATTGATAAATTTATCTTTAATGTATAATTACATTTTAATTAAATTTTAATTAAGATTTATTATTATTTATTTCATTGTAAAATAATTTTATAATTAGAATATATTTAACAAAACTCCTTAAGTATTTTATTAACCTTTTTTATTTTAAGTAATTAAATCATAAGCAAATAGTAGAATTTCCGTTTATATAAAATTACAGCATGTAACACTTAAAACTGAGTTTTATATATATTACAATGTTTTCATATTTAAAATAAACCTTTAAAGAATTTAATTATTTAATAAATTTAAACTTTAAATAAAACAGTTTTATGTTTAATATTTAATTTATAAATATAATAATATACTATGAATACTTTATTAAAAAATTTGAAAACCTTATTTAAAATTTATTATATTTTTAAAATTATTGAACTTTGAAGAAATAAAATAATTGAGAATATATAAAAATATATTTGACTACATTTTTATATTTCTTACAATTAAATAAAAATAAAGTATTAAATAATCATAAAAAATACTTGTAATTTATTTGAGGATCAAGATATAGAAAGTCATTTGATAAATCTATTTTTATTTAACACATTTAAATATGATTAATATAATTATAGATGAACTAATATACCGATTCAAAATACCTTCCTTATTTCACATTTCATTACGAAATACAAAAAGACAAATATGATTGCAATTATCAATATTTATTGAATATATTTAAAGTATAATCATATTTTTAGAGAAAATTAAAATACCTCATAATTAAAGTTATAAATTTTCTATTCAATGATTTTCGAATACTTTATTCATATATTTAATATATTTAGTATATACAAAAGAGAGTTCTATTATATTTCAATTTTTATTTATGTAATTATTTCCTTATTTTTTTTACAAAAATTTTAATTAATATCATTATTTAATTTAAAAAGTAAAATAAAAGTAGAAGCAACTTGATTAACTAATAAAACTTTTATAAATGAGTTATTTTAAAACTTGTAATCTCTGTTTTAATTATATGCTTAATTTTTAAGAATAAATTTTCTAAATAAAAAACATATTTATACAACACAATATAAACACAAAATAAAAGAAAGATACGTCAATAGCCAGAAAAAAGCTTCTTAAAAAATACGTTTTGCTTGTGTAGCTTTTTTGATACAAACGAAAATATTTGTCTACGTTGCAACAAAAGCTTATTAGAAAATAAAATAGTGTTACTTTTTATGAAATTATTGAATACAATATTATTAATTACAAGGTTTCCTTTTATCAATTGACAAAGTATATATATATATAATTCTTATTGTTTTAAAATTAAATATGTAGCATTGTATTCTAATAGAAATAATTTCAATCGAATTCTTTGAAATCTGAAAATCAATGTTCAGTTTATTTCGATTAATTTTATGTTTCCAAATCGCAAATATCTTATTTAACTAAAGACAATAACTTGAAAATTATGATAATGTAAATTATAACCTGAAAAGAATAAATTTTTTAAAGTAGATTTTTTATTCTAATTATTTATTTACAAGTTTATAAATATAATTAAAAAGTTTTTGTATACGCTCTAGAAAATATTAAAATTTTCGTTAAAATTTTTGTAATAAAATAGTGTAACACAAATTAGTAATAGTTTTCTGAAATTAAATTTTTAACATGCTTTCATTCAGTCAATAATACTTTAAAATAAACATCACAAGGGAATTATATGCATATTATTGTACAGCATATTATCGTTAATGATTCTAGAAGAGTTATCTAATATTACTATATTATCTTATTATCATTATATATATTAAAACAACTTTTTTTTACACACTTAAAATCTAATTTGAAGTTTGAGTGAATAAATAAATTGTTTAATATTTAGTATTAACCAAATCATATCCTATTAGTAAGAATTTCAACATGAATGCAAGCGTGAACAAAAAGTAACTTAAAATGAAAGTGGGCAATCTTAAGTAGCAACTAAGTCCAAGAAGAACTTGGAAGTGGAACTTACAGTATAGAATGATCTGTAGTAGCAATTTAAAAGCACGAGCGCTGAGTGAATGGATTGAAATCTGTATCTTCAAATCATACTTGAATTTCGAAATTGTATAAAAAAAGACGGGTAACAGATTTTTTCAAAAATTAAAAGATTCCTCCATGCAATTAATTATTTTTTAAAGTAATTTGCACAGATAATAAGCTTTTGAAGTTAGTTTTCTCTGAATTGATGTTGGATATGGATTATTTACAGTATATTAACGCTGAAAATTAAAAAAAAATATTTAAAGAAAAAGATGAAAATTACTATCTTATAGATGATATAACATTTCCGAATAAAAACCTTAAAATAATTGGTGAGATAATATATAGTCGCGACAGCTTAAATATCGAAATAACCTACCTAGACTGTTAAAAATAATTTAATTAATACTAGAGGTAACAGATTACGTGTATCAAATATATAACGAATATTGTGGTTATAAATAGAATTCGAATAATTGACATATATTGCCACTCATTTGATTTTCTAAAAACTTATCGCAGTCTTTATTTTTATTTCCTTAATTATTTTTCCAGATCATATTAATTATAATATATAACGATACTTTTTTTCCGTATAAATTACTTACTTATTCGTTTAATAATTTTCTTAGATCGTAAGTATTTTTAATAAAAATAAAAATATTCAGAATACTTAATTAAGTTAAAACTATTTTAAATATTTATTTTTAAAATCAAATTTAATACTCGAAATTATTCAAAGAAAATGATTTATTATCAATTCATCTTTATTTAAATTATGGATCTTCTTTGGATGTTTATGTATTATTTGTATAGTCGTAGATTCTTAAACTAAAATTCAAATGCCATAAATACAAATACTGACTCCCAAAAAAAAGAAATAAGAAAAATAGAGAACTAAATATATGCACATAACTAGATACACCTTTTACAGTATATGAAATAAGATACAAAATAACAGAGTAGTATCAGAAACTACTCGGTTATCACTTTCCATATTTCGAGTGTCATAACCAACAATTTTGCTTAAGAAGTATGCATGCAGTCAATGTGCAACAGTGTATATCCCATCAAAATGTTGATCGAATACTCGAAAGTTGCCACCGATGACTCGATAAACATACTCGTGTACACACACACGTACGTGATTATATGCCCACACATTACATAGATGTACGTGCCCCTACCTCGTGCCTCTTCTTCTATTTTTATACTATGCACATGCTTTATATATACTCGAAGTCTCGAGACTACCAGATACCTGAGAACTCAAGAAGAGAGAGATTGAAAGAGACAAATCGAGAAGTGAGGCAGGAGAGTTGAGACTCTTTGCAGCAAGCTTTTGTGGGTAAAGGCACTTGTGAAAGCTAAAGAAGATTCAACACTTCTCCCTCTCTCTCCCTCTTCTATATTTTCCTATTTCACTCCTCTCCTCTTTATTTACTAGTTTTTCAACAATGCTTATTTAATCTTTCTTTTGTTTCTCTAGCCCTCTCATCTAGGTTAGTGACTCGTTTTTATACTTAGTGATTCAAGATTTTACCGATTATATTTGTTCTTCCTGCAGTTACGTTTCATGGTTAAAACTTGATTTTCGATTATATTTTTCTTTATAAATTTATAAATTATAAATTTGAATATTCAGAAATATCTTTTCAGATACACTATCGATTCTAATTCCATAAATGCATATTAATATAAAAAAGCATTATTTCATACAGTATTTAATATCTCATATTCGTTAAGTAGGTTCACTTAAAATAAAACTCCAAATTCAAATTCATGATAATTTTTTTGTAAAAAAAATCTATTGTTAAACAATTAATAACAAAAATATTATTTTTGATATTATAAATTGGAAAAATAATTTTTTTATTTTGTTTAAATATTTTATTAAAATACATTATCTAAAGTTGAAATAAATCATGAATGAATCTTAAAATAACACATTATTCAACTATAAATATTTTACTTTCATAAAGATTTATATAACAGTATACTTATGAAATGGCATTATTTATTAAATTATGTTATGTATTAAATTTATAATTATGAAAATAAAAAATTAAACTATTAATCACGTAACAAGACTGTAGGCTCTAAAAAAATTTTCTGCTTTAACTACTGATATATTTTAATTTATGGTTCTCGCGTTATATAATATTTTAAACTGAGTATATTTTATTTAGTGCTACACATTAAACATATAATAATTCGAGATACTACATAATGATTTAATCTTTCAGTATGCAATTTTATCTTATATTTATTTCTGTATAACATTTATTTAATATTTTCTGAATAATATATTTAAATATTTTTAATTTATTACGAAAACAAAACAAAATCCATTTTTCATGTAAAATAAAGTACTTATATTATTCATTATATTATTTTTTATATTATTATCTTATTTTATTTTAATATTTCTAAATATGTAATTAGATTTTTATTCAAAGTATTCTTTTTTCATTCAAAATGCTTATATTTTAAATATAATTTTAGAATAACAAGCCTCTATAAATATATTCTCAACTGCAGTAATAATTATTATAATGAAATACAGTTCCGTATTTTATTATTTAATATAACAGGTATATTGTCAAAACAAAGATGATCACACATAAGAGATTGAATGTGCAGCACATATATTAAATTTTTAGCAATCAGTAATATACGTAAAACTGAGGCTAGTATAGTTTGTTACTATCGAATAAAAACGGGAACGGAACACGCAACGCGTCAAAAACGAATCACGTGTCGGGTTTGCCAGTCGATCCTGTGCTGGCTGACTAAACGCATAGCTAAACCGCTTGCGAGTAGTTTGAACCTAATTTGTGGTCGACACTTTCCGAGCTCCAAGAAACTGTTGAATTTCCGAGAAAATGACGTCTACTTGCATTAGATTAATTGAAATCACTTGCCACGGATGAGGTAAACTTTATATACGATTATGATATTACAAAACAGAATGAAAATAGAAATGAGGGGACAATAATTTGTCACGGATACCTTAATTAATCTTAAAAGGGGACGTGGGCTTTGAAACTTCGTTGATTGTCAAATGATAGATACACTACAATTTTGGTTATAAATTCAGAAAATTCGAGATAACATTTTAAGATAAATATATATACTTTAATAATTTGGTATATTATCTCTCGTTTCTTACTTGAACAATATCTAGATGAGTAACAATAATAAACCAATGTATAAAATACCTATAATAAGAAAAAATCAAAGAAAAGGTTTTTCTTTATGATAATTACAAAATAGTAAAATCGTTTACAGTATAATAATGTTTAATAGAAAATTAACTAGAAATACAAAATAGAAAACTTAGTAATTAATTTCTAAGTATTCAAAACAAACATAATTTTATTAGACTTTAATTCAATATTCTCTTTAGCGCTTTCATTTTAAAATAAAAAATAGAAAACAATTTATATATAATATATTATCATAAAATACTAGAATTTGTATTACTTTATATTTGTATTAATTTTTTTAAAATAAATTATAAAATCCATGTTCATAAATGAGTTTTAATAATTTCAATGTCCCTTAATTTAGCTTATCGCACTTAGACATGAAAGGAGTACTTATCAAGAAATCTCCTTTACGAGCCGTAAATGAATACATCGCTTGGAAGAGCTTTCTTTTGACAAACGGTCCTTCACATTGCCCCTTTCCCGACTTTTTGAAACATGCATAACTAAGAAGAAAGGAGTTGTTCTGAAAATGGAATTGGAAGTCTGTTTTACCATAGTATTCGAAAATTTCGAAATTCCGACTTCGCAATGGATAATTTGTTCGACAGCAACTCTGTTGGAAATTAGAATACACTAAAATTTTTCGATTTTCTAATAAAAAAAATTCTGTACCAATTACAGAGTTAAAAAAACAAAGTGAATGAAGAATCTTGAGAATTAAGAGAATCGCGAGTATAGAGAGAATAGAAAGGAAGAGAGAAAGATAAAGTAGAAATGCCATTTATCTTCTTTTTTGTTATGACAATGATTGAATAACAATTGAAAAATAAGTATGTACTGCACGACAGCCTTTTTTAGTTTTTCATCAACTAAATCATACATATCTATTCTTAATACATCTATTTAATTTTTCTTCCTTATTAAAAGCTTAATGTTTTTATTAAAGATTTTTCACCATATCTGTAATTTTTCTATTGGAATTGCATTCAATGTACATGCAATATTTTATTAACGATTCATATCTTAAAATCAATAATAGTTTTTGTGAAGTTCGATTATAATAAATTTTCTTACATGAAAATTTCAAGCATTCTGTTTTCTAATATAATATGAAGACAAAATAATTAGAGATATGTATAATAAATCAATCATTGTATTTCATAAAATTATATGAAAGATTTTACCTGTATAATCTCAGATTAAATAAATAGCGCTTGATAGGGTAATTAAATCTTATTTTTTACATTCGAATTTAATAAGTAATACCCATAACTAATAGTTGAATTGTATTTTTTAGAGGTTTAATTAATTATTAATTTTAATTAATATTTGAAATTTTTATTATTCTTCTATTTTTTTACATTTATAATTAAGAATTCAATATATGATATTAAGAAAGTTGATTAAATATTTATACATTATATTTATAAATATTTTTGAAATCACATTAAAAGCTGAGACTTGAAGCAATTTATACTGTATAATATATTTATAAAAATATAAATATATTGTTTTAGAAAATATTATGGATTATTTCAATTAGAAAATATAATAATATTATAATATACTATAAAAAAAGAATTAAATAGAATAAATTTCGTTTAGAATAAATCATGACTAAAAGAATATAAATATTACATAAAAATAAAAAAAATTTGAGTATTATTCAATATTAATAAATAAAGACTTTTTTATTAAATTGAAGAAAAATAGACTTATTTAATTTTTATGGCATATTTATTTATTATTTAATTTATTTATTTAATTTACGTATTTGATTGAACGTATTTATCATTGAATTAAATTATTAAAATAATTAAAATTTTTATTTTTTTAAAATGTATCAGAAAATAAATATGCCATATAAATATCAGAAATATAAGTCATGGATTATTATAAACTATTTTTAACAGCGTTTCTTTAAATTCCTAACAGAACATTAAAAACGTGTATTTCAAAAATATCTGAAGGATGTCAAATGTATCTAACCTGAGGTCATACTACTTTTCTTTTTCTATTGTGCGCTCGTAGTTTTTCATCTAACTTTATACTATTCTATTTCTAGTATTTATTTTTAATTGGTCTTATATATATACTTACAATAAAAAACATAGAAATGAATAGAAATAGGAACAAAAGGCAAGAAATTAGTGAAATAAAAAAAAAGAAATAATTAGTATTATTCGAATAAAGAAAACAACAAAAAATGCAATTTTTTATATTTCTCTCTCTCCCTCTTTCTCTCTCACCATAATTCGTCTTGAACTCAAATTTTGACCCAATGAATCGCAAAACCTTCTTTCGTTCTTCATCGGCACGTCTTCACTTTATCCTTCATAACGTAAAGAATAAACCAATATACGTGAATGAAACCATCCATGTCAGAACCAGGAATAAATGCTTTATGATATACCACTTTCTCGGGATAAGGAGCAATCGTTTAAGGAGAGGCTTCTTAGGGCGCTAAGGACGACAGTTTCGTTGTTCCCTTTCGTCAAAGTACTACCAGAACACTTTGTGAAATTGAGGTCACCTTACATCTAAAATTCCAAATTATGTTATAAACGATAATATTATTACATATAATTTTTAATGTAAATTAGATATTTTTATATTTTTACATCTGAAATACATTTAATGTTTTGAAATGATAAAAATTAATATTATTAAAATGGTTTTTTCTAGAGACATATTATGAAAAATGTAAATATATTTTTATTTCGAATTTTTTAGAGTTTCTTATGTTTTTTGCATAAAATTGAATTGAATTATATTTAATTAATGTTTATAAATTTTGTTGCACACAATCACTTTATAAGCAAATAGTTCAATATTATAACATAATAAGAGAATATATACTATAATAGGTCACACATTATTAGGAATACAATTGAATTAAATAATAATCGATATTTTTAATGAATCTTAGAATATAAAAATAAATATATTGCCATGATAATAGTATACTCCTATCATATTAAATATATTGATTGAAACGTCATCTATAAATATTTAAATCAAATAACATATCAGAATAAATATAATTTAAAAGTTACAATTTTAAATAAATATAGTATTTCGGATATATCATAACTCTGAAAATAATTCATTCTACTAATTTAAAAATAATATGCGCATTCTTAAATAAAATTCAAAATATATTAATAAATGAGTGCGTGTGTATGTTTGTTACTATTTCAATATATTCCTAAAAGAACATTATAATTAATATTCAATAAATACATTAGATTTTAGTCACAAATACATATGTGTACATATATATATATTTTAATATAAATTGAATCGATTATGCTTTCTCGTTTTCTCAAATGCTTTGTTCTTTTATGAAAATATTTCCACCTTTAGCCTTTTACTTGAATTCACGTTTTAAAAATCAGCTATACAAGAATATAGTTTTAAATCGATATTTAGTAAGATAAAATATCTTATTTGCATCATGATTGTTTATTTTTATCATTTTATCATTTCTCTCTGTTTATTTTTCATAGTCGATCCCTTTTCAATGGCTTATATTGTATCTACCTTTCATTTATTTCTCCCTCTCTCTCTTTTTCTCTTTTTTTATTTCATTCTCTTACCAACTTTATATGTCATTCTTTATCTTCTAATTTCTCCTATACTTAATCAACTCAATTTCCTGCGTATTGTCATTTATTTTACTCTTATTCTCACACATTTTTATTTCAGTCAGTTCCTCACTTCTTAAGTTTCCCATATGCTTGTCATTGATGTTTAATTTAACGGATACTCAGTAATAATTTGGCTTGTTCTCGTAATGTCCTTTATGACTCAGAAATATCTTACGTATTTTCATGAAGTTGCGAGGGTTAGTATATCTTGCTTACAAGGGTAACAGAAATGTAGGCATATTTTACTATTCATTCGCAGACTGTAATAAGTAGCAAGGGAAAATTTGTGCTTTGGTTTATTACACACTACAAACAAAAAATATATATACATCGAAAGAAAATTAGATTATATTTAAAATAAAATATATTGTTATTTATTTGTATTCATCAGTTAGATTAAAATTATAAGAATATAAAATGAAAGAATGTAATTATCTGATTTATCCATAAGAAATTAATTATGGAAAATTATTGGCATCCTTGTAAATGTAATTGACTTTATATAATAAATGATTAATTATTATTAAATTAATTCTGTAAATCTAAATATACTGTTTTAGTTGAAAATTGGTTTTTTAATTAATATAAAACAATCTTAATTTATATTTCATAGACTAGTAAGGTAATTGCATTATAATTTTAAAATATTTGTATATTTCAATAAAAATATGTGGATAAAAATTTTATATAATGAACATTAATAAGAAAAACATCTATAATAATTATTCTACAAAATAATTCAATTTCAATATTTTCGAGAACTTCATCGAAGTATAATGTATTATTATCGATTTGAATATTATAAATTAAAAAATTAATAGTTAAGTTTAAACCTACAAACAATCTAATACAAACACATTTTAACTTAAATAAAGTTGGATATAATTAAATGAAAAAGAAATTTATATTGTTGAGAACAAAAAATAGATTAAGATAATTACATAAGAAGTTTTAGATTAAAAAAAAATTATAAAACATGCGCTGAAAACTGATAAAATAAAATAACTTTATTTTATTTATAAGACTTTCCATTTTTTAACTATTATATGATTGAACTTAATGTACATTTACTTCTTCATTTGAAGAGAATAGACTCCGAATATTTGCTCAATACAGTTTTTCATAATATTAGTTCAAAACTTAATATTTATTACGTTATTTATTATTCTATACAGTGTGCAATGTTATTATAATATTATTATACAAGTTATAATATTATTATACATGCAATATTATTATTATACAAGTTTCTCTTCTCTCTCTGTCCTTTCGCTCTACTTTGTTATTTCTTAATATCTTAATAACTACTAATTCTTTTTAAACATTTTTTCTAAAACAGAGATTCTTGCATTCGCAGAAAAATATTCTATCAAATGTATGTTAAAGTAAGTATAACATATAAAGGCATTTATTTTATGAATGAATGATTTAAAATAAACTATTACAATAATAACGAGTGACCACTTTCAAGTATCACATTTTACATGAATAGGAAAAAAGAATAGATGTATAACTACAGTAGAGAAGAAAATAATTATGCAGAAAAATAATTGTGCTCTTATTGATCATAAGCAATCTATTATTTTAAAGGAAGATTAATAAAGAAATATAAATCTCAGAATTCAGTTTATAATTGATTAAATTATATATTTAAATTTACAGAAAAGAAAAACTTTTCTATTTAATTTTTGATGTGTAAGTACGACTAATTTCAAAGTATGAAGCATTTTCAATTCCACCATTCCTTTAGACTTTGTAATCTCACTTATCTAAAATCATAAGCAAGTCTTTAATTAACTTAAGTTTAATATTAAGTACGATCAATTAATAAAGATAATAACGCTATTATTATTATAATATGTATAATAATTTATTATTTAAAATGAAATGAATTAAAAAAATTATTTAGAAATATATACATCGCAGATAAATAGAAAAATATTATCTAAACAATTAAAAGCTATTTACGTCTGATTAGAAAAACCTGTATTAATACAGGTTATATTATCATATTATATCATACAGTTTCATCAATTTCAATAATCAATTAATCGATAACTCATTATTCCTTACTAGTTCACGAAAGTATAATAATGAAACTATTGAACAAATGACATAATCGATTCAAATTTTAATATGATTATTCATCTAGAACTATACTTTTATTGTCATATATATTATAATGTTTAATTTATGTTTATTATTCAATTATTTTTTCGATTTATTATCAAATTTAATTAAACTATTAATGTTCAGTATACATAAATTTTGAACTAATTATTACGTGCGGTTACAATTTTTTGTACGTAATATATAAGATTATAATAATTTATAATTAAATGTAATGTAACTTAAAATATAAAGCTATCGTTAAATTTAAAATTTTTTATTATATATATTGATAGATTTTATGAGAATTTAATAGCATGAATAATGTAAAATTTTCTTACATTAAGTTCTTTTTAAGCTTCTACTTTAACTATAACAATAAATAAGATGATCATCCTAATTCAATGTAATATTTCTAAAACTTGAATGTATTTGATTATGTTATTTTTAATAATTGCAATCATAAATAATTAAACAAAATTAGCGAAGCTTACATTTTGATTATAATTCAAAAGAAAATAATTTTTTTTTAAATAAATTTTTAAATATACTGAAATAAAAAATTTTTTATTATAAAATACAATTAATATTTTTCTTTACCATATTTTATATTTTCACTTTCATTTATTTTTATATACATTATAAATGAGCTATTATACTAAATATATATTTTTAATGCATAATATAGTCACACACTCACACACATACTGTTACGAGAGTAGCTCAAGACATCATTTTGGGATGCCAGATGTTGTTGTCATATGTTAGACAAGGCGATAACAGAGATGAAGTAGAAATGTATTTACATAAACTAGACAAAGAGAAGACAGTTCTGTTAAGTATGACAGAATATATTCCCGAACGTCAATATTTTCAGCAAATTTACAATTTGAAAAAATGCAAGGATGCGTACGGAAAAAAACTCAAACGGTTCGAGTGAAATGTGGGAAAGACGGGAACTGACAGTGAGAGGAAAAAAACAAGGAAGCTAGAGAAAGAAAGATTGACAGATATAAAGAAATGAAAAGATAAAATAAGGAAAAAGGGAAGGTAGATCGTCCGCCTATACAGGAGTCTTCAAATAGGAATTGCGTGTGTAATTGCATTTGGTGTAAACGTAGATTTTTCTACTTATACTTTATACGAGTCTTTCATGACGCGATTTCTCGACTCCAAGTATTATAGTGTACACGTATTTGTTTATTTAATAGATTATATATTTATCGTTGGTCTTTGTTTTATGAGTTCGTTATTTATCAAGCTACTCCCTGTCTTTCTAATTCCATCTAATAATTTCTGAATCTCAAGGAGTCCGACCGAGTTTACTCCGATTATCGTAATAAGGAACCTTGAAAAATTGCCGTTAAGATATATTTATAATGTATTTAACATATATTTAATAAATTATTATTTCAATTTATAAAAATATATTCTAAAATTATTCGATAATAAATTAATTATAAAGTAAAGCAATATTGTAGTAATTTGATTATTATAAATTAAGGAACGTGTAAGGTATCTATTCTATATGTACATTTTAAATTAAAAATTCCTTATCTCCAGTACTATATAGATTTTGTTAAAGAATAGATAAATTTAAAAATATTAACAGAAATAGCATAAAAATTAAATTAATACTTACTATTAATTAAAAATGCGTTATACGTTACAATTTTTTGCTAGCATAATACCAATGCCCAAATTTTACATAAGAGTTATCTATAATTAAATGAAATTTCAAATATATGAGCAAAGATTCTTGAAATCACTAAATTGTAGATAATTTCATTATTAAAAAAAATTTTCAAATATTTATGATTCTTCTTATGTATTTAAAATATTAGTGATTTTCTTATTTCATTTTTATCGAATCCAAAAACAATTAATCTTAATAAGTAATATTAATTTTACTTCTGTAATCTTATTTTATTAATATTTTAAAACTAATATTTCTACCTCCGTTTTATTTGTCTTAATAAATAAAAAATAAAAAAATTCAAAACAATAATAGCAACAAATTTTGAAAATATGTAGATATTTGATTATTAGGTCATAAAAACGGTAGATATTTTAATAGAATAAGAGATCGAAGAGTCTCGTTTATTTTTGACCGCTAATATCTTACTGTATTACTTGCTCTTGAATTCCATATCAATAGATAATATAAATTTTATACACGTTTACAAGCACATATAATCTATATTATAAAAATAGCAGTTCTTTTATATATTCATTAAAAGAATGTATTTAATGTATCTTTTGCTCTACTTATCCTTCTTTAATATCATTTTTATGCATTATTTTACGTTTTTCTGTTCTTACGCACATTCTGATATATGTACTTTAATCTCTTACCTCCTTTTCTTCTATTTAATATAATTCAAATATACTCTGCCGAGAATAAAATTTCAAAAAATGTCTCTTTACAATTAGTGTGTGATAATACAAGATAAATTATAATAAATCAAAATTTGTTAGTGATAGTTCGTTATCCATAACTGCATAAGCAAAAACTAAATTACAAAAAATTATCTAAAAAATGATACCATCATTTTCTTTCTAAATATAAAGTACTATAACCAGCTGTTATTACTATAAAAAATAATATTCTGTAAATATTTATTTCAATTAATTTGAAAAATTAATTATAATATTAAAGATGAATGATGTATACTTTTATTTTAAAAGAATATAAAGAGATTAATTAATATTATAAATCAAAAATCAAAAAATTAAATTCTTTATTCAAATAATTTAATATATAAAGCACAAGCAAGAATTTTACATTAATTTATCGACTAAAATATGTTAAATTACTTCATGGAATGGCTACTTTTGAAAGTTTTTAATTTCACTATATTTTACATAAACTTTAACATTTAATTACAGACTGGTATATTATCAAATCGTAAATGAATAGAATTACTGTTACTATGCTTATTTAATTTTTTGTTAATTTATGTATTTATCATATAATTCATACATCCTAAATTTGTTAAAATTATATATATATACATATATATAACATTCAATCATATATCTATAACATTGTATTTTTAAAATACATCTACATTTAAAATATATTCCATGTAACATATAATATTCAGTTTATCTTTCGTCGTTCGACAAAAAAATGTAAAAATTCATGCATTAGTTCTTGCATAAATAGGTCTACACGAATGTTTTTTTCTTCACGCGCATAAACCAACTAAGATCTCCATATTCAACGTACACTGTACGTATACGCTCTCACAGGAATATTACAGGGGTAACTGCTGCCCAGGTAATCGATAGTTGCAACGTGAGTCGAGTATAATTCGATGATGCCTCGATAACAACAGACCCCTAACATATGCTTTTCAGGAAGCAAAACCACAATAAGCCAGTAATGTTTAGGTGCAAAAGCATTTAAAGGTACTTAAAACTTTTCTAACTTATAATTTCCTCTTAATAATAAAACTAAACTGCGTTAATTCGAAGTATGATATGAATAAAGAAATCTAATATCTCGCCTTTGAAAATGTTTCATAAAATGTTTGGTATATTATTTGTGCGATACCATTTTAAGTGTTGCTACTCACCGCACATAAAATATTCTTGACGTGAATTATTCGATATTATTGTAATATAAAAAATATATAGAAGAATGTATATATAAAAATATACGTTTTTACCAGAAGATAGAAAATGGTGTTACATAAGAAGAAAAATGGTTTATCGTTAATTCGCAAGAAAAAAGATTCCAAGAGACATCAATACGTCATATTGCACTTGAATGCCTAGACGGTAGGATATATACGTGGAAGACAAGAGCGATACCTTCGGAATCGATTCGCGATGAAACAAAGGCGATGAAAAGCAACCAAGGACAAAGCGAGTAAAAAAAATAGATTCCGACAGAAATCTCAAGTCACTATGATGAATTAAAAAGTGAAGTATGTACTCCTTTGTATGTATATTTTTATATGAATTTTTTCAGATTTTTCTTTGTAAGTTACTATACTCTATATCATTAAATAGAAAATTTATGTAATTTAGGACTATATATTTATGAAAGTAAATAAAAATAGGCAAAATTTATTAAAATTTAATCTTTCATTTTCCTGAATAAAAATTACAAACTATAATTCATAAGTTTTCTATAAGAATATATTTATTAAATTTAACACTTATGATTAAATTAGAATACAAATATTTTTATTCTATATTTTCTCTTAATAAAATCTACAAAAATAAACAGTATTGAATTAAACATCGATATCAGTATTAGTAATTTATAGTCGATAAGTAAAAATATAAATTTATATAAATTTGAAATATAAATTATGAAATTATTTAATAAAATCAATTTTATTATTAGTTTTATGATTTTTATTTATTGATTAATTAATAAAAATGTGTATTTTCTAAATATAAATTAAATCTCGATTTAAATAAACTTAATTTTAATTATACTTAATGCCTAAAATCACGAGAGAGAAAAGAGACATAAATAGATAGATAGATAAAGAAAGAGAAAAAAAGAAATTAAAAAAGCAAATAAGTATATGTATATATAAATTTTACTAGTCCTTTACCTTTATCCTTTACTATACCAAGACTGTTTTTTAAGCTTTAAGATTGAACAAAGTAATATAGCAGTTTTGAAAATATTATGATTTTACTAGAATTGGGGTTGAATTTTAGGTACTTCAGTTACAAAAATTTTTAATCATTACCCCTTTATATCATATTGACATTATCAGAGTATTTTGATTAAAATATAAGAATATGATAAGGCGTTAAAAAATAAACATTAAACGATAAAATAAAAATGATAAACCTCGATTATATTTCTACGCTGTAATATACTTATATATTTATTAATAATCTATATATGTATGTATATTTATAACTTAAAAGAAATAAGAATGAAATTGTATTGTTAGAAGGTACTTCTTCGGTTATCTCTTTTTTCATATATATACTTACGTATTAATTATGCAAATCAAGCTTTTGTGTTTACATTAACAAAAAAGTTACACAAAAAATTCATTTTGCCATTTCAATATATAAGATATATGTGTACAAATGCATACATGTTCATTTGATGACCATTTTTACGTATGCCTTTGTGTAATACTATGTATTTTATACGTGTATGTAAGAGGATCTCTTATACGTTGTTTTTGTTTTCGAAAGTATAGAAAAAAATCGATTCCATTTTCTTCCTTATTCCAAATTCTCGCTAAATTTACCTACTTATCATCTAATCATTATTATTTCTCAATTCTCTGCTTGGTTAATTCAATTATTACAATTTATGTCATTCGCTATTTTCTTCTTCTTGATCTATATTTTTTTCTTTACTGATTTAACTCGATACATTTCATATATTAATTGTTTATTGTAATGATTATATCAAAATTTATTAAATTTTTTTCAGAAAAGAACAAAAGCATCAAGTTTACTTAAGTTGTACGATATTTTTGGCATTATGTTATTTATTAAAATGAAATTAGTTAACCTTTCGTTATTGATCATTTTCTCTATATTTATATATATATATATATATATATATATATATATATATATATATATATATTTAGTATATTAAGATACATTCGAAATAGATACTTATAATATATTTAATTTTTTTAAATTATTAAAAATATTTAATAATTTAATAAAATCAAAAAGTAATGAAATTAGTAATAGTGAGAACAGAAACAAAAAAACTCTAAAATTCGAATAGGCCAACTTTGTACTAATTTTTAAATTAAAAAAAAATCTTGATTAAAAATTATTAAATGTTCATTTACGCAAAAAATTTTTAAAACAATTTTAAAAATGTATAATGTTTTTATGTAAGAACATAAATGCGTATATATATATACATATAAATAAAAATTCTTTTTTATTACTCTCTCTCTTTTTTTCTAATTCGCACTCTCCTTCTTTCTCTCATTGGCTCTCTTTTTTTTATTGTCTTGGAAGTCTCGTACAATTCTACAATCCGCATATAGCAGCGCCTTTGTCGTCTGACAATTGGTCGCCTCCAGGAATAATTTATCGGCTGAGCTCACCCTACCGTCGATTCGAAGAATTCATCGTTCTTTATCTCTCAGATATTTTCAAATCATAGTGGTCTGGATCTCAAAACGAAAGAATTATATTTTTAGTCCCTTCAAGGGGCTAACTGAAAAAATCTAGAACCTTACACGACTAAATCTTTCTATCAGACTAACTAATTTTATTTTCGCTTTTTTCTCCTTTTTCCTTTTTTAATATTTACAGCATATATTTAAAATGTATTAATATGATTCTTTTATCATAGCACATGATTGTATCGAGACATTTTCTATTTTTAAAACCGTCATCTAATGAAATAGTGACTTTTTATATAACTGTACGTAACTATAAACCACCGTATATGAATTATGTATGTACAGGACTGCTTGTGGACGTACAGGACTGCTTGTGGACAGATATGATTATACATGGTTAATTCAAATAACGTATACTGATATAGAAGAGACGATTCGATATAAACGATCTGAGTACATAGTAGATAATCTCTATTATTTATCCAATAGTTTAACCAAATCGATAAAAATATTTTATCCAAATTATTATTTAAAAGGAACTCTAGAAATATGCAAGATCATACTATAGCATGTAATAGAGACAATGCAAACTATGATTTGAAAATTCAACATAAAGTACTTTAATAGGCAGAATAGTTATCCTAAAGTGTAGGTCTAGACTTAAGAATACAATAATTTGTATCGTAACATTATATCATATTTCATAATATAATTTTAGATATTCTAGATAAATTAAATTTTTTAAATCTTATAAAATATATCGATTATATTTTTTGTCCGACAAGAATTTTTTAAATATTTAAAAATCCATTTTGTATTATGTTACACCAATAAATGAATATATTTAAAGAATAATAAAAAATAAATATAAGCATATGCATATAAGAATAAATATAAATATATGTATATATAAGAATTCATTTATCAAATTATAGTTGTAATAAATACAATCGTAAATTATCATTGATGGGATAAATATATACGCATATTTAAATACAATTACTAATCGACAAATGCACTGTATTCCACATAATGATTAAAAACATAAAAAATCCTAGTCATTGAATTTTATGATTTTATAATATCTTATTAACTATTTTAACGTAAAATTAGATATTAGTTTGTATATTAAATAATTTATTGGATAATTATTTCTCGTATTTGAACATTAAATTTTTTAACAAAAATTAAAAATACAGAATACTTGTTAATACTGGGTATGTCTCTTAAATGAATTCTGCACAAAATCGAAAAAACATGTATTCTTATGCAGATGAAATAATATACTTCTTTTAATGCATATTAAATAATAATAGTAAAAAATACAAAATTTTAATTAAATATTTTACCTACGCTTTTTAGAAATTTAAAAAAGCTAATTGGACATTTAAATCTAGTGAACATTTTTACATGACATTAATATCAAACTATTAATTATCACTTACATTATTGTTATTGAAATGAATTAGTTTTTGAATGATTATATGTTTGGATTTATATTTGAATGATAAAATATGTATTAAAAATGTATTAACTTCTGCTTATGTAATTTAATAACATTTTGAATTATTTGTACTATTTTTTTAAAAGAAAAGTTTTTTTATATCTACGTATTGCCTTGACTTCTTTTAAACTCCTTTTTATTTTTATAATGAATAAATCGTGTTTAAAAATAAAAATAAATATATTGTATTTGTTTATACTATAGTTTCAAATTATTACAGTATACATATTAGATTTGTTTTAAATCAATTAATATTTATATTTAATAAAATTATTTATTTTCATTTTTCTTGATTTAACAGTAAAAAAAATGAGTTGAAAGAATCTAAAATTAAATTTGATAATTCAGTGTTTAGACATATTTTCGTACGAATGTAATATTGAAATGACAAATATTTCCATAAATGTTTACTTTATTATAATCATTCTAGACAGATTATCAGTTTTCATATCTACAGTAAAAATCATTCTTATATAATAATATTTAAATGTTTCTGAATTTATAAATTATCTTTATAAACTATCTACAATAATCGTTTAAATAATATTTGAATTACATGTATACTCATTTTTCTAATAATCAAAATAAAATTTGATTCTATTCGTTTAATATTAATACTCTATATAAGAGACACTTAAAGAGATTAATAATATAGTATGACTTGTTTCCTATATATTTTTAAATATTCTATTATAACATTTATCATTAATAAAAAATTAAAATCTATAAGACTATATTATTCTAAAATATTATGAATATTATTAGTATAAAAAAAAATTTTAGTTCTTATTACAAATATAGAATATGAACTTTAACTTTATTTTAAAACTAAATATCAAGCTACGACAATTATTGTAATATTTCCATCAATATTGGTAACTTTTCCAATTATGCACGTACATTCTCTTGTACTAAATTTTCATTTATATACAATACAAGGCGAAAAAACATAAGAGAAAGGAAAATCCATTTTCAAAAACTTTAAAAAATGATATAGTATTAAATGATTTTAAGAACAATAATTTAAGACATAAATAAATATTAGGATAAATACGATTTTTATAATTAAAATCTTAAAATCATTTTCTTAAATAAATAAAAATTAGTTAAATAATAACATTTATAATTTATTATAATATATAATATTATATAATTTAAAAGCAGAAGAAGACTAAAATACTATAATTTTTAATACTTTAAAAGTATTTTATTATATTTATCATTTGAAATATTTTTATAATAGAAGCAATTAAAAAGAATATTATTAAATTGTATATATAAACTTTTTACAATACAGATTTTTATACAAATGAAAAATTTTTTTTATAAAAATGAAGAGTTTTTAGCCGGAAAATAAAAAATAAAAAAAACTTCAAACTGTTATTAATATCCTAAAATATGAACATTTAAAATAGTATTCTTAAAATTAAAAGAATAGTAACAACTTAAATTAATAAACATAATTATTTCGTAATAAATTTTATGTACTATAATAAAAGCTATTAATAAAGAAGATATATATATATATATAATTTGTTTATCTTTTATTTTATTGATTTTAACAATGACCAGAACCCAGCATGTATTCTCGAAAAATAGAATAGAGTAATCTGATTACTATAGTATTCACATAATGAAATCATATTTTCTGCAGATGCTCCAATAGTCGTATGTAACAGGGACAATTCTACTAACTTGTGATACAATAGACATGACATCATAGAAAATTCACGTTTACAAGCAAGAGAGAAGTATATTGTATAAGCAGAATCTCAGCAGATTTTAAACTAGATAAATGGACGTGGTTTTAAACTAAAATCCCAGTCAAATGTGCCTATGGACTTGAATTCTCGCAGTGATCGTAAATTTTACGTTTGAATGGAGAGCTCGAAATTAAGACTATAATTTTCGAAGTATTTTCTTACGATTACTTCTATGAAAATCTAACGTCGAAATATGCTGTATATACTATTCTAGTTGTAGAGAATTTGAATAATTATCATTATTTAAAAACTCGTTTTTGTATTCATTAAAACAAAAGTTCATTATTTGAATAAATAGATATATAATATTTTTAACACTCTATTGGTAAATATTAATTATCATATAATTTCCTATTTTATGTTCAAAGCAAATTTGTTATGCATATAAAAATAATATATTAATAATATGATACATTAATTTAATCTTATTTATTTTATTCAACTTAAATTTTTAAAATTTAGAAAATAATTTATCATAAATGTTAATACTAAAGACATTTTTTCAAAAATCAATAAATGAATCTATTAATTTTTAATATATAAAATTAAAGAAATTTCCATGAAATTAATTAAGTTTAAAGTATTAAGTACATTTGATTTCCATAAATATTTGAATATATCACTTCATTTATCTATTAAATATATTTATTTTGAGTAAATTGCTCTATGTATTAATCAGAATAATATACGAATTAAAAAGATACTTAAAACAGATATGAATATTGTAAATAATACTATCATTATATATTGCAGACCAATGTTTATATAACAATCAATCGAAATAATAAAAATCTTATTTATGAAAAAATGGGAAGAATATTATTTTTAAATTTTAATTAATTCTGATTACATCTTTTTTTATATTTAAATTGAATTTAGTGTCGCAGTAATCCAATATACGTAATTAACTTTCGTATTTGTAATTGAAGCTTTCATTAACTTAGTTATCCTACCTTTCACGTGAACTCGTTACTTTATTGAATGTATAAAAATATATAAATTATAAAATAAATTTTATCCAACTTGTTATAATCCAAATGCATTTAATTCTTAAATTTCTAAATTTCTTTTGTAGATCAAAACATATACGTAAAACCTCGATGCAGCTACAGCAGAAATAATGTCAGGAATATAAATATAAATTGCTAAGATTCGAAATTCATTAATATTTATTGTCGATCTTGATTATTATCTAAACATAACTTCAGCAATCATGTTTTTAATAGTATAACTCATTTTTATCTAAATTTATGTAAAATACAAAAGCTAATCAAAATAAAATGGTACAAAAATGATAATTAAGTACACTGTATAAACAAAATATAAATAATTAATCATTTATATATCTAATCAATTAAGATATGAAGTTTAATTAAATTGTTGAAAATAAAATGGTATATAAAATTTTTACTGAAAAAAACTCCATTAAATATAGATTATTTTGATTCTCTTATTTTCAATAATATAATAATGAATACGTCTTAACAATATTTAATTTTTAAACATATTTGATAAATTAATGGAATTGTGTAAATTAAGTGTGAGTAAATTTAAAAATTATTTAAAAATTTCAAAAATACATTTCATGAAATAAATAATATTTTAAAGACATTTTATAAAATTATAACGTAATAATAAAGTAATGAATAATAAATCATTTTGAAGTATAATTTACAGAATTATCAATCCACAATTAAAGTTAATTTAATATTAACGTAAAACTTACGTTATTAAGAAATACAAACTGTTATTGCTCTAAATTATCTAATACAGAAAAGAGTATTATAATTAAATTAATGTAAATTTCAAATATACAAACTTGTATATAAAATTTATTACAAAAATAAAATCTCATAATTTTATATTTTAGTGAAATTATCTTAAAATTATGATAAAAAATTTTATCATAATACTATATTTAATAAAACAAGGTATACGTAATTTTTAATTTATATTAATTAAATATTTTTTAAATAGCAGGAAAATACTAGTCGAAAAATGATTCTATTCAAAATTAATTATATTTTTATATTATTATATAAATATTAATCATGCATCTTAATTATAAATGAAATCATATATAAATATTATTAAAGAGTAAAATATATAAAACAAAAAATAGTAAAAAATGTAATGTTTGTATAGTGAAAAACTAGAAAAAGGAATATATTATTTTTTTGTGTAATAATGATGAACTCATATTATGATCATATCGAACATTTAGGAATTGATAATGTTGTTAACTATTAGACATGAACATATTAATAAAGTATTAGTTTTCAAAATTATGATAAAATGCTAAGGAATATATTATTATTATTTTACATGAGGGATATTTGCATATTTAAAAAAAAAATTATTCCTATATATAATATCTATTAAATATCTTGGGATACTCTAAGAAAAATAAAATGATTATAAATATTTGCTTGTCATTGTTTACATGTGTATAAAGTTGTTTAAATTTTAAATTACATCCTTAGAAAACAATATTAAACCAAAGTGGATTATTTCAAACTCAGATATGGTTATTTTCTCAAATATATATGAAAATGTTTTACGAATGAGTAAAATTAAGCATATCTTAATCTTTTAATTTTCTATATGCAATCGAAAAAATTTGTAAATTGAGCGATATAATCTTATATTATTAATTATGACCTCGAAAGTTTGTAATATATCAAAAAATAGGATGAAGTTTCATAAAAAGTTTTAATAAGTATTGAAATTTATTTTTTGTTGTTGTAAGTCATACGTTAAAAAATTTCTGAATTTACTATCACGTTTCATCCAAGTTTACTTCTGGAAAAAGTCTAATTTACATTGAATAATATCACGAGTAACTAAAAAAATATTAAGATTATTATGATTTAAAATTAGATATTAAAAAAATATTAAACCTATTAAAAGTATTAAAAAATAATAAAAAATTGTTCAAAATAACGATGAACAAGAAATTAAGTTTATATTCTCTTATTATAATGCATCAAAAAATGTTCGAACGATTAAACGAAATAACGAATATTATATAATGTACTTTAATACAATATGGGTGACTATATCATAATTAAAAATGTTAATATACACAGCAGGCTTGTATAGGTACATCAATATCCTTGGGGCTTTATATAAAAGCACAGTCTTGACATAGTACAACACGTGTAAGTGTTAACAACTAAAGGAATATTCAAAAACAAAGATCGGTAAAAACAATAATAATTCTAATAAAAAAATTATAAAATTATGATTACATTATATGGAATTAAAAATATTTGAATTAATTTTGAATAAATATATATAATTTTATTATAATTATTATAATATAATTATTAGATCGACAAATTATAAGCATAGATTAGAGAGATTAAAATGTGTTAGGTAGAATAAGCTTTTACACAGGCACATACTTACCACGAAAGCTTTCAAATAACAAAAGTATAAGTAAATTATATAATCTTTATTTAACGCGATTAGTCGATTAAAAATAAATATAATTATATTTTAAAATAAAGATTCACTATCGTTAAATACTCTATTTTTTATTAAGGAATAAACGATAAAACACCTATAATTTTAAAAGTGAAATATATATATATTTAAATTTATATTTATATATACATTTATATTTATATTTTAAATATGTATATATTTTCCGTTAATTTTCTATAAATCTATTTTTACGTACTCAAATAATTATACATTCGTATTTTTCATTGCCCCTTTACTATTTCGATATAAAAGGAAAAACGTAATTAGAACCATACAACGCGAAAATCAACAATTTTATAACTTGCCTGATAATAATAAAACTTTGAAGTAAACTAAACATCGAGATAGCGATAATTCACGCTTTCGTCGAAGTTCAGAGGCGAGACTATGACGCCATTGATCTCGCGTACGACTCAAGAAGGACAATTGTCACTCAAGCAACCGGATCGATTAATTCGGTCGACACGACGCACCGAAATGTCTTTTCTTAAGTGCGTACGCGTGCCGCGTGTAGCAAATGCAGTTGTCCTTTTATTTCTCTACTATGTTATATTAACTGAATTCTCCGATTTCTTTTAATAGATATAATACTATACATTTTTGAAATATTTCATGTTTTTTTCAAGACTTAACTAAAACTAACCAGTTAAAGTCGAAAAATACCGATTTGAAATAAATCATTGTATCGTTGGTCTCATGTGGTAATTGGATTTAAAGATTCGGTAGTCGAATTATTAATTTAATTTTAATTTATAATAAATACATTTTATGTCTTAAATTTTTGTTAATTTATACAAATAAATTATTAGCAGATTGAACGACAAATTTTTTGGAATAAATGTACCTTTTGTTTTAAATTCCAATTTCTAAAATTAATAAAGAGTTAGATGAATATATTTATAGGTTAATAATATGTGTGTATACATATTCAATTAATTAAAAAATATTTTTATTCTGTATCTAATAAGTATACAGATGTTTACTTTATTTTTTCATATTATCACTGAACACTTTAATTGAGATTTTCTTAATATATTATCAAATCTATTTTATCAATTTTATTAGCTGTATTATACATTTTCTCTATCATTTCATTTAAACACTGAATTTACTAAATATAGTAGACATCAAAGTATGAAATCCATATGAATCGGAACAGGATGATAAATTTAAAATTATATTTTGACAAGATAATATGTGTAGAATTTCAAATAAGCATAAAAATGGCAATAGTAGAAATTTACTAACCATTATTAGTTTAATAGTATTGATTAAGATATAAATTCTTAAGACATTTATTATAAAACAATTGCTAATTTATATTTACACCAAATATTTATTAAAATATATTCCTAACTTATAGCTATACATGTAACTAAATGAGTAAATTTGATTATAGCACATTATTCATTATACATGTTTCATTATGAAAAGTATTTAATTCAGTATTTTAATTTATTTTTATTCTTTTTTAATTATTGTCTAAGATTAGTGTGTATAAAAACATTCTTTTTAAAATTAAATGAATATAAATTAAATCTAATAAATAATAAAACATAATATATTTTAAACAATACACGAAAAATAATCATTCGTTAAAAAAAAGAGACATGATAATTAAAAATATACAGTACAGGTAAACTCAATTAAATACGATGCCCACTATAAAAATGAATCGCGATAAAATTCTAGTAGTAGTCAATCAAACATCTCATAATTGGCGCGATTAAAAGAGCAATATGCCTTCTTTTCGAGATAATATTTTATTTTATCAACAGAAATTAGTAATTACATGAATATTAATAGCATTTAACACGTTAATTTTTAATTTATAGTTAATAAAATTAATTTTAAAAGTTTTAAAGTATTCGAATAAAGTTCTGAAAAATCACCAATATTAGTAAGTTCAGTAAAAATAAGAAAACAATTACTCCATTATAATACTAAACTTGTTTCAAAATAAAAAGAAAAAGGTATTCGAATTACAATAAGTGGCAGTACTGTGAACACCTGAAATTTAATACTTTAATTTACATAATGCAAATGACATGCAAATTTCATTATGACTTTTTACATTTTTTACCTTATAATAGACTACTCGTAACTTTTGTACTATGTAGATTCAGTGACAATAAGCTTATCGAATTCTTTATATCTTATATCTAAAGAAAAAATTTTATAAATATATTTTCCTACTTATATATGTATCTGCACTTTGTTCTAAATTAAGCGAATCGAAATATTTTTATATTTTGGGTATAATTATTCAAAAGAATGATATATTTTAAAAAGTAATGCTTTTTGTCTTAAGTTGTAATATTTTTCGGATATTTATCTCAAAAATGTTGAAATATTTCGTAATTATTAAGATTTATTAATTTTATTACTATTTCCTATTTTTAAAATAAAGTCAATGTAGAAATATATAGCTATTTTAATACAATACTTAGCACACAAAGCATGATCAAATGTAAAATACAAAATTAATCAATTAGTAATACAGTGTTGTAAAATTTTATGAAAATTATTGTATATATTTCGGAATAATTAGAAAAAAAATTATAACACTAGAAATAATTAATATTTCAATTATAAATTTAATAAAATATTATTAAATAATTTTAAAGGATTTTTTTATTTTTAGAAATTGTAATTATTTAATTTTTGGTAAATTTATTAAACTAAATAGTTATAGAAATAGATACAACGACATATAATTCAATTCCCGTATTTTTCTTATTTTATTTTACTTTTAATTTAAAAAATTACAGAATATATTTTCTGTAGGAAAAAAAATTTCAATTTATAATCAAAGATTTATGATAAAAGATGTACTATAAAAATTGTAAATAATACATACTTTGAGCTTTTTATAAGTTCGTATAGTTTTTAAACGTAATTAGCCTAGAAGATCTATAAATGTTAAAGGAGAGTCTTGAAATTATAGAGTAAAAAACTTGAAAAAAATAAAAACTATAATATTATGTTTTTTCTTACTTTCGAAATTTTATTTTGATATCATTCAAGGAATCAACACTAGAATACTGTTAAAAGGAAGTCAAAAGCAAAATAGCGTGTAAGAACAATAAAGCCTAGCTCGTAAAAAATTCTCGTGAAGTTTTATCTTCATATGAATTGTCTAAGATATCGAAGTTTATGTTCTGACATTTACATGGATTACCGTAATAAAAAATATCTTATTGAAAAGATTTAAAAATAAGTTTATTTTGTTTCAAAATACAAAAGATATTTGATACTTCAACTCAATTACCTTCAAACAAGTAATTTTAATTTTACATATAAATATTAATATCTTACCTTATGTAATAAAATGAAAATATACAATATTTCAAATCCAAATATTTAATTTTATAAAAATTTATTAGTTTTTATTCGAATTATACGAATATATCTTTGTAATCACAATTTTAAATCTACTGTAATAATTTAATTTTTAAATTACAGATATATTTTAATCGTCACAGAATTAACAAGATATGATGTTTGCAACTTGCAGTATTAAATATAAAATATTACACTATAAAATTAACAATAAATTTTTCATATCAAATTGTATTCTCAACTAGTTATCCAGCAATATTAATCTGAATTTATTGCATATTCAGTTAAATAAAAAAAAAATTTAGAAAACTGATAAAAGTCTCTGTATAAATTATAATAATGTAAAATATAGTTAAAATTGTATATATTTTCAAGTCAATTAACAGTATTAGATCGATTTATTATACAATAAAAAATACATTCATTACAGTTATATTTTGTATGTATACGACATGATTTATGAGCTCCATTTAAAATAGAAATTACATTAAAAGAAGGCTAACCTCTATTAATATTTGATTTGGAAATTGGTCACTAGATTTCTGAAGAAAAAAAGAAAGAATGGAAATGAAATAAACTATATCAGACAATAAATATAAATAACTGAGAACTAAATATTAATTTTAAATTAATAATTTTAATATTTTTAAATAAATTAAAAGTTATAAAAAGTATAAGCAATATCAAAATAATTAATTAACGAAGATTAAGATAAATTCATATATAAAAAAAAAACGAAAGAACTTGATATTAGAGTTAACTTCAACATAGAAATTAAAAAATTCTTGTGTACTTTAAATTGAAAATTAGAACTTTTCAACTGAAAATAAGAAGATAAAATTTAATTTAATTTCAAAAATATTCAATTTTAAAAATTTTGTAAATTTCATGTACAAATAAGATTATACCAGTCACTAAGGCAATATTATACGTTTAAAGTTTTTTAGACTTGAAAAGTGATTTATATGCCTTAGGATATTGTATATGAATCTAAATGTTATATTCTGAAAAATAGTTATTGAACGAAAATCCTTTTTTTATATCATGATAATTACATATATTGAAATTTAGCGTGTTTTCTCTTTACTATTGCATAATAATTTCTTTTTATTCCTACGATTGTTGTGTAAAATAAATTTTAGATAATAAAAAATATTTCATATCGTAAGCAAAATATATAAATCGATACAAAATATAACTTTCAGTATATCTACAGTAAATTCCTATAACTCTAATAACTTTTCGTTTGACAATAGTAAACAGCAATAACATATCAATAATATAATTGATTACCAATACTTTTATTTGTATTATTCAAATCATTAAAAAAATCATGATTACAATTTTAAGGATTTAAATGATATTTTATTTACAAATATTTTTTTTATAGATTAATTTAATTTATATAAAAAATATAAAATTAAATACTCTATTGTAATTAATATTTCCTTAAATTAAAATAATATTTCTTATTTGAAAAGCTTTGAAGAATCGAACAACTATCAACTTCAATGCTAAGTCCCCCATTGTATACCTGACATAATCTATTTTAATTTGAAAGTTGTTATTACTTTCCATCAAAGTAAGAAACTAGTAAACTTGGATGATGCAATAACTTTTTACAAAAATTAACCGATATTGAAATATTGAAATGTAAACTGTATCGTTTACATTGTAGCTTTTATTACAAACATCAAGAAAACTAATGGATATTCATTAAATTACTTATAAATTAACTACTTTTTATATAATTCATTTCTATCATTTTCATACAAATTTTCGCATTATATTGCATCTTTATAAAACAATTAATTTAGTACAATTTGAAAAATCTACCATTTATTAATCGTTTATAGCTCCAGGACATTATTAACAGTACCTTATTCTATCTAATAGCCTTTTCTAAGTTATAAATTAAATTTTTTTAGTTTAAACTAATGTATTGTTAAATTCGAAGAAAAACTTACTGTATTTTCTCCGTTAGAGTATTCACTGCATTTACAGATAATCCATGATATTAAGAAATTCTTTAACTATCTTATTGAAGAACATATTTTAGTCACTTATGGTAATAAAATCCAATTAAAAACATCTTTTCATCTAATTTTTTCTTATCTTTCTTTTTACTATTTGTATGTATTTTAAATTAGTAACTAAAAGGAATATTACTGTTATTATTGGAAATATTTTTATTCAGTATAAAATTTTTCATTTAAATCTTTGTCTACTCTTTTTCTAATATAATACCAGCATGCTCACGAATCAATTATTCATTAACTTTATGATACCCTTTCTAATAAAACGCGTGATATATTTGATGAAAACATAAAAGCAGTGCATTTAAAAATATAGCATATATATACTGTTTTATTTACTTAAAAATATCACTTTATCTTTCACGTGTTTAGTGTACTTATTTATTTTATGATGTTCAAAAGTATCTGTATAATTGTACTTTTTATATTTATTTATTTTTATACATTATGTAAAACAATTAAGTTTAAAATAGCACTAATTAAAAGAAAATACATAAAAATAAATAATTTAATACTATCTTATATACACTATGTTCAGACACTACATTTATTATTTAAAGTAAATCAGGAACAAATTCATATTAAATTTAAATCAACTTTTTGTATATTCCTTATATATTTTAAAAAAATATTGGTTTATATTTCCAAACTGCCAGTATTAAAAACTTATTATAAAATAATTAATACAGAAATTTTTCTAATACTATGGAACGTATCCATAACAGAAATACTTTACTTACTAATGCAAAGATTGATATATAAATTAGATAACAATCTAAATTTCAATTAATTTTTTTATTTATATTAGGGAATTTGAAAAAAGTATTAAACAATTTTTTACTTGACTTGTGAAGTTTTTAAATAGTTGATAATTTAATAATTTATTTACTTAGAAATTTATGTTATTGATATTACTATAATAATTTGAAAATATGAAAAAATCTGAAATAAATAAATATTTATTAGAATCCATAGACAATAAAAATAAAACCATATTAAAAATATAAATTCTTCTTTTAATAAGCAAATTTTGATCTCAGTTACCTCCGGAACAGAATACGTATATTATTTACTCTAAATGTGGCGATATGCTCAGAGAACTGCAACCGAATTAATGCCCAAGAGTAAAAGAAAGATAAGCAAAACTTCGGTGAAAATGACCTCACACTTGGGACAAGGAGAAGGACAAACTAAAGTCAATATCGATAAAGAAAAAAAGAATTGAGAAAAGAGAAATGAAGTGGGCTTGTAAAAGTGATTTAACAAGATAAATACGATTAAAATACAAACGATACGGTTCCGAAGTTTCTTTTATTATCAAACAGCTGACAGGTATCATTATGTAAAAAAAAATATAATTTTATAATATTACAATATTATATAATATTTATTTCTTATTAATTTAGGATATATTTATCGTATGTTTATAACTTAAGAAAAATTTCACATCTTTGTTCGGAATATATCTTTTATAAATAATCAAACCTTAATACGAACTTTAAATCTTCTGATATATCTACAAATATTATTATGTAAATAAAACTAAATTTGAAGGAACGTACAAATCTTTTTACTACAGTTTAGTTATAAAAATATAAATAGAATAATATTTCCAACAGCAAAGTAAAGAAAGTATATTGCACCCAAACTTTTAAGGTTATTTATGTTTTAATTTTTTTTAATTTTTTTCAAGTTATATAGGAAAACGTTATTACCATTTATACAATATTAAATTATTTTACAAGTTTTAATAGATTCTTAATAGTATATTTACTTTAGTATTCTAAATTTGATAATTACAAATATTTTTACAAATAGCTTTTAACATATAACGTCAGACTTATATTCAGATAAAAATACGTATACATAAATGTGACTATATATCTACATTTTGAATTATTTTAAAAATTAATACTTTAATTCAAATACAAAAGTATTTTCACAGAATTTCCTAATACGCATTTATTTTTGTTTTTAATTCTACTAGTAGATTTGACATATTTTTAATGATAATTTTAAACAAAATAATTTAAATTTGTTATGAATTCTATTTATTACAAGAAGAGCATAACTCAATAAAAGTTTACTCTACATAGATATAGTTCTAAAAATGCACATTTATTCAAAATTAGTAATTTGTTATAAAATATAATACACTTTGAATGCATTTTGTAAAAGTATTTGCCTAATTTAAAAAAATGAAATTATTAATTATTGATTTTACTTGTAATAATATAGAGATTTAGAAAATTAGTATTTAAAAATAAATGATATAATCTTTAAAAAGTCGAACAATTTAGAAATGTAAAAGAGATAATTGTTTTGAAAATTCTGAATTTAACATAATTAAGATCTAAATAGTAAAACTACGTAAAAATAAATACGTAAAACATAAGCAAAAGTTGAATGATATATAATATTTTACTAAATAAATCATTGGAAGTATTAAAACAAATGACACCGTATAATTCGCCTAGGATTAGGATGCAGTTGCAACCAAAAATCCTCTTCGGTGAATGTCTGCCAATCGATAAATTGTTAGTACGATTTGTTCGTTGATTTCTCGTGCAGAAGTAATATCGATGATTTGTTATCTAATCCCAATTGCCGGCATTGTACTCAACTTATTCATCCCTCGTATCCGTTTTCTTTTCAATCCAAAAACGTATTTGGGCCTTTAAATGGTCTTGCACTTTTTTTGAATTACACTTTAAATGACGAAGTGTATTAAACATTTATATTACGAAAATAAAAGAAAAAAGTTCTTTTTTAATATGTGTATTCTTATTTTATGTAATTTTTGTTTTCTACATTTATACTGTAAATTACTATCATTCAAAATTTATTGTATATTGTTGAAACTACTGTATACAATAGAATATTTAATTATAGTTATTATATTTATGTTTAAAAGGTAAATTTAATATTCCAAAGAGTAGTATATATAGTATGTATAATACAATAATATTTTATGAATTTAAAAATTATGTTTCAAATTGTATTAAAATTTTTTTACGAAATAATTTAAACCTAAAACTTTCGCTTACATAAGCTTACATTTGCATATAAGTCACAAATCGTGAATTTTTGTGTACGTTTTATTTTATTTAGTAACTCTACCGACTGCCTTCTTAAATTCTTCTGTCTCAAAAAGGTCAAAAATTAAATGAAAATATCAATTCATGGTTTTGAACTTACTTTTTTTATTTATTGCAAAAATTCACATTCAATTTTTAATCTTTGGTTTATTTCAAGTTCGCAGAATATTAATCTGTTCTTGTTTTATATTTATTCTGCTGCAACATTTTATCTCTTGCTTTTTTCAAAATGCTGTACGTAATGTTATAAAATGTAATTAATACATAGTCGATAAATACCGTTAAACATAAAAACTGTTGTATTGTCAAATATATGAATATTATCCACATATAATAAAAAAATTAAGTTATCTGTGGTTAACAAAAAATTTGCTTTCATGATTGATAAAGTGAAATAATTAAATTATGCATCAATTATCCAATTATGAATAAAAAAATTTTTATTTCATATATTTTTTTATTTTTCATTTACAAATATTCGTTATGAATTAAAATTAAACTAAATTTTAAAAATTTTTAAATTATTCCCAACTTCTAAATAATAAAAAGTTTATAATTCATAAAACTTTGACAATTTTTTGATTTAAATTATTTTCATATTTGTAGCAACTTAAAATTATTAAATATAAATAATATTTTGGTCATAAAATTGTAAAGAAAAATATCAATTCATGAATCAATGAATAAAATTTTAATAAAATGAATATAGAAAAAAATATGTCTATTTTATCAACTATAAACTATTATAACCTAAGCTATTATATTCGTAAGAATTTTATATCAAAAAAAATGTCATACAAAAAATAATATCGCAAAAACAATATTCAAAGGGAAATTTTTTGAAAATAATTTATATTTTAACATTTGATAATAATAGAAAATTTAATATAATTTTACATATATATACAAACTTATTTAAAATAAGACTATAATATATGAATAAATTTTAATTTAAAAAAGTTCTATCAATGATAATTAATACAATATCGCTATTTAACAACAAGTAGTCACTAATTTACCGATGCAAAAATACTTTTCTAGAATAATGTTATATGCTAAGGTATTTCTTATCTTAAATTTTACCACCAAATATAAAGCATAAAATAAGCATAAAAATAATTATTGAAAAATTAACTTTCAAATCACATAAAATCTTTTATCAAATATTAAAAAGTAGCTATAATTTTATATTTAATCAAACCCTTTTAATCCAATCACTAAGACCGCTGCTAAAATTCGAACAAACGAATAAGTTCTGTTTGTATGATCCGCAAAAATTGATAGATATAATTTTATGTCAATTATTAAATATTAAACCTCTTTAGCAAATTAATGAAATAAATAAATCCAAGAATAAATATTATTTCACAAAAACTGCAGAATATGTAATAACTTTTTATATTGCACCTCAGAAGTATGTTTGACCAAGTCTTCATGAAGAAAGAATTCATAATCTAGCAACGTACACTATACCCGATATGAATCTTTATAAATGAATACGTTCAGCCTATGATACGTCGGAAGTTTAGCTACCATTCCACAACTTATTAATAGTTATGAGATAAATATTATTTGTTTATCCTGATGGTATTACTATGGACGACTATAGCGAGCATTTCTAATAGTTGGAGTGTATTTGATTTTTATGACACCACTGATACAAGAAAACTGAAATTTCCTAAGATTTATTGTCGATTTTATTTTTTTATTAAACTGTTTTTATCTTAATTTATAAAAAATTCTATAACTTAAAATAACTATAAATATTGTAGAGATGACAACTTATAACATTAAAACTTTGTCTGTAATTATGAGACGATTGAATTAAAATTAAGATTAATATGAGTAAGAAGAGAAATAGTAGATAAATTTTAAGGGTACAATTGCTTACATCCATTCCTATTTTAAGTTGCCCTACTTTTCAATACAGATTCAAATTACAGCCCGGTAGTAACGACTTTAGGTTAACATCTGTGTTGGCTTTGAACTTTCGTGGCGTTAAGCAAACTCTGTGTTATATCAGCCACATTTTGACTGATACCTAGTGCAACTACTCGATTAGTTTATATGAATATATGGTATATATGAAAAATTCAGATTTTATGAAATTTTTAACGGATTATTGTAAACATTTTCTTATTCAAAATTGCTTTTAGAATTATAGAAAATTTTTTCCAGAAGAGATATTTATCTAATAGAATTCAAATTCATGCAACGTTTCTTCCTTAAGAAGAAATTACATAGAGACATCACAATCTTTGGGAAATTTCTTCGTTGAAATTTTAAATAGCAGAAGCGCATATATCGATTATAAACGATCTGTTTACAAATTATAAATACTATCCTCATATGAACTATTTTTCTCTCTATTCGTCTTTTCCTAATTGCTTTTCATTTGAGCATACATCCGCTTCAAAATTACAAGCAAATTTTGGTTACAAATTTCGTAGTTTTATACTAACTGATATATCTACTGTTGCAATTATATGTCTTTTAATATTTATACCTTTCGAAATAAATTATTATTGCAAGTATTTTATTTTTACGATAATTTTAGTCTTTATTTAATCTCTAATTGATAATATTATGCAAAACAATATCAATTATATATGTATATATTTAATCAAGCAATAAATATTAAAGGAAACATATCTCTTTTTATGATATCCTATTCTATCCTATTAAACTCTATCATAGAGAACTGAAGAATAAAATTTTCTATTATAAAAATTTTTTGTTTTGATATTTTTTATAAAAATTAATTTGCTTGTTCTATTTTAAATAATCCTATTTTTACCATAACATAATAATATATTCATACATACTAGTCCAAATTATTTAAAACATAAAAATATTTCAATCTTATAATACCATAAATAAAGTTTCCCATAGGTATAATATATCTATTATACATTTTTATTTAATATTAGATTATTTTTTCAAATATGTTATCAAAATTCATAATTCAAAAATGTAACTTTGCATATAAGTCAATTAATCAAAAAAACATTATGTGTACTTCGACTTGATCTATGAAAGCCATTGTAAAATACATTCTATAGAGAATACTTAGAATCCCCATTATAGAGTTCACCGATGCACGATTCAACTACATCAACTGCCTTCCTCCTTGAAACATAGAAGTCATCCGTGCTGACAATGGGTAAACTAAATTCGAAGAAAAAAACTTGATTGAAGTAGCAATCGGAAGAAAAGAGTCAATAGTGGAAAGATAATATCGAGTATTGCGGACACGTCTCAGCGTATCGATTCACGATTACCCGAAGCAAGTTTAGATAGAAAATGAGCAGGAAAAGCTGCCAGCCAATGAGTTGACGTCACTATTTCAGATTCTTAAAGGAGTGGTGAGAAAGATGAGAAACTACGAGGTGAACGTCAAGGCTGTAAAATGAAGTCTCTTCACCAAGTCTGTATTAAAGTTCAAGCAAACTAGGTTGATTTATTTTTGCTGTCAGACAGAGCAGTGAGATTATGAATGAATATCATTGATCGGTGGTTAGAAATAAGAAATGATAAACGGATCTTGAAATTCGTAAGAAAACTTTTAAAATATCAATTGAAAATATTGGAAAATTTACTTATATTACTATTGTATACAACGGACAATAACAATATTAATGAAAACTTAGAATTAAAATAGTGTATATTTATTGCATAATATTCGAAATAAATCAAATTTGTAGTGTTACTTAGAAAAACAAATAAAAAAAGTCGGTGTAAAAACTATTACAATATCAATTGTTTATTATTAGATCAATGTTTATATATTTTTATCATTGTGTGATTTAAATTATTTTATTTATTTTTTATTAATTTTATAGAAAAATAAATACACATAGTCTTTAAATTAACCTGTTCTTATTGATATAATAGTATTAAGAAAATGTATTTAATTTTTACTATAAGAACTTTTTCTGATAAGTATTTTTTTTATATTTTTTTTTACTATATATATACACATTACTAAATTTAGTTTTGTATCAATTTCATTACTTTTGTAATTTGAAAAAAAAATTTTAGTAGAAAAAATTTATTAGGAAAAGGATTTCCAGATATTCGATATTAAAGATTTACTTGCCAATATATTTAAAAAAATCTCTTTAAAAAACATTCAAATTAACATGGAAAAAATAGCTTATTTTAAAAAACAAGTTAAATTTTATTTTTAAACATGAGTTATTTTTCGAACATACTGATTTATATCGAATTCTCATATTTACATATATTACAGAATATTTTTCATAAAATAAATATAATAAGAAATAATAAATAATAAAAATTTATACCTGTACATAACAAATTAATAAAGACATACTTTTATTTATAGATTAAATTTATAATGTTCTATAAAAGCCTATATATATTTAAATAATAAAAATGCAGTATTTATTTATTTCCAAAAATTTTTTTTGTATTTTAATTTAAAATGTTAGATACAAGTACTAAATATTAACTATAAAATTTTTGAAATATTAAAAATTTTTAAAAAATATAAAAACAGAAATTGAAAAATTAATGCAAAATTTATAGATATTTAAACTATATTCAAAAATTTATTCCATAAAATAATAAATGGACGTATTAAAATTAATAAATATTTAAATTATTTCAATATTAATTCCTGTATTAGTTATTGAAAGTTTTTGATTATTATAAGTTTTAAAATAAATTATGCACTTCTTAGTTGGAAACATTGCTTTTGTAATATAATATAAATAAAGAAATAACTTTCTTATTCACAATATAAAGTAATTTTAAAAAATAATTTGAAAAGTAAATTACATAAATGTAATAGAATTTTATTTAATAATATCATCTTAAAAAGTTCTTGAAAAATTAATTCAATGTTATGTATATTACATAAACTTTCATTTGATAAAACGAAGTAAAGAAAATTAAATACTGCATTCATTGATGACTTAAGTAGACAGCAGTTGGTATTCATTATTCCAATCAATTTTTATTTTCAATTTCTATTTTCATATTTAAATAGAATATAAAATAAAAATATAAAACTTATTTATTATAATTTATTGAAAAAAATTAAAGAATAAAATTGGAATACAATTATTTTTACCATAAAATATCTTTATGACAGAATTTAATAATATGAAATTTATGAAAGTTAATTTCAAAAAGAAAAATAGAATATTGATCAAAATAATCACCTACTACACTTTTACTACGAAAAGTTCGAACTATCTATATAATAGATCGGAAAAGCGATTAAAATGAACGAGCTTCTGATAAAATTGTTTGTCAATATTGTACATCTTATGGATTATAAGTGCAAACTATAATTTTGCTCAGTCTTACGTATTAAAACTACAATTCTCTTACTCATTCAAAAATGCATAGTGAAAAATAAATAAAATTCGGATTTAATTTTATAGCATATAACACAAAAATTAAAATAATGAATTTTATAACTAAACTAAACTAAACTATTGACTGTAATGAACGAATAATTACATATAAGTAGATTCTACCTATTTTAATATATATATATATATATATATATATATATATATATATATATAGAACAATGTATATCAGTACTAATTTTTTTAATTTTCACTTAGAATAAATTTTTAAGTAACTTATTCATGATTTTGTTAGAAGCAAAATGACTATATTAAATAAAAAACAAATTTTTAAAAAGTATTATAATTTATTAACGCTGTATTATTTAAGCTGCTTAATATAATATTCATATAGTTTTATAAAGATATTTGAACATATTGTTTTTTAAGTATATAAAATCTTGGAATAAAAATTTAAAATAAAATAAAAAATTTATAAAATTAATAAATGAATTCATATGCAATACTATCTGACAACAAACTATCTTAACGCATTCAAATATAAAAATATACGATGATGAATATAATTATCTACGGCTTAATTACATAGAATAAAATTTTAAAAGTATTGATGCACTCTTGGTTTATTGAACCCTGACGCTCCGATATTTTTTCTTATGCCTGAAGCATTTATAGTCTTTCCGCAGGCTTCATTTCTTCTCGCGGTATGCGCGCCAAATAATATGCGGCCAAGAAAATAAGAGATATAGAAACAGCACATCTCAGTTTGCACCTCCTTATTTCATGTACGAGTAGATAAAGAGGTGCATCGAATCCACACAAAGGAAAATTATTGTAGGTCACGCTGTTCCAGGATTTCTTCAAGAGATAAAAGGTTCGAGGAATCTTCAACAATGTAGAAGGAGTAGAAAAAACTACCGGTAAAATTAACGATGAAGCCACTTTGTCATCGTTAGTACCAACATTTTCGGCATCAGTACAATATCACGAATTCCATCACGAAAGACAGATCTCAGTTTGTTCATATTCCCATTCCTTCCGTTTCTCTAACATCAATAGCTCGATTTTCTAAAAGTAATACAGCCAATCCGTTCTCATCAATACGTAGCTAACGTAAACATCGTTGATTAAAAAAATCAATTATCTTGTTTTCTTCCTAATCCTAGATCTATTCTAATTATAATCCTTACAATGAAACGTTTGAAATTACCTGAAATAATATTTTAATACTAAAATTTTTTTTAAAAAATATATATATTATACTAGATAAATAATATAAAATGTAAAATATTACGCAAAGAATTTTAAATATACAAGATAACAGATCCTAATAAATCTAATAAGTATCTTAATATTCAATATATATGGAACTTACATGAAGTTGACAATTTATATTGTATTTTCAAGTTAATAAAATAATTTACCAGGATCGTGTCCATATCTGCACAAGAATGAACAAATTGGGCAACAAATTGATTTATGAAGTATGAAAAGAAAGTAATCCGTCGTAAAAGTAATTTTGCATGTTTAAAGGCTTAAATATTAAATACTAGATAATAAATTATACTATTGATCAAACTTAGAATACAAACATATAAAATTAAACCATTATTTAATAATATTTAATATTATTCGCATTATATTCGCAATATATTCTATTTTTTTAATGCTACCTATATTTTTTTAAAAATTTGAACTATAATTATTTAAAAGTTCTACAATATATTTAAAAATAAATTTAATATGTAATAATTGTACATACTCTAATATCATGAATATATATTAAAATAATAAGATTTTAAGACGTATTCAAAATTCAAGATTAAGCCCTAAATTTAAAGATAATTTATTTCAGAAATCAAATTTATACACAATATATAATTTTAAACAATATTTATAATTCAAAATAAGTTATTATATTTTGATAAGATTAAAACATTATTTATTTATTAAAAAACGTAAAATAAATTTATTTTATTAATTTAAAACTAAATCCAGTCTCAATTTGAATTACGATTTTCGAAGCTTTCTTATTTTTAGCGGATACAATTTACTGTTTGAATCTGTCACTGTTTTCATGATATGTAGCTTAAAATATATACTTAATATTTTCAAATACTTTATTGAAAATAATATTTTATATTGAATTTTATCTCATATAATCATGAATCAGAATTTAAAATGTGACTTTAAACCACCTTCAGATTTTATATCTTTTTTATGTCCAAGGAAATGGATATAATTTAAAAAATTACAAAAATAAAACCCGATTTATACATACATATGTTATTTATATATTTTTTATTATATTATGTTAAAATATAAAACGATTACACTTTTTTAAAAAAAAATCAACACACACAATACAAAAATGCAGATACATACATTATATTCATGCACGTATATACATTTGAATTGTATTAAATATACATAAAATTTAGATAATTACTAAAAATTAACTAGTATAAATTATAAAAAAAATACCTCAAAAAATAAATGTTTTTAATCACATATTTTAATCCACATAATCAGAACTATATATAATAGTTTATAAACGATTAATTAGAGATTAAACTAATTTTAAATCGTATTTTAAGTTGTCTTAATAATCATAAATATTAGATATTAAATTTATTAATACTCTATCTCAAGATATTTATTAAAGCTACAAAAGCTCTTTTGAACTCAAAAGTTTAAGTTATTGTTATAAAACTTTACATAAATATTTCGATATATTATCCGTTTTTTGATGTAATTTTAATAAAACATTTCTATGAAAGTACATATAAAGGTCAAAAGTTTTATTTATAGCTTATTCAAATTAATATAAAAACATTAATATAAAAGTACTAAATAATCTTAAGTAACAAGAATTTTATTTATAGTTTATTTATAATATAAACATATAATTTTCTCGAAATAAACTTTTATTATATTCAAAGTTATATAAGAAGTATATTTTATTCTTTTAGAAAGACAATTTTCTGAAATTATATATATTAAAAGAAATTTTTCTAAGAAATATTAATACCAACTTCGAAAATTAATAATAAAAATTATAAATTTAAATTACTTTTATTGATAATAACATATTTCTGAAAATATAAAAAATTTGTATATATTTTTCTTGATATGATTCCTTGCATTTAAAATTGAATATAATATACAGTTTAACGATATAGTTTACTTTTCAATAAGTATGAAATAATTTGAGAAAATAATAATAATAATAAATGCTTTTTATAATGGTAAAAAATCCCACCTACTTAAATCATAAATGAAAATACGTTATTGTACGTTATCCATGTACTGAAATTGATTAATTTTATTCAAAATTAATTGTTACTTAATATAATTCTGTATTTTTGTTGTAACCAGCTCAAAAATCATTTAATCTCTATTTATAAGGATTTTTTTTTATTTACAATTTATATATTACTCATTCATTATTTTAAAATAATGTTGATTTCGATTTATTAATTTTTTTTTTTATAATTCGAATCAAATTTATTCTGATTTATCGGTAATATTAATTTTATTATTTATTCCGAATTGTTAATTATTATTATTTATAATCATGAAATATTGATCGAAAACTAAAATTATAAAATCATACTATTTTCAAAACAGAAATAAAAAATATTCAATATCTTACTTTTAAACAACATATCTTACTATTCGCAAAGAGATAAAATAATTGAAACAGTGAAAGACTTAAACAAATAAATAACATTTATTTAACAATAATTAATTAATAAAAAGTTAAATATATAGAAAACAAACAACGAATAGATAGCAAGGGCGATTTTTTTATAAATAAATTATAATACTTTCTCTAGATACAAGCACTATTAAGATAAATATTAACAAATAAATTTACTCAAGCACTGTAATAAAAATGAGAAAGACGAACAAAAATTATAAAAGAAAGTTGATTTGATGATCTGTTATTTTGCTAATATATGAATCCATATAAATAATATAAATATACAGATATATATACAGTTATAAATCAATATAAATCAGTATTTATTTATCTATATAGTTAGATACTTATTATTGTAATTATTGTACTTATTAATCGCATAATTATCATTCATATTAATTATTGCCCATTTCGAGCAATAAAATAAAGAGACATAAAATTTTAAACGTTTACTTTTGGAACGCTTGCAACACTTCATTATAAGACTAGGCAACAGAAATAAGAAAATACATGTGTACTCGCATGAGTACATATGCTCGATCATACCTGTATATATCCAATAAAAGAAAAAAGAAGAAAAGTCTGTAGGAAACAAGAAGGGCAAATAAAAACTATATGAGAATTTATCGCTGAATCGTTTCAAGTGAAAATGCCGTATTAAGAAGGTCATATACTTCTTATTTTTACTGCAGTAGTCAAAATTATTGCAAAAAATTATTTTTTTCTTCTACCAAAAATTAGTATTTATAGTTTACAAATTAAAAGAATTAAATAAAAATTTGAATATGAAAATACTTTTGACTTCATCTAAATAACTATTTTAAATTATCAAATACTTGTAAATATTTTGCATTTTTGATAAAGATATCTGAAATAAAGTTGATTGTAATAACGGGAGAATTCTAAAATTCTAAAAATAGTTTAAAAAATCAAAGAATTGTATAGTTTTTAAAATTATTTTACCCGAAAAATTAATACAGGAATTCAAACTACCACTAAAACAAAATTCAATTTAACTATTTATACTATTATTATTAAAATAAAAGAACTCGAGAAACTTTAATTTAAAAAATATATTTTTTAAGTAGTCATAAAATATCATAAACTGAACTAAAATGAAATAATTTTAAAATTCGAGTAAATGAAAAGTAAGCAATGGATTAAATATAACCACTAAGTGATAATAAAATGAAAAATAAATTTTTTTGGTTCTATATATAAAAATTCTATACATATAAAATTCGATATATAAAACTATTAAAATTATATTACAATTATATATTACCTGTGATAAACAAAATTTATTTATCAATACATGATTTCGCTATCTATAACTTAAGTGCAAAAATAATCTCGACAATCATATACATGACCAACTTATTTTTGTTAGCTTTTTTGTTAAAATATTTTGCACTACACATATGGAAAGAAAAGAGTCGCACTTTGTTGGGGGTAGGTTAACAAGTGATTTCACTTAAAGGTATCAAAATAGCGTTCTAACTTACTTTACTACACCAATTTTTTCTAATATTATTTATCTAATATTATCTAATGTATATTTTTTCTAACAGTTTAAAGTATGTTACATAAATCATAACTATTTTTTAGAATAATTATCTTTTTTAAACATATCATGCTTATTAAAAGTTATAAATTATTAATTCATATTCATAATACTTATATTATTTTTAAATTATTTTATTTTATATAAAAATTCTGTAATATATTTTATCAAAAATATTGAAAACTATAGTTACGTATAAGATATTTTAACAATACATGCACTTATGGAAAGGTCATGGAAAAATAAATAATGATATAGAAATACTAATAAGCTTTCCTTTAAAAAATAATATTAGAAGAAAAAATACTAATATAAATTATTTTTTAAATAATAATATAAGTATTACTTTTAACTATTTTTTATTAATATTTTTATTAGATAAATGTTTTACATTTTAGATTTGAAATAAATTTTATATAATTGTGACGCGTAGAAAAAAATAACACAAAATATCATACAATTTAATGAATATAAAGATAATTAAATCAATAATAAAAATTATATGATAAATATTAATATATAACAAATAAAGATTGCATTTAAAATATTAATGTTTATAATAAGATTTGTAAAATTTTATATAATTATAAATGATATACACCAGCGAAATGTACAATTTAAATTATGTTCAACTTATCAAGTTGTATCCAATAAAGTGACAAGTACAGTCGATTGTAGCTGAAACCTAAAAACAAAAAGAAATGAATAAGTAAAAAGAATTTATGTTCTGTGACAATTTTCTTGAACAATGCCTGGATTTTTCTTTAAAATATATAACTTATATAATACATTCAATAAACTTTATATTCAGGAATAAATGAAAGCTAGACAAATTGATAATTTATATTATCAAATATTTATTCCTTTATTGTCAATTAATTTTATTTCATGATATATAGATATATATGGAAGGAAAAAGAGGAAAATTAACATAAAATTCATATATGAATTGTCAATGTAATATGAAAATAACGTACATAATTTACGTACATAATTCTTTTAATTTAATGTATTACATATATACTCCAAAAAGTGATTATATTTGATGTATATAAAATGAGCTACATTAACAATTTATAAATTAAGATATTCGAACATGCCTTTATAGCTGCCAATCTAATCTTAAAAGAAATCTATGCGTGCAAATTAAGCTACTAATCGTTCTTAGTTGTTTTAATTACACTTTCAAAAATGTAATGTAAAGACTATTTTACATTATTTTACATCTTTTTTTAAAAACAAATAAGTCTAAAACAAAAAAATTATTTTCTTGTAAAATATTACTTTGAAAATAATAAATAAATAACAAATAAAGAAAACTTATTCTTAATCAAATTAATTTTAAAAAATTCTGTTGTAGAAACTTTAAATATTTTCAGAATTTAAAAAAAAAATTAAAAAATATATTTAGATAGCTGTGTTTTAAATATAAATATATTTTGAATAAACAAATTACACGTATTATTAAAAATATTTATTTTTACTATATATTTTATGTATGAAAAAAAAATACAGTCTATTTAAAATATCTTATAATTTTTTTTTCAAAATATAAAATTAACCAAATTTTTATGAATTGAATTTTGTTGAACTTATTATTTTCCATAAATTAAATGTATAGTTTGTACCTTGAATAATATTAATCATATAAAATATTGTGCTATATATATATATATATATATATATATATAAATATTGCGAATTTCTAACTTAGGTCATCTTTGGATTTATTTTAACTAAAAAAAATTTTTTTTTAAGTAACTAAATAAAAAAAAAAACACAAATATTTTTTAGCTTTATTGGTTGGTCTAGTTTTTCAATTGTCATCTGTCTTACACTTGAATTTACATTTAAATTGCATAGAATAGTGAGAAAAATAGAAAGAAAAAAAATAGATCAATAGCAAAAGAGAGGAAAGTAAGATATTTATTAATTTATTGCATTAACTTCTGTCAGCAACGAATTTAATACGTTGGTAGACGCCTTTAGTAGTAATTATACCACGCCTTATACGCTTATTCATTTGTTTCTCTTTTTAATATTCGCTTCATCAACATGAAGTAATTTTATGATTTTTCCATCTACATAACTCTTAATGATTTAAATATGTATTCAAATTTATGCATATGAGTTTATGCATATCAAAATATAAGTGGAAAGCCTATAAATTTCATGTTTTCCATAAACGAATTAGAAAACATTAAAATAACTTAATGTATGACTTCGATCAAGCATTGATGTCCGTAGATTATTTCCAATTTATATTAATAAAAAAAGTTTTAATAAAATACATCGAACATAATAGTTTTTGTACAAAAAATTCCCTGTATGAATATTTATTTTATTAATAAAAATTAAAATAGATACAAATCTATATTTGACACTTGAATTAAAAATTTATTTTCAAGAAATATTTTTTAATGGTTATAATGCAATACTTTCTATGTATAAAATAAATAGCGCTCTTTCACTGAAATAAGATAAATCAATTACACAAAAACTCACTATACCCATTATAGAATTAACAAGATAAAACAAATATCCTTAAACGAAATAGTTCTCTATTTAAGCAAAATAAAATTCTAAAGACGAATCATATCATGATAGAATAGATTTAAAACTTATGAATCGTGGATAAAATATTTCCATGATGGAATGTTTCGTAAAGCTATTACGTTTTTGCGTATCGCGGAGAATATGCTAAGATAACCATCGATCAAAAATTCTAAATTATTGCTAACAATCGCTGCAAATGTATACTTTTGTAATTTCACATACATTACTCAAGGCGAACTTAATTAATTACTGCGAGCTACGAGAAGTAGCAGTTCACTTAATTTATTTATCTCAAATGCCATCTCTCTGTTCAAAAGAAGTTCTACATCCGGATTATTGCACTTTAATTATAAGGTGCGCTTGCAATTTTCTAGTCATTACATTTCATTTCGTTCTGTTTCAGCTTACCGTGTTCCATCTTTTCCAATACAATTCTTACTCTTCTTTTTCTCTTTCTGCCACTTACGTGGTAACAATTGGAAGTTCATCATTAATTTGAAAATCCCAATTGACTTAAGTATTTTATTTTCTCATAATTAATGCAAAGCTGTAAATGTTATCGAACGAAAACAGATTTAATAAATTTCTGTTATATTTTTAGTAATTTGCACAGAAACTAGGTATTTAAAAAAAATGATTTTATGATATCGACATCTTAATTAAATTAGCATAAACTCGCTCGTTAATAAAAATATCGATCAACGTTGACTTTTTTTACCAATGCAAATTGACAATATAAATTATGAAGATATGGTAACAGAACAATTATTGGTAAAAAATCATCCTATTAACGTTCAACTAAAAATAAAACATAATCTTACAAGATATGCGCGATACTGCGACTCACTCTAATCTATTATGACAGAATAGTGCCTATCAAAATTGTTATGTTAACGACAGGATTAGTATAATATTTATTTTAATTATTTTTATCATTTCCAGTATTAATATTATAATTAAAAACATTGATTTTATTAAGTCTGTTTACAAATAAATACTAATTTTAAAAGAAGTACTAATAATCAGCGTTTACTTAATTGTAACTAATACAATTTAGTAAAAATTAAGATTTATAATATAAATTAAAATATAAAATAAAAAAAAAATTAAGATAATACTTTCTTACTGGAAAAACTTTCAGTAAGGTAAATACTTTTATAATTAACTTGAAGAATAATTTATATTAGTAAATGTAACCAAAATGAAAGTACCAATAACGAATACTAAATCAGTTACTTACAATTTAAAATTCAAATATAAGCACTAAGCCTAGAAAGTTTAATATACTATTTTAAAATAGTATGAATTCATAGTCAAATAAAATTGATGATTGAACAAAGTTGCAAACCGAATTTATACTTAAATAATATATATAAAGAAAACTAAAAATGTGTAAAAGATTGTTTCTATGAAATTAATGTTTGCGTAATGGAAGATACTTTAGTCAGCTACAAGAAAAACGTAATTATGGAATTTTTGTTTTGCAAAAGAAGATTATCAAACAGGTAAATCGTTGATCAAAAATAAGCAAGAGCTTTATAAAAGTCTCAAAAGTATGAAAGATGCCATAAAAGGTAAGTGAATATAACCAACAAGGTAAAGATACGCTCGTATTATAAGGTAATGATTTCTATAAGCGTTTCTATAAAATTAAATAGATTAATCTGTTAAAATTAAAAAATCTAACCATTAGAAATGAATCGGTATAGTTATAAATATATCTTATTAGTTATTTTCATGAACTGTATTGAAATCTATAAGAACTAAATGAAAAAGAAAATGTATAAAATACTCTTAAGATGAAGTATTCCATATTTTGTAGTATTAACTGCATTATATAAAGATTCTTAATAAAAAGAAAGGTGGACAAAGTGAAGAAATCTGTACCAGCAGCTTATGTGAAGCAAATAACGATATTAGCAATACCTGCATAATGATTCCCAAAGCTATTTAGAAGATGAAACACATTGACAAATTCAATTCTAAATAAAGAACCAAGAAAACCTTGAATAAATATCTAAGCGATAAAAATGAATTATTTAATATGAGCTTAAATGAATCCAACAAAATTGATCGGTATCTTTTCATTATTATCAAAAGATATTTTATATATTCCGAGAGTATCAAAGAGATACGTATAGTTGATATAATTTACAATAAAATTTTTAATAAAGTTAACATGATATTTTTAAAACCTATAATTTAACTGGAAAAGATAAATAATATAGTGAAAACCCGTTAAGTAATGAATTGAAACGCGCCAATACTTTTTTGTGTCTAAATAATAGTATTAGTACTATTTTAACTAACGAAAAGACATTTTTATTTTAAATTTATAAAATTCATTACAGAAAAAAAATGTATATGTATATATAAGAAATTAATTTTAGTTAAAAACAGAAGTAAAATAAAGAGACTGTAGAAAAAAATATTCATATAATGCTAAGAAGTTATAATTCTATACAAACACTTTTCTTAATTTAAATAAAAAAATAATTATATTATTTTCAGAATTCTCCATCAATATTTTAATAAATTTATTAGATAATAAATATATAAATTATTTTGTAATAAATTATTTTTTAAATATACAAAATTATAAGAAATTAATTTTCATATATTAGGTATTAATTCATTTTAATTAATTAACTATTAATTCAATTAAAATCAATTACTAAATAAGTTTATATTTAATATATATAAATAAATTAATTATTATAAAAATAAAAATATTAATAATAAAAATAAAAATATTAATAATAAAAATAAAAATATTAATAATAAAAATAAATAAATTATTATATTTATTAATTACTCTCTATTTATATTACGTTAATTTAAAAATATATATAATATACGTCAAATAATTTCACAAAAGAAACAATAATTTAAATTCCTTTACCGTATTAATTTAAATTGCTTTACATTTTCTATGAGAAAATGTGTATTTAATATTTTCAAAAAGAATAATGAATCAACGCTATCTTTCGTCAATATTTATGTAAATTAAATCTAATGTCATTTTTAAAAGATAAAAAAACAAAATATGACCGAAAATTAATTCGTGCAATAAATAAAATATACAAATGGTAAAAACATCGAAATATACACAGACACGAGATATAGTAAAGGCTGTATTTCAGAAAATGTGACGAAGCGAATCTTTGACGGTTCGTGTCTAAGATAAAGGCAGAGGGAGCCTCGATCCCCTCCATCGCAGTTAAGCGACCGAGTATCTGGTGCACGTAATGCAAAGTATAAAAGGGCAGCTGCGACCATTAAAGAGCTTTGCCATGGCTGACGTACGTCGGACGACGCTGCCATCGTCGTTTACTCCTTGCGGTCGATAATAGGATGGCAAGCTAGATACAAAGAAAAGAAGATAAATATATGTATGGAGAAATAAGTAAAGACAAAAGTTATTCTTATACAAAGTGTAGGTAAACACAGAACAAGTAAAAGTTTCACGTTTGTAGCGGATGTATTTTAACGATGGAGCATATCTTAAAGAAATAACGAGATGCCGTGGGATTAGAACCCAATAACTACGATAATATAATATTTGATTTTAGCTCCGGTATACCGTTATTGATCTGAAAGGCTAATGACAAGAAATATAAGTTTTTCTTTTATGATTGTTGATAGATCTATAAAATTCTCTAGATTTAATTTTATTTATAAATCAAAATTTAACAACTACTTTTCGTGTATTATAAATGTTGTATTATAACAAAGTTGACAATATATGCGTTAATAATCACTACTACAATAATTTTATATAGTTAAATATAACAGAATCATGGATCATTTAAAAAAATTCTCTATAACTTGAATAAATATATATTATTAATAAGATTAGAGAAAATTTAATTCATTTTTATAAACATTTGATATGCTTTACTATATTAATTTGAAATAAATGATCGATTTTTTTCATATTTTCTAAAAAAGATTTATCTATTGCTTTATTAATATATTTTAAAATAACAGAAATAAACTTCGTTATAAAATCTCAATAATAATATAATTATTCTTAGATGAATATAGAATACCAGCTAATTATCAATTATCAGAATTAAGCTCATATAATATTAAAATGATTGAAGCGAATTTATATTAAAATTATAATCATTTGTATAAAAAATAAAGAATCTCTTGTGAAATTTTACATACTCAGTTCTTAAAAAATTTAATTTCAGTTTTGTTCAAATATGATCCAAATGTATATAAATAAATAATCGAAATTAGTTCATTATTAAAAATAAATGTCAAACTATTGATTTTTATCAATACTTCTCATAACTAATTTTGAAGATAACTTCTTGTTAACTAGAATGAAATATTTATATTCAAATATACATCATAAATTTAACATATTACTTTCGTAAATTTTAATTAATATTGATTTAAAAAATTCTTTGAAAATTCTGCTTAAATAAAGTCAAAAAGTATATTTACAAAAAAATATATAATTGTATATAAATTCAATGATAAATGAATAAAAACTAATAAAATAGTATGATTTCAATAATACTTATATAATCTTATGAAAAAAAAATCTTCTATTTCTTCTTATAAAAGTTATTGTCTTATATGTTGTTAAGTATATTTCATAAAAATTATCTAAAAAAAATCAAAAACAACAGACATTTTTTAAAGCCTTATATATACTCATTTTAGATGTAATCATTGTGAAAAAATAATTGATAAAAAATAATAAGACTAGATAATATTCAAAGATCATAAATCAATATATAAATATTCGTAAAAAGTTTATCTGAATAGTTACATATGTATATATGACAATTTATGAAATTGCATCGTTATAGAATTTTTAAACAGTTAAACTTGTATTTCTGAAATAATGTCTTTCTATTTTAAAAATAAGTGTAAATTGATTTTATAGTAAAACGAATATTAATCGTATGAACCAAACATCATATTATACTATCATATTCTATACTGAACTAAAATTTTTAGTTCAATTAAATTTATAAATTTAATGAAAATAAATTGATCTTTGTACTTCTATATATTATAAAATTTCTATCGATTAAAAATTCATTCAATATTAATTTATGTTGTATATATCATTTAAAATTTTGACTATTATTTAATTTTTTCTCAAAAATTAGGCAAATAACGATGTAGTAAAATATTTTTTTTTAAACTGTATAAAATATTATAAAAATTTTATTGTAAAGATATATAATTTAGTAAGTAATAATTTTTCTATAAGAATATAAGAAAAAATACATGTCTCACATATTAGTAGTTTAAATATTTAATAATTACTATAGAGTATTACATTTTTTTTGCTATCATAACTATTATATACAGATTGATGAATAACGAACAAAATTGATTAAACGCTGACTGACGGATGCTCACAAATCTCATACTTTATCATTAGATCTTCTAAAGAATAAAAGAAGTATATAAATATATATGTCATTAAAAAAGAAAATTGATATAATATTTCTTAAAAATGTAAATAGGTTTTTAATACTTTAACTGTATATTTTTTAAATTTTCCTTTTCATACTTTTAACTTTCAAAAAAATTTTATTCGATTTATTTGAAATCGAAATAATGTATTTGAAACAATATTAAGTAAATAGCACAGTAACTAAATTTTATTAAAAATTGATGGTTTTAAATTATAAAATATTTTTTATAAAAATTTTATTCGTTTCATTTATTGTAAGAAAATAATATTTATTCATATAGTGGTAACAAGAATTTTTGTTTTAGATTAATAACTAATGACAAAAAATGTGATCCCATTTTTTAACTACTAGATGAGATACTTTTAATAAAAAATCAAAACTTCTATTTATATGAAATATTTTAAAAATCCTTTGACTTTTATGTGTATATTACGTAATTTACTTACAATTTTTACTTTCAAATTTTGATGAAAAAATAAATTAAAGGATGTATAGCTATTTTTAAGCTGATACATTCATGTAATACCTTCGTTTAAGATATATCTCGATAATTAGTTTAAATTTATTATGAAAAAAGAGTATGTCCGTGCAAGTTTAAACATAGGTAAAGTAACAAATTTGAAAGAAAAAAATACATATGAATATCACACATGCGTACTATTGAACTCATTATGTTTCGCACTTTTAAAATATCGATATTGAGAATCAAGTGAATTACAAAATATTATTTAATTAATCTAATATTTGTATCTATATTTATTATATGAATATTTACTACTTGAAATATAATTTATTATCGTTTATTCATGTATTTTACGTTGATTATTTCATAATATACTATTAATTGATGCCTATTGAGAAAAATAAAAATGTAAAAAAATAAATGTACAATATATATTTATATAGTAATAGTATCAATTTTCTTGATATAAATTAAAACTTGACATTTTCATAAACGCCAAACTGTATTATTAATTTTTTTTAAAAAATCTGATTTCATGAAATACTGCGTATAAAAAAATGCAGTATATCCCAGTATAGAATAAACGCATTATTCCCTATTCTTCATTTCACTTTAATGAAATATTATTTTCACATATTTTAATAGAACATCACTCGTGTATTAATTTATTTAACGGGACATAATATTTAAATACAAATTCAAAAGGTATTAAAGTAAGAATATGGAATGTATAAATATAATGTTAAAAATAGCATTTTTAAATTTATCAATATTAAATAATTTTTTTAATTTTTCTATAATTTATAAATTTAAAATTTATAAATTAGAATAAAAAAATTTGATCTATTATAAAGTTAAATGTTTTTAATATGAATTGGTTTATTACCTCTTAGCCCTTACATTTTATTGTTAGATACGTAATGAATTACATATAAATACATATGCATATAATATTAGATTAAAAACAAACGTTAATTGTCAAGTTTAAACGAAAAGTAAAAGGTAATATTAGATGTAACAAACGAATAAAGCAAGAAAATAAGAAAATCATGTCCATCTATTACATACTCTAAAAGCTTTCCTCGTTGTAATGTTGTCATTATCTTGGCGAACATGTTGTAATGAATTTCTCGAAGTCAACTTAAACAAAAAGTGTATTTTTGTCTCTCTCACGATTTTCTTTTTTTATCTCTTATATTGTTTTCCTTTTATTTTTAGCTTATCTCTCTATATTTTGGTATTTTCTTTTCTATCTATAAATCTTTATTATTCATTCTTCATCTCAATGTTTCATTTTTCATTTCTTTTATTCCATACACTTTCGTTCTATATTTATAACACTTTTATTGTTCATCGTATCTCTCTTTATGTCAGTCTATCTTGTGTTTAACTTTCTTCTTTGTTTTTATCTAATTCTTTCTTTCTTCTAAAGTCTCTTCTCTTTTATTTTGTTCTAAACGATTTATATTTACTCTTTGGAATATTTATATGTAATTTATTTTTACGTAAGAAAATTTTCATATTTCTTTTAACCTATTTTGCAACATTACTTAAACGAATAAAATAAAATTTCAATAAAAACAAAATAGTAAAGCTTCAGTAAAATAGTTCATGTTTTATTTTTTAAAGAAAAATATTACTTGGAATTCTAGCACAACTATTGGAATAAAGTTTTTTAAATTCAGAGTTTTTTACCTACTATTTATGATCTGCTTTAAACAAAATAAATGATAGAAAATATTATCTCCATGTAACTGAAAAATTAATTTCTAAATTCGAAAAAAAATTGTTATAGCAGGCATCTTATTATAATATTTTTATACAATTCAAATTAGTATAGTTTTTAACTTATTTGTTGAGTATTACGAATAAAATATACTATTCGAAAAATTTATAATATTCGTATTTTAAACTCAAAAAATCATTCAAAATAAAACACGTACTCATTTAAATTTTATTACTATAATTATTTTATTTTCTTGAATGAGTTCAAATAATCTAATGTTTTGCTAAATTAAAAAAGTAATTAAAATTTGTTTTAAATAAATAGAATACAATATTTTTTCATCGTAAGACAATAAATATTTGAAAAATATTTTTCTTGAATAATTAACTTTTTTAAAAATTCTATTTGGATATATAATATTATTATATATATTATATTATGTAATTTAAAAAAATATTTGATAAATGTTTACAAGCACGTTTCTCTCCTTTTATTTGTACCTCTATCAATTTTTTTACCTTCTCAAATTTATATTGTACAATGTCTTTTTTAAAAGTCACGTTAAACTTGCTAATATGAGAGAACTACCAATAGAGTATTAGAAATATGTCAGATGCTAACCAAAAAAGAACGACGTACGAAGCCATAGTGTACTAATGTCTGTTAATGTAAAAAACGAAGCCACGACGTAGTAAAAGACAGAACTATGAAAAAATAGAAATAGAGAAATCAACTAAATCGTGGTTCTGAAAGAACAAGAATAATTTATTCAGCAGCTATTTTCAGAAAATCTGCAGTGAACAAAAAAATACATCTTCTATTTGATTAAGCTTGACAGTTCTCTGACATAAAAGTGCTTCTCTTTCTTTAGATTATAAATCAAAAGATTACTACTTCATAACTGCTTCAAAAGTAGATGTAATTAGACTTGCTACCTTTTCATCAAATTTTAAAATTATAATAAATAAAAATATATATAGTTGAATAAAGATAAGCTTTAAGATGAAAAGGAGTTTTAAAAAATATGAATCCCTTAAATTAAATCTAAAAGAAAGTGAAATATTATTTTATTCAAAAATAAATTCTTAATAAAACATAATTAGATTCTGATATAGTTAAAATAAGAAAAAGATTTTTATAACAATGATCTTTATATTTTTAGCAACATTCCTTATCGAAATAACTTCTTAGTTTCAATAAATATTTACATTCGTCAGCTTTTATAGATTTTTAGAGATGTATATACCTTACATTTAAAATAGAATAAAAAATTTAGTCGCTTAAAACAAATAAAATATTTTTTAACAAAAGATGAATGGAGTTTCAAAGAAATGAAATAACAAAATTGAAAATTTGGCGTAATTGATACTTTAAAACGCTGAATAGACAAGATTTGATTATTTATCGATATTTGATCTAAGTTTTATATTTTTACAGCTTCCTTGTTTTTTAACTTATAACCTGACTCTTATTATTGTCAGCCGAATTCTATTATATAATAAAAAATAAAATCGGAATATATTATTTTTACTTTAGTAGAAGGTCGTCTATTAATTTTAAAATAAAATATTTGAAAATATAATAATTATATTTTCATTTATATTTGAATTACTTTTAAATACTATTTACAAATATTTTTTATTGCATTTATTATATATTTGCTACTTTAAATATTTATATTTATAAATAACTTTATTAATTTATAAATGATATATTTCTTATATATATTATTTTAAGTATACATTCATTTAATAGTAATAAAGTATACGAATAAATAAGCATTATAATATCTATGAAATAAAAGTTAAAATTGTATCCAAAACTTTAGACTTTCCATCTCTCATTTAAAAAAAAAATCACGAGTAATTGAAAATAAAATAATGAATCATAAATTAATACGTTATAATTCAAACCTATTTTATCAATAATTATTTTGCATAACTCATCTCGAATTTAAAACTGAACTGAATAGTTAAAAATTCATTTTGATGAAGCTCAAATTAACTATTCTTCTCTATATTTAAGAATTATTTCATTAAAAAATCTAAAAAGAAAAGTATATACATATGTAAAGAATAAAAAAGAAATTTTAATTAATGTTTTATAAATACATTCAAAATATAATATTTCTACATGTAATAAGAAGTTGAAATATAAGTTACTTATTATAATGAATATATAAAATTTAATTAAATGAACATAAAATGACATTTATGAATAAAAATCTACATTTAACGTGTATAAAATTATCTTTTCATTTCTTTTCGAATATACTAAATTCATTCCACACATTTCGTAATCATTTTCATCCAACTTTGTTTTCTAAAATATTTACAAAATAAAAATAAATGAATTGAAATTTTCAATTTATTATTTAATTACACTTAATAAAAAACATTGAATCAAAAATAACATATTAATGTAATTAAAAGAGACGAATGCATGCTTGTGTTACGGGAACTTAACTAAATAGAAACATACATTCTACTACTTAGAACATAAATCAGATTCAACAGCTCTCTTCAAAAACTGAAATGTTTTGCCCATTTCTTTGCAAAGTCTGGTAACTAAATAAAAAAAGAAACTAGAAGAAAAGTAGGGTTTTGAAATAAAGCTATTGAAAGAAATTTAAATTATGAAACTGGAAGAGTAATATTTTGGTATTTTTACATATATTTTTATATGTTGCAAAATTTATTTGAAATTTAGAATCAGACAATTTTACTCATATCCATGCACATGTAAAATAGAGGAAAATGATTTATATTTATTTAAATACAAAGGTTTTTTTTTAAAGTATAACATGAATTATATACGTATCATACGAGTAATTTATATTTAATAGTTTATCATTTAAAATACTTTTATATGATTCTAATAACAAAAAGTCGTATTCTTTATTTGAAACTATAAACTTACATTTAAAATTTGTAAAATATAAAAAAATATAAATTTGACACACCTTTCATTTTGGTATATAATTTTATTTAAAGTATATAATGAATAAAAAATAAATTTCTTAACAAATCATTAATATGTAATAGTACTAATTACAATTCATCGTACAATTTTTTATTCTTTAAAGTTCTTTGATAAATCAAAATACAATTTTATTACTTATTTTATGGTTAAACTATAATAAGTTTCATTTAAATAATTTTTAAAATTATTTTGCAATGAATTTCAAATCTATCATTATTCATTTCTATAGTATTTTAAATGCATTTCTTTCTATGCATTTCTTTCATTTATATTTTCTATTTTTATAAAATCTTTAAGTATATGAAACGTTCTTTGAAGCATGACGTTTTCGTTTATATAATTTAAAAAGTATATATTTAAAATAAAATCAATGCAACGCAATCGATTATCACTTTATAATTTAATGAGTATTGATCACTATAAACATATTTTCAAATTTCTTTTTCCTATCTTTTAGAATTTAAACAAACATATTTTGATCAAGAATATTAATTTTCAATTAAAATATCCAAAATTTTCTTCTACGAAAGATAAGACTGTTGTTCACAAATCGAGAAATTAATCAAATTTTATTTTGAAGAAATGCTTCTGTCTAATTAACTACGAATTTAACATTACAATAAATTTTTATTGTTAAAAATAAAAAAAAATTTTTAAATAATATTTAATTAAAATAAAATATTTAATTAAAAGGGTAAGATTCAATATACAATGAAAAATTCTCTCGTTTTAATATTTATTAATGTAAAATACTTTTTTAATTTTCGTTATATATTATCATAAGTCAAAATTAAAATTATTTCCTTATTATTAATAAGACATGATTTAGAAATTACATCGATAATCTGACAGATAAAGATATTGAAGTATTTAAATTGTTTTTAAATTTCTATTCAAACTAATCTTAGTTTTTTCGATTTTTATAAGACAATTATTTTGTCAGAATATTTAAATTATGTATATATGAAATTAAAATTAAATAAAATTAGATAGTCTAAATGAAATCTATTATGTAAAATTTCATTATGAAATATTTATTTAATTAAAAAAATATAAACTATTAGATCAAAGTAAGCTTAATAATATTAGGATAATATATCTCAAAAATCGTATTGAAAAGTATTGAAACATCAGAAGCTAAAAAAAATAGACTATAAAATTAAAAAGGACGAAGTAAAAACTACTTTTATACAGGATAACTACATTGTAAATTCAAGAATTATGAGTATAACTAGAATGGCGATACATAAATTCAAAGGGCCTTGGCATCGACTGCATAGTGAAAGAATGGCTATTATAGGTATAAACCAGAATGACGTTAACGCGAATGTTCTATTTAAAACCAAAGCTATCAAAAAGTATAATGAAACATATAAAGCTCTTCAAAAAATTATATGACGATAAATTCGAATACGAACCAAATGAAAAAATTTTGTTATGAAAATCGTAATATAAAAAATACGGTAAGTTATTAAATATATGAATAATGTAATATAAAAGATAAAAAAATTCATTTTTTTTAATCTAAATATGGAATTAATGTCTGATAATCCTTCACAGAATGTAATATGATATGTAAAAATAAAAATTAATTGAATATCATTGCATCAAACATATTATTAATCAATAAATAATAATGGTGTTAAAAAATGACGATTTTAAGAAATATATTAATGAACTAATATAATATAGAACTCTGAAAATTTAGGACGTTATTAGTAAACGGGAAATTAAAATGTTTAAATCATAATAAATGTAATAAAAAATTATAAATAAAATTCAAAATCCTAATAATTACTATTAAATATAATTCGAATTACAGAAACAGATAATATTTATACGTGATAAAATAAAAAATAAAATTATAAATCTATATGGCAAAAATGTTAAAACAATTTATAGAATATTTCTTCAATGTTTTATTCTATATTATGTTTTATCTATGTTTCTTTTTTCAATTATTTATTCTATGATTTATCTACGTTTTATCTATGTTTTATTTAATAAATTCTATAATTAAAGAAATTTTATGACACTTATAATATTCAATTAAATTAATTATTTTTACCATTAAAATAAGAATGAAACCCAAATTAAACATAACATTAGAATAGAAATACATAAGAAATATAACATAACATAAGAAAAAAAACAAATAAAATATTTTATATACATACATAAATAGGAATATTAAAAAGTTCATAAATAAATAGTACTAAACAAAAACGTCTTTTTAAAATATTAATAGTTATAACGATATTAGACATAATTGAAAATGTATTGGACAATTTCATCAAAATAAAACGAGTGAAATATTATAAATACTTAAATTAGATTACAAACCAAACTTTTAAGAAACTAATCTGAAACTAGTTAGTACAATTGATAAAAGTATTTAATCGCGTTTTTAATTTGTACAATAAAGTACTATTTATCAAATATTTAATGAGTTAGAAATTATAAGAGACAAATCTTTTTAATGAAAGATAAAAAATATTTATAAATATAATCCAAATGAAATTTTTTACAGTAGAAATTTGATTCGTTAGATGCGTATTGAAAATATAAATAAAAAACTTGATTTTGAAATATTTCATATAAAATCAGTGGTTAGCATTATATAGAAATATATAGACTTACATTCCTTAAAATAATTATTAAGTAGTTACTAAATATACAAAAGAAACTTAGTAAAAAAAAACAATAATTAACAACAAAATAATTTAAAAACATTGATAACAAGAAATGTTTCAAATATGCATAACAAGTGCTAATAATGATTCAAAATTTAAATTTAACAAATCTAAAAACGTATGATAAAATTAATCAAGAAAATAAAATATTCTCATGGAAAAGTAAAGAATAAAAAAACAAAAGTGAATGTATAAATTAAAAAATAACTTATAAAAATATTTTCATTCTTTATTTTTTAATTTTACTGGTCTAATAATAAATTTTAATCATTGGCATATAAGAAAATTATGAAAATAATAAAATTAATGTGCTTTCATAAACAGAATACTAATGTAAGTGACTGAAGGCAACAATATCAAATATATACCAAAAAAATATTTATTTATATTTCCATAATAAAGAAAATATTTTCAAGATTATTATAAACGAAAATAAAAAAATGAAAACTAATGTTTTAAAGGTCTATTTCATTTTTCAAATTAAGATTCAGTATAATATCACGTTCGACGTGAGGCAAATCAAAATCACCTGACACTACCAGTTACTACACAGCTGCGCAATATCCTGGATAATAAAAAACCAAATTAGAACTCATAAATCGGCATTAAACATAGAATTCGAAATATTTAAAAAGATAGAAATAGTAATACGTACCTTACATACATATTACAAAACTAATAAGCCAGGGAACAAAATGAAACTCGGCATATCAAACAAAAATAGTCGCCAAGACTCATTAACAAACCAACGATGTCGAGTCATGAAACAATGTATATTTTTTCTCTTTATCTCTTTTACTCTTTCTCTCTGTCTTTCTCTCTCTTTCATGAATTTAATACACGAATAAATATGTTTACATAACTCATTTCCGTCTTCATTTATCGATTCCTAATCTCTGCGTATACGAGTATAATATGAAACATAATTGGTGAATCTGATCAAACTGTTGGTAATAATACTCTTGAATTAAAAAAAATATTTTTTTTATTTCACTCTTTAAAAATAATTATGCTCACATTATAATAAAATATACTATTTGATTAAATTTTCATACATTTTAAAATAAATTATTATATAAACTATTGAGGATATAAATAAAAAGTAAAATATTTTATTACATTAAATTAAAATATATTTTTTTAAATATAGCACAGAGCCAGTTTCCATAATCTCTAATGTATATATATGCTTACAATTTAAATTTTTTGCTTTTAAAAATTACACGCTTTTCATAAAAATTTTAATTATAAATTTTCTACGTTTTATTAATTTGATAAAATGTTATAGCATATACGAAAACGTAAAAAATTTCTTATTCATCATATAATATTGATAAAATTTTGAAAAATTGATAACAGTTACAAATCAGTAAATAAGATTTTGCGAACAAAATAATATACAGAAAACCAGAAACAGAGCTGAAAATGTTATATTGTTGAAAGTAGCACACATGTTCATCTTATATACGTGAACTATGAATTAATTTGTACAAAATTTCTCAAGCGCTTCATCGTACAAAAGACCATGACATTAACAAAAAAAAGAAAGAAATAATACATACGTATAAATTAGTTGAAATTCGTTGTGATTACCTTGCTACTCTTTTACTGCTCTTTCTTTTGTTCTCTATACATATTAAAAAAACAATAAAAATATTAAGCCTTTCTTATTTGTCTTTATATTAACGTTCGTTACTTTTCACGAAATGTAGAAAAAAACAATGAACAGAAAATAGTTCTTTTTATCTCCTTTTTCTTATAATTTATTTATATTTGATTTTAAATTAATTAAATCTAAATATTTTCAGTATTTTTATTACTATAAATGGTTCTCAATCCTTGGCTATAATTTAGTGTATGTGTTTATTCAACTACATCTTATCATAATGAAGAAGTAACTAAATGTCATAGATTAATTAATTTTAAATAGGTGAATTTATTCTGAAAATAATGAAATTGTGAAACAAGTTAAAATTACATTAAAAATTTAAATATTTAATGTGTCAATGACACATTTTAAAAATGATATACCAATTTCATATTTGATACATATTATACAATTCAATATATATCTACAGCTACTTTAAATTTATGCATTTAAAGTATTTTACGTTAATATAGAATAATCAATGCAAAAAATTTATGTTGAAATATGATTTTAATATATATTCATAATATTTGAACCTATATTTAAATTTCATTTTATTGAAAGAATTTACATCAGTGATATTTTATAGAATTTTAATTGTATTATTATTATAATTAATATACTAATTTATAATAAAAAAAATAAGAAGCAGCCTTAGTATATTTACTTCTAAAACAACTGAATTTTATTATACTGAATCATATTTTAAAATATAGATATCGATTTCATCCTTTATAACAGAAAATTTATAAATATTTAAAATAAAAGCTAATCCATAAATAAATATCCATTTAAATGAATATGGATTTAAATATATTTCTGATTTATTCAAGATGAACATATATAAAAATATTGTTTATTGAAAAACTAAATCAGTTCAGATAATATTATAATCTAAAAACCAATCTAATGTTTTGACTGAAGTTAAAACAAATATACTCAATGAAAACTGTCATCCAAAACAACACTATTTTGACTATGATTAATCGTATATTAGCTCATATATTAACATGGCACAATCTAGAAACTTTCTCGATTAAACAAGATATTTAAACGCGAATCGTAAAATTTCTCCAAACTACAAATGCAATAAAAACTAAGTATGTATTTGAGAATAGAATGATTTGCATGAACATTTAAAGTCAAAAAATTCTTGTCTCTTCCGTTCAAAATGAGAACAGTTTGCTTACGTTCACAAAGAACATGGTTAATAATAAACTCGATAATACATCTCTAAGCGTTATTACAGTAATTCTATATTTATTAAATTAATATTAATTCATTTTAGTGCATTGTGACATGAGTATCAATGTAAAAGTTTCTGTAAAAGTTAGTCTGTTATTCAACTTTGCTAATATGATAAATAATTAAGGGTTATCTTTTCTTCTTTGTACTACAATCTTTAAATAGAATACAATTACAAAGTACAAAATTTATCACTAAAATTAAAATAGTTGATGTAATTTCTAATATTTTTATGTATCTTTTCTTATATATATATTCAAATATATGATTCCTGAGAATAGAAAATTTCTTTACTACATTTAAGCATATATTAGAATTTTATTATCAGTTTAAATATAATTTTATTAAAAAATTATTGCTCTCTATTGGATCATTAATTAAAAAGCATATAATGACATATGAGTGAGAGATATTTTGATTGACTTATTTGAAAAAAATTAAATTACAATATCCATGTTTCATACAATTTTTTGTTATTTAATATCAAATTTAAAAAAAAATTTGAATGTACATTCTATTAATGCATAATACTTTTAAATACGTAAAATTTAAAAAAGAAAAATATTCAATTAACAATATTTATTGTAATTACTTATAACGTAAATTAAAAATTAAAAATATTTTCTTTCGATAATAAAAACTAATTAAAATTAAATTTTATTTTTATTCAGAGAATCTAAATATTTATTAAATTATCTGAATAAAATTATATATTTTAAATACTATTTGCATTATAATATTTGTAAAAAACAATAAAAACTAATTTTAATGAATATAAAATAATAGGACAAATATTTAAATGTAGAGTTAATTAGCTATTTAAGTAAACTTGTTCACTGTATAATAACTCAATACATAAAATTGTTTTTAAATATTATCGATATTAGAATAAGAATTATGAAAATACATTAAATTCAGAAAAGTTTTTTGGAATAAAATTCAGTTAAATTAAACAAATATGTTTCAGATTAAATCATATTATATTTATATAAATTAATTAAATGGTATAATTTAATGCAAAATATTTCCAGGTTTAAAAAATATTTGAATAATCTTGATATAAAGTATTTACCTTATTTTTATCAACAGATAGTTTGGTCAATTATCTATATTTTAAAAAATTTTTTTAAATTCTATAAATTTTTAATTAGATTAACATATAAAATAAAGATATAGATGATTGTAGTTTAATTCAAACTATTCATAAAACTCATAGATTCAATAATTAGTTTTATTATCAAAATTTTTATTATAAAATAAATTTAAATCATTTATTCAATATTTAATAATAAAATGTACTTTAATATATTTTTTAAAATTATAATGATTATTCCACAAAACAAATTATATAATAAGTGTCTAATCACTTATCAATAAATTGACAAAATAAAACATTGGCTTTATTACTATTACTTTATTCTTATATTTTCGATTAACTTTTCTTCGCTCATTATCATAAAATTTATGAAATTTACTATTTTTAACAAATAGTAAATAAATAATGAACAAATCGTTTTACAATATAAAATATAAATAATAATTTTGGATATTTATAGAATCTTACTTTTCATTTATTTTCAAATTACTTTAATTTTAAAGGCTACAAATAACCTAATGATGAATATTTGAAAATAAATGTATTTTTAAAAAATACTTTAACCATAAAATCAAAAATCAATTTCGATATATCAAGGTTGAAAAATTTAAAAATTTTGTATTATTAAATTCCCTTATTAAATTCACTTAAATGATTAAAATATTTTTTAATTGTATTTAATTGTGCGGAATATAAAAAATAATAAAGTTTTTTTTACTCTACTAAAAATTAAGTATTTAAACCCAAACAATAATAACAAAATTAACTGAAAATATCCTTTTTTTTCAAACATCTGCCATCCATAAGGTCATTATGGATAATGGGATCTTGCAAAACTTGTGCCTTCGATGCACCCGCAATTGCCTTAATAAATTTTTCATGTGCGCACTCTTCGGGCAATAAATCTAATTAGCTTTGGTGACGCTTACGTCTTCCATAGACTTTACGTTCTAGTAAATATCTATATATAAAACTCGGAAAAGTTCGCAGAAAACTATTAGGAAAGTACACCAGCCACTACAAAAGAATAATAACGTCTCTTTGTCTTGTACTTCGTTGCATTATTCTTTTTTTTTGAAGTTTTGCCTTTGATTTCGTTTATAAGTGAAAGTTTAAAGCGATTAAAAGCTGGAATCTGCATTTATTTTGCTTGATTCTAAAACATGTAACTGATTCCTTTATATTTACTACCTATCTTAGTGATTGTAATGTAACGACATAATAAATTAATACGCTTTATAAAGATATAATAATGATTTTTTTAAAGCAATACTTAATACAAATAAATTATTTAAAATAAATTATAATAAAAATACAAAATTTGTACATAAGAATAAAATATATAATGAATGTAATGATTTAAATAAGAATAAATTAAAAAATAAAAAATATAGAATCATAATAATAAAAAATTCTTTATACCTTTATATATTAACAAAAATTGATTACGTTATCTATAATCTTTATTAAATAAAATAAAAAATCTTAAATAGAAAGCTAAATAAAATTTTCATAAAATTTGGTGTATAATCCAAATAAAATAATCAATATAAAATTTGAATAATGATTAAAATCATTCACTTACATTAGTTTTATATAGTTTCAAAAATACAAATAAAACTTAAAACTAATCATAAACTTTTTTTTCTATTTTCACGAACATAAATATGATTGATATTTCTATCTTTATTATAATTATTTCTATAATTTTTAATGTGTATTGTAATTATTATTATTTATAAAATTTATCTACAAAAATAATTATAATAATCTTTTTTTATTATGAAAATAAATTTAAAAAATTTGATATCAAAATTGTGTGTAAAAAATAAAAAATCCTATTAAAATTATACCAAAAAGTGATTAAAAAATTTTTCAAATGTATTTTAGTCGTTCGACAATTTTCACCAATTAGTCTTTTTTTCAATTATTCATCGAGTTCTTACTTTTGAATATGCAGTTTTATCAAAATTCTGATACGTTAACATCATTTTAAAAGACAAGCTTTGATCGTAAAACATTTTTAACGTAAAAATAAAATTCTCATAAACCGTATCTGATGACATGCTTTCAAGATTAGCGTTTTTACATTTTCTCATGAATAAAATACGTATCGTTCGATCCAAAATTTCTGTGTCATTAAATCTGATTGACGCACTCAAATATATTACGTATGATTCAGTTAACGTAATTATGCGCATTTTACTAAATTTTTCTATAAATAGAAGTTGTTCGTGATTATTTTATTCATTTTATTTCATATAATTATTATAATAATTTTATAAATTGTACAAAAGACACTTCATAAATATCTTTTAATATAACTTTTATATTTTTTATGGATAAATAGCCTTTAATTATTATTTTAAAATATTACTTATTATATATAAATTAATTTCAAAATTAATTTTCGTTTTTATAAGATTTTAACATAATATATAAATTAAAAATTTATTGAAAATACTTTCTTCCATTTCATTTTACTTTCTTACTGTACTTTACAAAAAGCATTCTTCTTAAAACTAACATGAAAATATATTATCATATACATAAATGTAGTATGTGCATATAAAATTACAACTTAAAATTTAGATATAGTTGCACCTAAATTCCTAATAGAATAAAAAAATATTTGACTCTAAAATAAAATCTTTAACTTGATCAAAATAATTTAAGTTTTATTTTATGATACTTTACTTGCTGTTCATATAATATGTATACAAAATTATTTTTAAGAATCTACATGATGTTATTACCAAAAACTCTGTAAAAATTATTATGCAGAAAAAATCATCTGCAATACAAATTCATAAGATATTCAAATTTTAAATTTCCTGTATTACTTTTTAGACATCATAAAAAATACTTAAAATATTTGTCCGTATGCAAAATAATATCAATATTACTACCTTAAATTAATAAAGTAACCTTTTTTGTAACATAATATTTCATTATATTATTATAATTAATTAATTTGTTTATTATTACGATGATTACTGATGCACAGCAGAGTTTCCTTATATTTCACATTAATATAATAATTAATTAATTTTTATTAGTTGAATAGATATAATTTAATTTATTAAAATATAATAATCTAATAGAAGTAAATTTAAAATTTATAATTTGTAAGAATTAATTGAATATTTTATATTAAAAAATGAACCAAAGACAGAACCCAAAAAGTATATTGGAGCTTTAATGCTTTTTAATTATATATACTTAATAATATCGTCATAACGTTCAGATTAAATAATCGAGTGACTTAATACTTTCATAATTTTTATCTTGTATATACGGAATGATAATTTTTAATATTGAATTATTAATTATAGAAATAAAATATTTTAATTTATAGTATATGTGCATTATTACTTAAAAAAATTCACTAATCTTATTTTATTATTTTTAAGTTTAAAAATGAATTAATAAATTAAAATTTTATTTTTATTAATATTATAAGAAAAATAAAAAGTTTTAAACATTATACTTATAAAAATATGGTTTTAAAATTAAAATTTATTCTTAATTTTTGATAAATTCTTATATTTTAAAATGATAATCTTACAATAAATTTTATATAAATGTTTTTACAAGTATTTTTTCATAAAGCTTTGCAGATAGATTATTTAGTATTTTATATTTTGTGATTAAATTAAGTTTTAATTATATGAAAGATATTTTATATTGCAGTTTAATTATTACTTAATTTAAGGAAAAGTATTTTTTCTTTCCGAAACTTAACTTTTTAAATTGGCCCCTCTTAGAAAATTAAATAGTAAGGCTGTAAATGAGACTCACTGATACATAATATAATTAAATAAATTAAATAACGTCTATACATAAACTCACTTAAAATATAACCAATTAAATTTTAAAGTTAGGTATTAAAAAACACAATTATATAAAATTCAAACTTTAACGTTCATAAGTTTATCTATTTTATAACCAAATATTAATTAATTAAATTTTATTCAAAAAAGAACTCAGTTTAAACATAAATATCAAAGATATAAAAGTTATTTTACAAAAAAATATTATAATGCCCATAAATAAAATGTTTTTAAATACAAAAATTGTAAAGTATATATTATCTGATTTAGTTTATTCTGTTTTCATATGATTTACAAAATTGTTTCAAAAACTTATAGTCTTCAATCTTATTTATACATAATAATTTTTTAGAATATAAATTTCTCAAAGAATTCTAAATAAACAATAAATAAATGCATAAAAGTATTATTTTTACTTAAAATAATTAAATAAATCGTTCAAATAAAACCTAAAATGTTTATTATCAGTATTTTCTTTTATAAATAATCTTTTTTTTATAAACGATCATTATAATTTAATCATTTTCTTTTCTAAAGTAAAAAATAATTATATATACATAAGTCCGTTTTTTAATAAAAAAACATTTATTTCGGAAGCCCTAATTTTCAAACTATACCTTTTTTTTAATAATATTTATTTTATCACAGTAAATCACAAAAAATTATAAATAAAATGTGCATCTACAATCATTATTAATAAGTAAAAAAAAATACAAAACATAAAGAACAAAAATTGAATGATAATCTAATAAGAATCATCGTTTAATTAAGTATGTATTATCAGTCCGATCTATAACGAAATGCTAGTGAATTCAATACATATAAATTGTACACTACGCAGACGATTTTTTCTTGTCCAAATATTTCGTTTATGACACATCAAAAAACAAAGATAAAGCAACAAAAGAAAACAAAAGTCCTTCCTTCGATAAAAGGGTAGACCATAGCGCATAACAACATCTTTGTCTTTTCTCTCTGTATATATACAAAACCCAACCTTCTCCTAACTCTCATCCAACATCCCAACCGATATAACTGCTATCGCTACTAGGAAATCGAATTATATGGAGTTAGTCTTGTGAAGGGGAGAACCACCACGTGTTTTGTCTTTCTTTGATGGTGAAAGAAACTAAAATGATTCTCATAAGAAAATAGTTTCGTTTTCTGACATCCGCTAAAGTATTTTGAATTCGGAGCTTAGTGGAATAAGTGAATAAATAATATTACATATCGTTAGAATATTATGAGATTAAATTTCACTTAATAAGAATTGAAACTTACTTCAAAAATACTTCAAAAAATATAATACAAACATTAAAATATAAACGAAAATTATCAGATTTACAAATAATCAATCAGAATTATATATAATTAATTTTCTGTTATAATTTTTTTCTATTTTAAAACAACAATATACTTTTATATAAGCACAAATTATAGTAAATATATAAAATCTTTTATTATTTTATAATATAAAAAATATACTACAAATTTTTAAAAAATCTTAAAAAATTTTAATATATACATTTAAGTTATTTGAAACCAATATATTCAACAAAATTGAATTTTTTGAATCTATTATTATCTAATTAATTTATTTTATGAAAAAATTAAAAAATTAATTAAATATTTTAAAAAAAACATTAAAAATTAATTCCTCAGAACCATTAATAGTTCTTAGAAAAGAAACCATAATTTTTAAATTGTTAATTTTCTTTTCAAAATATGTAGTCATAATTATGTAATATAATTATCTATATAATCAATTTCCAAAAAATATTTTTATACATTCAATATCTTTTTATTAGTTTAATCAATCTATTTAATAGTAAAAATACGTAGATGGATCATAAAAAAAAGAAAAAATATATTGCAAACAAATTTCAAAAGATAAAAATAAAATAATAATAAATTAAATAAATGAGTCATTTTTTGACAATTGAAAAAATCATAAATTATTAATTTTAAGCTCCTTTATAACTCAATCGTACTGTTTTAATATTTTTTTCGACTTTTTCAACAAATCATAAATTTAAAAACAATATGCTATGAAAGATTTTCTAAAATAAAGCAGATGTAAATAATTTGAGATTTTACTTTTCAAGAGATAATATTTATACAACTGATAAATGAGTATTTTTTAATATTAAAATAAGATTATTAAAATATTATCACTAAATAATTATGATAAGTTAAAGAAAATTTTAATTTAAGCTCATCAATTTGTTTAAAAAATATGTTTGAATATATCGAATTACAATTCAACTCAATAAATTTATTTAATTTTGTCTAAATAATGAAAATATTTCAAAATTTATTTACATGCGGAGATACTAATAGTATTTATTTTTATTTGTATAATTTTTCCTAATTTAAAGAGTTATATATAATTTGTACTTAAATTTTTTAATAAATGAAGAATAACTTATATTTTCCAAATCTTTAAACAAGAATTTTAGTACTAAATATTGTATTACATAAAAACGTTTTAATAATATTCTGAAAAATTTTACATAAAAGATTATGTATTAATAAAAGTTTAATTTCAATACCAATTAAAAAGAATATAGTAACGAAATCATATAGATTCATATTTATGTTATTAGATGATATGGTTTCACGGTATTAAAATTTATAAATTGTAAATTTATTATATTATAATAAAAATATACAAAACATTCTTACATCTGTAGATGTAAATCATAAACTATAAAAATAATATTTGTAATTTATAATCATTTGAAATGTATACTTTCTTCTTTTTTCTAATTATATAAGAATATTAATATAGATGATATAATATTCGTTTTACTATTTAGAAAAAGATTTTCTATAAATGCACATAAAATTTTAATACTACGTACAAATTTTGTATTCTTCTATAATTGTCTATATAAGTAGCAAAAATAGTCACTATAAGGTATAAAATATATTGCTTTATCTATTCAAAATTATTATTACGACAAAATATTATTTAAAAAGATTTTACATGATAATTTACAATATAGAAAATTGAAAATATTAATATAAAAAATGTATAAATATGAATAAAATTTACTATTATAAAATATTTTTGAATGATAAATATACATTGATATTTATATCGCTTACTATAATCAGTAAATTATATGAACTAAATACATGATAAAACTACTTTATTAATTTCAAGTGTACTGAATACTAAAATCAAGAATATCTTTCAGGGATATAACAGACTATATATCCAAAAATATTTATAATACATATTTTTATGACCATTTTTATTAAATAAAATTATTGCAAAAATATCATTAAACTTATTTATTTATATGTGACGTCACTTTATAACAGATCTAGATGTTACAGTAACATGTAAAAAATACGATATAAAACCTTTTCATACAAATACGTATAAATTATATGAGTTAAATTCTTTATAAAAATGAATAATTTAAAACATATGCTTTGTAAAATCTATATCATTTTTAAACAATAATAACGCTGTTTATCAACGAATAAAAACTAGAATAAAATTTAATTATATATAATATCGAATTTATAAAATTTTACCATTTTGATAATACTAAAATAAATGATTTAATTTTAAAAAAATTCCTTATAAATCATAAATATATGACTCAATATTATGCTTGTACACGGCATTATTTTTTAAATAAAATGTACATAATAAAATGTTGGCCTATAATTTTTTTTACTTATCGATGATCTAGCTCTAAAAGATTCAACTCTTATACATATATAAGCAACCGAGAAAATGAATGCGCGTACGTACACAAAAGAGGATATCATCTGAGCATGAAATTTTCCTCGGCAATCCCATGCTCATCGTCATCGCAATGCATAAAGAAAATACTCAAGTTGTACAATAATACTTATATAAAATTACGTAAAAGAAAATTTAAATAAAAATTCATAGTTTTCGGTAGGTTCGTATTAAAGATACTACCAAGTGAAATTCAAATTGTTAAAATGTTCATTATACATCTGAATTATTACGAATAAAAGGTAATTCTAAATTTATGAGGAATAAAAATTTCTTTCGAACGTGTAATTATAAACAATATTCTTTTAAGATTTTTTATATTATGCTGTCTGAAAAAAAAAGTTTTTCTATTAATTCTTTATAAAATACTAAATATTAAATATTTTTTTAAAGAATAATTTTTTAATTGAAATTACATTTTTATGATTATACAAGTATTTAATTTATCTTTGATATAAAAATACAAAAACTATTATGAATGTTTATTTATAAAAAATGATATAACTTTATATGCCATTAAAAAATGTAAGCATTTAAATAAATTTTGCACATAAATAATTGTAAACAATATTAAGAATTCATAAACTTCGAATTGAATTTAAAAAGTACAAATGGTTTTTGTTCATAACGATATTAACAAATATTCTAACCAGAATATACGGTTATACCATATTCATTGTAGCTATTACATGTATATGTAAATAAAAGAGTCAATAAAAAAAATTACATTTGAGATTCGCATTCAAATTTCTTTTAGCTGACAGACTATAATCTGACTTTACATATACAAATATAATATTAAAAAATATATTCGTATATTACAATCATAGAATACAATCATTTAAAAAGATATTTATTTAAATAAACGATAGATTTTCGAAGCTATTAACTATTTTTACTAATAATTATTTATGTTTGAATATCATTTAAGCGCAATAAAACTCGCATGAAATTAAATTTTATAAACGATGAAAATCTTTTTCTAATCAAAGATCTTTCCATTCTTTTTTTAAACTGAAAATAACACTTGAGTATTAAATCATCCTTCGAATCCAGCACGTAACAAACATTTAAAAGCTCATTTAGAAACAAAAAACTTTCACTAAATTCTCCATGTGTAAACTTTACCTCGATATTAAAGTTGAATAGTGAGAAAGTAGAAAAAGAAATAGAGATAAACGTCAACACCGAGAAACCAAACAAAGTGCAAAAAGGAAGCGAAGTTAGCGTAGTGGCGCGCAGTAGAAAAAGTCAACGAATAGCCTGCCGATTCGGAACGTCTTTACCTGGCTCTGTTGTTTGTAACTGTGGCAGCAGTAGCGGTGACAGTGATGACGACGGTAATCTCCAGCTGTATCCCAACTGTCTGACAGTTCGCATATCTCCTTTCTACTCCGTAGGCCGATTCGCCCGTCTTGTGAAAAGACCATCATCATCCAGCAACACGCACACTATCTTCATCCACTCGTTTCATTGTGACGCTTGCGCCTCGACTTCTCTTCCTCCACTTCGAATTAAGCGTCCTTATGTATGTATATACGTATAAATATTTATATACACGTACGTATGTATCTATCGATGTAGATAGCGAGATACGTGGATTATATCTATAAGTACGTACGTATAAATTTACGTATGCGTGTACGTATACATGCGCCGGTGCTCGCACACTCCTACGTGTTCTGGGAAGACGGAAGCAAAGGTACGTGTCAACGGAAAAAGTGAGACGGTGAGACGGCGAGACGGCTAGACATCGAGAAGAAAGAAGTGAAAAGAGAGAGACAGAGATGAGTCGAGACGCTGAATTCGGAGCGGAAGATACGTTTGCGTATTTCGCGAAGAGGTTTGATGCGCGCACACGCACGCAGGTATACACGCGTAAATACCTGCGAGCACACTCACGGATTAATCGTCGAGCTTGAATATAAACACGAACGCGTATACCAGTGGCAGCCGCAAAAGTAAATTCTTTCAAAGCGATGCAACTTGAACATTCGACTGCGTTAGAAGCCGCCAACACCTTACTCACAGACGCCGCAAAGATTTTTCTCTCATTCCTTGCACAAGCTCTTGAAACCGACCGCCAACCGCAATCGTTGGTCTTTACCCTCAATCCGCGTACTCTGTACGACAATACACAGCTTCCCACTAAACGAGAGCAGGGATGTTTACTCGCGTACGGGGTATCCGTGTGTATGTGTGTGTAGGTGCGTGCGTGCGTGCATGCGTGGGTACGTGCGTGCGCGCGCCTCCTCGCGACGGCGACCCTCCGGGGATATGCGTTCGGTATACTCGACGCGTCGGCGTGCGTCTGCGGAGGTGCAAGCCTGAGGAGAGGGAAACACACCGGTTTCTCGCGGAGGTAATTATGTATATGTAGTCAGTACACGCGCCCGACTGATACGACTACATCCAACATCCGGCTGCTACGCCCGTGGCAACGACTGGGCGACTACTAGCGCAACGACTAGGATATTTCGTCGTCGGCAACTCTTTCTCGCTCTTTCTTTCGCTCTCGTTCCATCTCTCCCCATATGTACTTCTTTCTCTCTTCTACTCAGCTTTGCGCAGAGCAGAGGTAAGAGAGAGAAGCTGCGAGCTTACTCCGGCAAATACTCTTTGTCCCCATCTTTTTCTCTCTCTATGGGTCTCGGGGTGAAAATCCGTAGTAGAGAAAGATGAGAGTAAAGCAAAGCGTGTGCGCACCACCAGATGGAGTCTGGAAGGATGATAGCATCGGAGAAGCGGGGGATGCGTAGTGGGATGTCGTGGCGCTGCCCTATGGACGAACGTCATGAGGAAGACAGATAAAATGAGTGGGTTGGCGGGGAATAGCCGTCGCAGAGATCCTTCATAACTATAGGAATGTTTAGAGTTAGAAACAGGTGAAAAGATGGAATGATAGCGGGAGAGAAAGAAAGGGTTTAACGACTGTGTAGACGGATGTAAAGTCTTAGCTTTTTTAAATAAATGTGATCGTTCTGATGTTTTATGTTAATCACCGATTAAAACAACTGTATGAATATTACGTATTATGAAAACTTGTTTTTTATCCAGTAATGTAAAAAAAAGTGTAAAAAAACCAAATAAATAGATTCAGTCTCATAATTACAATTAACATTGAAATAAATTTCTAAGAATACGCATAAAAATTGTAGTCCTTCGGTCAAAATAAAAATAGTTTTCAACAAAATGCATAGAATTATATACATTATTTTAAAGATAATTTCTAAATATATTTATAAATCTTTAACGCTAAATATAATGAAGAGATACATGATATTACTTATAACAATTATAAAAATGAAATATAAAATTTTATGAATATGCTATAAAAATGTGTTATCTAAAATTCTTCGTTAACACTGGCTTTGTAAATGAAGATAATTTAAAAGTTTTAAAAATATCGGAAAAGAAAAAATTAAAACATAAATCGATATAACAAAAAAATCTTCTATATCTTATATGTAACTAAACTAAAATTTTTCTTTGATATGTCAATATATTAAAAATTATATAAAATTAATAGTGATGAAAAATACTTTATCTATTATACTTTCAATTATATTTTTTAAAAATACTAGTATAAAATTATTTTTAAATAGTTAATAAAATTCTATTATATATCTAATATAATTTATAAAATATTAATATTTTAAGTTTATAAAATTTATTTCTAAGTACTTTTCATTAACGATTTATTTAATAATATTGAATTTATTTATTAATACTGATTTAAAATTTCTTTATGAAAAAAGCAACAGCTGCAGCAAATATTTTTAATCGGTTTAAGTGTTTACAAAGAAATATAACAGCGAAAGATTGAAATAAAGCGCTATTCTGAAAATCTATAGTAGGAATTATTACTTTCGAAAAATATCGTTGTTTGATAAAATTTTTACAATAACAGAAACTTTTCCAGGATATGTGTAAAAGAAAAATGTCCTTCTATGAATCTGTTTGAAAATTAAGAATATATATTACAACTAATACGAGTAAACGCATTTTTAACAGGAAGTATTAATAATTCTGTTAGTTATTTATAAATATTCATAATATAAGATAAATAAATTAATAAATAGATAGGAAAAATTAGTTTCAATTTTTAATATTAAATAATAAAATATTAAAAACATTAAATTATACATATTTTTCCATCACAGCGTATAAAACATGACTAATTTAAAAGTAATATTCATTTTCTTTTTAAATTAATAGAATTGAATTTTAATTTATTATAAACTATAAAAACAATTATTGAAATGAAATGCATTATTTTTCTTCTATCAAGAAATTTAATTACATAATTAAAAAATTTATTTTTTCAATATATTCACTTGGATGAATCTTTCATGAAATTAAAAATCCATTTTATATATATTCATCTATTCATAACTAATTTTTTTTAATAGTGAAGAAATTTATTTATAAATATTTTTGGTATTTCTAGTTTTTATATATATATCAATTAATTACTAAATGAAAAAGCCATGAAATCGTGAAACATTAATTTAAAAAAAATACTTTTATAAAATAATCTTATTTTTTATTTAAATATATATACTTCTAAATCGTGAAAAAAATTATTATTTTTAATTTTTTTTCATAAATTATTGAAATATATAGAAATATACTTATAAAAACTCCTTTCTTATATACAATTCAACTATTTTAAAAATACACAAACGAATATACTGTTAATCATAAAAAGTGTTAGAAATAAAACAGATAAAATAGATTTTACATTATTTCAATATTTTTATAGTAAAAAAGTTTTAAACTATATTAAAAGCTTTTATACAAATATATATGTAAAATATGAAAATAATTTTTACATATAATAAAGATATGAAAAAAATACCTAAGGTTCTTAAAAAAATATAAATAAATATAAATATGCAAGAGCTTCAAAACTATTCAAAACTAAAATAAATTCTAATTTATTATAAATTATAATATTAGAGTTAATGTTGTATAGTAATTTACATAAATATATTTCAAAATATACACAAATAAAATCAATAGAAATAACAAATATACCACATACATATAGTTTATGTAAAATACAAACGTTACTTATCAAATTATAGTGATTGAAAAGTAATAGTTAAAATTAGGCTTAACATCACATCCGCACCATATATTATTTAAAAAAAAAGAAAAATATAGATACGGTAAAACCAATATGGTTTATCGGAATATTTAATTAACAAATTTTTTTTACTCTAGTTTTGAAAATATATGAGAAATTTGCAATTATAGTTGTAAAAACAATATATCAATTTATAATAGTTCAAAATATAGAAACAAAATATTTAAGAAGACCTTCGTTTAATTTAAATAAAATATATGTTTCACATTGCCAATTATCGTTAAAAAAGTACAACAAAATTAAAATCAGTTGCTATAATGTATTATTTCCAAAGATAATTATTATTATTATATAAATATAAAATATTATAATTTTTCATTTACATCAATATCACTTAATTCTATTATCATTTAATGTTACCTTAATATCATAAACTATTTAATAAAAATAATTTCGTATTCATTACTATAAGAAGTCTACTTGACACTAATTAAAAAAAAGAAAATATAATATTTCATTAGAAAACAATTTTTTTTAAAAAAATATAATCAAAGATACTTTTTTCTGCTATAAGACATATATTTAAATAGTTTTGTAATATATAAATATTTTATTATTATTTTGATATCTTGAATTTAATAACGATAGATAAAGATCTAACAATCGAGTACTTGAGAAGAGAAAAATATTACAATATTTTATAACAACTATTTCTTAATGTTATTCGTTTTTATGCTAGAATGCGAAATTAATCAAATAAGGATATTATTATATAAATTCTTTTCTATCATCCCATTTACGTTATTTCCTATTTACCTCTTAAATCCCAAAGCTAATGAATTTTCATTAATTATGCCGATCATGGACGTCTGCTCTACCTCCTGCTCTCTTACTTTTGACTAACAAGTTTCCGAACAGGTCTAGTTCCCATTACCATTTTTTTTCTCTTTAGAGCTCGTGTCTCCTCTCTACTCGTTGTTACCAAGAAGGGAAGAGTGCTCGCAATGTTGCACAACTAGTTCTCAAAGCATTCACAATGATTCACTTGTACGTATCTTCCCGCAATTCACCTCTAGTATTTGCAATCAGATGACTTCCCGTAGATTTTACCCTCCCTTGAAATAGGTCATGTGTCTTTGAACAATGTTCATCCTCTCTCCACAATCGTGGTATGTCCGCTCTAACTGTACCTTTTATCAAATAACCAATCCACCACATGAACGTCTACTATAACGATTCGTCATTCTGGTTACTCATTACTACGTTATTTCCTTCAGATTGTTGTGTATCTTTGTTAACCAAATTTTCGGAAGGTCAGTTAATCTAAAAGGTGAATATATATATGTATATATTATATCAGCTTGAAGTTGACAGCAATAGTTTTATTTATGTCTACGTGTATGTAAGTCTATGAATAATATAATTTCTCATGACCTGTTATGGTCAAAGATTAAATATTACATCGAGATCTATAATTGGCTTTCGGTATATCATTATTGGAATTAAAAAATTAGTAGACAATATGAAAAAAAATTAGACAAAAAATAAGGAAGTTGCTGAAAATATAAAAAAGTCTCAAATAAAAGTATATATGAATGATGTTTCGGTAAAACAAAAAGATGTGTGAGAATAAAAGACTATAAAATAATACCATTTTTAAATACTTATAAAAATTAAGTTTAAATATAAATAATAAATAAATATTACAAAAAATTATTTAAGCTATTAAAAATAGTTAAACTATTAAATATAAAAGAAAAGACAAAAATATTACTCGTAGCATATAAGACACTAATGTGTAATTATTTGCAAACAAAACTAAAAATTTTAATAATTTTTAATAAAAATAAGATAAAATTAGTGATTTTAACAAACAAAATTAATAGCAGAATACAAAAAAGATAGTTTCATAAACTGTTTAATATTTATAAATGAACAATTACAAAGAACCTATTTTTAAATAAATTTGTAAATATTGATTCCAATAATAAAATTAATCAATCTATATATTGAATAATAGAAACCTTATCTATAAACTTATGAATAATATTTCCATCAAAAAAATCAAATTCAACAAATTCATAAATAATTTAATAATAAGTTTCTGCTATGTTTTTTAAAGTTTTATTTAATTTTTTATAAAATAGATGTACATAGTTTAAAAAATTATAATTAAGATTGTAAATGCAGTTTCCAATGTGAGGTTATGAAGTAATCAAATTTTCATAATTATTCAACTAATTTCAAAATAAGCAAAGTTTTATAAACTAGTGCACTAATTACTTCACAAACTTCAAAAGACGAATAATTCTATTAAAAGTACTAAAATGATAGAAATCCAAAGTATTAAATTAAAATAACTATTTTAACTTTTCTTACTTAATTTTATTTTTAATGTTTCATTACATTTAAGAGAATTATAAAATGAAATTTTTTTTCCAATTTCTTGGCCTAATTATTAAAACATTTTAATGAATCTGCTTTAAAAACAAAATATGACATAAGTATTATAAACAATTAAGTTTTCATAAAAAATATAATAAAAAAAATATTTTATAAAAAAAGTATAAAAATAGTTTATTACACCAATCTTAACAATTTCGAAATAATTAAAGACAATACTGACTTTAAAATGTCGAATAGGATCTTAAAATATTGTAAATTAATACGTAAAAATAATAGTAAATAATACACAAATATATACATATATTTAAATTATTTAATATAATTCATAACAAAAATGAAATAAAAAAATTTTTTTTAAATATTCAGGAAATTAAATGCTATAAAAAATTTTATACTTATCCCATAATTCGATTGTATAGTATATTTTTATTATTTTCATATTAAAAAATAAAAACTTATATAATTTACAATAAAAATCACATAAAAAATTACGTATCATAAAAAGTATTTAAAAATAAATTAAAGTAGAAAAATAAACATTAAATAGTCAATTAATTCCACAATTTATTTCTTATTGTCAAAATAACTATATTACGGATATTAAAGTAGGTAGTTTATTCTTAAAATTTAACACAAGTAGAATTAAGTAAAATAATAAATTAAATTTGTAAAGAATGACAATTTTTAAAGAACGACATAATTTTTTTACTTTGGGGTAAATTAATATTTTTATGTAGATAGTGCATGAAACTTAAAAGTTAATGAAACTAATTAAATAATAATAATTTTATTCGAATAAAAATAAATGAAACTATTATACGACTGTTAGATACAATTCTATGGCTCTTTGCGCGATGAAGTTCTTTTGTTACAAAAACTAATTGCGTGTAAGCAGCTAAAATAATAAAATCTTTATTAAGTATCTTCTATTTTCTTAAAGTCAAATATTGAAGTATTAACCGAACAATATTACAAAGCATCTTCTGTATAAGATAACTTTTCTATCTTCATTGACTTCTTAATATTTACAAAGTAAGTATAATCTAATTAATAATATAAAATGTAAACATTGTTAAATAATTAACTTATTTTAATATTATAATATAATAATTAATAAATTTTGATATTGTTTGCATTTTTTATATAATTTTTAAGATAAATAAATGCTCGCAAATAATAGAATAATTCATATCGTAATGATTTACTCTACTATGTTAACAACTGATTCATGAAACAAGCTGACAGATCCTTATTTCATTTCCCTTTATTCTCTTGTGACAATCAATTTTACGAGAATTGCAGTCTTCTATCAAATCTCCTTCTTGGCTTTTATGTTTCTCAAATAATTTTGAGCGATGGACAAATTCCAACTTTTAAGGTAACGTATAATATATATTATTCCAGTCAGTACTGAAGTTATTGATTTCAAAACCGTGTTTTGAAAGGATACATACATACATAAAATAACTTTGCATTAGACCGCCGACATATATAAATTATATAACTTCTCAAACTATAGATTCTTTAACCTAATGTCGCTCCATACATCGTAATGATCATAGCATAAATGTACTTAATATCATCATTGCTTATACTAACTAGTATATTGCATTTTTAATATATTTTCAAAGAATATTTATTGAAGCAATGATTTGATACATATTCAATAAAGTCATTTGCACTGTAATTACATATTATATGATAGTAAAATATACAATTTCGATATTTTCATGTTCAGAATATCGTCGTATATTGTATTTCATAAATTTAAATTCATATTTGAAGTTTTATGTTTATTCACAAATTATCTCATATTTAAAAAATCGAATTTGATTTTAAAAATTCAAAAAAAAACTTAAAGAATCAAAATCAAAATTACGCTCCAGTAAGACTAATTTTGTCTAAATTAATTGAAATGAAGGGAAAAAATTTGAACGCTTTAAAGCAAGAGTTATAACCATTTATCAAAAGTTGAATGTATCTACTAGTTTTTGCTTTAAAAATATTTACTGGAAGTTCACTCGTAACAATAGAAATAAAAATGATAGTACTACAAAAGATTAATACTTTCTACAATAGTAGATATAATACGTGTGATTTTATATTCTTAAACGTAAGATTAGATAACAAATGTTGGATGTAGCTCATAGATATCTTCTATACTCAATATTCAAATTTCGCTGTTATAATACGGAATACAAATAACTTAAATATTTGTGATAAATAAAATAGAAATTTTGAGATTGAACTATTAATTTTGATTTTCATTCTTTGAATGAATTCAAATTTAGATTATTTGTAAAACCTATATAAAAAATACTTTATATTTACAGTTTTTTAAAACTTTTATTTCTAAATTCAACAAATAATATATAAAGATTTTGAAATTTTATCAGTGGACATAAAATCTTTCAATATTTGTCTTAATTACAAATTCTCTCCTAAATAATTTACGTTTCTGTTATTTCGAAAGTACTATTGAAAATGTAGCAATGAATAAATAAAATTTGTAACAGCTTCTGTATTTTGCAATTTGTCTGTTTGAAATAAAAACTTACAAGTAATAATCTATATTAGTAAAATTAATCAAAATAAAGTATAATAAACAGAAATTGATAATTTGAAAGAAGTGACGTACATAATTTGTGTATAATCAAATACTGTTAATATTTTAAAACAGGTAAGTATAAAAACAGTTAAAATTCTAAATGAATAAACTCATAATTTAAAGCAAAAATATTGAAAATCGAAACGTATATAAATATTTTTGTAATTCCGTAAGATCACACACAATTATATGCAACAAAACCTTACATATTTAGATATTAACATGTGTTTAAACTTTTATAAATGTAAACCTAAAAAGATAAACATACGGTGTGAGTGAAATTTTATTAATAATTACAAAATAAGAGGTTCATGGATAAATAAAAATTATTAAATGTATAATATAAATAAATTAATATAAAATTTAAATATGCTTTAAATATAACTCTTATAATTTATAAATATATATATTGTATAATATAAATAAAACTATATAATATATAATATAAATAAGCTATATAATACTATATAAGAGATATGTACTAAATTAGAAAAATATTATATTAAAATAAAATCTATTCTATAAAAACCAGAATTAAAAAAATAATTACAAAATAATTATATTTAACTTGGACTCTGATATGATAAAAAAATAATAAAAATTTATATTATTAAAAAATGACATACTTAGAATTAATATTTATGCGTATACACCTTCTTATAAAATATATAATAAAATAATCAAATTTTTAATTTTTAAATCTAAAATTATAATTATTCACATTACTATTGATGATAAATAATTTAAATTATGTACTTATTATAAATTACAATTATTAAAGCTTTGCATTTAAGATAATGCATATGTCTAAATTGTTTATATATTATGCGTATTACAATAACCATTGTACTTAGTTTTACTAACTTAGAGTTAGCTCCATAGGAACGTTATAAATACACGTAAGATCTATATATTTATATATACATACAATTCAATATCTTACATTGTATACGAAATTATCTGAGAAAATTTATTTCTTGTATTAAAATAGAATATTCATTAGATTTAATGCAATCCATCATTTTGAGAGCTAATTATATAATTCAATTTTTATTATACGTTTACAACAATTAAAGACTTTTTACGACATATTTAATATAATTATTTGATATAAAATACTACCATTATATTTCAAAATACGATTTGAAATTTTTAATCTTTTTCAAATGAAATTTATAAAACAATATTGAATGTAAAAAACATAAAATCAAATTTTTACAATATGATGTAGGTAAATTTTTGTATGAAATATTTTCTTACTACATTCACTTCAAAAAGTAAACAAATATCTGTATGCTATTTATTAAACTTTTACTATTTAAATATTGTACAATATTTAAGCTAAAAAAATATTTTATCATATGTAGAAAATAAATTAAACAATCTAATAAATATGTATACTTTATATGTAGTCGAATATTTTGATAGTGAATTTTATTATAAAATCTTGATATCATAAATTGTTAGATGAAAATGACCTCGAAAACAATAAAAATATATCTAATTTAAAATTGTGATTTTAAATATTGTTATATTACTTATTAATGAAAAAATTTCATTATTTAAATTTGTTGATATCAAAATAAAACATATTTTCTGATGTATAACTACATCGCATTTATCTCTACTTTAAAATATGAATTTAACAACCCTAAAAATAAATAAATGATTAAATTAAAATTGTTTTACATTAATAATTAATCTTAGAACTATTTTTCAACAAATAAAGTATAAAAATAAACGTTTGTGACGTTAATTAACATGATTTCTGTCTAGAACCTGTTTATTTTCTCACATTTCGTACTTTATGAGCCAGTGTACCTGTAAGAATTACCATTGGAAAATTTTGTAATTATATCTTAAAATTTAAAATAATTTAAAAAACTTTTTAACCGTTACTTATTATTACAAATATATATAAATAAGTAGCACATAAATAATGGTAATTTTAAGAATACTTTTGTATTTCTGTTTCTTTAGTTGTCAATATAATAAGTATTTAAAAAAAACACTCATTAAATAGAATTTTTTGGCTTTTTATAAATATATTCAAATAATAACTACAAAGTACCAATTTAAAATCCTTATAAGTTTTAATTCAGAAAATTTTTGTTTTCAAATTTATGTATAAATTTGATTCTATTTAAGTATAAAAATAGACTAGTTTATATTATCAAACTCATAAAAATATTAATTCGTAAATATCTACACATTAAGAGTAACATTATTATCCCAATAAGTTACTTGAGTTTTAAAAAAGTATAATAAATTACTTCATAATTTTAAATTCATAATATAGTTTCTACATATTTCTAAAAGTTAGTTAAAATAAAATGAAATATCTCGATGCATTAATAAAATTATATTTGAAAAAATTATGCATATTAGTGTATTATATTATAATAATAATTAATACGAAATTACTGTTAATAATCAATTAAAATAAAAACTCAAATATGCCAGTTTTGATAAAATAAAATTTATAATTCCAAATATATCATTAATTAAAAATTATAAAATATATTTTATTCTCATACTTTATAGAATTATGAGTTAGAAAAGTATAAAATTTAAAATTATTATATTCTTAAATTAAATGATAATTTTTAATTGTTTTGATATGTTATTTAACAATATTTAATATAAGAACTATAAAAATTATGAATTTTCAGTATTAAAAATTATTCATAAATGTTAACTAATAAATGTAATGTACAATTTATATTGATATTAAAAAATATTATTAATATTTAATAAAATAATTATTCCGCCTTAATACATGTATTTCATAATTTCATAAAAATATTTTAATTTTTAATTCCTATCTTTCATACATTTTATAGTATTTTTAATTATCTTCATAATAAGAAACTAAAAAATGTTCAATATATATTTATTATTTTCATAAATCTAAAATAAATAATAAATAATTTACGTACTGCAATTACTTTTTCATAATTATAAGTACTTAAAAATTCAATTTAAAAAACTATAAAGACAGCTTATTTGTAATTTTTAAACATTGATTAATAAAAAAATTTTTTATTACAAAATAATTTGGAGATATTAACTTTCTTTATCTAATCTGCAAAACTATTCCAAACGGATGTTCAGAAAATTCAATTGAATGATAAAACCATTCTAGCATTATTATCAAAAGTTAAAAATTTGTTCAAAAAAATCTTTAGTATTTTATAACCATGATTCAAATGTTACAAACTTCTATTAGTGCACTTCAATTTAAAAGATATTTATTCAAATTAAATTCATTCTTAACCTAGTCTGACTTTCAAACATAATTTAAAACTAAATGATTTATTTTCTAAATTCATAAAATAATTTCAGAATGTAACTGCTTTTTACAATTTTTTTCTACTTTTATTAAAGTGTTAATTCATCAAACATTATAAATATTGCAGAAAAGTATAAAATTTTTTTTTTTATCAAATTGATTTTTTTTAACAAATACTAATTTTATGATAAAAATAATAGGGATATACAACAAAAATGTAATAGAATACAGTTGTTATGTCGTAATACAATAAATAAATATATTAAAAATATATCTTGAAGAATGTATATTTTAATAACAGATAAAATTATATATGATCAGAGAAAAGCTGTAGATCGACATTTAATAATTTATACAAAAATCTGAAAACTAATATATAAGCCAAATTATACTTAAAAGACAATGACTAAAACTGATAGTCATTTATATATTTAATTATCTTTAAAACTAGTAAATTATTATTTTCTAATTGTATTAAGAAACTGAATGTTAAATAATATATTTTCTGTAATCAATTAAAACTTAAACAATAAAATAAATTATTTTTGTAAAATCGATGATCATTATTTTTTAACAATAATCTATAAATAAAAAGATACATATTTACGTAATAAATATATAATAAATACCTAAGAATGAAAATAAATCTTAATAACATTTAAATAAGTATGATTCAAGTTTTATAGAAATTTGATTAAATAATAAGTATTCATTATTGTTATGTTAAAAAAATGTAACAAGAATTAGCTTATCAGTAATATCATAATACTTAAAGATGCTCTGGAATAATCTTAACCTTTCGTTGATTATTTTTCTATAAAATTAGGATCACACTTCTTGCAGAATTTTTTATAATATAGTATAACAATTCTTTTTAAGAATTTAAGAATATTATAAAAACTAGAAAATCTTGAATAAAATCTCAATTATTTAAAACTTTTACTACGTGCATTAGAGTGAAGAAACAAATATTGTTATACAATATTAAAAAAAGGAATTAAATACTCTTATTTAACACTGTATTACTCACATTTTCTAATTTCACTTGTTTTAATATTAAATTTATTAATTTTCTTTTGTTTAACATTAATATTATATACCACAATCTTACAAATGTCAAAGTTTTATATTTTTTGATATATTACAAAAAAAGATTTACCATCATACTTTTTCATTCATCCTAATTTCATAGACAATAAAATAATTATACTGATATAATATTTAATTAAAGATAATTAAACGGTATAACAACAAGAAAACCTCAAATAATATCTAAATTATTTAATGATTTATGTAATTCTTATAAATAATATAAAGAATAATACGAATGATGTATCAGAGATTAATACATTTTATTCGAAGATTATTATTCATATCTTACTTTATTTGATATGACTATAATAAGTTCTAAATTTCTCAATTCATAATATTAAAATTAAAAAATATAAAATATATTTAAATAAACATATGCAAAATCATTACATCTATTAATATGTAAAAGAGAATTAAATGTTTATGAAATATCATCCTTTATTATTTATAATTAAATTTATAAATTATAAAACTACGAAAATTAAAATGTAAATCAGAATCTGTTGAAATTGTTATATAAGTGAATCAAACACTTGAGATTTACACTGAAAATAAGTTCAAAAATATAGTTTAAATTTGTAAAAAAAATATTAAAAATTAATAAATTATATTAAAAAATAATTAAAAATCTCCATTTGATTTAAATTACCGTCAACTATATATGTTTTATACTTTTTTAAATTTAATTTACAATAACCTAATAAAGTTTTCGTAATAATTATACAGAAATAAACTCTCACAATGAAGATGTTACATAATTTATTTAATAAGATAAGAATTAAATCATGTTTTTATTGTTACTAATGATAAAATATGAAAATTAAAAACAATTGGAATTTGCAAAAATTTTTCGCTGACAGTAATTGAAGTTATCTTTTCTCCACTCTATTTCTTTTATCTAATCTCGTAACAAATTGATCTTCCAAATCATCATTGAAGCTAATACTAAAACTTATTGGAAGACGTTCTATAAAAACCTAAATACCTTCACCTCGTTCTACGTTTATTCTAACATAACGATCTTTCATCTCACTTTTATGAGGCAATATTGGAGCTCGTTTGACGTCGCTTACATATAATTTGGCGAGCTTTCAAGGCACTTAACTAAGAATACAAATGTATTCCGAACTTGCCTTGAAACAGTTCCTTTAACGATGTGTTAATTCTACCTCAAATTTTCCTTTGTTGTTCGATTCAGACTTTTCATACTAAATACTGATCCCCCTATTGCATTAATTTATATAGATGCTGATATATGTTCAGTTTGCTACCATCTTGCTACGTAAATCGTCAAACTATGCGAAATTCGAGATGAATTCTTCCTTCTATACAATGGTACAACTGAATACAATAAATTCCTTCTTATTCTGTTATTGTAATAGATCTAAATTTAAATTTAGTTATAAATATTATTTGTTAATTTTTCATAATCTCATTGTTAATCCAAAAAACGTATAAATGCCTTAATATACACATACCTGCACCTCTAAAATAAATACAATAGCATTAAAATGAAATTAAATAAACAATTCGATTTAATTGAAAAACAAACCAAAATTATCATAACTTAAAAGTTATACCTTGAGATAGCCAAAAAAGCTTCTTTAATATTATTCTTATTTAAACAAAAAGCAATGATACGGTAAAAATTGTTGAAGAATAGAGAAAAATAATATGATATTTGTATTTTGTTAAAGATAACACAACAATACTGAAGATGAAATGAACTTCATTTATAATGATAGATCTACAAAGAAGAAAAACTATGTTGAATCAGAACAACGGCTTCTCAACTGATGGCAGCGGTAACGATAATCTCGACAAAATTCCGATTAGCTGAGCTAGTGACTTCTGCAGATATATATTTGCGAAATCCCAAAATGCATCTTCCAGTCGTGAATCTGAGTACTAAATGTTATTTCTTAAACGTAAGCTGAGAGAAAGCTGAGGAAGATCGATCAGACCCATTCTCTCTGTCTCTATCGTACAAGATATATAGTTTCACACTCCGTAATGATAATATTTCTACTGCTTATTCTCGTGATAAATATAAGAATAATTAATGCGAATGATCGAATTTATCATTCATATTTAATTTTAAATTAATTTTTCAAATTAAACTTAAATAAAGTAGAAGAAAATATTTCTTTTAATATTTTAATAATACGAAACGAATACATGTGCAAAAGAATATTACAATTTTTATGCAAAAAAAATGATACAGAAAAAAATAAATAAGTAAAATAGAAGTTTACTATTTATTATTTTATACTTTTAAGCTCTGGTGCACGAACAAATTTATAATTTTTGATGTAATAAACAAAATTACGAATATCTCTCCAGAATACAATATACTGCATACCGTGATTACATATAGTAATACGGTGTACAATGTAGTAACTTATCGAGGTTATTGTATTGATATAAGCATACGGTAACATTAATCAAAATATTTTTAAATGTTAATGGTGATTTTTTTTGATGAGTTGACATTTCATATAAAAATAACTTTGTTTACAGAAATTTTATAAATTTTCTCTAAAACTGAAACGTCATTTTTATTAATACTTTGCTTATATATATATATCATTTTATAATATTCTTCCACAATTATTTACGTCTTTTAAAAAGGTAAAGTCTAATTTTTAAAACTTCAAAAATTTATAAATACTTATATTGATTTCAATGAAAAAAAAATTCATATAAAAATTAAAATTAATATAATTGTAAATTTTTCTTTATTAAGCAAATATAATTATAATAATAAAAAAAATCATGTTATAAAAACATAAGTTTTTATTAATTATTATTATTTATTTGTAATAACCATTATTATTGTTAAATTAAATCAAATGCAGTCTTTATTTAACTTATTTATTTTTATCTTAATTTATCTTTCTTTAAATAATTTATTTTTAATTTAATAAATATAGTAATAATTGTTATTTACAAATTCAATTTTTACATGAGCATTTGAATAAGTTTAATCATTGCGAATAATTAATTTCGTAAAAAAAATTAAACTACTCCCTAGAAAACCAATATTTTAAAAACAAAATTCCTATTTCTACTTGAAGAAAATGTTTTTATCGTATAATACTTGGTCTTATTGTTTCCACACGCACTGAACTCACCTGTAGTCGATTGGCGTTTGGTTATTCCCAAACACGTTATAATTAAAAGGATACATAAATAAATCTTATACTTAAATAAAAATATTAAATTTTATAACTGTTATCTCGGATTAATATTTAATTGCAAATGAGGTTTTATTTTTATATAAAAACCTAAACCTGCAATGTTTAATTCATTGCAGATGTACAAAAAGAAATGTATACCTTAATGCTGAAACAATTACATTTTTGTCTGCATATCAAAATGTCCTTAAATATTTTACCGCACCATTATTCATAAATTTTCTTATCATTATCAATTTTTCAAACAAACATAATATTTATTTAACATTTATTTATTTTAAAAATACTAATGTCGTGTTAATTAACATATTTCTTTTTGAAATTATTAATTCATTATTATAATATCACATGAAAATTTTTAATTAAAATGAATTCTTAAATAAAAATAATGTTTAGAAAATAAATACTTAAGGCATGTAAACAATTTATACTTATTTATAAATATTTAATCATGTATACATATACATCTTTAAATAAAAATAAATATTTTAAAATAAATATTTAAAATTTTTAAATAAACCAAAATACATTTTAATTATTATTTATTGACCATTATACGCATGTAACAATAATATTATGTGTAAAGGCGACATGATTTTATCATTAACAGTTCATTTCAGCCATTAGATTTCAACAATTGTTTGCTGATTAAAAATATAATAATACTACAGGTAGCACAAAACCATCTAAATACAAATATTTTCTTGTGTAAGATACAAAAAAATGTTATATTTGATTTAGAACTATTTGTACTAGGTTTAAAAATATACTTTTGTGTATCCTAAAAACTCTATAAGTCTGTAATCCATTTAGTACTGGAACTGGAACCTATGGAAATTCTATTTGAATTACTTCAATTCACTTTTATTATGAAATTATCGTAAAAATATAAGGCCTCTAAGAAAATAGAAGTCTGATTCATGCATGCTCATCATACATATAAAAAAGCACGTACATTATAGCTATGGAATGACTTACTATTTGTATCAATTAACTTTCTATTTGGTATTTAACCTAAGATAGAAGATTTCATATAAAATTATTCTATATTATACAGAAAATACACATCTTGAATTTATTTTTATATTAAGATCTACTTAAATTAAATTAAATTCAAATTTTATCAATTTTTTAATTTTTAATTTTTCTTTAACATTAATATTCTTAAAAATAATTTTATTTTATTTTTAAATACATAAAACATTTCATTGGAACTAAGCTTCATCAGATCATAATCAAATCTCATAATGTTCTTTTGATATTTCAAGCTCTGATTAATCAAAAAACGACCAAGTATTTCTAATGAATAATATATAAATATACTATTAGAATTATTTTATTTCTAGAATTTTTTTATTTATAAATTCATGTTTACTTGACTTAATAAGAACATATTTTTTCTTCTTAATCATTAATAGATATCAGAATATCGGAATTTTTATCCTAATGTCAAAACTTTACAAATTATTGTTTTCTATAATTAAATACATAGAATATTTTGCATAAAATAGAATTGATTAAAAATTATAACAAGAAATAAAAATACGATTTTTATAAATGATAAATAGAAAAACTAGAAATTTAGAAATTGTTTAAAATGAAATCTTCATATCTTTCTACATTTTTATTACTTTTAGTATATTGACGTTTGTTCCTTTCATTTTGTTCCAGAAACAGATTAGAACATGACTAGCGCTCTGATACAAGTAAGTTTTAAGTACATACATTTCTATTATTTTATCACATACTCTGGTAGGCTCATAATATCTTGATCATTATGGTAATAATACGATGCAGGTAAGTGCATCAGGCACGAGGTGTTTCATCTCGGCACTTTGGAGTTTACTAAAGTTTAAAAAATTGTATAAAAACTTTGTTGTATTGTATTACAAAACTAGAGAATGAGGAAAAATTTTCATGGCAACATAGTCGTCCAAAACCTAAAAAGGAAAAATTGATTTTATATAATAACATTTTCAGAAATTTTTAAAGTATATTAATTAATCACTATCTTACTTCTTTTAATGCTTCTTTTGTCATTTTCTGATAATTATAAGTAAAATCAGTACTTTGAGATAATTTTCCAGGTTGTAAGTATAGATGCTGATTATGAAGAAGTTCTTGATCTATGTAAGGTGAAAGAGGACTATTTTCAACTCCATCTTTATTACACGCTTCTGCCCAAGGTCCCATATGTTTGTCATTAATTTCTTCAACTACTGTATTCATGTCCATCTAAAAATATGTAATCATTTATAATTATTATTGTGCATTATAACTTTTATATAGGTTCGTTTAACTCTCATATATATTTATATAAATTAAAATTTTAACTATCATATTTTTACCTTAGCTAGAGAAGATAAAGCTGTACCCCAATAATCATGATTTATATTAAAAAGTTCAGATACAATGGCACTTATGGATCCCTGGGTAGAATTTCCTTCGTCGACAAGATTATAGGTTTCTCCAATAGTATCTTGCCTAATAGCTATATGCCACATTGCACGGGCTACATCTCTTACATGAACTGTATTCATTCGCAATTCAGGTCCCCACAATAGCTTCATCATTTCACCCAGATGTTTATATACAGCTCCAATGACTAAACGAGGAGCTACAAAATATACATTATTTAAAAATGAATTTGATACCAAGAAGATTAGTATTACGATTACTTAATTTTTTATACCTAGGCCCGTCCTATCTCCAGAACCATATACAATAGCTGGTCTAACTATGCTATATCTCAAACCAGAAACATTTTTTAAATCATTTTCAACTTGCAATTTATGTTTTGCGATATAAGTCCAGGGTTCAGTTGTATCATCTTCTTTAAGAGGCATCTATATAAATATATATTTTAAATAAATTTTTTATCGTAATAATTTAATTAAATATAGTTTTAACATTTACAACAAAACCAAATATTAACCTTTTCTGAAGAAGTGAAAGTTCCAGATGAAATTTCAACATAATGTTCAACGCTAATTTTAGCAGCTTGTTGAGCACAGTTTATACTTAATTTATAAATTCCTTCTTTATAAACTGGATCTGTTTGTCCACTTTTCGTTTCACCAGCACAATTAAATACATAGGAAATTGGATTGTCCAATGAAAATGCATTTTGACAAGAAACTGAATATAAAATTGACTAACTATGTTTAAAGCAGTCATCAAATTTGAAAGGTTAAATGGATTAAAAAATTACCTGGATTAATAAGATTAGCGCTTCTGAATTCTATTAATGGACTTTCAAAAATCTTTTGATGTTTTATATTTAACCAAGCAGTCTGAGGTGGTACTTTGTCAACCACTCTTAAATAAGATACCAGCTCATTTTCAATTAAATACTCGACAAGATTACGTCCTATAAATCCACAGCCTGTAAATTAAAATTTTAAATTCATTAAAATAAGATAAATAAGATTTTTTACTAACATAAACACATGGAAAGTAACAAAATATTTGTAGATTTTAAATTAAAATTTATTTCAAAAAGAATTTGTAATTGGATAAATATTTAAACCATGATATTTAGCTCTTACATAATAATAGATATTTAATTTCTACAAATATACAAACAAATTTAATATTCACTGCTTAAAAATATCGCTTGAAGGGGAATATGCTAAATTAAATAACAACAATCATAATACTAAAAAAACAATTTAATTCGATTAAAAAATATAGGATAAAAAAACTGATATATAATTTTTAATGAATCCATTGTAATTAGATTATTCCAGATTAGAAAAGAAAATTTTAACAAATATACTTTTACAATACATTTTTGTACATACCCAGTTTCTATAAAAATATACTTGTGTATATATATAAATATATGTACGTATATACACTTAAATGCAATAAATAAAAAACTTTCATAAAATGCAATGCGGATAATAAATAATCAGCAGATAAGCATTCGAAAGCCCCGCACGAAAACTTGAACGTTAGATTACATGGAAGCGATTACAAGTTCAGCGTACAAAGTATAATATAAAAATCAAATATCTCACCTCCCAATACAATAACGCCCGGTTTTCCATTCGGCTCTTTGTCGTTTGCCATAATAGTGTTACTTGCTAAAATATAAATTCCATACACCGAAAAACCACCTTCAGAACACCTCGGAATTCCACTTCTTCTCTTTACACGGTCTTTCGTCGGTTTACCTTTTAGGACATAAAATACAGCCTTTCGGAGCAAGAAGACCGCAAGGAAAGACGTAAGTACGCGGCACAACTCGGATTACACTCGACGAATATCCAGCAGACGCGTAGACCGAAAGGAACCTCGTCGCACACGTTGTCCTCTTATATTTTTTTGAACACAGGACATGCGTCACACTAAGAGAGAAAGATATTCACGGATCGTATGCAATGACTCGTTCGTTCTCATCTCCGTTTAATTTTCTCTCTTTCTTGCCGCTAGCTTATATGCATAACAAACGTGTTGGCGACATGTACGCGTGACAGATCTTTCTCTTTCTCTCTTTCTCTCTCTCTCCCCTCTCGGAACATGCACTTTTAAAAGTGGCAGGCTCTTTATCAACCCTTGATAAGAGATAAAACGAACTCGTGCTATTGCGCGCGCACTCGTATCGAGAGAGTGAGAGAAAGAAGACGGTGTGAGAAACTGAAGCACGAGTCGAACTAAGGACGGAAAGAAACGGTTCGCGAGCGAACTACTGCTGGAGATTACAGGCCAGTACATTGTTATAACGCTGCTACGAGAGATGAGTTATTTTTCGTTCGTTGACTCTAGTTGTATTTTTCCCCTGAGTTTGCACGCTCCCTTTTTCTCTGTCTGCGTGCGATGCAAGCGTAAATTTCATTTTTAAACACTGAAACTGAACGAATAACTATTTCATCGCCGATTTCATACGCAAAATTCGGCTTTCTTAACTTTCACTCTGGATCGAATGATATTTTACATATTTCGTAGTTATCCAATGTTCATAATAATTGCTTTTGATTAGAAATATAAATTTCCGAAATGAATTTTAATTTTATTTGTTCGTGTCTCCGGCACACGTAATCCTAACGATCGAGGCTTTAAGCGATAAATGTACTCAATCGTTTACTTTTATTGAATCATAACAAATTGAATCTTCAATATAAAACTAAAATGTTCTTTCTCCGTAAATTTTTTATTTTTTATTTTATTATAAGATTATTTCTAAAAATTAAATTATGTTACTACATTATATTTAATATTAATCGATAAATTGAAGTATTATTTGCAATATCGTTTCCAAATCTATTTTCAAATATTTCATTTGAAACTACTAATAATTTTAAAAATTAATTTAGTCCAACTGTTAGAAAATTTAAATCAGCAATTACAATATAATTAATCGCGCAATTTTGAAAGACTATACGCGTTCTTGATATAAAAAATGCACATAAGCTATCTTATATATATTGAATTTAATATATAGTTTCTTAAAATATATTTACACTTGCGACAAAATTTTACATACATTTTCATTATATAAAATTACATAGATACTTTATTAAAGTATACTTTATTAAAGTATAGACGTGTTCATACCTTTGAAAAACTATATTAGTAATTATCAAAAAGAATCGATAAAATGGTACATATCTTTTTAAAAAATTATTTAGAAATAAAATTCAATTTGAAACAATAAAAAGTAATTTCTAACAGAAATAATATTTAAATCATTTTTTTAAATGGTAACTTATTTTTTATACGAATTTCATAAATGTCTTTAATAAAGTAAACAAATGTGTTAAAATATTTAAAAATATATATGTTTAAAACAACCGAAATTTCATTTTAAATGCCTTCTGTGAAATCAATTTTAAGTGTTTACTTAAAAATTTTTATATATATTTTTATTTTTCCAAAAATCTAAATATTTAATACACTCAATATAATTTATAAAAATTATAAATTAAGATCTTCTATTTTCAACTTAACAAATAAAAATATGTGATATAAACTATCTATATTAAGAAATGATTTATAAATTTTATTCAAACTTTTATTACAATAATTTAACAAGATCATACATTTTAAAAAAATATATCATAATTTTAATAATCGAATTAAAATTGTAAAGTTTTTAATAACAAAATTTTACAAAATATTAAAATATTTAAATTATCCTCAATAAAAACATAAATTAAGTCGTACATAATAGTCAATAATTTCATAATTTTTTTTCTTTATATCACAGTTAGATACATAATTAATGTCATACTTAAGTTTTTCTTTCGTTTCTTATATTCGAGATTTTTAATGTTAAAAAATTATATTAATAATTATTTATGTGATACTAATATTATTTATAAAAAATAAATTATCGAGCAAAAATTTACTTAAATCATGATGAAATTTTACAAAAAATACTTTGTAATATATTAAATAAAATTTAAAAAAAATTTTTAAAATAATATATATAAAATTTTAGAAAATTAGAATACATAAAATATTATATTTATTTTATATTAAAAAAATTTTTTTTTCAAATATTCATAATGAAATATACTAAATTTTTATCAAAATATTCTATGAACAAAATCATAAATCATCGATAGTCATATTAATATCTATATCTAAATTATTTACACATACTTTATACGTATGACAAGATTCAAATAATTATTTGTAATGAAATAAAAGTTTTAAAATTGTTATGTTAAGGATATAACTATACTGTTAGAAAAAATTAATATTACTGAAATTTATAAAATTGTATTTAATGTATATTTATTTATAATTATTTACTTATGTAATAAACAGATAATTAATTATTAAAGTGAAAATTTTTAAATAAAAAATTCAAAATCAGGTTTTATTAAATATGTTAACTTGCTAACTATCCTAACAAGTTAAATTACTTCTGTAATTTTAAATCTAAAATTATTGGTATTACACATAATTATTGTATTATTAAAAGTCAAAAACAATAAAAATATATTGTTATTTTTTTTAATTGTTTTATAATTCAGTAGAAATAAAAGTAAATTTTTTAAACGTTTAATAAGCTTAATTTAAACATAAATATAATTATCACGTTTAATATAAGAATATTAAATTCATACAATACATTTCTATTCATGGGTTATTAATTCTCTTATAATTCATTTTTATTATTATTAATAACTAGACAAGTAAAACATTATACATAACTTTTGCTAAATGAAAAACTCGTCTAATTATTTAATTTATATCATTATTAATTAGTTATTTATTAATGTTTTATTTTATCGTTGCCTTAAATAATATGTAGATTATACATGTATATATGATAAATTAAAATTAAAAATACTTATTTATTACTCTCTAATTATGGTATCGTATTTATGATACGTCATTCACTGTATACAAATATAGGCCGTTATTTATCCGAATGCCATGAATGCACTTCCATATTAAGAAATGCGCATCAAAAAGTCACAAGCACAATAAGTATTTTAAAAAAGGTTAGTAATTATGTGTCTCAAATTCTTACGATCTGTATTATTGAGTTTTTTAAGATATAGTACTACTGTTGACATTATTTTTATTGTTGTGTTGTTATTTTTATACATACACAAGCAAATCCATTCATTTCAAGTATGTAGTAATTCGATAATATATGTAACACCAATTTTTTAAAAGTATACTATTTACGAAATGTCTATTTACATTGAATATTTAATATATTAAAACTTCAACCGAATTCAATTACTTGAGATATTAATATTTATATGCATTATAAAATTTTAATTTTAAACGCGATTTCTTGGAAATTATATTTTGTAAATTAATACTTAAAAGCTTTGTTGAAAATTATTTTATTAAAAAAATAATATAGAATTATGTTTTTTATATAAAAAATTGATTTAGAAAATAACTTATTAATTTTTTAATTATTTAAAACAATTTTTAAATACATAAGCTTCCACTTATAAAAAATTTTTTTTTAATGCGCATTTCCAGTTTGCTGATATTTTGCGAATAATTTATTTTGAATAACAAAAATTTTATTGTTTTTCATTTTTGTTGTTATTATTTTTAGAATGCACATGGTTGCGAAAATACAAAACGCCAGTATTTATTGGTCAAGGTTGAGGACCACTGATGACTTGACGTAATCGTTCTACAGTTAACCCAACTATATTCAACTATACCGAGCGGTTAAATTTTTATGTAACCTCAATGAAGATGAACTTATTCTTTTGTTAAAAAATGTTTGTTAATATGACAATTTTCATTTTTTGAAAAAATCATTGAGTTGTTTGCAGATCTTGCGAGGTGAGCAAAATTCGAGAGCCTAAAAATAAAAAAATGTGTATTACACTGTGAAAAATCGTTGATAATAATGAGATTTACTATACCTGTCCTTTATTCCTTTCAATAGGTTAAGACTCTTGCTATGTTTATAAAAAATTAGTTCTTTTTTTCTTTAAAGTAGAAAATGGGTTCTAATCAAAGCAATCATAAATTAACAATAGTCAATGAAAGTGATGACATGAACATTATTAAAATTTCCGATGGCATTGCTCAAAAAATAATTCAAAATGAAAAAGATGAAAATTTTCCTCACACTGAAGATGTAACAACGACGTATTTACCTCCTATTAAAGCTTATTCACTGCATGAAGGAGAAATGTATTATCCTCATTATACTATTTCTGCTATGGAAGTACAACAACAGAAGCAAAAAGAATTAGAAAACCAAGAAGATTATTGGAAAAATCGATTGAATAATCTTCAAAAAAATCATGATAAAATTGATCAGAAGCTTCTAAATGAATTTAATCAAGCTAAAAATATATTTGATGATTATAAAGGTAAACAAATTTGTTATTCATACATATATTTTTATGAAAACAATGCAACAAAGTAGAGTATTTCGTATCTTAATATCCAAAATAATTTTAAATTTAATTTGAATACTTTTCTTTTAAAACAAATTTGAATGTAATTTGTAATTTTTACATGTCTTTTTATAAGGTATTAAAAACTGGCAATATATTTTATTGTTGTTTGAAAAATATTAATATTTGCTATTAAATAAATATATTATTTATTTTTTTTATTATTCATCACTTGTAATAAAATATTTTATGTACATTATTATTTAATTAGATTATTCATACTTATGTAAATTTTGTTCGCATTATTTATTATAAAAATTAAATTAATATAATTTCAGACAAACATATTTGATAATAGATATAAATAAAATTATAATAAATTTACATCAATATATTGCTTCAAGTTTACTGTTAAGTTATAAATTATTTAAATAACTCGTTATTCCTTTTTTAATTTTCTTTAAAAATATTTGAACAAATACAGAGATAAAAACTTGATTAAATTTAATTACAATTCATTATGAATTTAAATGAACATAAATCTGAAATTATTCTTGCCAAAATCAACAAGTCAATATCAATTATCCAAAATATAAACAATATTAATATCTTGAGATTTTATTTACAATATAATTTTGAGATGTATTAATTGAAAAATTGAAATCATTTTTTTGGATCAGTGAATTTTGAATTCAATGTACAGTAAAATTTTACTTATTCTAGAAACTTACATCCATAAACTAGTAATAAATATACATTTATTAAATACAATTTTAATTTTTATGAAAGCTTTAACAATAAAGATTTTATGAATAATTTAAACCAAAATTGTGTTTTCCTTTTATTTTCTTTCAACTTAAAAATTTCTTTACAGTAAAAAACATGAAGAGTGCAGGGTCTAGTTGTAAAAATTTTGAAGAAAATTTAATTAATTGCTACAATGATAATCAATCCAAGGTATTAAATTGTTCTAAATTGTTCTCAGAGTACGCCGAATGCGTGAGTGCACAACAAGAAAAGTGCATGCCATTTGATTAAGTGATAATTGTTACAAAAACCAAAAAATGTTAATCTTTAATAAAATGTAACTGTTAGTTGTTGGTAATTTGTAATTTATAACTGTGTAATATCTTAAAATAAAGTAATGTATGACACATTGTTGTATGAATGTAATTTACAATTGTATAATAAAAATGTTTGATCATTATATAATTTCACATATCTGCAGACATTGATCAAAACACTTTATAATATGAAATTCTTAAAATATTTTTACCAACAAAAATTATTAAAAATATAAATATGAATATTTTGGTTTCTATTATTAATCTATCCTAAATTTATCCTTTACATTAAATTTGTTCTTTAAAAATCAATTATACCATTTGAAATTGGCCCTTCACAAACTAGAAAGACATTTTAAAAAAACACCCTGATAGGATGTATTAAATTTATTTTAAATTTCCTAAAGAAATAGTTTATTCTAGACGATATGTCACTTGAATTATTGAATATTAATATCGGTCAACTGGACAAACTGAAGATTGGAAGCTACCGATCCAATCGACTTGCTATTCCAGAAATTCTATGGAACTTTTCTCCTTCTAGTACACCTGTAATTATTTCCTTGGACGAATTTATATTGTTCCAATCAATTATCGTTCTGTCTTCCTCCGGGTTCGTAGTCTTCTGATTTAATCGATTGTAGTTTTTCTCTTCCCAGATTCGAGGTTTCTATATATTAGCACATCTTCCCTTTCTATCTTCTGTTTTATCCGGAAATAAATACCGGTACACGCTCGTCAGTTTTTCACCTACCAGGATTTTAATAGAGCACATGTAAGTTTGGCAGGGCACTTTACTTGAACCCCTTTAAACTCCATTTTGAAGCAGTCATAATGTTTGCTCCTTTCACGAGACTACGATGTTCAAAGAACGTCACATTATTTTATCTATGTTTCATAATTTTATTTTTTATTTAAATTATTAAAATACCAATAAAAACTTTATTTTGAACATGGCAAATACTATTACATAATAATAATTGAGCTAATATAATTGACGTGCGCCGGAAATTGAAACGAAACAAGGCGACTTTATCGATTGTCCTAGATGGCCGCGTATTTTTACAGAATAACAAGATAAAAAAGAAAAAAGTTAAGCCCGATTGGCGTGTATTAACTACCAAAAAATCCCGAATCCAAGAAGCGAAAACGCACAGTTGATTGGTAAAACATTTCGGGAGATCCCAAAGGACAAAAAAATAACATTAATTGATTAGTACGAAAATTCAAATTCGATCAACGAAGAAGTCGAATAAAAATTCCTGGAGCAGCAGCTCCTCATCTTCGGTTTTTATAAATTAATATACACCTTTCGATCAATTTTAATAATTACATAAAATTTTATTAGTGTACCAAAATATTTATAAGTTGTTGATATGCAACATAAACTTAGAGAAAATATATTTTAAAACTATACAAACTCAAACGTTTTAAGTTAATTAAAAACTTTTTAGAACCTTCTTAAATTAAAATTTTTTTTAAATTTTTAATATTTTTATAAAGTATTTATAATAACCGTTAAATTAATACATAAATATACATTTGAACCAAAACTACATCTATTTAAAAACATACACGATCACTTGAAACACTAATGGAAGATAAAACAAACACGCTTAAAATTAAAGTATACGAATTCAAAGTACTCTCGATAAGGCAGAAAAAAGCGTCAATTGTTCTTCTTGTCTCCTTCACCAACTAGTAGTTTGCAAAATTCGTCATTTATTTTATCGTATTCTTTCGTTACTGATTCTGCCTGAGATTTCATTGCTAATTTATCTTTCTTTTCTTTCGTTAATTCATTTTCAAGTTCTAAATTTTTTGCTTGCATTTCTTTAAGTTGAGCTTTTAATTCTGTCACAGTTTTGTCGTGCACTTCGTTTTTATCATTCTGGCTACTTTCACCAGATTTTTGAAGCAGATTTTTTGCAGCGTTTGTAGCGGACTGAGCCTGTCTCATAGCTGCCTCGCTCTCAGCTAAGAGAGTTGCTAAGTTTGAAATTAAAATAACGAGACGACGTATTACAAGGCTCAAAAAGAGTGAAAATCCCGAAATGTAGAAATTTCGTTGAGCACGAAACAATCTCATGTTACCTACAAATTTAAATAAAAAATATTACATGAAAATAAAATCTATTATATTTTTAATATTTGAATAACGTACGTATAAAACAATTTACTTCTTTAAATATCGATTGTAATAATTAAAAAATATTTGAATATACAACTTTTACATATAACTTTTCAATGAAAATACAAGAAACAATAATTAATTTTATTACTGATAGTAAATACCTTGCATTTCAGCATCCAAATGTGCATGTTCGCTGGCTTCTAAGCTTGAGTATTTGCGCATTTCACGTACTGCATCCAATAAAAATAATACAAGGGTAGCAAGCAATACAAAGAAATACATTGAAGCTTGCTTCCCTATACTTTGTAAAAACCGAGATTTGAAAAATCTGTGCCATCTCTGTGGTGAAGCAACTGGTATAACTAAAAGAAGCACTACAAATATCTCGGCATAGAGAAATCCAGCGATCAGCATCCACTGTAGACTCATTTTATTACTTTTGATTTTTAGTACAAAATTCTGAAAGACAAGATACATCCGAATTTACATAATTATAAGATATTTAAATTATTTATATATCAAACGTATAATTATCACGGAAAAAAATGAAAATGATACAAATTTCGTATTATTACGAAATAACAATTCAATTGTTAACTTAAAATATCGTAATAAGAAATTTATTAATAATTATATATTAGTATTAATAATTGAAAAAAACTGACACTGGATTTTTTAAAGTTTTTTTAACAACGTTAAACTAATAAACAGATAACATCACTTTCTGTTTTATAAATAATTATGACAAGGACTAAGATAAGATGGACGTACGTGAAATTTTTCTAAGATTTTAGATAATATAATATTGATAATACAAAAATTAGATAATTTTACAAATGGTGATAAAACTTTTTTGTACTTAATTAAATAACCAAGGTAAATTCAAAGTTCCATAAGACGAGATGAAAAAATTTTATACAAATACATTTTGCCTACTAACCTGACGTCATATCACAAGTATGAACTTCGACATTGACTTTGAGTTTTTGTATGATTTCTAATTCGATATTCGCGAAAGGATTTATATTTAGTTGCAGCGCCTCAAGCGGAATTAAAATGAAACTAGAGATGTACAAAACTAAAGCTTCGTGTATATTTGCTGTTAATAAAAGATAAATCACAATATAAATAAGTTCTTATTTCGATGAAAATAATGTTTAATATGATTATAACCTATAAATGTACAAACAAAGGTATATTCCGCGACCTATTTACGAGTAAATGAATAAAAAATAAAAAGATAAAAATAACCAGCAACGACCTCATATCAATAAGTTATAATACCTAAACACGATATGACGAAGACGAACTAAACACGAACCTCGCAAAATCAGCTTTTATTTTATACTACCCTAATTATGTACTTCCATTGATTTTCTAAAGAAAATACAAGCTTAATTTCGTCATACCTTGAAAAGCAGATACCTCGGCAAATAATTAACATACCGCTATGGTTTTCATTTAAAAACTGTCCGTTTATTAATTATAATTACATTTCATGAAACTAGTATACCGGGACAAAACGTGATTACATGTACCTACCAAAGATCTACGATAAAATGAGTTACACGTGGCCACAATTATTACTCTGCCACTGTACCTCTTGCGGATTTTTTCAATACTTTTTGATCAGTCGATAAAGGGAAATATAAAAAGAAGAGTAGGAAGAACTGGATATACGAAAGCCAAAATGAAAGGAAATTAAACTTTCGAAATAAATTTAAATCAAAGATCGATTAAGATTAACGAGTCCAATGATTACAAATTTCAATAATCGTATTTATAGATTATCGTGAGCGTGTTTACAGAGATTCGATTGTTGAGGCTTAAAATAATTTTTTCTCTTTCTTTTAATAGGCGAACAATTATTTATATATTTTATTTTTTATAAAATAATTATACTTCTTCATCGAGAAAAAAATTCATTTCATATTTTACATATTCATGTTTTATTTAATCACATCTATTTTTAATTTCAATTTTTAAACTATTTTTATAATTGTAAAAATAAAAACTACATAAGTTAAAATTTAAAAATTAGTACTTATAGAAATCAATAAACAAAAACTATACGTCGGAAAATCCATTTTTTAACACAATGTTATTTCTATTAGAGATATTTATACCACTTATCCAAAATATAAATATGGTTGTATCTTCAATTGCATGCTATAAAAATACCTTTTTTGAAACTTGTGTATTTATAATTTTCAAAACAAAAAATTATTAAATTTGGAAAAGCATATCAGCAAAAACTATCTTTTATCATAAATACAATTAAAAACATGTTTGTTTATGTTTTTCTAATTAAAAACCATTTTATAATTTAAAAACTCAGTCTAAATTATAAATAATTTAATCTTGTAGATTTTTTATATACATTTAGATATACACAATATTTTTTTAACAGAATATTAATAAATATTTAATAAATAAAAAAAATTTTATGTCAGTAAAATTAAAAAAAAAACAAGTATTACAGTACTTTAAAATTATAATTTCTTGAATAAGTAAAATAAGAGCAACAAACTAACAGGTACTTTTAAAGATTATAAACGAAAACATGTTATATATATGCAAATATTGATTATCCTGTGAAAATGAATGATTCACTAGCAAGCGTATGGTAAGAACGATAACAAGAAATTTAAGTAAACGGGCAATATTCTAGTTTAAATTTAAATTTGAATTTAGATTACATAAAGATTACATATCTTATCCTAACGAAATACCGACAGTAGCGACAATATCAACTTTGATGTACTTTTTCTGTACTAATTTACCAAGTTTAATCAGATGTGCGATTCGGTGTTGAACTTTCAAACGTACAAAGTCTGCTTTTAAAAGTCTATGGAATAGCCAATATAAATATGATGCTTGTTTTGCTTCGGGTGTAACAATTGTGGCGCCAATTTGTCAATTTTTACATAAAAAGACCATTTTTATGGTCGAGTCGTCATAAAAATGCCGGCATTCCTCAAACACATCGAGGTAGAAAATTTTAAGTCTTATAAAGGAAGACTCGTTATCGGACCCTTGAAATCCTTCACCGCTGTAATAGGTCCAAATGGATCCGGTAGGTTATGTTTGTATATATATGGGAGATTCTTTCTAGTTTTATTCATAAGTATTATTTTCATTTTTTTGACAGGAAAATCAAATTTCATGGATGCTATCAGTTTTGTTATGGGTGAAAAGACCAGCAGTTTACGAGTCAAAAGATTTAATGAACTCATACATGGAGCATCGATTGGTATGCCTGTTGCAAGAAGGTAATTTTTAGGCATTTTTCTTGATTATAAAAAATAATTTATTTAAAATGTAAGAAAACTTTGATCTTTATAAATTAATAATTTTCAAGTACTAAAATCGAATAAATTTTTTGCTGTATTAAATCGATAATTATATTCTTAAATGTTGTTCCGAAGTAGCACAGTACAGTTTTAATAGATTTTGAAATTTAAAATTTATACAATGATACAAAGTTGTAACCATTACTTAAATTTGTATTATAATTTATTTAGAATAAGTAGAAATTTTTTAATCATCATTAATAAGTATAAAATTCACAAAAATATATGAAATTTTATTAAACATTTAAGATTTAAAGAATGAATGAATTAAAATATATTACAAATCATTAGATATGTACTTATTTTGTTTTAAAAATATTTAAAATTATAATAATTTTACATATTTTAAAATTAATGTAATGTAAATAAATTGAATTTAACTTTTTTAGCGCATCAGTAACAGCAGTATTTGAATTGGAAGATGGTTCAGAAAAAAGTTTCATGCGTTCTGTTCATGGATCATCTTCTGAACACCGTATAAATGGAAGTGTAAGTTTACAATTTATTCGTTATAGTTTAATGAATATTAAACAAAAATATTGATTAATCATGAATTTTATATAGGTTGTCACAAGTCAAGTTTATTTAAATGAGTTAGAACAATTAGGAATAAATGTCAAAGCAAAAAATTTCTTAGTTTTTCAAGGTGCCGTTGAATCTATAGCTATGAAAAATCCAAAAGAAAGAACTGCACTTTTTGAAGAAATAAGTAATTCAGGGGCTTTAAAAGCAGAATATGAACGTTTAAAGGCAGAAATGTTAAGAGCTGAAGAAGAAACGCAATTCTCTTATCAAAAAAAGAAAGGTATTGCCGCAGAAAGAAAAGAGGCTAAACTTGAAAAGGAAGAAGCAGAAAAGTATCAGCGTTTAAAAGAAGAATATGTGGAAAAACAGGTGGAACTACAACTTTTCCGACTTTTTCATAACGAAAAAGAAATAGAGAACTTTGAAGTATCCTTAAAAAAGAAACAACATGAGATTGAAAAGCAGGAAAAGAAACGTGAGAAAGCTGATGAAATATTAAAAGAAAAGAAAAAGGAGTCTGGTAAACTTGGCCGTGATTTAGCAAAAATTGAGCAAGATATCCGAGAAGTAGAAGTTGAAATCACTAAAAAACGACCTGCTTTCATCAAAGCAAAAGAACGTGTGGCACATATGCAGAAGAAATGTGAATCGGCAAAAAAATCTTTAGCGCAATCTCGTGTTGCTGATGAAGCTCATAAGAAAGATATCAATGAACTATTGGAAGAGCTGCGCCAAGTTGAAGAAACTAAGGGTAATTACGAAGCTGGCATTGCTGCACAGTCTCAGTCGCAGGGTCGTGATGTTCAATTAGAAGATGAACAAGTGAAAGAATATAATAGATTAAAGGAGGAAGCTGGAAAGCAATCAGCCAGGTACACACAAATGCTTGACTCTATCAATCGAGAACAAAAATCTGACCAGGACAGATTGGACAACGAAGGACGAAAGAAAACTGAAATAGAAAACAAAATAAAACAAAAGGAACATATGCTCGAAGAGGCTACAAAGCGTATAGAAAAGCTAGAAGAACACATTCGTACTTCAGAGGCTGCGTTAGAAGATCAAAAAAAGCTACGTGTAGATTTACAAAGCGATGTTGGTAGTTCAAAGGATAAAATTCAAGAATTACAACGAGAATTAGAAAATATTTCAGAACAGCTAGGAGATGCTAAAGTAGACAAGCATGAAGTATCGAGGACAAAGAAGAAAACCGAAATTGTTGAAAATTTTAAAAGGCTTTTTCCTGGAGTGGTGAGTATAAATTCTTATTTTAATTTTTATCAAATAATTGTTATACAAGTATAATGAAATAAAATAAAAGAATTCTTAAATTAATTATATTACTCATTAGAGGTAATTTTTATAAATTTATATTTATATATTAACAAATAAATTAATCAAATATTAAATATTATAAGTGCAAATAATGAAATTAATAAATAAAGAAGTATTAGATATCAGAATGCTTGTGAGTCGTTGAATTAAGTTTAAAACCTACAAATTATTTTAAAAATATAAAATTTATTTATTTATATATTTGTCTATATCAATTTATCAGCATTTAATAAGAACTAAAAAATAATTTTATTTTAGTATGATCGAATGTACAATATGTGTGAGCCTATTCACAAAAGATATAACGTTGCTATCACTAAAGTGTTAGGAAAGTACATGGAAGCTATTGTCGTTGATACGGAGAAAACTGCTAGACAATGTATACAGTATTTGAAAGAACAATATCTCGAACCTGAAACATTTTTGCCTTTAGATTACATACAAGCTAAACCGTTAAAAGAGCGTCTTAGGTACGATAACTTTACTGAAAACAAATTAAAAATTCAAACATAATTTATAATAAAGGTGTACGTATTCTGTATACTTACTTTCACAGAAATATTCAAGAACCTAAAAACGTAAAATTATTATATGACGTGTTACGCTTTTCCCCAAAAGATATCGATCGTGCAGTTTTATTTGCAACAAATAATGCTTTAGTTTGTGAAACTCCTGAAGATGCCAATAAAGTTGCTTATGAAATGGATAAGAAAGCTAGATACGATGTAAGTATTAGATAAATTATATAGTGCAGTAACTTTTTACTTAAAGATTTAATTTTTTATTTAAAATATATATAGTGCGTTGCTCTTGATGGAACATTTTATCAAAAAGCAGGTATTATTTCTGGTGGTAGTTTAGATTTGGCCAAAAAAGCAAAGAGATGGGATGAGAAACAAATGTCTCAATTAAAAGCTCAAAAGGTATTCAAAATACTAACATAATTTTAAAAAATTTCACCAATATAATATCGAAATTTATATACTTAGGAAAAATTAACAGAGGAACTTAGAGAAGCCTTAAAGAAGTCTCGCAAAGAATCAGAATTGAATACAATAGAATCTCAGATTCGTGGATTAGAAACAAGATTAAAATATAATAAGAGTGATTTAACAGCTACGGTAGTATTTAAACATTTTTTCTTTTATTGATAATGACAAACGTGATTAATTAAAATATTATATTAATCGTAGAAAAAACAAATTGCTGAATTAAAAGGAGAATTGGCAAAGTTACAAAATGAACTTGATAAATTTGGGGTAAATGAGATTTGATTTTTTATAACTTATAAATACTTATGTGATATTAATTGTAAAAATTTCATTAACTAGCCTACGATATCAGCCATTGAAAAAACTATGGCAGAACGCGATCAAGAAATTCAAAATATAAAAGAAAAAATGAATAATGTTGAAGATGATGTTTTTGCCAGTTTTTGTGAGTCTATTGGTATTTCAAATATTCGTCAATATGAAGAACGAGAACTTAGGTATTTCATTTATTAATTATTATAAAAACATTTATTCAAAATTGATTCTTTGATATTTCTTATATTAGATCTCAAGAAGAAAGAGCCAAAAAAAGAATGGAATTTGAGAATCAATGCAATCGTATTCAAAATCAGTTGGATTTTGAAAAACAACGTGATACTGAAAGTACGTTTTACCTTTTAAATACATTTTTTTATTTCTTATCAAACTGATATACAGTTCTATATTTAACATGCTTTTTGTTGTAAATAATTTTTTGATATCAACTTCAAATTAATATTTAAAAAACTATTCTAAACTTTTTTCATGTAATATACAAATTTATTAAGTTTTTAATTCAACTGCTAATTAAATCTTTAAATATTTGAAAAATAAAAAATAAAATATGTATTAACGTTTTTATCAAAAAAATATGCACAGCTATATATTTATATATTATTATGTCACACGATTTTATATAATTATATTATTTATATCACAAATAATATAATAACCAAATAAAAATGGCAAATGCATTAATAAATAGATTTATTTATAAATTGCGTGTGTTCATTTAAAAAAAAATAGGTAACGTCTTGAGGTGGGAGCGTGCAGTTCAAGATGCTGAGGATAAATTGGAATCTGCTAAACAGACGGAAAAAAATCAAAAAGCCGAAATCGAAAATGACGAAACACAAATGGAACAATTAAAATCAGCTAGAAATGCAAAGAAAATGGAAGTAGATCAAAAGGATGAAGAAATTGGAAAATGTAGACGCGAAGTAGGAGCTATAGCAAAAGATATTCAAGCAGCAAATAAACAACTTAATTCTATTGAAAATAAAATTGAACAACGTAAAAGTGAACGTCATGCGATTTTAATGCACTGCAAGGTAACAAAGCGTTTAAAATTGAATTTTTAATTTTAATTTTCAGAGTATTTTTAACTTAATATAACAAATAAATTTAGTAATTGTCATACATTTATGTTAAAATGAATGTTTTAGATGGAGGACATTGCTATTCCAATGCTTCATGGAAATATGGAAGATATTGCTGGGGATGCGAGTACAATTACCAATGAGTCAAACAATGATGCGAGTGTTAACACACAGAAGCAATATGAAAGAGAAAGTCGTATAACAATAGATTATTCATCATTACCGGATAATTTGAAAGATGTAGATGAAGAGGATTTGAAGAAAACGACAGACAAATTGACCAAAGTTATCAATGAATTACAAAATACTATACAGCGCATTCAAGCCCCAAACATGAAAGCGATTCAAAAGTTATATTTAGCAAAGGAGAAATTACAAGAGACTAATGAAGAATTCGAACAACTGCGTAAGAAGGCTAAGAAAGCAAAAACACAGTTTGAGAAAGTCAAAAAGGAGAGATATGATAGGTTTACAACCTGTTTTGAACATGTTTCTAATGAAATTGACCCTATTTATAAGGTACTATAAAATTTTTTATATTATATTCATTCTTTTATCTCATATAAAATTATACAATCAATGTATTTTTATATACTTCAATTTTTTTAAATAAAGTAAATATTACTTCTTTTATTATCATCAATCTTGATAATTCACATACTAAAATGACTAAAACTGATTAACAGTACTAATTAATTGATTTGATATATTTTTATTTTAAATTATAGAGTTTAGCCAAAAACCAATCTGCTCAAGCCTTTCTTGGTCCGGAAAATCCCGAAGAACCTTATTTAGATGGTATTAATTATAATTGTGTTGCACCTGGAAAACGATTCCAACCAATGTCTAATCTTTCTGGAGGTGAAAAAACCGTCGCAGCTCTTGCTTTACTATTTGCAATTCACAGGTAAAACTTATAACAATTCTTTTAGACTTTATAAGTACTTTAATAATGAAAATTAATTTTTAACAAATATTTACTTATATGTGTAATTACTTTTATTATTTTTAGTTATCAACCAGCTCCATTTTTTGTGTTGGATGAGATAGATGCTGCATTAGATAATACAAATATTGGAAAAGTTGCTAGTTATATTAGGGATAAAACAAATTCTCTTCAAACTATTGTTATTTCGCTTAAGGAAGAATTTTACTCACATGCAGATGCTCTAATTGGAATTTGCCCTGATGTAAGCAAAGAAAATATATCTCTTTTATCTCCATTAATCAAAATATTTTTTTCTTATAAATTTTTTTTACAGGTTGGAGAATGCTTAGAAAGTAAAGTTCTAACATTAGATTTGACAACATTCCCAACGCATGTTAGTTAATATATATATTTTTTAAAATCACCTAAAAATAATTTTTTTCTATGTACTGATCTAAAAATATTAAAACTTTATTACTGTGACATATATATATATAAATATGTAGGTGATAAATATGGCTTATTAAATGGAGATAATGCAAGAAAAGAAATTATTTATTAGATTATAAGAATATTTTATAGGGACAAAAATTATTCAAGAATTTGCTAAGTTATTTTTACAAACAGGTTATGAGAATTCATTTATACGATGACGTTCAAATCTAGATTCATTATTTGTATTTAATATTTTACTCTATACAATTGTAAAATTATATTAATAAATTTATGAGTCATTTTCATACATATTTTCTGCGTGATTTTTTTCTACCACTCACATGTGTTTCTGGATAGTTAATTAGGTAGATGATTAAAAAAAAAAATTTAAAACAAAATAATTTTAAATATTTTTTATATTAAAACAATTATCATTTATCATAAAATATGAATACTTACACAAATGAAAAAAAATTAATTTAAATTTATAAAAACCGAAACATAAATTTGTGTACTTAGTAACTGTTAAGGTTCGACTGAGATAGGTATAAAAAACGATATTTATCATTTAATCTATATTTTAATATTTATATATTTTTTTAAAGTAAAACATTATTTAGATTATAAGAAAGTAAAACAAAATATATGAAAGTTAAAACTTACTGTAATAACATTTTTGAAAATAATTTGTTTACAATTCCTAGAAAATTTAAACGGTTTTTATGTTCTATTTATTCTTTCTACAATATATTTGAAATTATTAGATTAAAATTTTCTCCACGAGATGTCGATTTGTTCTTATGCATTCAAAAATTTCGTAATTACGAAACTTACATTACGAATCCAGTGTTATTTTTTATTTTGTAATTAAAGCTATAAAACAATATTTAAAAATAATAATTCCGTATTGCTGTTATTGTTTTATATTATTTTTGTTGTTTTTATAATTATTGTTCTATTGGAAGTATAAATTATGCCAAAATTTTCACGATTGGAATTGAAAAATTTTAAGAGCTACAGGAATGAGGTTTGTATCGATTGGATGCAATTTTCTTCGATCATCGGAATTAATGGAACAGGTAATATATATTTTTGTGATGATTGTTATTTTCTATATATTTAGATATTTATATTATATATAAATACGTTACCACTGTCTTTTTACAATCTCGGTATCCGTATATAGTATAAAATTTATAGGAACGCAAATCACTTAATCATTTCATTTTATTCAAATTTAAAAAAAAGTTATTTTCATTGGGATTCTAAGAAAACACAGTGTTTTACTGACATATTTTCTTAATAAGTAAGTCATCGGTTCAAACCTTTAAAATAAAAAAAATTCATTCGTGTTAATACTTCGTTCGTTATTATGCTCGAAATAATAGAGGATAAATACGTAATAGTTAACATTATATGAAAACTAGTTCATAGAAGATTTTTTATTCCGTCATATTCACGAATAAATTTCATTCATTTAAAAACTATATTATATTAAAAAATTTGTAAATTATTATACATTGTTTGGCTATAAAAAAATATTTCTATAATGAATAAATGAATATTAATGTAAAAAATTTTGATAACATTTGTAATAATATGCATTATTATTATCTTAAACAAACAATTATTTAAAAAATATAGATATTATTAAAACGACATCAAATATTTGTAAAAAAAAGCTTTAAAATATTTATGAATTTAAAAAGAATAGATATAAAACATGTTAAATTAATTTTAATTTTCAGGAAAATCTTCTATAGTAGATGCAATTGAATTTGTATTTTGTTTCCCACGATTCAATAAAATATCGCCTCAAAATATTAAGGAATTTATTTGTAACCGAGGCACTGATGATAATGAGTGTTCGAGGTAAAACACGATTTTGAACTTTATTTTAAAACAATTGCTTTTAAAATATATAAATTTTATTTAATGTCACTATTATTAAAATTATTTTTCTATGAGTTTTGAACTAGCTCTTGTTTTATAAGCGTTTTTATTTTATTTACGAGTTATTAACACCTTAAATAAATTTGTTCATACACTCTCTAATAGTATGTAAATACGAAAGTCAATTTCTATAGGAAAAATAACGTCTTTTTGTTTTAAAACATTTTGAAATAAGATAATATAAATTACTTGTGAATGGAAAATATAACAGAAAAAATACAATAATGTAGAGAATAAAAAATACATTAAATTACAAAAAAATAAAAAAGATTGAATTTCGTCACAAACAAAAAAATTTGATAAACGCGATGTATATTTTTTAATTGATATTTTATCAGTTTTTGAGAACATAATTAATAATTATTAATTTAAAAGTATACTTAATTTTTAAGAATACAGATAAAATTATATTATTTTTATTAGTCATAACATGTATCATTTAAACTAATCCGAGGTATTAATTTCATAAAATATAGTAATCCAATATGTATATAATCGTGACTTAAAACTAATTATTCTAATATTGTGAAAATTATAAGTATATATCACTACAAATTTTAATAAAAATTAACTAAAAATGTTATGTTTATTTTAAATATTGTAGCACTTGGGTTAGAGTAACATTCAATATCAATGGGAAAGAAATTATTTTTCAACGATCAGCTCATTATACTGAATCAGTATATAAATATTCGATTGATAATGCAGTGCGTAAATACATAAAATTTGTATACTAATATTATTATCTTGAAATTTTACTTATTTATTAATATTCAGGTTGTAAATATAAAAGAATATAAAAAACGTTTGCTAGAGTGTAATGTAAATACTAAAGCTAATAATTTTCTGGTTCAACAAAATTCTATTGAAAATATTGCCATAAAAGGTGCAAAAGAAAGATGTGAGTTTTTTGAACGCATATGTAATTCTATCATTTACAAAGAAGAATATATTAGGTAAATCTTATTGAATATATTATGTATGAAAAGAAATGAGTATTTGTATATTAAATTAAATTTTGCATTAGATTAAGTAAAAAACTACAACAATATAATTTAGAATCGGAACAGTTAAAAAAAGATCTTAATTTTCAATTGAAACTAAAAAGGGAACTTTTAAAAACATCTAAAGAAGTACAGAAATATGATAAGTTACAAAGCGAACTTGTATGTACATATTTTATTCATCTATATTACTTGCAAATAATTAATTTTATAATTGAAAATATTTAAATTTTAGGCTAAGATTGAATTTGATTATTATTTTTCGAAATTATTTCAAATTGATAACACGTTTGCTGAGCTTCATGGTGAACAAACTGAGTTAAAAGAAAAAATAAATGTTGTTCAGAAAATAAAAAAATCTAAAGTAAACCTTATAGCTAAACTTAAAAAAAAACTTATTGATCAAGAAGACAATTTTCAAAAACTGAACAATGAATCAGAAAATGCACAAAATAAATTGTCAAAATATTCATCAAAGATGTCAGAGCTTGTACAAAAAATTTTACATTGTCAAAATAATATTAATAATGTCGAAAAAAATTTAATTAAAGCAAAAAATATCAATACAGCTCATATCGAAAATATAAAAAATCTTAAACGTCAATACCGTGATGTTGAAGAATGTAGAGAGAACTATGAAAAATCTCAAACGCAGTCATGTTCACTTGATCTAAAAGATGAGCAGGTATATTATGTTCATAAATATATATATATTTTTTTTGTTTAAACCAGTATACTTATTTTTATTATGTTATGTTCATACGTTACATTCTATTTAGATAACCACGTGTAAAAATTAATTAACAATTTATTTGTTCCTTGATTTCAAAACACTTTCATGTATTTAATACTTTAATTTTTTAAGATTTGTTAATATTATAATGTATGCATCTGATACATATTGTATACAGATACTTTTGTATGACAATTAAAATAGCAAATTATATAAATAATTTTAATATAATTTTAGTACGAAGAATATTTGAAATTAAAAGCAAAAGCTCAAGAAAAATTTGCTAAGCAAATCAGTTTGTTCGATTCTATCGAAAGAGAACGAGATTCTATAAAAACTAACATAGATGAAATTAATTATGAAAATAGAATAAAATTACTTTCTGAAAAAATAAAACAAGAAAAATCACAAATCGATACAATAAATTTAGAGATAAACGCAATCAAAGAAAAAATAAAAGATAAAGAAACGGTTGAAAATGAAACACAAGAAATAATTAATCAAATAGAAAAGGAAATAGAAGATTTGATAAAAGAAAAAGAACATTTAAATATCGATATTGAGAATTTAGAAAAAGAAATTTGTATCAGTAACATGTCAAAGGAGGAGGAGAGAAAATTTAAAAGAAAACAGGATGTACTATCGAAATTAAAGTACAACTTTCCAGGTGTGGTAAGTTTTATACTTTACTCTGAAAAGAAATTTTATCATAGCACACAAATAATAGAGAATTTTTTATTAGTATGATCGATTAAAAATCTTATGTAACGTTAGTGAAAAACGTTATGAAATTCCAATTATGAAAATTATAGGTAAAAAAATGGATAATATTGTTGTAAATAATAGATTTACTGCAAACAAATGTATAGAATTTCTAAAGAGAACTTACGCAGGGGATAAATTTTCAACGTTCGAAACATTTTTACCTTTAGATTATATTTCGAATAAATCCTCAGATGATATAACTTTAAGGTAAATATTTTTCTAAATTAATAACTTTTTTATAACAATAATCGTGATATATTTTTTTAAGAAAAATAAAAGATGAGCAAAATGTAAAAATTGCATCATCGGTGATAATCACAGATTCAGAAGAGATGAAAAAACTTTTAAATCATTACTGTAATACAGAACATATAATTATCTGCGAAACCGATGATGCAGCTTCAAATCTTTCCTTCAGAAAAAATCTTAATGTAAATATTTTTCAATCATAAAAATGTACAATTATTTTATTTACCACACTTTATAAAGTAAATAATTGACTTTAGTGTGTTTCATTAAACGGAACTTATTACAAGAGAGATGGATATTTTTCTGGTGGTTTATTTGATTTATTGCAACAATTAAAAAAATGGAATTACAAGGAATATGAAGACCTGAAAGAAAAAAAGGTAAATTAATATTTAAAAAAAAATTAGATATTTAAAAAAATATATTTTAAGTTTATTTATTCTAAAATAATTATAATTACATTGAAACGCTAAATATTTATTTATATGAGTACAAAAAATATTTCTGTAAATAAAGCAAAAAAAATATACGAGTCTACAAGGAGTATTAAAACAAATTAATGAAAAGCAAAAGCAAAAAAAAGAGTTATCAATTGAATTAGAATCAATTCAACAATTAATAGAAAGACATCTTGATCCCCTTAATAAAGTAAGTAATACTTCTATAAATATTTAAGAAAAATAAAAAATTTATGCTTATAATTATAATGTTGGTAAAGAAACAAATGAAAGAATTAAAAACAAAGCAAGAGAGACTATTAGAATTGGAAAAAGAACTTTCTGCTCTTAAAACCGATGTAAGAACAAATTTTCATGTTATTATTATATAAATTATTTATTTGTTTATGAATCACTTAATATAATTTATTATACAGCCTAGATTAAAGCAATTACATAAACAGTTAGATACTAAAAATAACGAATTAGAACAAATGATAAAACAGAAAAATACAATTGAAGATGAAATCTTTGAAAAATTTTGTGAAAACTTTCATATTAATAATATACGTCAGTATGAAAAAGGAGATTTTAAGTAAATAAAATTATGAAAATTAAATTTTTAAATATTCTATTACTAACTTTATATATTTTTAGGAAATATAAAGAACGTATTAGTCGTAAAAAGGAGTATGAAATACATTTAGATAAAATTAGTAATGAAATTGAATTTGAAGAAAGTCGAGATACTAAATGTAAATTAAATATACACAAAATATTTTTTATATTAATAAAATAATTAAATAATCTTAAAATTTACCTCTGAAATTAAAATAATCTAATTATTTAACGACTCCAATTACATTATATTTAGTTTAAATTTTTTTTTTAATTTTTCAGCTGTCCTTATAAATTTAGAAACTCATTTAAATGAATTAAAAAATTTCTACGCTGATTTAAAAATAAGTGAAGATAAATTAAAAAATTCGATCAACGAAAATAGATTAACTTATTCAAAAGATATTGAATTAAAAACTATACGGCAAAAAATAGAAGAAATTAAGAAAGAAATAAAATTCGAAGAGTTTCAATATAAATTAATTAAAAAAGACATAACGGAATGGAACTCAAGTATTACGAGCGTGTCGGTGAAGATTTCAAATCTTAAAACTGAAAAACTCAAAATACTTATGAATTGTAAGGTAATGAATTATTTTTTTTACTATATAAAATATTAATTTTTAAATTCAGGATAATTGATAATTTTATTCATATTTTCAGATAAATAATATTAAGATACCATTGTGTATAGGAACGATTGATACAATTGTATTGAAACCAACAGCAGATGTGACAATGACAGAAAGTACTGAAAGTGGTAGTCAACAATCAAGTGATTCACACCACAATGAAAAAGAATTAGAGATTGATTATTCATCATTGTCAGATTCGATAAAAAATTTTGAGAAAGATGATCTAAATGGTTACATAATATTACTTAAAGATAAACAAAATCCGATTCATGAAGAATTACAAGAATTACATCCAAAATTTAAGGTATAAACGTATTTATAAATTTTATTTACGTCATTCATAATTATAAAATTAAAATTAATTATTAATTTATTATATACCCTTCAGACAATAGAGAATTTAAAATTAATTGAACAAAAATTAAAAACGTTAAATAATGATTATAATCAAAAGCTTGAGAAACTTGGTTTTATTAAACAGAAATTTAATGAAATAAAAACTCAACGTGCTAATAGATTCAATGAGTTTTTCCATTCTGTTGAAGAACAAATTGATGGTATTTTTAAAGTGAGAATTATTTTTTATTTTAATATATAATATATTATAAGAAATATAATACAATATATTTAATGTAAAAATAATATATTTTAGAATTTATACAAGAGCCCATCAGCTCAAGCTTATATTACTGTGAAAAACGTAGAAGAACCTTATTTAGATGGTATTGAATTTAGTTGTATAATTCCAAAAAAGAAATTTGTTCCAATGGAAAATTTATCCGGAGGTGAAAAGACAATGTCTGCTATAGCTTTATTATTAGCTATTTACAAGTAAATCTTAAAATTTTCGATACGCGCTTCAACTAATATTTATATTAATTTATAAATTTTTTGTAGAGTAAAACCAGCTCCATTTTTAATTTTTGATGAAATAGATGCTGCTTTAGATAATGTTAATATAAACAGAATTGCAAATCAATTATTAGAATTGAAATCGTCAGCGCAAATTATTAATATTAGTCATCATGAATTACTTTCCAGTTATGCAGATGTTTTAGTCGGAGTAAATATTTCTGTAAGTACATGCCTAAATGTTATTTATATATTATAGACATAGAAATTAAATTAACGATTTACTTTACAGCCTTTTACGAATTCAAGTTACGTTGTACACGTCGAACTTGGTCAATATCAAAAGAAAACGCTCAAACACAAGTGTCTAAAAAATAATTTCGCTGAAAAGCCTATACTTTTATATGATAAATTAGAAAAATCTTTAAACATCGATTGAAATTTTTTTGTACTAATGATCATAATAATTTTCATGTAAAAATTTAAAATATTTTTTAAAACATTACATAAAACTATAACTAATATAAGTATATAAATAATATATTGCAAAGAATCTCGAAAAAATTCTTGAGATTTTAAACTTATTTATTTATTTAAATAATATTGCATATATCGATATTCATATATTTATGATTGAATTAAAACTATAAAATATATAAAAATTAAATATTTCAATGTACAATAATTTAAAGTATTTATTAACTAAAATTTAAATTGTATTTTAAATAATAGCTAAACGTCTCTAGCATATAGATCATTCTTCCGATTTAAACCGTTGAACAGTTTGAAATTGGTTAGCAGATTTCAGTTACATCATATTTCATTGCACGCAAAGGAAGAAATTCTCGCAACTCGCTATTTTCGAAGATGTACGTAATATAAGCATGTCACACCCCAATGAGATCGTTATAATTTCTTGTCTCGTCACCGAGCATATCTTTCTTTATCTCAACGGCAAGATCGCACGGCCTACTTCAAATCGACAGTAGCGACGCCCGTACACGATCTCCAACAAACTCGTCGTTACTTACGTAGTCACGCAAAATGATAATTAAAATAAAGGGAACTTTCTTTTTACACTAGTGTGCACGTTAGCTTAACGAGATGAAATTGCAATAAAGCTCACGATAGTTGCACGAGCTCTGGTCTGCGTGAGCTATCTTGTTCGTCGCAAAAGCACGCAGATCAAATGATTTGAACTATTAAAAAATGATAAGTCAGGCGATAAAAATTTCTTGATTTTACGATTATTGTTACTTTTTATACTTTGTTGAGATATTTCTGACTCTTCAATTATTAGGTGATCCATTAATTATTATTAAAATGTTGCAAGCTACACACGATAAATTTCTTTTAATTTGTACATTATTGAGGGTATTACCTCCTTCGGAGCTATATTCTTAAAAATAATGTACATTTATTTACATAATTCTACATTACTCTAAAATTATAATAAATATTTAAATTTAACATAAACTTGAATCGATTTGGAATAAGCGTTTCAGCTCCATATTCCTATATTAGCAAAATGAGTCTAATTGTAATTTAACTTATAAAACTATTAAACTTTTAAATGATTTTTTAAATGTAAATTTAAAATTAATATATAAATTTTTTTACAATATTTTGTATAAAAATATATTAATATTTTTATATTATACATTTTAGAATTAGATATTCAATTATATAATTAATATTAAATATATGTTAAAGTTTCTTTAAGTAAATACGCTTTATTTATATAAATAATAATATTGTAAAAAATTTCATTTAATATGTATCACAATAAATCGTATTATTAATTTGAAAGATATTACATATCAAATAAAAACTAATATAGTTTCATAAGATTCATGTACACTTAAATGTAATAATAAGGAAATAATCAAAAAATAATAATTTAATAATTTTAATAATTATTCATTTAATACTTCACTTTTTCAATCTTTTTCATAAAATTTTATTTAAAAAATAATTACTTATAAATATTAAAATTTTTTAATAGTGAAGTTTTATCAGAATTTATAAAAATTAATTTTATCATATGTATAGAAAATTAATACACCTTATTACGAAAAAAGTATAATTTAAATCTAATACAACTTCTTTCTTCTTAAAAAATTGTAAATGATAAATATTTTTTTTTATTTTTTATGATCATTTTTAATATGTTTTTAAAAATATTTAATTCCACATAAAAATATTACGTTTAAAAGAGAGTTGTTTAATTAACACATTTTCTATATTTTGTACATTATTTATTGTACTTTAAATATAATTTTTAAATAAAATTATTTTACATTTAATATTTAATTCTTTTTTTAAATTTAAATTTCAGAAGCCGAGACTATTTCCTTTAATTTGTGTATCTTAGTCAAAAGAGTTTATTATAGTTTAAAATTTTAGGCTGAGATGAAACTGCACAGAAACTATAGGTGTTTACTAAAATATTAGATCGTTATATTTAATAATGATGAATATTACATAGAAAAAACAATATTATTTTATTCGAGAAATTGTTTCTACATAAATTATTAATATTTCTACATAAAATATAATGTTTATTCGATACAATGTAAAAAATTATAGTATAACGGTAAACATAAGGAAAATTAAATTTCATATTTCATTTAATTCATATATTAAGTAGCAGTTCAATCCAAATGCATAATACAATGCAAAAAAAGGTCAAATCTATGACTGTCTATAAATCTTGTAATATTACTTCTATTTTATGATGATGTCGACGCGTGACGATCAGTCCCAGCACTTTAATGTACTTCAAAATTAAGCATAAATCCTACTGCCCTGCTTTTTAATGACTTAGCACCGACAAAGAATGTAAATAACTCTGATTTATTGCGGGTTGTAAGATCTTAATACAGCAACCAAAGCTCCAAGAAACTATGCATCTGAAACTACTTAGAAATCCAATTTCATCATTTCGAGTCATCTCATCGTATAAAATTCTGCTCATTAAAATAATTATGTTTGTCTATCAAACAAAATTATATTGCAACAAAATATGTTATAATATAAAAAAAATTTATATTTTTTGTAAAATAAGCAATTTAATTAGATTATTCTATATTTCTAACTGAATATATAAAATTTAATTAAATCATTATAAAAAATTTGAATCCAATATCGTTAAATTATTAAAATTGTAAAATCATAACACAATTTATTAAAAAAATATATTTTTCTATTTTAATATGTTTTTTTATATTATTTTATCATTAGTAATAATTATTTATCGAAAAAATTTATTTAATTCAGTATCTAATTAACGTCAGAAATTGTGTTAAATCGTTTACTATAGATTATCTTATATCAAAAATTCATACAATAGATTAGTTCTATAATATTGACGCGACTGAATATTTTTCTATAATTATTAACTTATTTCTTATCGAAAAATTAAACAAGAATAGTATTTAAAAACACCAAAAAAATTTATATTTAAAATTTTAATTTTTTACAAATAATAATAGTGTATCCGTCGTAAAAATAAAAACTTTTCGTACGAACGGTTAGAAAAAATTTTGTATGATAAATGTACGCGAAGGGTTTCCCTCCCTTAAACCTACATATAAAACATTAAAAACTATTCTTACTCTTACGTCCAAGTATACTCACGAGTATTACACGAGTGTCACAATAGCTGTTACATAAGTGTCAATTAATATTCACGGATCATAAAATTAAGAAATTCCGAGGCTTAACAATATATCAATCGATTGATAATAATAAAATTGAAATTTAAGTTTTATTAATCATTGGCCAACGTACATATAACTTTCATCGTGCGTGCACTTGTTCGTATCGCGTAGGCCTAATCGCTATAAAATTACGGCTTCTCTTCCGTGTGACCTTAATTTCTTTCGCGTCTCGTGGCAACGATATACGCACATGCATATGTTCACAAGGGCTCGGCTCTTCCGAGATCAGGCCAGATGCCGATGTCGTCGAGATATCGCGAAATGTCTTCTCTCTTTCTCTCTTTCTCTCACTCTCTCTCATCTATATTTGTAGATCTTTTTTATTCGATTCATATGATATTCGTCGCGAACCTGCGAAAATTGAGCGCTAGTGCAAGCTGCTTATATCTTAAAGCTTTGATTGCGTCATAACGTTACAGGTAACTGTTTTTATAAATTATTTAAGAATTCTTTATGCTATCTTCGACAATTCTAAGATATTACGATTATTCACTTTTATATTTACAAGCTTATAAGGAGATTTTACGCTTTTTAACAAAATGTTTTTGTTTATGTTATTGACTTATCTACTTACACACTATTTAGTAAACTGATAGATAAATTACAGCATAGTTTTCTTATCAAAGTATCAATTTCTTGAAATAGTAAATATTTTAACTTACATTAAAATTATTGTTTAGATCAACTTCCTGAAATAAAATTTTAATTTAATCTCATTTATAACACACGGCTTATAATTACATCTATTAAAATTAAGGCATTTATCCGTTATTATTTGTAATAGTAATCAAATGATTTAAAATATTTCTAAAGATGACTATAAAAATTTTTCTAGATACTTCTTAGTTTCTTTCTTGTCTAGAGTCCTATTTTCTAGTTACTTAAAGTTATAAATATCTACTATAAAAGTGTGACGGCATTGAGGACAACAAAAATAATCTATTATTTTCTGTATAACAAGAGCAACAAAATCATTCGATGAAACTTCAATAAAATTTTTTCTTTTTTATGAAAATTGTATTATCAACTAATTAAATATTTTATAAATTTACTAAAATTATAGTAAAATTATTATATGGCAAATAATAAATTCATAAAATTTATCGATGCTCTTCAAGATATCTCATTTAAAAATAGATTAAAATTATTATCAAATGATATAAAAATAATGGAATAGTATTTTAATTCAAGTTATTAATTATATTCATTTGATAAATGTATTAACTTCTATTTAGTTTATTTCTTTTATGTTTACGTTACTTTCTTCGTTGTACCTACAAATATGTCAAACATTATTTATTTTATTATGAAATCATTTTTAATAATAAGGAATTCATTTATTAATTAAATTAAGAAATTTTTTACATAAAATAATAATGAGATCAATATGATAATAAAATTATTAATTTAATATTCAATAAATGATTCTTTGAATCAACCAATTATATATATTTTAAATACATATATATTAAATATATTTTAAATTACATTTTACCGCGACATAACATTATTGTTATTGTCATTCAAAGATTTATAGTTGAATAAAAAATTTTTAAAAATATAATCGTATGAATAAATATATCTATAAAGAGCTAAAACTAAATTTAGTAAGAAAAATTGCTATTATTTATTATGTAAACCAATCCCAAAAAATTTTCCGAGCCATTCAAGCGAAAAAAACGAAAAAGAAAAAATATCATAGAATCGCTTAAAACAATATCTTCCTAAAAATCAACGAAAATAATAAGGTCATAATCATCCAGTTCCGAAAGCCTCTTCTCGGTTTTCATCGTACATCCGGCGCCAAGCGAAGATGAGAAGAAGCATCAACAGAAAAGCGGCCTGCGAGAGGGGGCAGAGGGACAATATGACACCCGTAGCTTCTGGACTGCAGTGGCCCCTTTCCTCCAAGGATAATGACCTCCCCGCTAAGCGCATCATCCCAACTAAACAGCGATAAACCACTCTTCCCAACGGCTTGCGAGTCTAGTCGGCCTCAGCCTCCGCGAGAGGCTAGTGCTCGTAGGGAAGTTTCGCTTGTATCTATTAGCGTTGCAGGGTTTTCGTTCTCTCTCCCTCTCTCTCACAATCGCACACACCCTCACCTCGTCTACACCTATCCAAATCTATATGGTTGATGCACCACCGCGATCGACGCTTTCTTTATAGATCTAGCGGAAGCAACTGTACTTTTGATATTTATTTTACTTTATTTAATATTTGAAAATTATAAGCCTGAATGTAAAAAGTACTCGTACATTTTATAAATATTCGGTCAACTGTTATAAATCCTTTTTTTTTATAGAATATAGTCGATTATGAATCTTCGACGCTTAGAATATTCTTGATCGCATTTTAATATATTATATTATATGATTTTACCTTAAAATTTATAACAAAATTACATTTAGGCTCGTTTTACTATCATTAAAATTAAAATCACATAAAAGAACTGAATAACGCATATTTTAACATTTTTTTTTATCAGATATCATTTCGGTGCTGAATTTAAAGGATATCGCAAAGTTCATTTATTTGCAAGGAACGCGCGGCTGATGTAAGGTTGTAAAACGAAAATGCGGGTATGTCACTTGTTGCCGGTACTCGCGGTCTTGTTGTTAGTGGCGCATGCGGTTTCCGAGTCACCGACTAAACCCAAATCCAAACGTCAAAAGCCGAGAAAGAATCAACAAGATAATAACAACTATGATTACAATGATTCCAGTATCGATGAGGATGAATACGACTACAACGATGATTATGGAGAGAACGAAAATCCTCGAGGTTTGTACTTTTTTGTTCTAATTTTTTTTTTAAAAAGATATACCAAATTTCGAGTATTCGAGATTTTTTATTTAATTACTTGTTGATTGTTCTTTAAGAAAGAGTTTGATAAAAGTTTATTAAAATTAGCGAATTATTTATTATGGTTTTAACATCTTTCTATAACGATATTAGCGAAATCATAAAAATTTTATACTAAATCGAGTTAGAAATAATTATTTTATTTAATTTTATCTATATATTATCGAATTCGATTTATATAGATATTTATTTGTTTATAAAATAATTCTTATTTTTTAAAAATTACTTTTTTTAAATTTTTATTCGAATACATTTTTACTTAATTTAGATATTTTATTTCAAGTGAAATCTCATCAAAATTACATCGTTTTTGATTGAATGAAATATTAACTCAATTAACATAAAAATCTAATTTCTTAAATATGCTTTAGAAAGCCAAAAGATTTAAGATATATTTAACTTGATAACATCAAATATATAGCTATGCGTATACGTAGTTGTGTAGGCAATTTAGCCCGATGCAATTATATTAAAATATCATTATTTGATAGGAATAACAAAATTCCTAGAAAAAAAAAATAGGAAGTATATATCCACTTCTGAAATCCGAAAAAAATACATAAACAATAAATATGATATAGTATTTAGTATATATCTATTAAATTTTAAAACATGATATATTATTTACGTAATTTTACAAGTTATTTAAAATTATTATAAAATAATTAAGTTATTCATGAAACAGTTTATCGAGAGATTCATTTTTAATATACTTTATTATTATTTTTTATTCCAGCTATTTTTTATAAAACGAGAAAATTAAAGTTTTTAATAATAACCAGATTTTAATATTCTGAAACAATATACATTATTTTAGCTCAGCAATAATTTAATACTTAAATTCGCACGTATGTTTAAAATTTATCTGAAATATTATAAATATTTATAATACAAATTAAAATTTTTTTTCATGTGCCATACTTATTCTTGGAATTTTCTAAATAAAAAATTTTTCAAAAATTTAAGAATTTTGGTAAAGTAATGAAATTAAATTTTAAAATATATTTTATAATATAACAATCCATAATATATTTTATAAAATACGATGAAAATAATTATTATAATAAGTAGAAATATCCTAATTTCAACTTAATACAATTTTTTAATTATATAAACTTATTTACTGGAGAACTATAATTAGAGAGAATAAATTCATGTTGATTTATAAAGTATAGTTTCTATAATTTTAACCATACCTTTAACATTTATCGACATTTTTTATGAACTTAAATACTACGATGAAAAATATCAAATATTATCACACTATTAAAAGTACTACTTTACGTATAATATTATAAATATATTTTTATTTTTAAATTAACTTGTATTCTACTAATTAATATTTTTTAGTTCATTGATTATGAATATAAATAATAGTTACAAAGTTACTTTGAATAATATTAAATTATTAAAATAAATCTTCTGTTAGTTATGTAATAATTATTTTTACTTATAAGTAATTTTTGATAGTAAAATAAGTGATTTTAAATGTTTAATTTAATTGGAAAAAATAGTTTTGTTTACATAAAATGTTAATTATATTATTTAAAAAAAATTTTATTCATAAAAAAATTATTTTCTTTTAAATAATGTGTTTGAAAAATTTATATCACATAATTGGGCTTTGTAGTAATAATTTATGTTTTACATTACCAAACTACTTTTATATTATACTTCATAAAAACATTGTAAATAATTGTATATTTCTAAGCTTATAAATTTTGTTATTTAGAAGTTAATCATAAAACTATGAATTAATATTTAAAAATTAAAAACTAAATTATGAAATCTATCATTTTTGAGATTTATGAGAATAAAATTATACTCAGAAAATGGATAAAAATAATAAAATGAATGATGCGCTAAATACATATATCTATGTAATACGTGCAAAAATAATATTCTTCAATTTATCTATTGTTAGTAAATCAATCAATACTTAATCTACTTTGTACTTGCACCCAACAAATCCTCATAATCTGGTTTCATAGACTATGAAATCAATCGTACACTAATATCTTCCACGAAATTTGTAAAAGTATCAAGTCGTCAATTTAATACTGTCAATCATATTTCATATCCCATAGAAAGGAATATAAATATAATTCTGAATTGGAATTCGGTCAATCCAATATTTAAAATATGATACGAATTGAAATCAACAATGTGAACTTATTGACATACATCTAACAATTGTTATATTTTTATATTTTTTCAATTTTATCGTAATAATTTTTCAATCGTATCTGAACAAATTAGTACCGGAAATTTATGCTTTTTTTTCACAATGACCCATATACATGAAAATAGATTAATGACAATTTAATTGTGATGATAGTTTTATAATTTACGTTGTGATGCTTTATTTAAATAATTTTCATTATGATTATGGATTTATAAATAATATTATTTTAATATAGCCTATAATTTTTAATAATATTTTTTAATAATATTAATATTTTTTATTAAAAAAATTAATTTATTTAAAAAAAATTCTTTATAAATATTTTATTTTAATATATACAAAAAATTATACTTAATTGGTTAGTAAATAATAAGTAAATGTACTACTACTATTCATAAAAAATTTACTATTAATAACATTGCGATTAAACATGTATAATGATATATAAGATTAAAAATGACTTAGTTATTATTATTATTATTATTAATGTAATATTTATTATTTATAATTAATCATTTTTTATTCAGTATTAATATATTTTAAATTGCGTCTTCATTTAACAATTTATAAAATTTTAATACATATTCGAATAAAAAGTATATCATATTATGAATAAATTAATCAATACAAAATTTTTCAAATCATTGTATTAATACTAAATTTTCATACTTTGATAATAATATGATATTACTTCATAGATTTAATTTTTCACAGCTTAAGTTACTTTTCTCAAAAATACAAAATTTGAAAATCCAAGCATAATTGTAAAAATAAGTATTTAGAAAATATTGTAATGCATATGCCTAAGTAAAAGTTGATATAAAGAACTATTTGTGTTAAGACATGCGTATACAATTTAAATTAACTATAAAATAAGCATAATTTTTCATTTCTTTTACATAACATTTTAACATAGTATTTCTTTTGTATTCAAGATAAAAATATTAAATATTTATAAAAGTGAAATATAATATTAATAATAATGTAATATACGTGAAAAATATATTGGTTATCTAAATATATTATTTAGATAACTTGTATAAGATTCAAAAATGTGTATAAGATGATAAAAATGTTAATAATCAATTTCTGAGCATTTATTAACTAGAATAATACGAATATATTATATAATAAACTTTTGTTAATTTAATTTAAATAAATGAGTCATATTTGAACATTTTTTCTATTCTAAACGTTACAGTTTTTCATGAAGGTTATTTTCATTAATATAGTAATCAACATTTATTAAATTCTTAAATCAAAAACTATTAATTTAGAACTAAGAAGTGGATCAACAGTATTACGATTAAGAATGAGAGAAATGCTGTTATGAATTTTTCATTGACATACAAACTATTCCCGACATTAAAATTTCCAATGACATATGTATTTGTAAATACTTAATCAACGTAGCTTCACGTTGATAATAATAGACGCATTCAATAAAAACTTTCAAAATTATTTAAGTAATAACTGATTTCAAAACAAATATATCATAACTATTATAATTATAAGCAAGAATAATTTCTTCTTAAATTTCTATTCGCAAAAATTTTTTTATTAATCTTGCTGACTTGTCAATTTTTATTGCGAATAACTTGTATAAAAAATAAATTAATCTTTTAATTCCCATTCTATTTAAATTCTAATCAAGTAAGAAAAGGTTTTGATATCAACATTTCATCATCAAGTATTAAGTTTAATATCAATCTATTAACTTTTTTTAGAGGATAAAAAACCATCGAGATTAACAACTTCAACGGCAAATTCTATCAGAATAGATGAGACTAGTAAGAAGTTTACAATATAAATAATAATTTAAAATTTATTATTTTAACCCAGTTCATTTTTTAGGGCGTATATATACTCCTTCAGAAACCACTATAAATTATTCTTCCTCTACGTCAAAAATTTATGCAACAGCAAGACCAAATATTTTAAACAATTTACGAATAAATTTTACTGTACAAGGTATGGATAAAAAGATTACATAACACATTAAATTTATTATTTCAAAAATGATAAAAAATGAATTTATTATAGTTTAAAAAATCTGAATAAACAAAGAAAAATAATTTTTAATTCTCTTTAGAAAATCAAAATACAATTTGTGAAGTTGAAGGATCATATCGTAGATCTGGTGAAACTTGGCGAACTAATAATTGTACTATATGCAGATGTATTCAAGGAAAAATTGATTGCGTTCCTATTACAGATTGTAAAAGACGTAAGATTATCAGTTTTTGAATATTCAAAATTATGCATTAATATTAAGAAATCATTATAAATAAAGAATGAATTTAATATTATAGCTACACCAGAGCCTGTAATCATTCGTTTCAATGTTACAAGAGAGCCAGTAAGTTATATAAATCTATAACAAACAATATACACATTCATCATTTTTGTATATATAAAAATTAGTAATATTGATTTTTCTAGCATCCTATTGATACAGATACTGATGAAAGTTTGCAAACAAAATCTATTGTTAATTCTAACGTGGAAGTAAGATTAATATTTTCATGTATGAGGCATTGGTATTTAAATTTAAATGTCATTTTAAAAATTAAAATTAAGAAATAATCCAGGTAAAAAGAGACTTTCTCTGATTGCTGTGAATTACTTGCTTGCTTTTAATATTTTCTTATTTTAAAATATTTATGCTTAGTATAAATAAATTATAATTATTTGTCAATGATTTACTTTAAAAATATATAATTTCAATCACACCTCATATATATTATTAATATTTTTATATCATACTAAAATTTTTCTTTTATTAATAGGATTCTACTTCAAATACAGTACCAGACGTGAGTTAAATTTTATTTAAAAAAAATTCATTTATGACACTGAAAAATAAATACGTACTTTAAATTATATAATTTTACAAAACATTATTTTCCAGATTTCAACATATTATGATCAGTTGGGATCAGTACAAGCGAGTTCAGAAAAAGGTCCAAATCCTGTAATTTATCCAGAACCCTATGTTCAAGTTGGTCCACGTGGACCGCCTGGTAAATATATTTTTAATTATTGTAATTTATTTTAAATCTTTTTATTTCAATACTGATATTAACAGTATATTTTTTGTAGCCTCAATAAATAATTTAATAAATTTATTTTGAAGGTCCTCCAGGATCTCCTGGTCCAATGGGTTTCACGGGATCAAGAGGTGAGATTGGTGAGCCTGGATCTCCAGGATCTTCTGGATCGCCTGGACCTCGTGGATTGCCTGGTTTACCCGGAAACGATGTAAATATCATACTACCGAAGATATTATAAGCTCAATTATTTTCTTACATTCTATCTCAATAATTTTCATGATCAATTTTAAAATTATATTATATTAATTAAAGATATATAAAAATATCTTAATATTTTGAAATTAATTAAGTACTAAATTTTTATATTTAACTAAATTGTTATCACAACAAATTTTTACTTTTATAAAAAACTATAAATAGCGAAAATATATAAAAATTAATTTAGCTATTAAATAACCAATATTATATTTGTATACTTTAATATTTTATTATAATTCTGCATATCGGTTCTACATATTTCAGAGATATAATTTTTTTTATTTCACAATTTCTATTAATATGTCAAAATTTTAGAATGTCTACTTATTTTTTTAAAAATAATTTCCAATATTATTAATATAAAATAATATGCAGTATAAATTTAAAAATAAAAGTACATAGGATTCTAATACTTGCAAAATAACTAATTCTAATTATAATAAAATAAGGATATTTATTAATTTAAAAAAATAAGGGATATACTTATCTATGTATATAATGGTAACACTGCAATGATCATAATATAATAATCATATGAAAATTAAACAACTACACTCATATTTAAATAAAAGTTTGAAAATATTTTATGAATCATAGTCAATTAAAATGATAATACAATACATAGGGTGAACCTGGTGAAGATGGCGAAATAGGTCACCCGGGTCCTCATGGACCACCAGGTACGCGTGGCCCACCCGGTTTACCTGGATTGCCAGGGTTGAAGGGTCACAAAGGCATAGCAGGAGTAGATGGTTTAAAGGGAGAAATAGGTAGTCCTGGTGAAAAAGGAGCGATTGGAACGCCTGGAACTGTGGGACCAGTAGGAGCTGTAGTGAGTAATAAGTATAATATACATATATATATATATATATATATATATATTGAATGTTTATTGTATTTAATATTCAATTTTTTTCAAAATTAACTGTTGATTAAAACTTATTTTATTTCTGAAGGATTTGTATTGATAGTTTGAAAATTAAGTTGTATAATAATTAAAGTATTTTTAAAATTCTTAAAAATAATATTTCTTACAAACACAAAATTTAACTATAATAAAAGATAATATTACTATATACTTTTACCATATTTCCATTATTTTTCGTGAAACAAAATTTATTTTTAAAGAATATAGTTTCATTTTGTAAATAATTAATAGTTTGAACGTTTTTTAAATGTTATGATATCCATTATGATAACGTTGAAGTATTAAAGTTTTTTAACTTAATAAATAATATTTTTAGGGACCTCCGGGTTCAAGAGGTGAAAGAGGAAGAGATGGTGCACCTGGTCCACCTGGTGCAAGAGGTACCGATGGATTAACTGGTCTTCCTGGATCACCTGTTAGTATTTATCATTTTTTATTTTAAACTAATCGTATATTCTAATATAAAAAATATTATTCATGTAAAAAAAAATTGATCAAATTTAAGAATTTTTGACATATTGAAAATAATTTTTATATAAAGATATTATGTTTTACATATTTAGGGACTAGTAGGAAAAACTGGATTACCCGGTTCTCCTGGAGTTCGAGGAATGAAAGGTGATCAAGGTTTACAAGGACAGAAAGGAAATCCAGGTGTTCAAGGTGTTCGAGGTAAACATAAATGCTTTAAATAAAATATAACAATCATTGGTCTATAAAAGGTCATAAAATTTTTTATCAACACTTACTCATATATGGTGTTATTTTACATCAGAAGATTAATATCAATTAAAATATAAGAGCTTCGTGGTTTATTTTTAGAGTTTCGAATGACTTAGTGGTCATTTAAGAGCTAAATTTGCAAAAATGTAGGTCTTCCATTCAATGACTGTATGATTCATGTAATTTGTAGTGCTACAATGAAACAGATATGTTTTTACGACTGTCGTTTTATGAAAATTACTTAGTAAACAAATGTAATGCATGCAAATTATACCAATGTATATACTTTCATAAGCTTTGTACTTTCATAAGTATTTAAAAAAATTAAAAATATGCTTATTTAAATAAATAAGTGACTTGTTCGACAAAAATTTAATAATTTCCACATTCATATTTAAAAGTAAAACATATTATAATATATGAAATTTATAAAAATTTTCTCTTTACAAAATTTTTAAAAACGTTAATCAAACTTAAAATAAACTTACTTTATCACTATTATTATATATACGTATACTTCTCGTACAAAAAAACATCGTAATTAATAAATAATAAAAATTTGTAGGTGAGATTGGTCGAACGGGTATACCTGGAGAACCCGGACCTCAAGGAGCACCAGGAAAAGAAGGACCTCGTGGGGATAAAGGTGCATCAGGACTCAATGGGATAATCGGACCGCCAGGATTTCCCGGAGTCAGGGGACTTCCTGGAATAACCGGAAATCCTGGACTTCCTGGCATAGAAGGTGTACCTGTAAGAACACATGAATTTATATTAAATCCATGTTTATTAAATGAATTATCTACTTAAAGTAAATATAGTTAATCAAAAAATATTAACAAAAAACATATAAAAGACTGATAATAACAAAGTTTTTGAAATAATTGCTTCAAAGTAAAATATGAAGACTGTTTATTAGATATTTTTCAAAAATATAATTACGTGAAAAAGGGACGTATTTTAGTTAAAATTTAACGATATAATTTATGACTCGAGTTTGTTAGTTTAATTATATTTTTTATCTCTTTCTTTAATCGTATGATATTGTTATTTTAAAGCTATTTGCTTTCCATAAATAAACATTTATTTTTGTAACAAATTTATTACAAAAATGTTAAGCATAGTTTATTTAATTTTGTTAAAATCTATAATTAAATATGAATTGCTTATTATTTTTAAATATATTCAGACAATTTTATTTTAATCAACTGTAGTTCTATTTATAAAATTTGAAATAGAAATTATATTCTTTAGTAGAGTTCTTGAAGTTAAGTATTTTAAAAAATCAAATTGAAATATTTTACATATAGTAATGAATTTTTAAATGGAATTATTTTTTAAAATTTAATATAACATTTTTAATATTTTTAATAATATAATTCAAAGTATTTGTGATTACAAACATTTTAATTTTAGCTAATAACAATAAAATTATTAAATATTTTATAAAAACCTAAATAAAAATTTTTTTAAGAATGTCAAAGTTTTTAAAATAAATTTAATAAAAGGCAATGATTTCGATAAATTTATTTCTAAGTTACTAGTTTCTATAAATTGTATAACAAATAACTTCAAAATTTAACAAAACATGAAAATGTAACCAAGAAAATTAAACATCCTTCGTTATCGATATATTAATGTTGACGTATTTTTAAAACTTATTTGAATCATTTATTCTTTCAGTCAAAATATGAATACATATAAACTTTTATTTACTTATCCATAATATTATACGCATCGTCTAGGGTGCACCAGGTGAAAAAGGCAGTCGAGGTGATAGCGGTGCAAAAGGTGAGGCAGGATTTCCAGGACCACGAGGATTACCCGGACCACCAGGTAGCGAGGGAAAAAAGGGCAAGAGGGGTCTAAGTGGCCCTATGGGATCGCCTGGGCCTATCGGCGAACGTGGTACTACGGGTCCTACAGGTCTACCAGGATCCGATGGAGCCGTTGGTTCCAAAGGTATTCTGTAATTTATATAACTTATATATATTCATATAGATAAAAATTATTTATATTAATCGGAAATATGTTATTTGATACATAAAAAAGATTTACTTGATTTCAAATGAATAAGTTTCTAAATTTTTATATATATCACAGCTTTATAATAAAGTAAAAATCTCAAATTTGATCTTTCTGTAAGTTTCATGATAATAAATAAATATAATGTAAATTTTAAACAATCAAAATTTTAAAAATTTTATATTTTATTTATTTATAGAAAAAAACAGATTTATTTGATTATATAATTTATATAAAATATAGATTTTATTATGAATTTTTAATATTTTTAATTCTTCTTAATATCAACTTTTCTATTTGCAATTATTCTTTAATAATCATTTATATATAAGATCGCTCAAATTTATAAAATACTACGTTATGTATTTTTTATTTTTATAAAATTTAAAATAAATCTCTGGTTCGAAAAAACCGCATATAATGCATAACAATATTATTAGGCCAACCTGGTGAAAAGGGGCCAATAGGACCGATAGGACCAAAAGGTGTGGCTGGTGATGTTGGACGACAAGGACAACCAGGACCACAGGTAATATATATTCGTAATAAACGCAAATTGCGCAATATTTTTTACATGGAACTTTAGTTTTGGATACTTTTTATTAATTAAAAAAAAACCATATTTATCATAAATAAAAACTTAATTTATCTTAAGTCAAAATGAAATTGTAAAAGATTTACTCCAAGTTTAAAATAACCTCGAGTATAATAATCAGAAAAAGATAGACTAATTTTGAAATATATTTTCAGGGATTAAGAGGATTACCTGGTAGACCAGGTACTTCGGGAAAGCCTGGAAATAATGGAGATCGAGGGGCTGCGGGTATCGATGGTAAGCCTGGAGAACAAGGTATTCAAGGACCTCCGGGTCCCATCGGTTCAATTGGACCTCCTGGTGAAAAAGGATTTCCGGTAAGACTTCATTCATTTAAAGTTAAATTTTTTTATCATAAATTTTAAATTAAAAACATTTTCCAGAATTGTTATATGAATCAAACATCAACCTTAAAATTTGTATTCTATTTTGATAATTTTTTTATTAAATTTTACACTATTTATTTAATTACAAAAAATAATAATATTAATTTAAAAGAATCTAAATTATGAGGATGAAGTTTTTTTTACTTTTAGGGTGAATCAGGAGAAGATGGTGAACCAGGCTCAGCTGGTCCTCCAGGAGTAGATGGACAGCCTGTAAGATATACTCAAATACAGAATATTTTGATATCATACGTGAATATTCTTTTTTATCATCGTTTAAATTATTTTGTATATATTCTAATTACTTTGATAAAAAATAAACTCTATAACTGTAATAGTTTTGTAGTCAAATATCTTTCTTATTTACCTCGAAAAAATTGTAACTAAGAATTTGAATATTTATAAAATACCTTACATTTTCATAGATAAAATAAAGAAATAATATATTAAAATTTCGAAAAAGATCTATTATTTATTAAAATTTTTAAATAATAAAATAATATATATTAATATATATTATTTAAATAAATATCTTTTTTACAAATATTCTTTAAAAAAGTAATTGATTTTGATATTCTGGATTCATAATCTTTTGGTTAGGGAATGAGAGGAAAACCAGGTCTGCCAGGACCCGATGGTGCAAAGGGTGACCGTGGACACGACGGTGTACAAGGTCCGAAGGGTCATCGAGGTTTCAATGGACTCCAGGGTATTCCTGGCCAACCAGGAATTCCTGGTGAAAAGGGTCTTCAAGGTCCTATAGGTCTTCCCGGTAAGGATGGTGATGTAGGTTTACGCGGACCTCCTGGTCGCGACGGTAATCCTGGACTACCCGGACCCACGTCGGGTCCAGCTCCTCGTGGTCCACCTGGCGAAGATGGTAGACATGGACCTCCTGGACCACCTGGACCACCCGGTCCACCTGGACCCCCAGGAGAAGTCGCCTATGGATATGATGCTACATCGCTCGCTGCATTATTTAGTAAATTTTTTATTAAAAATCTGTTATTTGTAATAAAAATGCATTCATTTTTCTAACAATTTTATCTTTTTTATGATAAGTTATTATTTATATTTAATTAATAATTACTAATAATAATTAATAATTATTATCACAAATTTTCATAAATACTATTAAGTATAATCTATTTTAAATTACATAAAAATTATTATAAGATCTAAAACTAATTCATAATACACTTAATATTATAAATTTCTTTTATGTATTCAAAATAAAAAAAAAATTAAAATTACTTAAAAATGTCTTTCTTATAAATTATCAATAACAGATCAAGGGCAAACTAAGGGTCCTGATTTACCACCATTAGAAGACCCTCCAAGACTCTTCGGTGGACCATTAAATGACGAAGAAAGGAAAGAAATCCTGACTCAATTTTATGATCAAATGAAAACATCTTTACAAAATGTTATTAAACCTACAGGAGAAAAAAATTCACCAGCGAGAAGTTGTACCGAACTTTTTACTACTTATCCCGAAAAACCAAGTGGTAAATACATTTTTTAAACATATTATTAATTGTTTCTATTTTATTTATGAATCTACGTTTATTTGTTAATTATAGTGATTATGAATTATTATTATTATTATTAAGTTATAATTATATTACTTTAGCCTAAATTATTTTATGTTATGATAAAATTTTACATAAATTTTACTTAAATATAAAATTTTTTAATAGTTGCTATAAAAATTAATTTATTCGTACTTAATTTGAAAATAATCTTTTCAGGAGATTACTGGATTGATCCGAATGAAGGAGATAATCGAGACGCTATTTTGGTTCATTGTGATGCTCAAAAACGTTCGACATGTATTTTCGCCAGTCCATCTCGTAGTTCAGAAATTAATCACATTGGTGATGAACACGAAGTTTGGTTGAATGAAATTGAAAATGCAGTAAAGGTAAGAAATTTTTTTTCTTTTTTAAAAGGTAAGAAGTTATTTTCAAAAATAACTCATAAAATAAGATGATAGTTTAGTATTCTGTAAAATATTCAGTATAATTATAGCAAAAAAAAATCAATTTTATAATCATAATTAAAAAAATTTTTCACCTTTAAACATATTTTACAGTAATTTCAAATTCTATTATAATTTATCATTAATTTACATGCAAAATATATTTATTTCATTTTGATCTCGTGATACAAAAATGTTGTGAATACTATACTATTAATATTTATTTAATAGTATTAAATAAGTTATGTTTATCGTTAATTGATCTCATGATAAATGTTTCTATTTTATTTTATTTTATATAACCATAAATTATTAAATAATAGTAAAATTAGAACCTATACTAATCGAATGAATTAATTTCAAAACTCGAGTTTACAATATAATTTATATTTATTTTAATATTAATAATTAAATATATATAAATTATAATTAATAACCAAAATTTATATATTATAAAAATGTTTAATATTAATTTTATCATTTTCTGTTACATATATTTAAATGATAATTTCAAACTTATATTATTAGTATATATGTAAATATAAATTTTTGATTAATTATAAAAAATAACATTTACAATGAATGGAATTTACTAAATTTAAAAGTTGAATACAAGATTCTAAAACATCAGCACATTGATATAATACAAAAAATTAATTTAAATGTTTGAAAAATAATTAGCATCTTTATTACAAAACTACCTAACATATTTTTTATGATCTAATTTCTCTAATTTCAAATTTTGTCACGATAACTAAAATTTAATAGTCTCCATGTAAAAATAATAACTCTTAAATATTAATTTTTAAATATTTTTATATCTTTCATAATTAAACTTAACTTATAGTATGCATATTTAAATCTCTACAACAGAAATTATTAATATAATATTTTATGAATTAAAAAATGATTTGCATCATTCTATTTGTATGTCCAGTTTTTCGAGTACGCTATTGTGGCTGTGTCGTAAATGCTTAAATTATGTATATATATATAATATAAATATTTTATTTCAATAATAACAAACATTTTTGAGATTTTTTTTACTCACATTATTAATCTTATACTGTATTTACTGTTATTTAATTCATATTCAATCATTTTGAAATATCTTTATATTGTCTGAAGAAAATTTTTGTAATAATTGATTCATATCAGTCTACGTATATCATTTTGCCTTCTATATGTTAAAGATAATTAATTTTTATAAAAATATATTTGTATCGATGATTCTCTACTGTAATAAAAAATAAACCACTTAAAAATTTTATAAACTATCTCAATTCGTTTTAATTTATTTGTAAGTAGAACTTACAAGTTCATTTTCTACTGAAATTGAAATTATCAATTTATACGTCTTTTTGAACTGCATATATTTTAAGACACTATGAAAATTTTTTTAATTAATTCCTATTTACTAAAGAAAGAATTTTTATTCTGTAAATTATATGTATATATATCTAAATTTGAGTTTATTTCATCTTTATAATAGTTTATTTAACATAAATTCGTACTTTTTATAGAAAATCGATTTTTATCCATATAAAATTATTATAATTATAAATAATTTCATAATTTGTATTATTTTAATATATTTACATTTACCCTTCATGTATAAAATTTATTTACATGCAAAAAGAGCAGAACTTGTAAAGTAGAAATAAGACATAGTTTTCAATTAGATTTAATTTTAAATAAAGCATTTTTATTTATTATGATTAATCATTGTTAATTAACTTGTTAATTTTACAATTATACATATACTCTAAAAGATGTTCTAAAAATATAACTATTGTTTAAATTAGATACACTACAAAGCAGATAGTAATCAAATTGGATACTTACAATTGTTGTCGAAAGAAGCCGAGCAAAATATAACTTATCATTGTAAGAATAGTATCGCGTATTATGATATCGAGCATAATAGTTATAGAAAAGGATTAAAGTTTCTCGCATGGAATGATATAGAATTATTACCGAGAGGAAGTCAACGATTGCGGTATGAAGCCATTGTAGATGAATGCAAGGTAATATTTTTATTTATTGTATATTTCTACGTTATAATACATAATTTCATTTTCATTTTTATAAAGTAAATAATTTTAAGTATCATAATTTACTTTCAGCAATTTATAATATACAATACGTAAAAATCTGTATATTTAAATTTTTCTTTTCTTGCCTAAAATAAATCTTTTATATATTTTTTGAAATTTATTTATCTATTATAAAAATAAAATATAAATTATCAAAAGTTCTGCTATTTAAACTATTAATTGAAGAGCTGTATATATTTTAATTCATTGTTACTTAATTAGAAATACTTTCTTCTGACTCTTATCTTGCATATAAACAAGTAATAAATATTTATACAATTTCAGAAAAGAGGAAATAATTGGGGAAAAACTATCATCATGTATAAGACTGATAAGCCATCAAGACTACCAATACTTGATATTGCTATACGCGACATCGGTAAAACTGAACAACGTTTTTGGATAGAAATTGGATCAGTGTGTTTCCGATGATGAAAAACCTAAATCATTTATCTGAGAAATCCTATTTCTCATGACACTAATATATAAAAAAAATTTTATTAAATCAGTATTACATACTTTCTGCTATCAATTTTATATTTTCATATTTTTCCTAAATACTGATTTTTATTTTTATAAAAAAAAGAATTATCCATATTTAAGAAAATAAATAAATAAAATAACTTGTACTTGTAGATATATAATTTTATAATTTTATTAAATTTGTGACAATAAAGAATCTATTTACTCGCATATTATCGCATAATTATAATTTTATTATTTTGATATAATATATAAACATAGAAAAAATTTAATCAAATACAAAATCTAACTTAGATCTTGAAATTTAAGTCAACGAAAAATCCTCTTTATAATATTATATTAAACTTATTATTAATTCGTTCTTTTTTTAACTTTCTTTTTAATTATAAAATATCAAAAGTTTTTTTGAAAAAAGACTTAATAATATATTGTAAGTTACATTCTAATGTTTTATCGATGAGCATTTTATCCAGCCACGCCGTGTAACAGATTGACGACGAAGGTTCTAATCTGCATTGGTTTAAGACTAATGATAATCTTATCACTATCCGTTAACTTATTATGAATACTCTCATCATCTGTTTTTAGTACTTCATTCGTTTGCGAATGCCATTTAAGTCGCTGCAGATCTTGTATCCACTGATTTCCAGCGAGTGTCGTTTCTCTTACCGAGTGGACGGTGAAATCGGACAACAGCTCCTAATTTAAATTATTTATTTTCATTTAATACAATAATTGCATCTTTTTAATAAAAAGATGCCAAATATTCTAATTTGAAATTTAATAAACTTAACTTTTTTTACATATAAATTGTATATTAAATACATAAACAGAAAATAGTTGAAATTTTTTATAAAATAAATAAGAAAATAATAAAGACATTTTAAACATTAAATTAAAATTGGTCTCTTAAACTTGAAAATCCTTCGATTTATTATTTTTATATTTAATCATTTAAAAAAATTTTGCTAATAAAATAAATGAATGGTAGGATGTATTATTTTTTAATTTTTGACGTTATCAAAAAATTTTTTCGAGTTAAAATTTTTTATTTTATTATTCTATCATTGAATAATTAAAAGTATTAAAAAAATGTATATTTGTACTGAGGTTTTCATTAAAAAAATAATTTTACAATGTTTTTTTCATGAAATTTTAAATATTAATTTTTTAGCTGATTAATTAATATTGATTAAATTTACCTTGATATCAACATCAACAGGAGAATTGTATTTTCGTCCTTCACCTTTTTCAAAAAAATGCTCAAGTCGTAGTAAAACTTCTCCTTCCTTCCAAGGTTCAAGTGTCAAAATTCTAATATTTTTTGGTAACGTCTTTTTTAAAGTCTCGCCCTAAAATAGAAATATAAATACAACTAACTAATTAAATAGATAAAAATATTAAAATTAGATTACGAATTCTATAATCGTGATTTATAAAATTAGAATTATAAATTTTACAAAATGTAAATTTCTAATAATTATATTACTCTAAGATTTACCTATACTAAATTTAACTCCATAAAATTCTTTATTTCAAAACCAACCTGCATCTTATAAAATTCACTCCATTCTTCGAAAGATTGTGAAACTGGTGTAACGAATATCCATGGACGCAAGCTCAATTCATTCGCGAGTTCCTTTTCTTGAAGTATCAAATTATCTATATCTAATAATTTTCCGCCGACTACATAATGTTGACCCCTTACTACGAGACCTTCTCCATATGCGAATTCGTTTAAGGCCTCGTTGACTCCAAACCCATCATCATGAAGTAATCTTCTATGTAACTAAAAAAATACTTATTAATTTATTTCTGTAAAAATTAATATAGTTTATATAATTATATATGATTTTCTAAGAAATTTAAAATTATTTAAATAAAATTATATAATATAATTTAAATGCTAATTTATTTGAATTTTATTTTTTAATTGCATACACCGTAAAATATATTTTATCATTTTAAAATAAACATCATTATTGTCTTTATCTTTTGTTATTAATCTTTATTAATGATCATTATATTCTAAGCATCAATCAGTTTAAAATTAATAAAGATATTACAGGCTTTTTTTGTTAAAAATATTAACATATATTGACTTGAAAAGTTAAATGGAAATTTATAAATTTATGAAAATAAAAAGGTTCGTCTAATACTTAATTATGATTACAATTTCTTTTTAATTAAAATTGAATTAATACTAAATATCTAAAATATTTATTTTAATATTTTATTATTTTTTTAATACAAAATAAGAAAATAATTTACATTAAAAATTTTCTTTAGTGTTTTCATGAAAATATTAGTACGTATCTCAGAATGAAATATTATCTGATCTAGCCTTAACTTTTAATTTATAAATTTAATTTAATAATTTAAAATATTATATTTTAAATATTATTTCGTATGTATATGATCAAGTATTAAATCATTTATACTCCTTTACATTTTTATTATTTTATTAATAATATAAATAAATTTATAATTTTTTCTTTTTTTTATATTTTAAAAACCTTTTAAATATATACACTGTATCATAAAAGTATTCGCATACTTGATACACAAATATTTAAATTTTTATTTGATTTCACTTACCATCAATTCTATTTCACCATCTAATATACTCGAACCACCTTGAGCTCTATCCGTTAGCACACTGAAAAGCAGTTTTTTATTCAAATCCTGCATAGATATCTTACTTGTAACTGGATAGTAATTGGCGGCAATTGTTTCAAAAATATGCAAATTCCAAGTTGGTCTAAAGTTAAGTTTACGTTTGATCATCTCTCGACCGTTACTATCGGTAAAGAATTCGCCATTATTCTGTAGATTACTCGAATACTTTGTTATGACTTCTTTGCCAATTTTATCTCTAAAATGAAACAATATTAAGTAAAATTAAGAATTAGATACACAAAAACTATATTTTATAAAGATCTTTATTCACCCTATGGGAATAGGTCCGACAAGCCAGTCGAATTCAACATAAGTTTTTTCTTTATAAATCCTGATTACTTCGCTAACCCATTCGTTAATTTCTATATGAATTTCCTCAACTAAAGGTCCTAAAAATATAAAATAAAAATATTAAAGATAAAAAGTCCATAATATTTTTCAAATATATATTTATATTTATTTATTATATATTATATTTTATATTTAAATAAAATTAGCTTTGTTCTTATTTTTAACTTAATAAAAAATAAAATTCTATCCAAATTTTATTTTTTAAAATTATGATAAATAAACTTTGCTATGTAAAATAACGAATAATAAGAAATTTTTGCTTTTCTACTTTGTAGAACAAAATATAAACTTATAACAGTAGTTATTAAATTACCTTTAAATATCTGATATGTGCCTAATGCAGGTAACTGTTTAGTGATATTTTGTTTTGGTCTGAAAATATAAGCACCCGATGATCGACTTGAAAATCCATTGTTATTACCATCTGCTCCTTCATAATAGTGGAAAGATTGTTCAAAGCTAAGTCCATTCTCTTCTTTCAATGACTTAATTAAAATTTTACCTTCTGAGTTAACTTTTATATTGTAAAACTGAAAAAAAAATATTTATTATACTACTATCTATTTTTATTATTACATAAATAATTATTAAACGAATTGTTAAATTAAATATGTAGATTTCTGAATTCTTTTATTATTTATTTTCTTTATATAATACAAACATTTTTATTAAATACAAAATTCGATACTCTTAGAGTAATTAAATAATAAAAAAAAGAATTTTAATTTTGCATAAGTAATCAAAAATAAAAAAGTATTATAAAATATTAGTAAAACAAATTCATTATTATGCAAGTGAAAAAATATCTATCTATTTTTCCTATTTATGAAAATATTACATGTTACTCGTGTTTTATTTTAAATCAACAAAATTTATAAAAAAGTTTCATACTTCTCCTCCCATCGTTTGATCATTAGACTTAAGGGAGTCACTGCTGAAATTACTAGATTCATTCTGTTTTTGACTCACGTAGAAACTTTGATAACCAAGCGCAGAAACATTAACAGCTTGGAATATAAGCTCTAATAATGCTTTACTAGATCGGCCTGGAATATTTTGTACTGACTTTGGTATCGGTACAATTTGCGTTACAATCTCTTTACCTTAAAAAATATACGAAATTAGTTATCAATCAAATCCTGTATTTTATTTTCATTATAAATACTAGAATCAAAATAAATTTTTAAAAATATCACAATTTTCAATATTTTTAAAATTTTATAGAGATAATTATTACATTATTAATATTAAAAAATTTATTCAAATGTTTAATTAATAGCTATTAATAGCTTTATATAATTTATGTAATTAATTGAAATCTATAAATATCAATATTTAAATAATATTCATAAAATAATATATATATATATATATATATAGTTTTATAATCCTTTAATTATATCAATTTATAAAAATTATCTCTTTCAAAACTAATTATTTTATACCTACCAGTGAAATCTTGAACGCTGTAATATTGCTCTTGAACCGGTAAACGAACAAAAGTTGTAATAGGCTGACTTGTCGGATTATAAATAGTAACCACAAATTTGTTATTATCAAAAGTGTGACTACAAGAACTGATGTTCAATAGTAGACACGCCTGGAAATTTGCTGGCTGAGGATTATCCTTCTTCGATAACAATTTTCTAGAAATAAATTATTCATCAAAATGGAAACAAAGTATTTCGTTAATTTCTATTATTATGTAGTACATAAAAATACATGTATGAATAGTTCATGGATATACTAAAGTTTTCTATTAATACAACGTAAATATAATCACAATTTCTCTTAAGTAATCTCCAAAAATAAAAATTTCAAACGAAGAACAGTCTTCTATTGTTTGAAAAAGTTTTTTTATAAAAAAATAATATTTATTGAGAAAGTATATCGAGCATTTGCGGTGATTTTAGAGTAAAAATATTCGTACCTATTAAACGTTAAAAAAATGCATGTGATCATAAGTCTGGCGATAAAAAAATTAGCATTTTTTTCAGAAGAAATTTTTTCAATTAGTAAATTAATTATTAAATTTGTAATGATACTTCGTAATTTTGAGAATTATATATACGTATTTTACTTAAATAAATCTCTTCAAATTATACAGATTTTTATACTACTTGATTCTTGGGATTTATTTCCTACGCAAAAAAATTATAAATAATTTTTAAAGTTGATTTCAATATAATAAATCGATAAATGATGGAATATTTATAAATCTACATTTATCGTATATTCTGAAAGTTTTGCAAATTATTGAAAAACTATTGAATATTTCAAAAATATTTCTATTTATGGTTTAACTATGAATAAAAGAGAAACAAATGAATGAAGATGTTTTCGATATACTCGATATATTTCGATTACTCGAAATATTCGATTAAATTATATAATGCATAATTAAATTTTTGTAACTTTTAATATTGATTTTATAAAACTTTTTTATTTTATTTATATTACTTTATTTATATAGTATTTTTTTTAAAGTTACCACAAATATTAAAGTTTGATTAATTTTATTTTAAATAATTTTATACTCTTTTACTTCACATAATTTTACAAAATAACGACTCTTAAATTTTTAGTTAATGAAGCAGATTTTAGAAAAGTATATTATGACTTACTGCAATGCCTCGGAAGCAATTTTTTCTCCATTAGAAATACTGTGATGCAGAATTCTTGCATAGTCTTGAGCTACGTGTTGTTTTTCGGTACCGGTTACAGCATCGTGATGCTGCATAACTCCCATTGCCTCACGAAATAGTTGTAACTCTTTATTATCAGGATTATTTGCAACGACGGACAATTGTTTTACTATCTATAAACAGTATTGTACTTAAAAATATGTTCTTTTTTAATTTCTAGTTGAAAATTTTGATATAATTTAATTCAAAAAATTATACCATTATAAATAAGTATATAAGAATTTTTAGAAAATATTACCTAAAATAAAAGTCTCACAAAAATTTGTCGGTATTTACGATAAATATTCATTTATAATTTCGATTTAAAATACCTAATTCCGTAACTTGAGAGAATATTTGATATTTTATAAATAAATAATTAATTAATCAAAGATAAATAGTAATAATTTTGTAATAATGCATTACACACTTTAATTTTTAATAAAATACTTGCAATTTATTGAATTGCAATAAATCTGTTTACCTGTAAGAAATTATTTCCCATTCTTTCAAAAAACTTAAGTGTAGGTCTGGAAGAGAAATAACCAGTCCAAAGTGCGTAAGGGTCGCTAGCGTATGGGAAGAAATCATCAGTTTTGGTAGTCCAAGAGAGATTATGTTCGTTCACAGCTTTCAAATAGCAAGATGGAGTGGAATAGAAAGCATTGAAGCCTGTTCCATTTCTCAAATTTATGTATCTATTTTATAAATCAATTTATTTAACTCTAATGTATTTATAATATTATAAATAAAATAACATTGAATTATATATTTTTTAATCCCTCATTAATATGTTTCTCCGTTATATTGTTATATTCTAAGATTAAAATAATTTGTTTTGCTAGCAACTATTAGTTTTAACATGCATGTTTCTAGATCTTCAGCATGCAAATCTCACCTAATCAGTTTGTCCAAGTTAGAGTACCACATTTCTGCGTATTGATAATTAAAATCCTCGCCCATCGTGAGAATTATATTATTTGTTTTGTATGCTGATGCTTGAGACTTGGCAAATTTCAAAAAACTTTCAACCTGTTATTTATCATAAATTTAGTAGTTTGTTTTTTAATCTTGAGGCATGCATAGACTCTTGAATCTCATAGTTTTGTCACTGAGTAGGCGAAGAATTTAAATGATTCGTATATTTCAATTTTTAATTTACAAAATGCAGTAGAGGCATTAGTAGTTAGCCACTTTCACCTTTAGATTAAAATGAAATAAGAATGTTTATAATATGCTGAAGAAAATAAAATTTTCCATTACAATTTTGTATATCTATTTTTATATTTTATGTAATAAATTGATCAAAAATGTCCGAATATTTTTACTATATTTATTTATTTATTTAACCGGATTCTCAATTAATCGACTAGTAGTAATTTTTTAAATATAATCTCTATAAAACTTAAATCTTAATGAATGAATTTATATATAGTATATTGGATATATAAATTTAATGCCCTTAGATTTATAATTTATTATTGAATGGTAGACATATTCAACAGTAAATCATAATTTTATTCGATATTTAAAACCTGATTATTTTAGAATAACTTTTCAAATTTAAAATGAAATTACAAAATTTATTTAAGTAAATATATTATTAATAACTGATATTTAACTAATAATATTTACGAAAATAACTCCTATTTTAATAATCATCTAAATTATCTAAAAATAAAATTTATACAATGATAAATGTATTAAAAATTTATGGAATCGATTAAAAATTTATCATAACAGTGTCTAATATATTATTCTATTATAATAGAAAAATTCATAAAATAATTATGGCTATTATTTATGTAAAAATCAAATATAATATTTTTCGGAAAATACTAATTTTATCTCTTGCTATTTTTCTATAGATTTAGAAATTAAGAAAAGATATTTAATCTATTTAAACAAATATGTAAAGAAAAGTCAATGACTAAGTTTTAAGTAAAGTTTCAATAATTTAATAATTAAAAATTTAATCACTATTTTTCAAATAAAATTTATGCTATGAATAATAATTAAAATTAATATACCTGGAACAAAATTTGATAATCTATATTATTATATGAATAAAAATTTCATAAGTCTTTTTTTTTACTTAAAAATGATATAAAATTCAGTGATTGCTTGAGTGGTCAACTACTAGCGTCATCACCTTACATCTTTTATGTACCTTATAAGTTTATCCATACTTTTGAAATACATATCAGCATATAGATAAGTGAAATCTCCTCCCATAGTCAAAATCACATTGTTCGTACGATAGAATTGAGCTTGTTGTCCCACGTAAAACAAAAATGATTCTACCTGCAAGATAATGTCAAAAATTATATGTGTATACATATATGTATATACGTATATAAATATATAAATTTGATTATCTTGCTGAGCGGAATTATTATAAGAGATTCAAGTGTCGTTATTACATATTTTATCAATACATAAGTAATAATAATTGTCAGTTAATATAATAAAATAATTAAACATTATTACCCTTCTATCTATATTGTAATCTGGACTATCTAAATCATCAATCATTGGTTCTGTATCCTGGCAAAGAATATCGAAACAGAAACCCGCTGGAGGAGAATAACCATTGTACAATACCGATGTAAATAAATCCGAGGAATGTCCTATAAATAAAAAATATACCATTTTCTCTTTTAACTTAAAGGACATATTTCATATCTTTCATACTCAAAAAGTAGATAAATTTATATTTAAATATATTAAACCGAATACTAAATTATAATGAAAATAATAAATATGAAATTATATGATTATATGATATATGATTCGACGAATTTAATTAATGAAATAGTTACAGACAAAATATAAATAATATTCTGTTAAATAAACAAACTATTAATAAACTTATTCATACATAAAATTAAAAAATAAAAATTTAATAGATCATTAATAATAAGTAACTTTGTAAAATATTTTTTCATTTCGTAATATTATTATCGAATACCTAGATTAGGACTTCCTTCCCAAATGAATTCTCCAGTCTTTGTTCGAAGTCGGTTAGTCTTATCCTGGTAATCCAGACGACCAAATAACAGTCCATCGAAACCCATTTGAGCGAAAATCGAAGCTTGTTCGCGCGAGTGACCAAATGGATCGATTTGCCAACCGATTTTTGGTCGGCCGCATGAACCAAAAGTATCGTTCAATCGTCTGAAATCGTGAGGATTTTTAAATAAATTTTGAATCGACTATTTTTAGAACTTAACGATCTAAGTAGTATTTCAAATAATATTATTTTTACACATTATTCAAAACTCATTGATAATAAAGTCTTCAAAAGTAAAGCATATATAATTTAATTAACTAATTAATATGTGTATTTTGAAACAAATTTTATAACGTATATTAAACTTATCTATTTAAGAATCAATTGTTACGAAACAAACTAAAATTTATAATAAATAATATTATAAATATAAAGAAATATATAAACTATATTAAGTATAAATAAGAATAAATTTTCCAAATTTATTTATTTACAAATAAACCATAAAATCAAGGGATGATAAAATTGTAAAACTATGAACTATAAAAATTCGATATTAAATGGTAATTTTATCCAAAATATTTTTATTAAAGAAATTAATATATTATTTACATAATAATTGTATTATAAAATAATAGTGAATCTCATATAATTGTATTTGATAATATATTTTATAGTATATATTTTGTATATTAACAAGATAAATTAAGATTACCAAATTAAATAAAATTTATATTATGGATATATGTGAATATATTAATTATTATACTTCATTTTATTTTGCCACAGAAGTAATGTAAGCTTACTTTATTTTTACTTACAAAGAAAAAAAAAATTATTTTGTATAAAATAAATTATAATTATCTCTTTAAACAGATAGAATGACTAATTTTTATATTTTAAAAATTAATTTATAATTTTAATTAATTAATGTCATAATAAATATGTATAAATACTGATTTTGAATCTATTCTCTATGATATAAAAATAATCATTAGTAAAAAGAGTGAAACTAAACATGTAACTATGCATACAATCATTGAGTACTGCAAATTAATTTAAAAAAAAATAGAAACCTGAGGCCCCATGTAAACTGATCAATTATCGAATGATAATGCGTGACAGCTTCGTCATTCATGCTCCATGCTCCGCCAATGATTTCGAGTCTGCCTTCGTTAATTAAATTTTTCACAGTTTCCTTTCTTTCCTCACCCTGATGCGTCCACCATTTCCATAAAAACGCAGTCTCGACGTAAATAAATCTGTTGGATTTCATTTTATTTAACGTAATTCTGATTAAATTTGCCTTTAGAAATTACAAATCTTGTTCAAAACAGATAAATACATTTTTCTTTTTCAAGAATTTATAATAAAACTATAATGTAAAATATGAAATTACAATCGGTTACATCAACATATGGTGTAATTACATTTCTTCGTTTTTATAAATAAGCTAGTAAAGTTATAAATTTGACATAAATAATTTGATATTATGTACATGAATTCAAAAATATAATTAAAAACTTATAATATTTAAATATCAATTAAAAAATAAATACACTGCTTCAAAACTAACGAGATACTTCAAATATTTCAAAGTATTACTTCAATTAATAAAATTGTTTTTCTTATGGGCTAAAAATAAAATTGATCGATTAAAAGGTAATTAATTGGTATAAAATTGCTTACTTTCTTGATCGATCGTGTAGAAGTGCGTCAATGACGCTATCGATAATGTACTCTACACCAGCCACCTGAATGTTCATGCGACCTTCGGAAAACCAGAATTATTATTCCGAGATCATTAACCTCATGGGAGGGTCGAATATTTTGAAGATTCACTCCGTATTTTAAGAACCGAGATCTCGAATTTTGCGATTTCAAATTCAAATTCTTCTTCATTTAAAGTTTGCCGAATCATTATAGGAGATGTAGATTTTAAATTAGTGGAATATAAGGCTGTACGATAGAAGGAGAGTATAATTTTTTAATGAACGTTATATCAAATGACTAAATTATACACCTCCATAAACTCAAAAGTATATATATTTTAAAATATCGTAATTAAAACTTAGTATATAAACATGTAACATATAAAATATTTTAAAGAATTCAAGTAATGTAAATATTACGTTTAGATACTAGTTAATTTATTTTTCAAAAATATGTTTCCTTCTTCTGCACTTATGAAACAAAAAATAAACTACTAGAGCAATACCAAATTACAATATATACATATATATATAAGCTTTAAATATTATTCTTAAATGCAAATTATAACTCTATCGGTATACTAGCAAAAACGTACCTCCAAAATAGTACTGGTCTACGGTCTTGAGCCAGCCGACATCGTCATGAGTATGAGCTACCATATGTATATTCAGTTTGTCCAAGGAAATCTTTGGGCATGACTGTAAATTATAAAATATTCAGATTACTATTTCTATTTAGTTATAGGCTTTTTGTATTTAAAAAAAACACTAAAAGAAAGTGTTTATTAAAAAGTAAGTACATTAGAAATTTACCATCCTAAATCAATGCTCAATTGAATAAATACATCTATATATAAAAAAATATTATACAATTAGTATTAATTATACATTAGTATAGATAGTATAGATGTACAATAAAACCTTAATATTTAATTAAAAATCAATATTTCTTTTAAAATTCCTTTAAAAAACTAAATATACGCATATAAAAATTCTAATATCTTCTTTTAATGTATACAAAACTTTTGTACTTATTAGATAGTATATATATTTTATACATCTTTTAAATAAAAATATAAATATAAAACTATAATCCAATATAATATTTATTTAAATAATATTAATAATAGTTATAATTGTATAAAATTTGTCAGTAATTGAGATTTACTTCTATAATCCGGTTTGAAGATAAAATTAGTGCCTATCCTATCGTTGTACATATATAATTACTTAAACGATATGCTTTAGTATGCTATATGAGAACAATTGATGGTGAATAATTATAAAGTAAATATATATATAAAATTTAAAAAAAAGTTAATCAAACTTAAACTTGATGAACATTTACAATATCACTATTATACTTTATTTCTGCAGAAATTTAATCGGAATTTCGAATTTAATTTCCTGTATAATCGATCAATCCATGACTAATGAATCTAAATTTTAAAAAAATTAATTTTGAATTGCTTTAAAATATATATTTTAAAAAACAAAGATATAAATATAATTATTTTTTATACTACAATTATTTAGAAGAATAATCTATTATTGCTCATGTGATTAAAATGTGTATAATAAGTAATTTTATCTATCGTATATTTAATATATCAACTTTCAAAAATTTGATAATTTATATCACTTATTAAATAAATTTAAAAAATATATAATTTTAAAAATATCTAGATTTACTTTTAAAAGTTAAAAGTAAAATAAAATTACTTCATAGCTAATTGTCAAAACATAAACTTATGCGTTATCAAGTTAAGCCTTGACTAACAAAATACATCCGTAAATTAAAAATTCAAAGTTTTAGTGTAAACAAATTTAAAAAACTTAAAATATATAGATATAACACTAGCAATAAGATATGTTTTTATTTTATAATATACAAATAAATTTTTAAATTTATCATAATTTCAATTAAGTGTATTAAAGAAAATTTTAAAGCTTAACTTTTAAATTAACCTTTACTATATTTTGTATAAGTTTTTGTAACATAAATATAATATATTAGAAACATTAAATTATATTAATTTTTATATTATTAAATATATATTACTAATTTTCATTCAATTTTATACCTGCAATATTTTCAATATTTCAATAAATTACAATGTAATTAGTAGTATATAAATGATTTCAGTACAAAAAATTATTAAATTAAAATAATATATCCATCAATTGATTAAAAATCGATGTTTCTTTTTTAAAAAAAATAATAGTTTAACGCGTGAGAAAAATTTCTTTGAATAGCAGCTATAACGTTTATTTTTGAATCGTGCTGCTATTCCCAAACGTTTCAAAAGTAAATCATAAAGATTTATTTAATGGCGCATTTAATAAATATTTAACCATTGAAAACAGTTTTATTTAGGATAAATTTTCACTCTATTAGTGTAAATAACATTCTTTATTCTTTATAAATAATATAACTCAAAGGAAAATATGTTAAGAATATAACATATTGAAAGCTGCAATTTAAAAAGAATAGCTATAGATTGTTGTTGATCAATACATTGATTTAAAATTTCTTGTAAATATTAAAATGTTTTCAAAAATTAAACTTCAAATACTTAAATAACTAGATATTTAAAAATTTTTACGTATCTTACAACGCATTTAACGATTAATATTTTTCTGAATTTAAACTGCATTATACTCTAACAACAAGAATTATATCTTATATTTAAAATAAAATTTTTTTAATTTTAATTACTGAAACATATTAAATTTAAAGTGATTTTATAAAAATAATTTTATGTTTTGAAATGATGAATTCTTTTTAATTTAATATGTACTTTCTGATTAAATTTTTTTTTTAAATAAATTTTTCAAATAAAAATGTAAAATAAGACTTGTACTGTTAAAACAGTTTTGAATATATGATTTTCATTTAAATTACAAAATAAACAATATTTTGAATTTGAATAGAGATTATTTTAATTTACAACTTTGTTATATTATATGGAAAATTAAATTCAATATTTTCTATTTGAATAATCTTATCGATTTTATTTTACTTAAAATTTAAAAATATATTAGTTTAAGAAAAAACATATAAAACAAAATCTAAAAATTATATAAGTATACAATTTTTTATGTGCACTTGTAAGTATTCAAAATAGATAATTCGCTTTAGATTGACTGGAAATAAGTATAAGGAATCGATCGATACAAACACTTAAGATGGTAAGGGTGTACAAAGGATTAATAGCTTCATAACTCATGAACAGAACATCACTATATATTTATTTTTACAAGAAATTTGCTTCTTTTAAACGTTACTTTTAAAAACAGTAATATCCAATTAAATGACATATATTTATTAAAATTAGCTCGAATAAGATTAAATTCAAAAGAAATAATAGAGAAGAAGCATTTAAGATGAATAAGTATACAACAATGCTACAAAGTATTGACTCGCTCGTAATTCGAAGAAGACAAGAAAGCACTGAGTAAATGGAAGTATTTTATGTTTATGTCTCAATAATAGCAATTCCATACATTCGTCTGTCAAGAAAAGCATACATTAATGTCATGATAAGTAAATACAATCGGTCAAGCAGCGACTCTCTTTCATCGAAGATTCAAGGAGGACGATCAACTCACTTCATATCCGCAAGTTTGCTCGGCGCCCAATTGCCTCGGCAGTCTGGCTCCGAGGGTTGGACCCACGGCGAAGAGAAGGCCGCAGAGGGTGATACCGACGACAGAGCCGGCGAGATTCATTCTATCTGTATCTCTCTCTCTCTCTCACTCCCTCAGGAAATCAATGGATCCGGGTAGTACCGGACTGTAGCGAGTGTTCGCTACGACTGAATCGTGCTCGACTCGCCAGTCGTACTTATCGCGTAGCTCCAGCATACAAGCGACTGCGGATGGGAAACGTGCACGCACAAGTCGGTGGGCTTATCCATAGTTATCGGGATAATGCCGTGATTGCGAGCGCAAATATTACAGCGTCCGCCGAGCAACCGCTTAATCTTATCGTCCCTGAGATGCTGCGAAGCCATTTTATTTTATTTTACTCTTCTTTATTATTTCTATTCCCGGAGAATGGGCTGCGCGTCTCTGTGTGGGTGTAACCGGCAGGAGATACGCGCATTTAACGTATATCGAATAGCGGATACAAAGGGAAGCGCTCGTCGATGATTTTGCTCGTGTGATGTTTGGCGTACTTATCGTAGCACTGGGTGCGATCTTAATCAAGGAAATTTATTCGCTTCTCATCTTACACGAAATAACTCGGATATCGCTTACATGTTGAATTTATATTTTCACCTTATCGTGCTACAAATTTCACAGCAGCTTTTTTCTTAACGATATTTGTCCAATACTAAAAATTGCATTGAATGGTGTTATTGGTACGCACCGATGTTAAAATATATTTCAAAGTTAATATTACTTACGCGATAATAAAATGTCTAATATTGAAAAAAATTCTATATTTATAATTCTAAAGGTTTCTTTTTATTTTTACTAGGATTATTTATTCGATTAACTAGGTTTTTTATATTTCACTTTTGTCCATTAATAACGTTACTTTTAATAAAAACATGTATACATACATACAACCACTTATTTATAAAATTATTAAACATACTCGAGTATCGGATTCGATCGATATGCTTAAAGTACTACTGAAAAAATCGAATAAAACTTCGTTTAAATGTTAATGTATTCTTTTTTAAATAAAAATAATAACTTTTATTTTATAAATATTACTACATTTTTATTTATTCAATAATATAATTTACCATTCAAAATATTCTTCAACTATAAAATTATATATATAAATTCGAGAAAAATAATTGTACTCTATTAATTATAATATTATGGTTATTATTCTCAGTAAATTTACTTCATTTTAATCAAAATCACCAAATTAAATGAAAATTAATTTTCTAAAATATCGAATGAGTTTTTTTAATATTTTTAATAAAAATGAAATTTGTAGACAAAATTAAAAAATTTATATATATATTTATACTTAAAACATTATTAATTTAGAAATAATTTAGAATAGAAAATAATTTTCTAGTCAAATAATGCGTTTTTAGCAAAGCAACGAATAAATTATTTTTAGAAAATAAAGTACATACATCTCATCTAGTAATAATTTATAACAGCATATATTGTTTATAAATAGTCTCTTCTTACAAAAGTATTTTTACGAAAATCGTAATATACAATAAAATTTATTCTTGCTTATTGATAAACGATATTTATTTAAATAAAATTATTTTATTAATTAAAAGTAAAACCTTTTGTCATATTTTTTACAAAAATAAGTTTTAAATTCACGAACAACAAGTTTCTGACAAATATTGATGTGGTATATCTCATGAGTGCTTATCCAAATCATAACAAACTATTCAAATACATACAAAAGTTTTCATGTAGTAGCATTTGTTGAGTAATATATTACTTTATAAAAAAAACTAGACTTGCTTTCTACTATCACTAGTTACTTATTTCAAAATTTTATTAAAATACGAAACAGGTGCACTTAAAAGAAATCACTAATGAAAAAATAACTATTTCCAATAATTGTAATAAAAATAAAAATACCATCGATAAAACAAATGTTTAAATAATTTATAACATGATAATAACACAAAAATAATAAATATAATGTATGGTATAATACAAATATAAATTAACAAATGACTTCATTTTATCAGATAAATTTGCTTCTGATTTATGCGATTACTTAATTTAAATAGAACGATGAGAAACGAGTTAAATAAAAAAACTGAACATAATTTCTAAGACTAATAGTGTAATAAAATGAAATTCTTGAACGGGTAATACATCTTCTATGTTAAAAAAATTGAAAGCTTAGAGTGACGAAATTTTTTAAATGCCAAATTGTACCTCAAATGTTTAAAATCTCTCTTGTCTATGTTTAAAAAATAAACACTTGTTATGATGGTTTTTTCAATATTTATACAAATAAAGCCCTGCTATCAATTTCAAATGTATAAACTATTAAGTCAATTATATTTGTTTTATAATCTATATAAGCATCGAAAATATTTAGATCGACTACTCAGTTTATAGTACTAATTTTCAGACACAAATTTCACCTTTATCAGTGGTATAATTAAACAAGCAACTAATGAATCTATAATGACATTATTTCTTTAAATAAACGTTAAGAGATTTCTTTGACAGAGATTAACTAAGTACATTATTTTTATATTTTAGACATTTTTAAGCTTCGTATTGAAAATTTTTTATAATATAAGAAATTAAGGATTAAAAAATGTAAAAATAATATATCTTTTACCTAATAGCTTCACTGTAATAGAACTATAAGGAAACATATTTTACTTAATCCAATGGAGTTGGAGTATCAAGATTAATTTACATACGTAAAAAATTCATGTAGGCAAATTCTCTCATTCTAAGAAATCACCAGTACTATTATTGAAAAGAAGTAGATAAAAACAAGATTTTTTACACAGAAATTTCGTGTATATAGAAAATTCGTAATTCTATCTAATTTTAGTATAGAAAGTTTACATCTATACGAAAAATTTTATACGCGGCTATGTTTTTGCATACAATTTAAATATAAGATACACATGAATTTTTTTCAATGATAGATATTCAAAAATGAAATATTTTTATTAGTATTTATGTATAAAAATATTATATTATAAACTTATAAATTTTATCAAATAATTATGTACGTTTAGCATAATCTTATATTAATAGTTCTATTTCATTGATTTTCTTTTGAAAAAAATAATAAATTAATAAATTGATCATTCTGATTTTGAACTTTAAATAAAATTTATTTTAAGTATACAAAGATGAATTTGTAAATATACATCAAACATAAGCTGTGCGATTGATACCCAAATATAATATATTTGGATAGTCTTGTTTGAAGAATATTCTGCTTTTAAATAGTGACATATCAATTTTCTAACATATTTTGATGCTCGCTAATTTTTTTATTTATTATTTAAATAATTTTTATATATATACCTATTGCTCGATTGTTTTCAAATAAAAGATTTCATCTATTATTTACTGAACAATGTTCGTAACTTCTATTATGTACTTTTATAAGGTTCGAACAAAAGAAAGTCATTTATAAATATTAAGAGATATTTATTTTTATTATAACACATTTGAATATTCAATTCTTTACAATGTACATCATTAAATATGTATATATATGTATATTTATAATTTTGTATTTATATGAGGATCTTTATCTATTTTTACCTAATTCACAAAAAGAAATTATTTATAAATTACTCATGACTTTATACAATATTAATATTAGATTAAAATTTCTTTTATAATTATCAAATCACAAATAGCACTATATTTTTTAATAAAATATCTAAATAGTGACTTTTAAGTCACTATAACTTCCTTTATATATTATTGCATAATAAAACATGCACATTCCAATTGAATGCGTAATGCGTTAGAGACGAAAAAAGGAAAATCAATGTTTATTCTCATAGTCATAAATAAATATTTTCTATATCATCATCAAAACTTTAAAGAAAAAATGCGAGAACAACAATAATTGTAATAGTAATAATAATAATAACAATGACTATCGTGATGGCAAAAGTAACAATAATAATAATGTGACATTCACTGAAAAACACCCGTCGATAATTATTATAACAAAGCTGACAAAAATGAATAATTAAAAAATAAATATTTTTAACATGAATATATAGTACTATAAAATTCTCAATATTATGCACTTTATTTTATTTTACTCGTCTCTTTCCCACCCCACATCAATCAATCGGCTATTACTTTACTGATCTTTTTATTTCTTCAAGAAATTTATAAAGAACAATTTATTTTATTCCTAGATTACATTGATTACATAAACACTTTTTCATATCTTTCAAGGATGTTGTAGTATTGATAACTTGAATTTTTATCTTGTGCCGTCTGTAAATAGATTATAATAATAAAATTTCATTATAAAAATAAGATACATATTTAATCTTTAACATTAAAATAATATGTTAAGGCTATTGAAAATAGATTTCATAACAAAATATTACTTTATAGAATATCTGCAAGTATGCAACAATTTTATCCATATGATATCATATGTAGAATCTAATATTTAATAGCTAAATTTTTATTAATGTTGTTGACATAGAATCAAGAATCAATTATGATAGCTTATAAAATTTTTTACTTTTATACAAAGATATTGTGTTATCTTTAAATAAGTGAATATTTTTAAATTTAACTAGATATTTTGAAGGTTAATTAAACTTTAAATAAGCAAGAAACCTATATAAAGATGTAAAATATAAAAATATTGAAATCTAGTTTAATAATTATACAAAATCCAATATTTATGAAATTGAAATAATATAATTTTTAGGTATAATCGATACAAAATTTCTTTTAATAAGTAATAAGGATAATCAAATATAAATAAATACATAAGTTTTTAATTATTAAAAACATCGTAAATAATATTTTAAGTTTTAATAAAATAAGAAGATATCTTACAAAAACATTTATTAATTTTGAAGCTAATCTTATAGAAAATGATACTTATCAAATACAATTCTAACAAAAGTAAACAAAAATTTGAAACTGATCGTAAAAATTGAACCTTCATATAGATTATATCCCTTTTTTATTTAAAATCGAGCCAATATCTTTAAACTTAAATAGTATTTGAAAAACGTAAAATTCAAACTATGAAATATATATATATTATCAGAACATTTTAAATTAATTTTTAAAATATGAAATTCTTAAATGTTGACATATTTAAAAATTTAAGATTAACCATTGCGAAATTAACTAGTTCATCATACATTCGTATCTTTATAGCAATTGTCAAATTAATAATAATTACCCTAGACATTTACAGATCGAGCTGGCGCTTCGCCGCGGAGGAACATCGGGTAACATCTGGAGGTAATATCTTTCTTTCTTTCATCATAAGTTTAGCGAAAGTTGTATGCGATTAAATCGCGCGGTGCATTTTATTATAGCAATGATACGAGAGTTGGGAAGACATATGTGATAATACATTTTACACATCAGGCCGCGGAAGAAGCTTTAATTTGATTTTAAAGAACTTTATCCAGTTTTAGAAATCCGAGTATACAATCTTATTATCTTGTGGTTTCTCGAACTTAATAGGCCGATAGATTTGCTGCGATTGATCCCATCCCCTTGGTGCAGTATTGTAATTCGTTAAATTCTGGTAGCTTGAGATCTTCGGACCTTGATATGTATTATCGTAAAGCTTACCCGCTATAAAATTAATTTAAAATATATTAATTTTGAACGGTAATGTCGTGTGTCAACGTAACATTGACCATTTTATATAAATTAATGTCGGTATTAAATTCTTTTATAAAATTGTTAATTTTTTAATTTCATAATTAATTTTGTATACACGATAGAATATTTACATTTATTAGAAAATTATTGATTGAATTACATAGAATAAAATAATATATAAAAAATAATAGAAGTGAAAATTTTTAAATTTTTATTTAAAATGTAGTTAGGATTATAATTATAAATATTTTAAATTATACAATAATCATAGAATATTACAATTACTTTACTTACTTTACCGAAATAGTTTTTCTTTATTAACACTTCATCATCCAAATTCCTTATTAAATGTTAATGCAGGTTTTAGTAAAAAATGAAAAACAATTGCTCAATACGAAAGAACACGCAAAATCAAAGCAAAGCAAGGATAAAAATATTTTCTTTCTTCTAGGGTAACCACTGCACTTGCCTACTTCTTCGGTGAACTCCTTTTTAAAACACTGCGGTGTCGTGGTGCCCGCTACAAGATTTTCTAATACTGGCGTAGTCCTCAGATGATTTTTATGAGCTATTAAATCATCCTGCGAAGCTATCACTGCCATAGCCATAGCTTTGCTTACCGGTGGTACCTCTATTTGTGTATCCGTTAGTTTGTTTTCAATTTGTTCATCCTGAAACTTCTCTAGAGGTTGATACTGTGCAGTCTGCTGAAGTTGTCTTCGATAATATTCATCCAGAGTACTCATCGATGATGATCTATTAGTATTTATACTGGTTGATTGATTCATCAATCTTCTATCATCCATCCTGTAAAAGTCTACAGGTGATAAAGAATCATCTAAAGATTCATCATCATCGCCATCATCTTCATCTTCATCGTCGTTTTCTTCATCACCAGAACTCGCATAGCCGTTTGCTCTATATTGATTTTGCTGATGATAATACTGTTGCTGTTGATGATGATCGTCGGATCCTCTTCGATTATGAAATACAACCTCGCGTCTAGCTTCGAAGAAACGCGATATATCATTCTGATTGGTGGTGGTAACAGGCGCAACTCTGGAAGTATATTGTTTGAACTGCATAATGGGTCTACAGGTCTTTTCAAATTCCTGGATGAGTTGTTTCACCGGAATTGGCGTATAATCTTCTACTTGATTCTCATCTACTTCATCATTGTCATTATTTTGCTGATCTTGATAGCCATTACCATTCTGAAAGCTATTGCCATTCGGGTAACCATTACCGTTCTGATAAACATTGCCTTTTTGATAACTATTACCGTTCTGATAACCATTCTCGTTCTGATAGCCGTTAATTTTTTGATGGTAACCCGGATAATGACCATTATTTTGTTGATAATATCCGTTACTATTTTTCATGAAGTGACCATGATGATTGCGATGATTTTGGCCATTGCGATTGTTGTGACCATAATAATGATGATTGTTAAAACCATTATTGCTAGGTTGGTATGTTTGGTAATTGTTCGGTTGATAATGATGATTATGATTGCCGTTCTGTACATTCTTATTTCGATTAGATCTAGTATAACCGTTGCTAACACTGGAGTTACACGAACGATGATTGTGGCTATGATTAGAACTACGCGGATTTGAATCGTCGAAACTCATACGTCGAAATTTTTCAACCATTTTATTGTCGCGCGATGATGACTTTAGTTCAGAATCCGTACCAACAGCCACTTCGCGTAAATAAATCTTCTTTACTTCTTTATGACAAGGGCTACAGTCTGAGTGAGCACTACTAAGGTTTGTGTGTGAACATTGATGCTGATTCTGGTGAGTATAGCCTGCAGAAAGGTTATTAGCGTTTGAAGCATTTCAAAAAAGTAAACTCTTAAACCTTTTAAATATACTTATTATCCAAATATAACCCGATATCTTGGTCGGTTTACTTATTAAAAAAAATTAATTTTAAAATTTTAACTTGATTTAAACTTAACTTTATTATTGGTAGTATATTATTAAATATTAAAATTAAAAAAAATTAATTTTAAGAAACTATTTATTATAAAAATATGACATAAAAAATTTAAATGATGATAATTATAACAAAAAAAAATGTTTTATAAAATAGTAGCTTAATTTTTAAATCTTCATGAATGAATAAATGATATTAATTTTTCGTGTCGAATTCTACTCATTGTAAAAATAATATAAATCTCATATATTGAATTTTAAGGTAATTAGTATTATGATTAAATGCAAGATAAAAGTTTTTAGAAGACTAGCGAAAAGAGATTTACAAATATAAGTTAATATCATAATAAACCATTTTAATATTAAAAAGTATTAGATAATAAAATCAAAATAAACAATAGTCGTCTCTTGCCAATAAGACTGAGTTTCTCAATATCAAGAATCAAAATAATAATCATAAGTAAGCAGTTAAAGCAATATCGTTAACTTAGTAAATTTTAAAGGCGGTAAAATACATATTAATTTTGATTTCATAAAATATCAACTCACTAGTCGTAGGTGGAGTCGAGTAGTCCATAGATATGTCAACAGTAAAAGGATTGTAGAAAGGCTTATTATCTAATTTCGAAGTTTCGTTTGTAATGATTTCCTAGAATAAAAATTATATTATTTTAATTCATTTACATTTTTCGATAGGCAATTCTAGTATTTATGTTATACCTGCTTCATTGAATAATTCGGTGTTTTCATGCAACTGTAACTACCTGGTGATAGAGACTGTTCAGTATCGACTACCCACTTTTCCGATCTTTTTCTACGTTTGGCAAATATTTCGGCACCTGTTAAAAGAAACATTTATCTTGCAATATTTTAAAAATTTTGAATTCATCTTTAACTATTTATTTTTCTAAGTAAATAATTATACTTTGTATTTTTATATATAAAATTTCATTTATAAAAAAATGTATTCGCATTAGAATTTATTCTTATATAAATTTCTTAAACGTTAAATTATTAAAAATGATGTAGAGTGAACTAAATAAATAAATATAAAGATAAAATTTAATTTTTGAACAAATATTACATCTTAATTCGCAGAATCTTATATATATATATAATTTTATTTTTAAAAATTAAATTATTAATTTGTAACATATCTGATTAAAATATATATAATACTATAAAAATACTTAAAAATAAAAGTTATACTAATAAAAAAATTGAATAATTATCTATTAATGTAAATTTAAAATCATTGTCACAGTTTTACTAAAAACCTAAATACAATTTAACTGTAACAATATTTAAAAATAGCTTTCACCTTGATGAAATATAAATAAATAAAAAGAAGTAAACAAGAAATAAAAGCTAGGTAATTTAAAAATCGAAATTTGGTTTTGAAAATGGTTGTAACTTTTGAATATTTCATTGAATAAAGTACGCAAAAGCTAGATTCAAAGTCTATAAAATAAGTGAAAAAATGAATAAACCAAAAATATACAAACAAATAACTTTTAAATATTCACACCAATCCTTACTCTTACTTTCTTCGAACGTTATCCAGACAATACAAAGGTTCTACTGTACGATTGGCGCTTATTATATGTACGAATTTTTGGCACTAATCTAGAGCCGTTAAAAGTTTGCGAAAAACTTCTCGTAACAGGCCAATCACCTCGGTGTACAAGATCTAAATATACCTTCTCACCTAATTCATTTCTAAAGTCTGACGTAAGAAACGAATTAACCTAATCGGTATCTGCTTTTAGTACTTCGAAAACTTTACAAAACAACTTTAAAAAAAAGAAATAAAGGTACTGAACATCCTACGAATTATTTTCCATCGTTAAAATGTTGGAAATAAAGTAAATGATATTATTACATACCGCGACCTTTTTGAGTATTTAAATCGCGCACGATGTCGAACAGTCTCTCAGGATGCTGTGGTATAGTTTGAATATTCACTTCCTCGCCGAGTGCCTGGATGCCATGTATGTCCAAGACTTTACCGCTTGGATTCATCATGCATTTTAATGGTACTTTATCCTTAAAACAAAATATATCGTTTATTTTATAGAAAGAATCAAAAACCAAATAAATCTAGAAAAAAAAGGTTAAAATTATATTTTTTAAACAAAATTAACGACATTTATGTTTAAAATTTGCTTATGAATACGTTAAAAACTTGCGCACATTTTATACATTCTTTACATATTTTAATTATTTAAATGGAAAAGTGATGGTTTTATCGTTTTTTAATTAATTTTTCAATCCGTTAATAATGCAAGTTTTAATTACTCACTTTGTGCACAGGAGACGAAGTTTCTTCTTCGTCTTCTACACCTGAAATTCAAAAAAAAGATAACAATAATTGAATAGATGGTTTATTTTAAATTCCTGTTTATTAGCTTGTTGAACTGAATATAAAATGTTGTTTGTGCATGGTGAAAAACGTATAGGTGAATTCGAGTTCAAATCATACTTGCCGTTACCGTCGTGAATCCATTTGACCGAACGCTTCTTCCTGTTGACGTACATCGACTGGCCCTTGCTCTTCACGTTCTTGACGTCGCTTAGGGAATTCGAGATTCGTCTTGCCAGCTCCACTTGGTCTTCCACCGTCGGGTGAGTCGGCGCATAAAAGTAAGATGAGGCGTACATTTTTTCTGTGGAACAACGGGCAACTTATTCTTAATCTTTTTCAATTTAAATAAGAAATAGCATAAAAATTATTGAACAAAGTATTTTTGATATTTAAAAAGAATTTAATTTTAGATTGGTGTAATTATGAACTTTTTATGGCAATAATTTTTTTATATTCGAATAAAATGTTTCGGTTAGTTATAAATTCAATCGCTATATTTATAATAATAAAATATATCACTGCGTTTGTAGTAACAAAGTTGTAAAATAATAAAGAAGCAGATTATTTCCAAATTATTTCAAATATTCAATTTACTATTATCTAATACTGATTAGTTGTTATTATAACAAATATTTTTCTGATGAATTAAAAATATATTTAAATTGAAAATCTAGCATTACATCTAGTCATTGCATGTCTCCTTCTACTCCTATAAGTCAAATATATTTTCAATAATTACGAATATATTTTGATTAAATTTGACTGATTACTCATATTAAAAATTAATTATTTTATACTTTTATATAAAACTCAATTATATAATTTATTATAAATCATATTTCAAACAATATTTATATAAGTCAGAATTCATTTCTATTTGTGCAATTCTACTTGGCACATTTTTCAGTTGATTTTTTGATAAAAATTTTTAATAAAAATGATAAGCTATACGAATATATTTTATTTAAATGAGTTGTGCAAGTACGATAAAAATATTTGAAGAGTTTATTTTCGTGAATATCTTTTATCTTTGTTGTTTATTTTAATTAATTATTCAATATTTTTCAAATAAAGTATTAAATAAAACTTAAAAAAGAATAGTAATTTTAAGTACGTTATTCCTATCATATTTCTTTATATTGAAAAATATATTATTTTTTTAATAATCTAGTTTATTTAATATTACTTATGTAATAATTAATTTACTTGATAACTCATCTCATAATTTATAAATACTTTATTTGATAAATATCAATAAAATAATTATTTATTCTCTTGTTATTTAATGGTAATATATTTATAATTCTTTTATAAAATATATAATACAATTAATATTAATAGCAAGTTTCTTACTATTTTTTACGTGCGTTATCTCATTCGAGTCTGATGCAGGGGTTAGCAACTTTTGCAAATTTATCGGAGTGGAGTTTCCGCTCTCCTGTAAACAAAGGTCATTATTTTTATTTAATAAAAAATTTAATTATAAAATTATAAAACAAATCAAACCATTAAACAGGTATAAAATCTTGAAAAAAATATTTATTATCTACGAAATTAATATAAACCAAGAAATCATTTTTTAATTTATAAACGTATTGTTTACTATTTAAAATGAGTTAAAAAATTATTATTCGAAAAATCTTAAAAAAATTAAATTATCTTTTTAACGTGTGTATTATAACAGAATGTAAAAAGAGGTACATTCAAATATCAAAGTAATATTTAAGATATTGTTTTCTCCATTTAACTATTTTTTGTTGTACGATCGATGTAGTAGATCACGAATCAAAAGTTGGTATTGTAGATCGCTTTAACGTTAAAATATATACAAGTAAAATATTTTTGAAAAATGATTATAATTAAGAATATATTTTCTAAATAATACTAAAAATAATTTCAGTAAAGTATCCATCAAATTGGTTCAATTATATTTTTGGGCTCGATGTCAAAATTCTGCGTGTCCATAATAATTAAATCTATTCAAAATAATTAATTCGATAGATAAAAAGCTCAAGAATTGTGGTATTGTACAGGCCAACGTCTGAAATAAATTTCAGACAATTTAAGTGAAAGAAGACCTGGCAAGACCTCCACAAGTACAGCTTGTGATGTTCGCAAGAGAGGATAAATATCAGGATCGATTACCATGTCGAAGTGCAGTATTTTCGAGGTCAGGTTCTCGATAAAGTTCCTCTTAACGGGGTCCCGTAAGTCCGAGGGCTTGAAACCGCGCTCGCGGACTACAACATTATCCACGGATAAGCTGCGTTGTAGAAAGTTGTTGGTGACACTGGATTCGCGCGTGCTGAAGTTTACGCGCCTGTTATCGTTGCCTCTGTTTCCACCGGGCCCGGCATTACGCGTCTCGGTCGACTTGAAGATGCTGTAAGCCGCGTTGTTGAAGTCACTGCGTCTTTTACCGAATGGCCCGCTTAAAAAAAAATAATATACCGAAAATAAGACGCGGATTCATCCTAACTAGTTTGCCTCACTTTAAACTTTTTATTCGTAAAATATTCATGCGTGTAATTCCTTGGTCGACTGAAATTCATAGCAATTTAATTTTAACGATTATTTGTGCGACTATAAGCAATATTATAAAATTTTTGAAGTTATTTAAAGTCTGAGATTTTATAAACATTATTGTTATTGTTATTATTATTTTATTTCATTTACGTCTAATGACACATTTTCGTAGTAACGTTATATTTTATCTCTAATTTTAATTTATTGATTATAAATAAAATTTGATTCAACAACTTTATAAATAATCTTTATTATGACAATTTAAAATTTATGATACATTAGATTTTTTTAAACGTGCGTAAATTTTTAATTTTTAAAAATTGTAAAAATTAAATCGAATCAACGACTAGTATAAATAAATATTATTTTTTTTATCGAATTTTATATTTACTCGATATTAGTTTTTTTTTTAATTTTATATATATACGATATTATTTGTATAACATCGAATAGTTTCTACATAAGATGTACTGTATTAAATCTTTTGATTAAGGTTTCTTAAAAATATGCATCAAAATATGGATTGAAAATGTAAAAAAATTTTAAATACATCTAAAAAATATTTATTAAATCAAGTATATCCCATCGCAGATATAAATATTAAAGTATTATTTTAATTTTTTTATTTTTAACGTACGAATAATATTTGTTAATCGTTTGTATATAAATCATATATAACATTAACGATTACTGAATCTTTATAAATAAAAATGATAGAGCATCAAATTATTATTAGATTTAAATATTAATAATAAAATAGTTAGCTTTTATTATACTTAATTGATGTACGTATTTTGTTAAAAGTAAATTCAATTAGTTTAGCACTTGTTTTAAATAGATTTTGTTTCAGGAGCTGTTAATAAATTACTAATTTAAGAAATGTTTTTATATAGAAATTAAATATAGATAAATCTTGTCGATATGACATGGATTAATCGTAAAATAATTTATAATTAACAAAAAATTACATATAGTTACATTTTATAGATTTTATCAATTTTATAATAAAAATGAAAAAATTATAAATTTTCCAGATATTAATTTTACATCGATCGATTTTAATTTTTTTGAATTACGGTTTAATTTTAATGCTAATTTTAAGATATAAAAATACGCAAATATACAATTAACTAAATATACATCAATAAGCAATTAATGCTTCATTACATTAAAAAAAGTATCATGCAGCTATATAATAATAACGTAATAATATAAAAGTAAGAAATAAAAGAAACTTAAAGAGTTAATATATTTTGATGCGTTATTCGTGAAATTTATTCAACATGCGTTAAAAAATAAATATCGGTTTATCTTCGCTTTTTCATTGATAAAAAAAATTTAGCATAATTAGTTAAAATCCAAATGTATTAACAACGTAGAAATAGAAGTATAGAATGATTCGAAGAAGGATCATAAGGTGGAAATAAAAGAAGAAAAGCTCTTGCTGGGTCGTGCATTCACGATTACTTATCCACTAAAACGAGGATCAAGTCGAAGTAATGAAGTAGAGGGCTGCCATTATTGGTGGTCGTCCAAGAGGCCAATTAATTCCGCGCCGTATATATTGGCATGCGTACAACGGTTCAGTCACTACACTCTCTCCCCCTATCTCTCTCCCTCTTTTTCTTTTTCTCTTTCGCTCTCTCTCCATCCCTCCCTTCCTCCATCTCATTCTTGTATATCTCGAAAGGTTCTTCTTGTAAAAGAATTGCTAAATTTATCTGTCGTAACGTAATACGTAGTAGGCCAGTGCTACGCATAGAATCAGGGACAGGCCAACGTCAATTCTCATTTGTTTGTGCCATCTAAATACACCGTTAGTTTTCTTTTCTTTTCTTATTTTTTTCCTCTTATTTTTTTATCTATACTTTTATGACAGCAATTCTATACCGAGCGCTCTAACATATTCTTTTGCATATTTGTGTTTTATTGCCTAATCATTTCTTTCTGTACAAGTAAAAGATAATAGTTTCGTAAAACATAAGTTTGAACGACGTTTCATAAATTCCATATGCATATTTGCTACGATACTTGAAATGTTCGCTTAAAAAATATTCTTAAAGGATTAGTATAAAAAAACTCGTGTTATCTTTATGCATATTTTTTGTTTTTTGACGAGACTCGCTATAAAAATTTAGCAATCAAAATATATTGATTTTTAAATAATACATATCAATTTAATAATATCAATGCCTTAAAATTATTTATTGTATTTTTAATTTGTTTTGGTAAAATTATATCCGTTTTCAAATATTTATAAATTATATTGTCGATTTTTGTACTTTTGTACTTTTAAATATTATTTTTAATATTTATTTTATAAAATAATATTTTTTTTATTCTAATATAAAGAAATCTTTACTCAGAAAAATTCAGGATAAATAAATGTATGGAAGCTATTTCCACATAATATTAAGTTAAGATAAGTGGCTAATTCATATTATAAAAATATAAAATACATATTTATAAAAATAAAGATATTTATAGTATTGTAGTGTATGTATATTAGTATCAGCATATCAAGTATGAGTTAAAGATTAAACAAATAATAATTATTTATCATTGCATAAAACTATCAAAGTATTACATTTTGTTCTAAACCTTTATAAAAGAAAAAGCATTCAAATTCAACTACTTAAAGCTTAAGAGTATATTAAACTAAACAAAGAAAATAATTATGATATTTTTAACATATACTGTCATTATGAAGCAAACTTATACACGCTAACTTTTCTTTTTTTATTATATCTTTAAAAGAAAAATAGTTCAATTACATATATTACATGTAAGTTTAAAAAGAATAATAATTACAAGAGTCATTACGTTTGAAATCGCATAATTGCCAAAACATAGTTCTCAACAGTAGAATTTTTATATATTTTGATGAAGTGCCTAAAAAAATTTTTATGAAAATACTTATTTAATCATAATTATTTAAAAATAGCTAATCTAATTTAAATTATTTTAAATAATTTTAAATAATATACTAATATATATTGTACGAATACAACTTTTTATTTTTATTAATTTATTTAATTTACATATTAATTTAAATAATTTTGAAATTAATATTGTTGTTTATAATAAAATTCTGTAATGTATTTTATAATATTATATAATAGCATTAATTATAATTAAATAATTAATTGTAATGAAAATCAAAATTATAATTAAAAAGTATTTGAAATGATTCGATACAATATATTGGATTAAATACCAATTTTATGTATATTTTTCTTATTTAATGGATTATAAGTATGAATAATTAATAATTATTATTAAAAAATTAGTTATTGTTACGATTATAAATAAATAATTAGTAAGAAAATGTTGTGCTTTAATTATTTGACGCTATAGTTACTACAGATAAAATTTATATATTTTATGTGATAAATTAATAAAATATTATAAAAACTATATAAATATATGAATAAAAATTTATTACCCTTCGAATATTTTATTCCAAATTATCTGACTTATATACTTATCTTTGAATTGACTCTTTTTCGAATTTTAAACAATGTGGATATTGTAATACTTGATAGAATAACGTATTAGAAAACATAAATCAATAGTTATATTTCATCAAAAAATAATTTACTGACAAATTAATCTGATTTTCTAAGTAAACATCAGTCTTGTTATATGTAAACCTATAAATCATATAATGCTCTACTTAATTCTTGTTCAATAAATTAAGTTGTGGGATAATATTAGAATTTTTAAAGTAGTTTAAGAAAAATCCATTATCGTTGATTTTTACCTTCTCGTTAATTTAAGTAATCTGAATTTTCCCTATTTCAGAGAATCTAATAACTTTCGAAAATACTTTATAAGAAATCCATTTAATTAATTTCATTTTCAAAAATCGAATATCTTATTCAATATACTTGTTACAAAGCAATGTTTATACGTCATTTTTCGAGTTATATATGACCATTCATCATTTTCTTTATATTCTTCTTCGTTTTAAGTCTCTTCTTTATTATATTTTGATACCTATCTTTCTTTCACATCCTCTCTTGTCTTTGTCTCTTTGTTCCTTTATAGTATATTTCGATCTTTTTCTATATGTGTTTTACTATAATGTTTTTCTTTTTTTCAATGAAACAAAATGATAAACTCCTTTGTTTTGAAGAGATTATAGACTATGCAAAATTCATGCATATATAGAAATATAAAATTTTTAGAGCACAGATCTGTCATTAGGGACACTATTGCGTCTATAAAACAGATGTGTTTTTATAGATAAATATAAATAAACATACGATTTTTAGGATGTTTGTTTAATGTCTATTGTGAAATTTATTGTAGTTATTTCTTGGACGGACTGAAGCTATTGGCATATTATGTTAAAAATATATTAAATGTATATATAATGAATCATTAGATGCTTGGAATTTAATTTTTGTGTTTTAAAATTTACAATAAATGTAAGCTGATCTCTGAAATATTAAAATATTTAGATATATTCGCTTAATAAATATACTTATCATTAAATATTATACTCATAATTAAATTTCAAGATAAAGAATATAATTATAATAAAAATTCCTATATTGTAATATTACTTACAATGTGATGTAATATATTTTCAACTGATTCATTTGTTAATTAAATCATATTTCTATATTAAATATATAATGAAAACTGGTTAATTGTTACACTAAATGAAATATTACGGTAATTTCAGTTATCACCAAACATTATAATACAATGATCAATTGTATAAAATATATTGAAAAATGACTAAGACATGGAATCAAAAATAAAAATTAAGAAAAAAATCATTTTCATCGGTTTTTTCATTGCGGGGGACGTAAAATACCTAGAACATTCGAGATACGCGCGTGATTGTATTTTTAGCGTACAGGAGGAGCTGAACGGGTTTTCCCCATCGGAAACCAAAATTCACATCAAAGAGAAGTGCAAGAAACGAAAATAAGTAAAAAACTACAAATTAAAAAAAGAAAGACTGGAAAGAAGAAGAACATGAAGAAGAAGAAGAAGAAGTAGATAATAAAAAAAAGAAGAAGAAATCGTATTAGTAGTGAGGATAGTAGAGCAATATAATTAATAGTAGAAATAGAAGTAATGAAGAGACTCTGACATCCGAATTGAATGAAAGGTAATTGTCTAGTAAAATATAAAAAGTCCATATAAATGTAAATGTTCGTGTACTAATTAACATAAAAAGTATTAAAAGATAAAAATAAGTGGTTCGGGCAAATCAAATTACACATGGAAATCGAAATTCTTTTGATTCACAGAAATTATCATTATCATTTAAATTGGTGAGCATAAAAGTATTTCTGATGATATTACATGTATTTGTAGGAATGATACTACTAAGCCAAAAATAAAACCTGTCGACAAGGCATTGCATTTTTTTAATGCTAAACATACTTTAGTTTATATACTTGCAAAATATCGAAGAAAGTTATTCTTGTCTTTTAATTTTCACATTAATACAGAGTAGTATTGCAACTAAAAATAAACCTTTTAAATGTATCTTAATGTTTGAAACTCACTTGAAATAATTCGGCGTATACGTTGATTTGAAAAGTATTTCACTTAAAGTAAAAATAAAAATTGCTATAACTTCATGTCGATATGAATGTTCAAAAAATTTATCTAATGAGTTTTTATTTTTACTAAAATAACATTGAACAACTTACTTTTGAAATAGATGACATTTAAAAAATATCTTTCGATGCTTCATTTATGTGAATCATCATTTGAAACAGAATATTTTTACACGGATTATATTTATTCTTTTCAATCACATAGTAATAAGTTAAATTCCCTAATGGTTATTGCAAATTTGGTTATAATTTATACATTGTTTATATTAGACATTTTTTAAATAGACTATAAATTTGTTTAAAAAATTGTAATAAACTATATCTACAGATTGATACAAATCGAATTTCTTCCCTTTGACCAAAATTTAGAAAAATTCTTTATATTAGAATCATGGAACCAGTTTAAGAAGTATGAAAATTAGCATTACGAATGAAACAATTTAAAAAAAACATTATAATGCAAAATATTTATCAAGCATGAAATAAAGCTGATTTTAAAAAATGGTATACTTTATTATTTTTTATTTGTCAAATATATCGCACGCATATATAAAAATACATATTCGCATATTTGAAACAAAATATCAGAGTGATCCTCGGTAGCGAAAATACGATGAGAATAATTAATCGGCGGACCACCGAAAAAGTAAATTTTGAAGCCACGTGCACTTATTGAACCCCTTATTATTACCTGCTTTAATAACCAATAACCACCTATGGCATAAAAATGCACATATTTTCGAGCAAAACGCTACACAGTTGAATTAGTTACAAATACATCCTTCTCTCAGTGAAAAATACACACAGAAAAATAAGAAAGAAGCAGAAAAGCTATAACGGGGGATAAGCTCGGCGAAATTTACTTATCGCTCATCTGCGTGTTCCTCCTCATGACTCGCGGAACTTTTGCGTCTCTCTGGCGTTAACTTGCACACGAGAGAGAGACAATAGCGACAATCGAGTTAACAGCCACCCTCGAGATATCTCTTCTCTTCCTGTCGCTGTCGCTCTCACCCTCTCACCCTCTCTGTTTCTCTCGCTGGCAAAAATCACCGCGTGAGAAATTTAAACGCGCGTTTACGTAACGCACATCGAGAGATCGAAGTGATCCGCACAATTCCCGACTCCCGACGCTTCCTCGAGCTATGACGTGCGATATTCACTTTGGTACGTATGTCCCGCAAAATGCGGCTACTCTGGGACCTGCCCGAGGTTTCCGCGATTCCACTCAGGCGCGCGCACACCGACGCTATTGTTGACTCGTCTCCCCGCAACTGAGCCACGCGAATCCTCCTTTTCCTCGCTTTCGTTAAAACAGTCCGGCACTTTCGTTTTTTCGCGCCCCGTGCTTCTGTTTCGCTTTTCTTTCATTTCCGCGCCAACCGTTTTGAGACGACAACCGAGTATTGTATACCGTCCAAGACTGTCAAGAGCATTAGATGGATCGCTTCGAAAAGCGATTATTTTTGTTTTAAGGGGATCGTTGTACGTTTTAATACGTTAGTTTTTCGGTGAATATTCTATATAGTAAAAAAACTTCATGGAAAATCGATGTTCTTCATAAATTTATTCGGTCACGCGAACGATTACATCTTAGTCAAACGATGAATTTACGGTAGTTTATAATTTTTCTTTTGTAAAATTATTCATTATAATTATTTCATTGGTCTTTCGAAAAAAATTCTATTTGCGATAGAATAATTAAAAAAATAAAAAATACTCTTTCGAGGTATAATACTCGAATTTCTACGATTGAAAATACTTGTAAAACTTCGACTAAAAATAAGCACTTTCTTTATGAAATCTACAGTATCGTTAAATACGATAAAAACTAAATCAATGGATGTACAATATTTAAAAAATCGATGCTCTATTTATTTTATATACGTATTAATGATTTTAGACGCATAAACTTCTATTTATAACTAAGAAAAAGATTATATTAATTCAAACAATATTATTGGTTCACTAGTCGCATCGAGTAATTTCGAAATAAAAGTTATATAAATATAAATCTAAATATTAGATAACGACAACACGTTAAATCGATAAGCTTAAGATCGGGCAGTTTTCCAAGTTAAGCAGTGTTTGACATGAATAATAGTTGGGGGGAAAGCACCAAGTTCTGATAAGTAGCAAAATATATAGATGTTTCTGTTCAATTGTAATAAGTACTTATAAATTTAGTTGCACCATTGTGCGAAAATATTTTCAAAACTAAAATGATTTCGAATATAAGGGATTTCAAAGCCATATATAGGAAAACTGCATATACTTCTTAGTGTATAAATATCTATTTCTTTTTTTATAAAATAATCATTAGATATAAAAACATTTTTTATAAATAATAAAATTCTTTATTAACCGAATATTATCAACTGTCGATAAAAACATACAATTTTATTTTTTATTTGAATAGTTAACTATATTGTTAAAGAGATATTTTTATAATTTTCTTAATATAACTTTAAATTTTTTCGATTATCTTATTTGTTTTCAAGTAAAAAATATACATAATATATATGAATAAAAGTAATAAAATTCAATAAAAATTTATAATATTTTCTACCTTACAAAACATTTTAAAATATATATTCTAAAAAATTAATATTTCAAGCAAAAGCGATCTTTTCATATTGTATGTTTAATCTTTTAATCAATGAAACCTCGAATAAACTTCTAAATTAAATTTTTTTGTTAATTAAATTAATAACAAAAATTTAATATTAGATACTTAGTAAATATAATTATAGCTAAGAAAAATATTATGATTTTATTATTAATGTATCGACCGTACACTTATATATTATGGCATAATACGTGACACAATTTCTAACCAACATATGTAAAGATGAAGAAACTGATCCAGTTTTGTTTTGTGTATTTATATGTATTCCTAGAAATTTTGATAAACTAAATCTCTTAACAGCATTATTTATTTTTAAAGAATATTATTGTTTCAAATATTACGAATATTATATATATATTAATATTGAACGAATATTATGCAATATCATATTTTATATTTGTTATAATAATAGTAAATTATTAATTCATTTAGAATCAATAATATTAAATTATAAACGATTTTTTACCAAAAATATTTTAATAATCAATTTATAAATAATTATGATTGAATAAATATAGTTAGAATTTGATGAAGCTTGGGATAAAGTTCTATACATACAAATATCAGATAACTGTAATGTTTTCATTTAATTTTCATTTCTTGAATATTTAAAGCTTTTTAATAGAACATAATTTTCTATTTATTAAATATTTTTTAAAATTTAAAAGCTACATTAATTTTATAGAAAAATATTTGTTTATTGTTATTTCTTCTTGAAAAGTCGAAATATTATGTTTTTTTTAACATATTTTATTTTCATCACAGATTTCCCAGATCATTAACTATCATCATTACTGACTTTGGCTCTTGGAAAATTTCTATTTTAATAAAAGTTTATTGTAAAGGCATCATACAAAGTTTTTAATAATGAGCATTAAATTTTACTAAATAGTTTAAAATAGTTTAACGTTAATAATAAAAAAGAAATTATCTATTCTGCCTGAAAATATATCATATAGATTTATACAAAAACAATATAAAAAATTATTTTTGATTCATTGATAAAATAAAGTCGATGTTTTATTTAATATATTCTAATAAATATTTCAAAATAAATTTTTACTTTTATCAATCATTGAAAAAGTTGGTAACAATAATTAATTTTTAGTAAATAAGAATGCAATTGTTTACAAAGACTCGAATAACACTTTTTTAAATCATATCAATTTTCCCAATAATTTTATAAAGTATTTTATCTTTGATATTATAAAAATCTTGAAAATAATAATTAAAACAACAATGGTAGCGTTTTATTTTAAAGATTTTCGATCAAAATACTACACTTTTATTAACTATCATTACTAGTAAGTTTTTTCAAACAATTACAAATTTGATTATTTGATTTTTATGTTTTTTTCTTTATATTTATAAGTTTTTCATTATACCGATAAATGTTATCAATGTAAAAGTACTTTAATTTGATAATAGAATTTTATGACTGCAGAACTACTAATGGACATTTTGGTTTTAATATACGTAGTTTCCATTGTAAAATGGCCGAAAGCGTCTATTTCGAGCTTTTCAAACTCTGCTACAAACGAATGACAAGAGCGTAAATTTACCGATTCTCAAGGTTCCATGTTTACATAATATGAGAATATATTACTCAATTTATGTACACACTAACGAATGCCTGTACTATAATTATCTACTCTTATTAAAAATTACAACTGAACACGATATAAAGCATTTTTAAATTTTGAAAAAAAGAAACAACATTGCACATGGCATAACAGATAGCATTAGAAACTATTCCACGCTATTAGAAAAAAGCACAAGGTCGAACGCTTTAATAACATAATATTGCTAATGGCTAAATTACTTTCTCACACTTTCAGGTAAATTGTATCTTTCGTGCTACAGAAAAATTAAAAAAAAAACGGGATTACTGAAAATACAATAGCAGTTTCAGTCCGGTGTCCTAAAAATAAAAGAAAAAAGAAAACTAAAAACCTCAATACAATAAAGCTCGAGCTACATACAATTTAAGTGCATGCTTGCAAATAAAGCTTTACCAAAAGTACATACATGCTCCGTGTAATTCCTTAACAAATAGTTGATTTCCTTTGCGTTTTTACTTTTCACATGACTCGCGCACATCCGTACGTACGGGCAGCGGTGCCGGATTTACTTTGGACACAGACCGTCGTGAAAGGCTTTTCTTCCCAACTTTCCTCTCTCTCTTTTGCTCTTCTTATTTATTTCTCTCTCTAACTTCCTAACGTTCAAAGAGTGCAAGGTAAAAATAGACCACCAGAAAGCTTCACCTTAAAGAATCGGTGCGTTAGTGGCCGAACAGACTCCACCCAACGAATATACTAACGCAAAGTCGTTTCCTTTTACTTCTGCAATTCAGATATCCTGAATGTTCAAAAAAATTAGTAGAGCGAAAATTGAATGAAAGACGAGCAAAGCTTCGTTGCCCGGTGTCGAAAATTCTGGTAATCCGAGTTTTTACGATATAAAATTATGTAAATGTTTTAAGTAATATAGATTTTGATTAAACTTCTTATTTTAAAGTTTATTAAATTTTTTATAAACAGATTAACTCTACTTATTTTTCAAAACCTACAAAAAACTTCGCTCTACCGTAGTATATTTTTTAACATTTTCGTAGTATAACTGATTTAAATATACCAGATAAAAGTCTTTTGTATAAACAAAAAAAAAGATTAAATAAGTTCATTTCGAACGACAACACGTGCAATACGTACTGTCAGTATGACGTCATCCTGTGGTTACACACGATAAGATTTTCCACGATGTTTCGCAATCAATGATATAAAGAATATTTATTTGTTTAGTTGATTATACGTGTGCTTCAATTTTTAGATAGAAAATACCAATTGTTAAATATTTATAATTCTCCTACAATATAATTTTATTTGATTAAAACTATCACCAGTCATGATAATTATTCTGAAAACTGTAAAGAAAATTAATTAGAATCATTAAAATGAAACTTAAAAATCATAATCATACAACATTCTTTATATTATTTTGATTTGATATATTACCCAGTTTCTGTATATAAATAAAAATGTAAACAACGTTATAAAAAAATTTGTTCTGTAACAAATTCTCATACAAAAAAATCTTAATTAAAACAAAAAAAAACAAAATAAATAACATATAAGACTGCGATTGCCGTATATAATAGCATATCACTCAAAAGTAATTAAATGTAAAATCATTCTTTATTATGATTGAAAAAGCAACATATTGTATAAATTTGTATTTATTGGGTTCAAATAAATAAATATTAATAAATAAATAAAAATACAATTTTTATTTATACTTAATGAAATAATAAACCTAGCAAAATAAAAATAATTTTTAATGAACATAGTTATACCCATAATCGATTAACCGATCGATTCAATCCTTACTTTTACACGGATAAAACTTTATAAAAAATTTTAAGCAAAAATATTGCTACTCGAATTTTCTTATATACATTTACAAGTTAAAAATAATAAATTATAGCTTGCGATTGTAGATCTGTAACGAGTTTTAACCAATACTCTTCCTGAATATGACTCGCGTTAAAATCGAATGTAAGTGTTATCTCTTTACCGAGAGAATTGTGTTCGCAAAATATGCATAATCTTATGACTGGAAATCTCATATCCATAATCGAATCGACCGAAAATCTCAAAAAGGCTGTTTATCATTCAGATCCTGATTCATGTACCGGCCTTTGTTTAATATAAATGTCTTTCGCGATAGACAAAATATCTTAGTAATGATATAATAAAATAATAATTTCATTCATAATTAGATAATTACGAGTCCGCAAACAGTGTTTTATCATAAGTAAACTGTTTAAATCAAGAAATAAAAAATAATATAAATATGATATTTTTAATAAATTGAGAAAATATTTTTTATATTAAAAAAACTTTTCTAAAATCAATTCAAATGTTCTAAAAAGATTCTTATTACAATAATTATGTATTATACCTAAAATAGTTAAATTTATTGATAATAACATTGCTCTCGTAGTTTGTATTAAAAAACTTAAATACAACATATTGAAAAATACATTTGTACAATAAATAATTGATTTTTAAAATTTCAGTCCCAATCGCTACTTTTAATATCTTGCACTATATCTGCATCATCATCCATTGGAAGTTCTATATTATCTGTATTAATTCCTTTTTTCATTTTCTTTTTCGATTTTTTTGCCTTTTTTAACCTTTTTTCCATCTCCTCTACAGGAACATCTAAATCACTATCCCCTTCGCTTTCCATCTGTTTGTTTGACCTCTTACATTTTTTAATAGTTGGTAGTTTGAAATCTGATATTTCATCATTCAGGGTTACAAGTTTCATTTGCTGCGATTCGTGGAATTTTCGCCAGGATTCATAAAATTTATTGATCGGTGTTCCTAAATTATAGATTTTTTTCTCCCAAGTTTCAATATCCTTCATATTGCCAAGATCAAACTCCCGCTTTTCTCGTTCAGTCTCAATAAATTTTCTATTTTCCTCAATTTTATCGAGTAAATGTTTCATTTTTCGACAGTACTTGGTTATTTGGTACTTTTTAAGAAAAGCTTTTATCTACAATACAAAATTTTATATATTATAAAAAGATGATCAAATCTATCCTACAACATAAGAAATAAATTTTTTATCTAATAAAAATTGTATAATTCTTATAATTACATATAAACTATTTTAAAAATTATAAATATATGAATTTTAACTTTACATAACTACAAATATTTCTAAATTTGATATGTAATATTTTACATCTTATATCACTAACATTAAATTTTGAATTCATCACTAGTTTTATAAATAATAAATATATCCACAAATATAGAATAAAATGCCTTTTTCAGTTTTTAGTAATTATTTGATAAAATAGAGGAAAAACATTTTTAAAAAAATTTAATCCCCAAACAAAATACGCAAGATATTTTCTTTCATATATACCTTAATTATACTAAAAATATACAAATCTGGAAAGTATATTGTATTACTATCTTTTGCAGCACTTTCCAAAAGCAATTCATAAATATTTTCTATGATAGCATCTTTGTAACCATTTTCTTGCGATTGACTTTTAGATACTTTTAACAAACACATTAGTGAAATCGGTTTCATTGAGACGATTTTATGTTTTCTGTTGAAATCATAAGATTCTAAAATCTAGAATAAAAGGTTAATAAAATTTAAAAAGAAAATTCTCGTTAAACTAATTTGAAAATTATATACCTCAATAATAAATGGTAAATAAGGAATAAATGTTCCTGATTCTTTGGATATATTAATCAACATTCGAATACAATGAAACCGTAAGGGATAGTATCGTGAAGTTGCAATCAATTTTATTACACCTATGGTTATCTATAATAAAATCACATTTAATAATAAATACAAAAATAAATTTTAAATAAAAACTTACTTGAACAAGAGGGTATTCTAAATTATGCATTAAAGTATCCCGTTTCGATAGAGAAATAAGTTCATTCCAAAACCGTAATGAATTAATATACTGCCAATTATATACTGCTTGAAAATGTTCCTAAATAAATAATAAAAAAATATTTTGTTATAAAAATAATGATGCTCATTGTAATTAATTAAATACAACATTTCATTATACATACTTTTTTCTTTAATGTTAGAGCATTTCTTAAATGGATTGCAAGTTGGCGAACATATAAGAATGCATTATAGTATGAAAAATTAAAGTCGAGCACATACATTTCAATAAGAGAACGCCGCATAAAATTTATTCCTGGTAAAGTTGTGGGTGAAACAAATTTTGAATTTTCGACATATTTAATGTACATGGTCTACAATTTAAAAAATAAATAAATCGATCATAATTATTTCTTAAAAATTCAACTATCAATAATATGGCTTTCATATTTTTATTGATATTTCAATTTATATACATTTGATATTTATTATTTTAAATTAATTTTTCTTCTAAAAAATACAAATATTTCCCCTTGTATTGATATTATTAAAGAAATAATTTTAAATTAAAAATACGATATAATAAATTCATATAATCTCTATAATTTTCTTAATATTAATTATTAATATAAATTTCAAATAAATGTTTAAAGTAAAAATGAGCTTTCGAAATTACAATAAATATCTAATTTAAATCTTATAAAACTATCTCTAGAATTAAATTTTTTAGTAACCTTTTGTAAACTGCCAAGAACCGAGGTTTGACTTGTAGCAATTTTTATAATACATAAGAAAGCTACAACACGTATCGTTTCTTCTTCTCCGGTTGACCAATATTTTAATAACATACGTAAAAGAGATTTACGTAAAGAAGAAAATGAATGTGTGTATTGAAGCATTTGATGCAAATGTTTTAGTAATACTATAATTATATGAGCTGATGATACATTTTCAAGAACCTATGAAAATTAAATTTACACATAAAGTTTTCTTATGTTTCAAAAGATTTTTAGAGTTTTTTTAATTACCTTAATAAGATCAGATAAATAAGATTTAAGAACTTTTTTGACTTTTGGAAATCTTTTTGCCTTATGTGCTTCAAATCGTGTTTCATTTCCAATTTTCAAGTATGTTTTAAAAGCCTGTGGCAGTTGTATAATACATAATTGAACAATACCATTAAAAACTAAAAAATTTATTTAAAATTTTTCAATTAAAAAATACATTAATACCTATATTAAATAAAATTCATACTTACTTGTTCCACCTTCAACTTTATATTGTGTTGTTCTCTTTTCAGAATCACTCACAGTTTCTAATGCTGCATGAAATGCTTCTACAACTTGCTTAATGGTTTCGGCAGATCTAAAATAAAAAGTACATTAAAAAAGCCTATATAATATTTTAATGGTCGAATAAAATATAAAATATTACTTGTCGTTCTGAATTTTCTCTTCCCATGTTTTAATTAATTTTAAAGTTACTTTTGTTACATCGCCTGTAAATTCAATTTCGTCTTCCTCAAAATCAGATTCATCACTGGCAATCTATACAATAAAGTTTCTTATATATTTTATAACTTATAAACAAAAGAATCATATTAAAAAACTACTTTGCATTATGCAAAAACTTATTTAAAAAATAGCTGTATAAATAATTTATATTTATATAATTTAGTTATAAATGAAAACTATTTTTATATAAAAGAAAGTCTCAAAAGTTTTTGAATACTGAGAAGTAAACACAAAATTACAAACCTCTAAATCATAATCAGGAACATGTTTTGAATCATTTTCATTAGTTTCCTCATCATCAACATTAAAATCTAAAAGTTTTGTATCATTTTTTATCAAATAGTTAAAAAATTCTGGATCCGTATCTTTTAAATTCATCAAAGATTTTTTATGTTCAAGTGGATCCAAATTATTATCTTCGCTATCAGAATCATTCTCTTTATAAAAAAATATAAACATATGTATATAAATTAATAATATAAAAATTAATTATTAATTCCATCACATTAAAATGTTTAAAAAATGAACATACCAGAATTATTTTCACTTTTATTTGAATTATTTTCACATTTATTTGTATTATTTTCACTATTATTCAAATTATTTTTATTTTTATTCAAATTATTTTTATTTTTATTCAAATTATTTTTACTTTTATTCAAATTATTTTTATTTTTATCTGAATTATTTTTAGTTTTATTAACTGTTTTAAAAGATGACATACTTTCTTCTTCATCATCGCTAAGATTCAAGTTTTCAAAATCTTGATTGAAAAATTCTTCAGTTGTAACCGATGCTATATTTTTTTTCTTCTTTTTAGCAACATGTTTCTTTGCCATTTTTTCAACAACTTTACCCTTTTTAAGCTTCATTTTATTTCTAATTGATAATTAAAAAAAGTAAAAAATCAATTACACTTAGATAAATATAAAATTAAATTATTTTCATGAATTTTTTATATACTAATTGAATATTTTTAATAAATAATTTGATTCATAGTTATTACGTATTTCATAAAAATTATTTACCTATAAAATACTCTTACTTATATTTCTAATATTTTTCATTTATAACTTCTTTTATGTTAATCATGCACAAAATACAACAGTTCGTTGTATTTTATAGGTTAGCTTCCTAATTTAAGCACATGGAAACACAGCAAACAGAGACATGAAAATAACTTAGATACATTACGACCTAAAACGTGAATACCGGTGTATTTCATTATTTGAGTCAATAAACACAAAGCACGACTAAGAAAATTATGTTTCTCGATATCGTAACACTCGAGCCCGCGATAGTTTGAATAACGGTAAATAGAATTTTAAGGAATAAATTTTGATAATGGAAGAATAAAAATTTAAATAATCTAATACAATAAAGTAATATAACTTAAAACAAAAGAAAATTTAGGAGTATCGAACTAACAACGAATACAATCGGCTATTTTTTTCGAAGACTCCAAGCTAGAAGATATTAGATCTTTGATACGATGAATATTGGAATTCACAAATTGAAAAAAATCAATGATTGAATTTCATCTATAAACTACAGAAATTAATGCTGGTCAATTTGCTATCGTAGTTTCATTATATTTCAGCCGCACTAGAATCTTCCATTTCCACTGGATCTGGTATATTCCAATATTTTTAGGTTGATAAACAAAATATAAAACACTTTATTCTGTTAACACAACTTTACTTGAAATACACGAAGAAGGAAGTTGAAAAGTATAGATAATTTTTAATTAATGAAAATGGTTATTTTTCCAAATTAATCTTTATGTAATTGAATAGCTTTGTTGCTTATTACTTAGTTTTTTTTGTCCTTGATACAAATTTTATTTACATTTATAATTATTCGTAACTCTTACATCAAATTGATAAAATATTTTACACATAATAAAACAAATGATAATGCTTTTTAATTTAAAGAAAATATTATAATACCGACGTTTATTTACGTAATACAATTTTTCTAATATTAATAAATTTATAAAAATAAATAAGCATACAAACCATAATGATTTTAAAAATTTGACAGTGATACGATTACCTATTAAACATCACAACGCTAACTAGATAATTAAATAAAAGCATCAATTACATATCATAAAATCTGCATATCATAAAATCTTATCGTATAAATTACGAGAATGCATGAACGAATAGCGTAAAACAAAATCACGCAACAAATACGTTTCTTTTTTTCTTTCTAGTTTTTACCTTCATCTTTGCGCTAATATAAAGAGATACGAATTCACGCGCGTTATTACATTCAATTTTTTGCAACTATTTGATATAATACGTATAAATTATCACGTTTTGCACGTGGTAAAACTTTTTGTATTCCACATTTGTTTCTTTTATTTTTAATATATTTTTGTTAAAATTAAGTTGAAGCATCTATCAAAGAAAAGATGTTCGTTAAATATTCGTGAAACTATTCAACAATCATAAAATAATTGAATATACTCAAGGATATAGAATGATAAATCTCGCAACGGAGATATGCTGAAACTTTATGTAATCGTGTACGATATTTATGTATTATATTTTAAATCGATCTGCATAATTAAAATCTTTAATAATTAAATATTCAATTTTTTCATTTTAATAGGAAATCAAAATCTTATAAAAATTCTTAATAATATTTGTCTTTAAGTAATTAATTAATGCGAATATTTTTATTTATCTTCAGGACCAATAATGATGCCATTATGAACACTGGCATAAGAGGCCTAAATATGACTTTATTTAAACATATCTTACTTCATATCGGTATCTGTTTTGAGTTATGTAAATATCAGGTAAATTTAAAAAAACTTTATCGAGTTCTTTTTATCATTCGTGTAAATAATAAAGCCGTAATATTTTCAAGAAATCTATACAAAAAAAATCGACACGTAAAATTATGATCGAGTATAATTTAATTCAATTAAAATGAAATATTTATTAAAGTTGTTTTGTACAATTTCAATCGATATTGTTATTGACATCTAAATAAAATTGATATTACTTAACGCGTTTTATATAAATCACGTTTAAATTTTATTTAAATTGTCATTCGATAAGATTCACAATTATTTTTGATTATTATAAAAAGTATAATTAATCAAATGTTTAAAAAATAATTTTTAACGTTAATACATCTTTTTTCAATTACAAAAAGAATTTTTTGCGGAATAATTTTAATAATATTTCTCAAGGTATAAGAACTTTATCTACATATGAGTTACACAATCTGTGTATACATAAGCAAAATAAAATGTGTTCTTTCTATAAGTATTCAGTATAATATATGTAAATCAACTTATAAAAGTATACGAAAAATATATGAAAATAATATTCGCTATAAAAAATCTAATTAATTAAAGCTATCTATAACGGATATTGCAAAAGAACAAATGTCAAAGAATTTAATGTTTAGAATTTTTTACATATTTAGAAAATGAATACATGTTCACCTTTCGTATATATGTACGAATAAATATACGAATGCGTAGTTAATTAATAATAAACTCAAGTGAAACTACAAATTACAATCACGGTATATTTTTAAAGTAAAGAAATAAAAAGAAAACAAATTAATAGGAATAAAGATATAAAATTAATTAGTAAAAATGTTCAGAATTTTTTTTACATAAATTAATTGAATTTTCAAAAATTATATACATAAGAGATGAATTCAAGTTATACAGAATTAAAAAATATATGTCTTAAAGATATATAATTTTAATAATAAATAATAATAGTACATTTTTTTTTAAATAATAAAACTTTATTAGTATATTCAATGATAAGGTTCAAATATTTGATTATTCTAATGATTCATTTACACGTATGAGTGCGTATTTGCGTGAGAAGGTATTTGCAATTAAATGTTCATTACTTTCTTAATAGTTCGTATTAAAAACATAAACAATTATTTTGTAAACTTGTATTTTATAATACAAAGATATTTGTAGATGTTTTAATACGTGTTAGTATAATATGCGAGATATTTTAAAGGTACAAGATGAAATTTATCTACTTTTTATTACTAATAAAAAATAATTTGCTGATGATTCAATAAATATATAAAAATTATTCAGAATTCACAATATTTATATTCAACTAATAAACTATTATTGAAATGTAAAATTTTGCAAAGTCAATTTACAAGTCATCGATATATTGAAGTAATCATAGTAGCTCTACTTATATACCACCGCATGTATCCATAACATGTATCTTCATAATCCTTGTCGCCCTTATCGTAACAAGAACAATAAACTATTGATAGAATTTCCAATAGTTATGTAAGCAGGAAAATTTAAAAAATTGCGAAATCAAGAACATATCAAAAAGTGACGTTTCAAATTATAGCAATGTAATGCTGCAGAACCTATCGATATGAAATTTAAGAAATTAATAAACTATATATATATATATATATATGTACTTGTAGAAAATATATAGCATCTTTATATGATTATTTATTTTCCAAAAATATTTCAAACAATTAATGTACATTTAAAACTACTTCAATAAATTTTTTTGAATGAATTAAATATAAATTTTTTACTATAGTAATTTTGATAGAAATATTCTTAATTTATCAATAATACTTAAAATTCATGTTAAATTAAAATAGTGATCACTTTACCAAGTCACGAGTCTTAGCTTAAATAGATATCTATATTTAGTGAGAGGTAATTATTAAAATGTACACAAAATTATTAAAAAAAATATAGATCTAAAAGAAAGTAAAAAAAGATATATAGTGATATAAATTCGTTAAAAAGTAAAAAGTAATACTGTCAAAGAAAATAATAATATGTTAATAGGTTTTCACGATACATACATTATATAAAACCTTTTGAATAGATAAATAATTTGCAGTATTACGTTTAAAATAACTGATCTGTAAAATTTTATTACTTTATAACAAGTATGTAAATTTTTGTAACTAATAATTTTAACAAAGGGTTGGTCAGAAAAAATAAATGGCAAAACAATGTTTACAAAAAAGATATTTATTCAACGTTTATGTACTCCGTGGTATATATAAATATGGTATGTAAAGACACTATTTCGAAGAACGATTTCCCATATCCTTTTTGAAACTACCAAAATTCTCAAAATGCATTGCTTCCCACTCCAATGCTTTTCGTATACATAACCTGCATCTTTGCGGTTCTCGTTTCATCACAATAATTTACAAGTATAATTTTCTTGATACGAGTTATCAATTTTGATACTACTTTATTACTATTAATTTAAATCAAACAAATAATGAACTATAGCTTTAAATAACTTTAAATAATTTATATGATAAGATGTATCCTGTGAATAAATTTATGACTAAAAATAATTATAAAAAAATATTCACTGCTAACGCTTTTTTAAACTTCTTTCTCTCAGTATGATTAAATTATACTGATTTTTATTACTCGCTCGATTTGATACTGATAATATAATGTTTATTAAAACATACCATGGAAAACATTTTTTACGTTTACATACATTGTAATCATATTATATTATTGACACAATAATATTTTTTATTGTCTTACAATTAATCATAAAAATAAACACGTAATTTAATTCTTAACTGAATTATTTAATTATAAAAAATTAAATGTAACTACTAATGTTCGAAATTGTTTTTTAAATTATCTCATTTTAAAAGCTAAAAGATAAAATTTAACTATATAAAATTATTCAAGCAATTTTCTAAAGCTAAAAAAAACATTATCAATTTTTAATAATAAGATTTTATATTATTATATAGTATTAATAAAAAAAATAATTCAATTAAAATAATAATTATAGAATTTTAATGGTAATTCCTTTTTAATAATAACATTATAATCGCAGATAATAATTTATGGATAACAATATCATAAAAAATTCTTGTAATAATTTTTAACAAAATTAACTCCAAATTTATAAATTAATACAAGTTTTTTTCATTCAAATTTTTTGTATTTCATGTTATTATAAAAAATTGGTTAAATTTAATTGCACTGCATTAATTAATTGATAAAATAAACTTTACCAATCATATATATTACAATATAAAAAATATACTAAATAAATACAGAATTTGAATTGATTTATTAATATATTATTATTTAAACACTACAAATAAAAAAGTACATATTTTACAATGCAATAAAATTAATTATCATCTAATCTATAAGGAATAACAATTTTTTTATAGATTAATTACACAGAAATAACTCATAAGAAAATAAAAAAAATAATATATTTATTATACTATCAACAATTAAAAGATAATTGAATATTATCTGCACCACAAATAAATATCTGTAAGAAAAGAATAAATATTATTGAAGTCATTTAAAACATGTTATATAATCTACCACATATATCTGTAATCATAAATTAAGAAAGTATAAGAAAAAATAATATACTCAAGGAAAAAAAATAGAAAATACTTCTATGCGTGAATGACTTTTCTATATGCTCGTAGACTAATTATGAATAAATAATCTTTTATTATTACTACATGAAAGTATGAAATTGTAAATAAAGAATTATATATACATATACACTACATCTACATTATATATGTGGTTTGTTTATACTACCCCATTCAAGTACGATATACTTATAATTTCTATATTTATTAACGCTGATTTAGCGATTAATAATTTCTGTTTTTTATTTGATACTCAATCATAAAAAATATATAATTTTGATGTATTTATTAATTTATTTTATTATGAAAATAAAAATATAAAATAAAAAATATATTCAATAGCGTATTAATGAAATTATGTAAATGTAATAAATATAATCTATACAATTTATAATCTGATTCACACGATAAAAGAATAAAAATATAGTAAATTATCATCATTTTGTTACTAAGTAATGGAAACAAAAAGATTATACAAATTAGTAAGTTTATGCATGATGATAATATAATAAATAAATTATAACTATAATCTATTCTAAATAATAATATATTTTACTAACAAGAACTAAAATTTTTAATAAATTAAAAGGATTCTCTTAAATAATACCAATTAAAACAAAATTTCTTTGATTGAATTTTATATTTTTCTATACATATATCTTTTTAAAATTATTTTAAAGTTATTTAATTATAAAATAAGATATTGTAATATGAAAATTTTGATTTTTGTAAAATTCTTTTTTAATACTGAGCAGTTTTTCAATAATTCATTCTATTTCAAAGAAAAATCTATCTATTATATATGTTGACCAAAATTCAAAAAAATTGCTTATTAGTTGCCATATTTTTTAAATTATTTTATGACATTTAAAAAATTGAATTTGCTTATTTTGATGTGATATTATATTATAGTGATAGCCAACTAAAAAATGATAATACTATCTAAATATTTGTATTTCTTATTACTTGATTATATGCTTTGCACATTTATTAGATACTAGAAACAACTAAATATTTTAATTCTAAATTATATATTATAGATATATAAAACTAAAATATAAAATTAAAACATAAATTTTTATAAAAGTGAAAAATTTTTGTTAAAAATATTTCAGTTACATTAAAATAATGTAGTATTTTTTGTATTACAGTTTTCATACTTTTATGGATCTTTTAAGTGATATAATATATTAAAAAAATTTAGATTATTATTTTGCTCAAGTAATCTATTTTAAAATTTAAGAAGAAAAGGATTGTGCAAATTTCAATAGAACATTTACCATTGGTTGGGTCTGTAAGACATCATTTCTTAAACACTGTAGTGAATAATATATACATTGAAATTTTAACTTTTACTGCATGTTCATATTACTTTGAATTTATCAGATATATATATTCCGTATTTATTTCTATAGAATATTAATATTTTTATTGCTGTTTTAAGTATTATCACGTACCGTATGTTTGGGATTATTTTTGAGTAACATATTTCTATAAATCCTTATATTATTATTTTAGCCCTATTTTTAATTTTACCTTTGTTTCATTAAACCAAAAAAAAAGAATTTACAAACGAGCAAATAACTGTAAAAATCATAAGTATTTTATGTTTGCTTTAATATATTCTGATTTTAACTAAATCGAAAAACTGTAGTAATATTTTAAAAATTTCAATAAAATTCAACAATTGGATGAAAGCAATTATAAAAATGTTTCGTTTAATAAACGTTTTTGATGGTAAAATTATAAGAGCTTATTTATATAATCTTGTATATCTACAGATTAATGTAAAAAATATTAATCAGTTACTATATACGACATCTTTTAATTAAATATTTGATGAATGATATAATAAGTAACATAAAAACGAAATTTTTTAAAAAATACAACGAATATTTTCAGAGTAATAAATATTATAATAAATTATAAAAAACAAATATTATAAAAAAAGTTACTGTTTTAACTATTGATTAAATAACATAATGAATACCTTATTATTTACACCTATACCTGCATTTAATATTTGCATTCTCAAACAATTAAAATAAAAAAACTTCAAATATCAGCAATCAAGAAAGGAATCCTATGAATTATTTTAAAATCGCTACGTAAATACTAAGAAGTGTATCGCTTTAGAATATACGAAATTGAACCGTCGTTGAAGTTTTTTACGCTTTTCCATTTTTAATTCAAATACGTAATTTCGTACATTTTGAATAATTACAATTATTGCCTTTGGTGTTCTTTGATTGATATTAGCTTTATTTTTTAAAACTTTTCCACCGTTATTTTTTACAATAAAACAAATTATTTATATTTTACTACAGAACTAGGTCTAATGCATTTTTAGATCTTATCTACTTATTTTCTTACATATTTCTATAATATATTCAACGAAAATGCGATAGAGCCTTGAAATCTCCATTTCGAACAGTAGTGATATTTCTCAAAAATTAAGAAAACAGTACATTTTGATAGATGCATAAGTTATGCTTTTATTTTCACCGTGCTCGGTAACTCGCATGCACTAAAAATTGAAAAAGAACAACGATTTTTTATATCTTATTCGAAAATGAAACGAAAATTTTTTTAAATAATTGAATCAATAAAGCTCTACTCTAAATTAAATAGCAAAATCAATGTCAACCGGCTACCTAATGTTCCAGATATCAGTATTGTAACCAGCAACAAAGCAATCCAGCTAACTCTCGACTAACACGAAACTCCAAGCATTCGGAGAACCAAAACTCTAATATCGTTAATCTGCATTTAGCCATACGGATCGAACTCAATACCGTCGAATAACCGAGGAACCACCGAAGCCTCCGCGGTCCATCAAAATTCGAAGTAAGACCGTGACATAGGCGCGAGGATACGAGACGCAAGTTGAAAATGTAAAGCTGGTGCATAAGCTCACATCCACTTAAGTTGGCCATTCTTCGAAAGTGGGGCTCAGCGACGGCGCTTGGAATCTCGGCGCCAAAAGCCTATTCGCGGCCGCATCGAGGCGCAGCGCTCGAGTACTTATATAATACGGCGTGTACACGCCAACGGGTACGACACACGTTTCTAGGGCAGCGTCGGCTGCAGAGCCGCATCAGCCCCGTTGTCATATTCGAGTGCGCGTTCCTCTACAATTTTTTCGTTCTTCTATCTTTTATCTTGGCTCGCGCCCCCGGTGCACGCTATTTTTCTTTTATGGCGCGTTCGAGTGCTATGAGTCAAGTTTGAAGGCGCGATGTGAAGACCCGGATGCGTGATTATCTTATTGTTTAACGATATTTACTACTGCGTTACCTCGGGTCGACTATCTTTTTGGGAAAGGAACCGTTTTCCGGTGTGATTCGTCTGTAATTCAGAAATTTGTAGATCGATATCATCGACTGTGAGTGTTGGGATCATTGAACGGAGTATATCAAAAGCATTTGTCGTTTCAACCATTATCAGTGGGATATACGTATTCGAACGAATTTAATCAGCGCGATTTTCAGAGAATTTTATATTTTAGAAAAAACGATGTAAATATTTGACTTAGACAACTACCAAGATGCGTTGCGTATAAGTTTTTTAAATGATTTTAAATCTTTCAAAATAAGTATTTGTCTGAAACAATAAACGACGAACTTGGATTAACTCGTTTGATAGACTCTTCGTTTATCGTAAAGTATCAATAAAGTTTTATCTCGTTTTAAACGTTATTTCTTATAAATAATGTATCATAATTGATTAATAAACTGCCATTTATTGAAAATAAATATAGTTTTATAAAACATGCACGCTTTTATTTAAAATTAATTTTATATAATGAACATTTTTTTCAACGATGATTTTAATTTGATTTTTCTCAATTAAATTTAGATAAACTAATTTTATAAATGGATCTTATACATTTCTGTACTGTACTATTATATATAAACGTATAGATAACTTTTTTGTTATGATTATTTATCTTAAAAGGGAAAATATTTAAAAAATTTTTAATTTATTCAAACAAAGACAAAAATGAAAATTGTTTATATTATTTTTTCCCGTAATATTTATTTTATTCGATAGAATAATTTAATTCAATAAATAATATCAATACAGTTATTAACTCGTTACTTCTAATTTAATATGTGCAAACTTTACAAGCACTTGTAACAAACATTTAAATTATCAGTAGATTCGAAATCCTAAACAACTTCTTACATAAACTGATTCCGACATAGAAAAAGAAAATGGAATTAAAAATAATCTATGATTAAAAACTAATACAATAGTAGTAATAAATGAAACTTAAATACATCTGATAATCATTGTAAAATCGATAAAGAGAATATATAATTACAATTACGAACAAATACATATTCGTTAAGCCTATCATAAATTTAAAAAATAATTATTCATTAATTATAAAGCAGCTTTTGATGAAATATTACGCTTTGATTTAACCCTATAGATTATTAAATTATTTTTACAAGACTTTCAAAATTTAAAAAAGTAATTTTAAACATACAAATAAATTTATACTATATAAATTATTTCATTATTGAATAAAGCCTTTTATTTTATACACATTATATAACAACAATAATAACAATTATTATTATGATTATTATAGAAAAATAAAATAAATTTTCAAATAAGTAAATATGTAAATAAGTACTTACTCTGTTTCAACCCCATAGGTTAACACGCATCATAGTCAATTATAAAATATTAAATCTCTGTCAAAAATATCCTGATTTATCTATCAAATTACTTCCATATAAATTTAATCTAGAAAGAATATCGTTCAAAATCTAGATAAATTTGAAGTATTACTAAATTATCAAATAGATAAGCATAATGAACAGAACATACGATAAATACTCTGATCTACTCGATAATATAAAACATGCCGGAATACTTTTATACGTTGTTAACCCTTACGAAACAACGTTTGAAAGACACGAGGATGTACCAGACTATCAACTGCAAGTAAGACAACTGTTTCTGTATTCAATTTTTTTATCTTTTCATTTCGAAAGAAAATATCAATTCAAATATCAGGTTTTATGAATAATGAATCTATTTTATTATTAACTAAACTAAAACCTTTTAATATTTTCTTCATTTAATTTCCTTTTTTATTTTTTTATTACGTAAAATATTATCATTTACAATATAATTTTTTTATAACTGATTCAAGATTCTTTCCTTTTTGATAAACTGATTATTGTCAATAATTAAAATATTACAATATAACCAAACTGTATATATTTAAGAAATGATAAGTTTATTATTAAAATTTGTTCATGGCTTAAAAACATTCCAAGAATAATTAATGGTTAAATACAAAGTATCAGAATATTAAATTGTTTATTCAGTCACTCAATATTAAAATGATGTTTATTGAATAAGTATTTTCTTTTTTGTAAAGCTGTTATGCAATAGTAATAAACCTACTCATTAAATCAATCGACAACCTCATCCAACTTAAAAAGCTATAACTGATAAATCTAAAGGATTAAAATCAATTATTTTCTATTTTATAAATATGATCAAGATTTTTTATTTTAGAAAAATATTAAATAAAAATAAAAGTTTAAAATGTGATTTTATTTTGTTTCTCTAAGGTTTGGTTTTCTTTTTTGATTCTAATCGCTTTAGAAAATGCGATACTTTACGCAAAAAAAGAAAAGACTTTTAGATTGAATGACCACGTGACTTCGTTATCACATTGGATCCTTAACGAAACTGGACGGTAAGCATAGGTAACACCAAGCATATATTTTATTGTTTTTTTCATTGTTAATTTTGAAAAAATAAACATTTAAAAATTTATATAGAAATTTGTTCTTAAAATTTGTTTAAAAAATTAATAAAGTACAATTGTAAGCCAATTAATTATATTCAGCTAATTATTATTAATCATACTATTTAAAATAAGAATATAATTATATAATTTGAATACCTATGTCAAAATCTATTAAATCTTATTTTTACAAGTATATCGATAATTTTTAATGATCGATGCATGATTGAGAAATTAAAAATTAATTTTATAATTTGTAGAATATAAATTTATAGAGAATAATCGTATAATTTGTATTATTTACTATAAAAAAAATTATAAAAATTTTATATTTACAGAATTCTTTTTCGGGGTACAGAGTATTACGCCTATATATTAATTTACGAAAACTTTCGAATATGGAATTTAGCATGGAATTCACCATGGACTTGGTATATAACAGCAATAGGAGTTGATTTTTGTTACTACTGGGTACATCGAGCAAATCATGGTTTGATTCATTCTATTTTGTATTTCAATTTAATTGCATTGGGATATTATTAATTTATTAAAAAATATATGCAAAGTTAAAATTTTTTCATATCACTAATAGATAGATTTCCTTAAATTCAAAGTAATTTACTTTCCAATTATTTTATAAACCTTGTACCTTCATAACTGCATATTTTTAATAAAATTTAACAAATACATTGTATATTTTAATTTTAATTTATTGTTTATGTATAAATTCTAATTGAAGGACGTATTTAACGCAGAAATATTCTTTTACATAAGATAGACATAAGTAATATGGCCTCTAAGAAGCTTCTACTTAAAATTCCAAATCATTCGAGATTTAACATTTTTTAAACTAAGACGGAAAAAGTTACGAAATAGTTTAGAAGTTACTTAAACTCAAGCAAAAAGTAACATATGAAAAAAATATTTGAAATAATATTTTTAAATTAAAAATTCTATTTTTAATTTATAATAGTATTAATTTGACACAATGTGAACAGTATTCTTTTGATCAAATTTTTAATAAAACCTTAACAAATATAAACCAATTTCATTTAAATAACAAACATATTTCTTACTTTTTAAATTAAATGTCATATTTATTCAATTTAAAGCTTAAATATATTTTTTAATTTGCTCTTTACATTAAAAAATATAATCTTATACTTTCACATATAGATTCAAATTTTATTTCGATAAATATTATAAAATTTCTTTGTTTAGGATCAAAAATTAAAAATTCGAATCCATTCAATGTGTTAAAGTATCATTTATACTTTTATAAATATAACCACATTTTAAATACGTGCGATTTATATATCTTGAATAAATATTAGACTAGATAGACTTATGGAAAAATTGTAAACTGCGTAAAAAAAACGTTGCAACGGCTTCCACTTCTACAACTATCATAGATAGTACTCTATACGTCTATCGTTTACTCTCGTTTGACGCATCCTGAGGCTCGTTTCAAAACGTGAACAAGCCAAAAACGAATAGAAAAATGATGAAAGCAGACAAGGGGTAGGCACGTCCGAAGATTGAGAGACCGAACGCGAGGATAAGGTGAAAGGGTGTTCGACGAGAAATTCCGGTAGCATATCGATAGGGCACGCGCTCTCGAGGCACCTTATTTCATCTATTCTCTTTCCTTACACTCCGTTCCTTCCTACTTTGCAGAAGTGCTTTTCCTATGGGCGCACCACCAGGTCCATCACAGCAGCGAGGAATTTAATCTTGTGGTCGGGCTGCGTCAGTCGGTTTTACAACAGTGGTGCAGCTTCGTAAGTGCAGTGACATAAGTATGTAAAAAGTGCGCTGCTCGGATTCCCTCAAGTGTCTCTTACGACGCGCTTTCTTGTCTTCGAGCCTGCCTCCGTAATATATTTGATCTCTCAAAGGAAATCGATCCCGTGCATGTCTTATGCGTTTTACTTCGTTCGGATTTTTTTTCGTCACTTTTGTATTTGAAGGCAAATTTTTTAATTCGTTTCTTTTTAAAGTAGCGTTTCGATTACCACGGGAGACTTCTATTATATACAACTTCGGTAATCCGAGATAAGCGCTTACATATCTCAAAATCAAAAAACTACTTCATTTATAAATTTATTTTATTTTCTTTTTTATACCTTTTTAAACTATCTACGATCTTCGGAAAAATTTTGAAAAATTCGTATTTATCCATTTTAAACATTTCTTCACGACTCGTTAATTATTTATATTTTAATTTAATATATTCTATTTATGAAATTCGAATCGATTAAAATATTATAAGGTAATTAAATTTTCTTACTTAAAAATGTGAAGTTTCTATAAAATATTAATCAATATTATAACAAAAACTGTAGTTCACGAAAGTCCAAGTTACTTAAATGTACTTTCGAATCATTTTCAAATCATTCGCTTCTTTTAATTAATTAAATAATTAATTATATAAAAATCTAAAATATATTTAAAAATAAATAACCTAAAAAATTATTGGAATATAATGTAAAATAAAATATTACAACACGACTAATACGATTATAACATTATTTAAATTAATTATATAATTTGTCATTCAAGAGATAAAACTTTAGTTATAAGCTTAATTAACTTCCTGTTTATTTATCATAAAATATTGAAAAAAATATTATCCGAAATATTGAATGAATATTATAAAAAATAAATAGGCATATTGGATTTATATTTATTACTGGTGACTACGGTTCTACTATAATATTTACAGTTTTTAATTTTAATATGATTATGACTATAAAATTTGAAATATTCAAAAATTTCAAATTTTTATAAAATGAAAAAATCAATAAAAAATCATGATTACTAAATTTTAAAAATTTATGTTTCGATAATTTAATACTTAAATGTAAATGTACTTGCGAAATAAACGCTAATCTTATATTATATTTTCATCTATTATAGTTTGTAAAATCATAATGAAAACAGATTTTTTATCGTCTAAACTTATATACGTCGTATTTATGTTTCATTATTTTCTTGTATTACAATGTTGCATTAAAACCTAAGAATGTTTGACTATATGGTATCATCTACCTCATCATTATACGATTAATTTGATACACATTTATTTTAATTTCATTTAATAACTATGTATTTTTAAATATATTTTTTTTAAACTTTATATCGCATCTAAAATATCAATAACAAGCTTAAGAACTACCATTGAAATTTAATACATATCTGTATATATTACACATTAATTTTGAAATGTATATTAGAATATTGTAAGAACATATGTTTAAGATCAATTAAAATAATTAATGATTATAATTTCAGTTAATCTATATTAGAAATTAATTTAGTGAATCTACATGTAATAATATAAATATTATATTTTAATTAATCATAAATATTAATATTCTATTCCAACATATATTAAAGAAAAAAATTATATAAAAATACATACACTTTATATAACTTCAAATTTGAAAAAATATTTTTGATACATTCAAATTAAGAAGATTTTACATTTTCTCATATTTTTATTCAATTTAATTTAAATAAAAGGCTTGATTTGCTAATAACTATAAATATAAAAATATTATATTTACAATTTAATCATCTGCTTTAATATTTTTTATATTTTTCCTTAAATAACAAAAATTTAGCTTAAAAAAACTTGTCTCAAACGCACAGATAAAATGATCGTGAATACACTTTTCCAGATGTTTTACTTACCACTGGCCTTGTTCATACCGCCTTCGCACTTCGTAGCTCATCACCAATTCAATCTGATTTATCAACTTTGGATCCACACAACCGTCATCAATGACCTTGGCCCACTCGAATGGATTTTCAACACACCGAAGCATCATCGCGTTCATCACGGTAATCTTTTAATTAATAGGGCGATGTGCAGTAAACACGCATAATTTTCAAAATGAATGATAAAATATACATATATCTATTAAACTCTATAAGAGTTTAACGCGAAATATTAAAAACTTGTCTTCGATTAAACTACTAATTAAGTTATTAAATTACAATTAATAAACATCATAAAATTAATTATAGTTTCAAGAAAAATTTAAATATGGTTTATTTAAGATAAGTAGTTTTATAAAATATGAAAAATAACCCACTACGACTACTTTAAGTTTTATTCTAAGTTATTACAAATGCCGATGACACAGAAATATATAAAATCATTTTTAAGTTACAAAATGCATTAAAAAATATTGTGTTAATTGAATTTTTTTACAATAAATTAATCGAAAGTTATTTTTTTAAAATTCGATATACAAAATTTTCTCGGTTGAATTCTCAATAAAATCATTTATTTTGATAATTAAATAAAAAATAAAATATTTTAAAAGAATTTCGCCATGAAATAAATATTGACAAAAATACTCAAAATTTAATAAATGAGTAAAAAACATAAAATTCTTAAAAACACATTTTCAATTTTATAAAATTGTACATCCTTCTATCAATTATTTTTTTCTATTAATTTACAGACTGTTTGACCATCTAATAATAATTACTTTACATTAAAGCTCATTGGTACTGTATGTAAATAAAAGTGATTCTTTATCGAACAAATAATGCAATAGAAATATTTTCTTTTATTTTAATTATACGTTAATGCTTTCAAACCCTGAACATCACTTTTAATTCAGTAAAAAAAACTCATCAATTGCATTATAAATTGTATAAAACATGTGTAAATATGTATAAAATACTTAGTTTCTTATTGCTGATTTAAAATCAATTAAAAGATAATTTATAATCATTTTATAGTATATTTGTACTTATTGCACGACGTAATTATGAAGAGTCTGTAAATAAATGAATAAAATTATTTACAATAAATTTATTATCGTAAATGTACTTACGAAATATAACTTTATAATTAAAATAAACAAAAATACTTGATACGAAAGTTTTTATTCTAATATGAAATTATTTTCAAAATTAGAAATTTTTTCTTTTTATTTCTACTAAATATTTATAATGAATATTTTAAATTCCCTTTATTAATTATATATTATATTATATTATATTATATTATATTATATTATATTATACTGAAAATAAAATATAGAAGATAGTTTTGCTAATAACAATAATAATAACATATTGTACTGTATTCTGTTACATAGGCTGTAATTTATACTGCTTGGATACAAATTATGGTGGTGTTTTAATACTATGGGATAGACTTTTTGGCACTTTTGCTGAAGAACGACCAAAAGAAAATATAATTTATGGTTTAGTGTTCAACCCGGAATCGTACAACCCACTTTTTCTCCAGGTTTGTAGTGTAGATATTACAAAATAAATATTACTAATCCTTCTATAATTAAGTAATAAAATATTATAATTTATTACAATTTGATTCTTTTTACAAAATAATTAAATTTGTGTAGAACATTCGTAAGATCATATAAAATTATAAGCAAATAAAAGCGATAAATAACCTTTTTTGTAACATTGAAAAATTTTTATCAGAACGTATTCTTGGTCAACAAATTTATTATACAATGTAAATATGCCGTACTTAAGATTTCAATGTTAAAACAACAAGATTATTGATGAATTAATTATTTTAATCTCTTATAAAATTAAAATTAAAAAATAGATTTTATGTAACTTATACGAGGAGCTAATTAAATAATATTATGAATTTTCTTAAATATATAAATTTTACATAAAAAAACAATGACGCACAATAAAAATGAGTTGATCAAAATAAAATAACAATTTGATGATGAAATCTATAAATTACTCCTAATGCTCTAATCCCTAAGCTCGTCGGATAATTTATCCTCTCGAATCAATATGTGAAATATTTGTTTAAAATTTCAGATGTTTTACGCAGCATCAATGATTAATCGCAGTCTCAGTATGGAAAATTTTAGAGATAAGTTGGCCGTGTATTGGAAGGGTCCGAGTTGGCAACCAGGTTTACCGCGTCTTGGCCTCGACGAATTCAAGATAAACGTAAGTCAAATCAAATCACAATTTCGTGCCGATTTTTTAATTCGCGTGCGCATTATATGTAGCCTTTTGATTTTTTCACGAATTAAGAACAAAAATTCACGAAATAAATTTCTTTGGAATGTACGTTAAGATATAATTACGGATATTTTGGATGATTTGCATCAATGTTATGCATATCCAAGAGGTAATTTCTAAATGAACTGTTAAAAGTTACGTATTAGAATTTATAGATCGCTGTTCCTCGTTTCATCCTTATATAGAAATTTGCAAGGTTTATAATATCGAAAGGATTACAGGTAACCATAATTAATAAAAATAACCTATTTTAAAAGAAAATATGTATTATAAATCCATAAAGAATAATATACATATAATAAATTATTCTTGAAAAGATTAATTATCCATATTGATAAAATAATGCTGAAAATATAAACGTACTTGATATGTTTATACAAAAACTTAATCATATTATTATTATGGATTTAACCGTAACTAATAATTTCATAAATAATTTATATAGCTTCTTACTGAATTTGATATTAATTACGTTATATCGTACATCCTAATAACTTATACTTTATATTAATATGACTACTGAAAATTTATTACTTGCTTTTAAATATGATTCTAAATATTACCAGCTTAAACAGGATATGTTTTATTTTTGCCAAATCAATTTTTTATATGAATAAAAAATTGTTTATTTCCATTTAAAAATTATGTTATAATTGCAATATGTAAAAAAAGAAACTCGCAGAATAAAAATTTTATTTATTGAATAAAATTTAATAAAAAAAACTAACGATAATATGAACTAATTAACCAAAAGGCATATTTTTAAATTAAAGTGCGATCTCTTATCTGTTAGTAGATACATTATTTTTTTAAATCTTAATATATTAAAAAAGATGCTTTTGTATAATATTTACTTATCATAGGGATATTTTCTGATATGTTAATACGATATGTTTAAAATGTTTACAATATTTATATAAATTTATTTAAATGAAACTTTATATATGTGTTATGTATTCTGTCATAATTATAGTTAATTTTTAAAAAATATGATAGATAACATCGCGGATTAAGTATAATCCGCGAATCCCAAGTTGGCAGAGCTGCTATATTATGCTGCACTTTGGCCTTGTATTTTACACACATATGCAACTGTACAATGAAAAGCTCGTAAGATTTTTAATTTTTATAATATTTTCAAAATATATATATTACATTTTAATAAATTAATAATATAATTTTAAAAACATTCAAAACTTTTATTTGTTCTCAATCAATTTATTTTATATATATTAATTTTTATTTTGTGTGTATTTTTAAAAGTTGACTTTCTTTTTAATATTTATTATGCATATAAGAAAGACATATAGACTATTTTAATCAATATTTTTCAACCGAGGGTAAAATAAATAAATGAAAAAACGTGTACTCTACATATTCATAATTATATTACTCGCAACTGTAAAAATAATTTCTTATTTAAATCTAAAATTCTTTAGATCCTCATAATTGTTATAAAATACAATGATTTTCAACTTTAATAAGAAAATTCAATATAAATAAATAATTGTTAAAATTATAGTTCTAGTAAGAAATTTTAAGAACTAATGAATAATTTCATACCATGTACAGAAAAATAAATATATTTGATTATTCCATGATAATATTAACTTTCATTTGATTTTAAATATTGGATAAAAAATTGTTTCAATTAATAAACGTACAATCGTTTTTACAGGAAACGCATAATTTTTTATCAGGTGTAATGATAATCAACAATTTATGCGCTTTAACAACGATAGGCTTACTTTTTGATAAATCAAAGTTTGCCAACATATTTGAACTTATAAGATGCTGCAGTTACTTATACTTTCTGAAAACTTTTCAAAACTCTTTGATAACTTGTACTTACATCGTATCTTGCTGTATATGGCTTTACGATATTTTTAAAATATCATTGATTAAATAGTAATAAGACGCGAAACAACGAAAGCTAAAAGAATCCGATACGCAGTCATATCGACATAAGAGAGACTTAAAGGACTGAGATTCATAAAATGAAGAATCACTTTAAGAATGAATGGTTCTGGGCATTGTTGCAGATCGCAAATTGTTCAATGACGTTACTTTAATAGGTATTTGAGTATATAAAATTATTTATTACTTTATAAGATCTAATAATAATTCATAATTTTTAAGATTGGCTAATAAAATACAAACAATTTTTTTACTTTTCAATCAATCAATAAGAATCCGCTCTTATAAAATAAACTTGTTACAATTAATTCATAATATTAGGCACTATGTTCTTTATTAATATTTTTATTTATTTACAGATTAGTAAAAGAATCAAGCAAGTTATTGGAATTTTATGCAGTTAACGCACAAATACCGAACGCTATAAAATATATGCGTTGAAAGGGCCAGTAAATTATTCAAATGTAGAGTTTTACATTTGATATTAAAAAATGTTACAAAGACATTCAATTATTTTATTTTCTTAACCTAGTAATCAAATAAAATTTAAATGAAGTCAATTTCAAATATTTTACACTTAAAATATAATATCATTTGCATAAGAAATTTTCAAATAATAATTAATTTTTTTTATTCAAAACATAGAATCATTAGATTTCATTGCTTCCATTTTTTCTAAGTTGCTCAATAAACAAGGCTCTTGCATAATTTTTCAAAATAACTGATTTCAGATAAACGGATTAACTTTAAACATATAAACAAGCTTAAAGTAGATTTATAAATATATCTTTTACTATAATGTATTTTTCTAATGTTTCTATAATAATCATTAACTTTGGGTAGGAAAATAATACGCATTAATAAATATAAAGCATAAATTTGAAATGCTTATAAAACATGCCATTTTAATATAGCACTAATATTATACAACTTGAGAACATACAAATAGCATTCCGAAAACATGACGATTTACAAACGAAATTCCTAATATCATGTGAAATATTAATAATAAACATAAACAGCCAAACTATCAGCAGCGATCCGTTTTTTAGTGTGCTTTTTCTGCGTGTAATTCATTTATAATTACTTATTATATTAACCTTTTTGTTTTCATTGTTCATTATCATTTGTTTGCTTTTAATTTTTATTCGACTTCATCTAAAATGAGCGACATTACATTAAAAAAATGATTATTGTACGTACGTTACACTCTTTAAAAACGGTTTTTAAACTTATATTTCATATTGCGCGATTACAAGTATTCGACGTCTTTGTCCAGTTGTAAATTCAGTGCCGGGAAATAGTATCTCGTTTTTAACCAGTTTTGTATCTAAATAATAATTGCCTAAGCCAAAATACATTATAAACAAGTATCGTACATATACACGTTGCATACGTCCAGTTTCATGAGCATCAAATGATAAATGATAAATTATAATTTAAACAACATTTCCATAAACATTATAAAAAGACTTTTTCAAAATCTTTTCTTTAATTGCCATTTCCTCAAAACAAGCAAATTAAAAATCTTTTATTTCATTTATAAATATATAAAATTTTTAAATATTCACTTATAGCCACTATAGTTCTGAAATGCTTATTCGAGTATTAATCACAAGATTTCACATTTGACTTTTTATAAACTATATATATTTTGCATTAATGAAACTGGAGGCTGCGTTGATTTCGCATTGGAAAACACGAAGACGATCCTTTCTTTTAATAATAAAATCTAAACTCCTCCGTAATAAACTTCCAGGATAAAAAGGATTATCCCTTACTGCAGAATAATGCATAAAATATAACACTAATATCAGTTCGACTGACTTTGAAACTTCACACGCACTTTTAAATTCTTTTAATGCGTAAAAATTATGCGTTGAAAGCTAATTTCCATTCACGTAAATTTTTTATGGTGGTCCATTGTCTGAAAAAATATAATTTTATATTTAGTTTTACATATCGCATAAACTAAAAATAATATATTATTCTAGTGAATGATAAATTCATAGTCGAATGTCCTCAGTAAGTAAAAAATTTATTTATAAATTTATACATATATTCTATAACATTCTTATATACTTGAATGTAGTTTAAAATATAAATATTTTAATTTAAACGACTAATAAATTTTTATTTTGTTTAATATTCAGTCATACGATGCACTCTATAATAAACTGTATTTTTTATAAAGTATTTCCAAAATTTTAATTTATTACGAGTTTTTTAATAAAAAAATATTTTCAATTTACTTTATTTTATATTATTTAGCAAATATAAAAAATGTAATTTAAAAAAAAATAATAATGTGTGTATCTCTTTATTTGTAAATTAAAAAAATAAGATAAAAATAGAATAATTCATTATTTATAACTTATATAAAATTTTCTTTAAATATTTATTGTACTTATATTGTTTTATTACGATTGTAATTACAAATTTATATTTATCACTAGTAGTTTTTTCATTAAAAAAATCTCAAATATTTTATTGATAATAAGAGCATAATATGATTATAAAATAATAAATATAATTTACCAATAATGTATTTTTAAAGTTCATATCTAACTTTCACCGGTTTTATCTTTTCCTTTATCTTCTTTATGCGTCTCCTGCGATTCCAGCACAGGAAGGTCGAGACTATCCGACGAGATTCGTCTTCTATGACTAAATTGTTTATCCTGTTCTTCCTTAGAATCTTTAAAGTTATTTAACGAATCTGAACTCATCGATGGATAATCAAGCATCGTTTTTAATTCTAAGGAGTCCGAACTTCGGCACATTACATTATAATTTCGTGTATCGTTACCCTCGAGTTCTAAAGAATCTATACTAGTCTCCATCACGTTCATTTCGTTTATTGCTTTCATCGATTCTAAAAATGCTTATAAATCTTCAAAAATTATACTTAACTTCTAAATAAATATTGCTTTTAAAAAAATTATATATAGCGATTATTTGTAAAAGAAATAAGTTGTAATATTCGTACCTTGTGTAATAATAGTTTCGGATGGAACAATCTTAACTGGTGGAACTCTTTTATCCCCGGTGTCCGTTAACTCGATTTGAGAAATATCTTCCGTTGTATCGTCTTGTTTTTCAATTCTTTCTACATTAGATTGTGCAAGTCTTATTATTTCATCGATCTCCTTAATCCTTTTCTCATAATCATCGGAACCCGATGTACTGGGATTGAACGATCCAGATGCACTTCCTTGACTTTCAACTTTTGCTCTTGCTAAATTTTCCAATTTATATCGATTTTCTGGACTTTCGTGATCCAATAAATCCTCTTCTTCCCTGGCTCTAAGTTCAATCATGTGAGCCTCTTTGCACGCTTTTTCAAGAACCTCGAAGTCTTTGACGGATGATAAAGAAACATCATCTCCGTGACCAGATTTACTTACAACGTATCTTTTAGGTAAACTTCCATTACTGGATGAATCTTGCGAGCTGCTGTGTTGTTGCTCTCGTTTTTTTGCGTTCTCTTGTGCAACGGCGTTTTCGAGATGTTCGAATTCTTGAAGCGAACTTAACGATATATTGTCATGATCCGTCGGCTTAAAATAACGCTTAGCCATAAATGCTTCGTAATTATCAGGGGTACTACCAAAACTTCCTCGCATACTACCGATGCTTCCGATAGACTCCTTTTGACTACCCATACTCCCAAAGCGACTACTACCCGCCTCGAAGTCCGTCACTTCTTCCTCTTTAATATCTTCCAAGGGACCGCGTTCGTATTCCGTTTCATAGAATCGAGCTTCGTTCGGTTGAAATTGCATTTCTGCCCACTTTTTACTACCCTCGTTGTACTGTTCATCATCCGAACAAGACTGCGAATATTGATCATCGTTCGATGCTTGAGGTGGGCTTTCTTCAGATTCAAAATCGAAAAGGTCCACGTTACTGCGAGCCGAGTGAGTTTCAATTTTTGAAACTTCTTTCTTCTCCGTTACAAGATTTTCTATTTCCCGGTCGAAATTCTTATTGCGTGTTTGCGATATTGAAGTTATACTAACACCTTTTCCTATATAACAGAAGAACGAAGCAATAATTATGCTTATTCGAAAATTATAAAATATTTAAAAAAATTTTTAATTATTAATCTTTTCTATTCATTTGTAGATTAAAAATATAAATACTAGTTATTATGATCAAAGTCTAATTTAAATGTAAATTCATAATAAAACTAATAGATAAATAAATAATACATCTTATAAATTATAATAAATTTAGAGAAGAATATAAAAACTTTCTTATCATTACCTTCGGCATCAAACTCTTCAGCTTCTCGACCAACTTCTTCCACGACAATGAAATCATCCATAAGATCAGGCTTATCGACCAATTCGAACGAATCACTATCAGAGTTTCGGTCCATATGTTCTTTCTCGATAACAGTTTCCAAAGAAACCCCGGACATTGATGAAGATGTCATACTTAATTGTTGTTGTAATGTTAATCCAGAATTAGAAGCATGATCCTCGATATTCTCATCTTCGATGCTTGACGTTGGCGTATGCTTCATTTCCAAAGAATCCGGTTCAAACGAAGACATTTCTGATTTAGTGTCTATTTGTTCAAATGTACTTATTGATGAATCATCTCCAGTTTTTAATTTTTCGTCGAATGTTAAACGAGAATTTGATGTTAAAATATCGCTATCTTCTATTTCACCTAGAATAAAGTCTTCTGGATTCGATACAATTTTCGAAGATACAGCCGATGAACCAATTGGCTTGATATCCAAAACTATTTTCTCGGATAATTGTTCTGTGTTGATCTGTAAAAAAAATTTTTAATTAATGATGTTATAAATGGTTTTAAGAAAAATATTCTATTATATTTTTTATTTAGTGACATGTTATTATCTGTTAAAAAAAACACATTCTACTTTACAAATTGAATTATCTGTGTATTTTATTGGTAAAAAGTAATAAGATAAAAATATTTTACCACTTGACTGAAGATCATTTCGCTAGAACGCTTCATCATACAAGGAATTTCTGGTTCAAGGCCAACTGGTTTATCAACGTCTTCTTCTAATGTATAATTTGGTATCTTTGTATCATCTTCCAATACGTTATCCAGATTTTCATCTATCTCGTCTTCTTCCATCTCAGGTTCGGATGCTATTAAAGTCTCGGATAACTCGCTATCTATGCTACCCATTTGTCCAGAGCTTAGAGAATTTAAGGATTTAATAGATTCTCTTGAACTCATCGAGCACATTGCAGTATGATAATCTTGTGAAGTTGCTTTCGAAGATGAATGATCAAATGACAACATCGCTGATTCATATTCGGATACGGTTGTAGAACTGGGCTGAGCCGCGGATTGAAGAGCTTCAACGTCAGAAGAACTTGGGCGACTGCCAGTTTCATATTCGCAAGATTGATAATTACTTTCACCACTGCTCGAAATGTCTGCTTCCGTATCCGAAGTAATTTGGCGGTGACGATTATGTGAAGGTTTCTGTCGACGACGTGGTACCGGTTGCGGGGGTTGTAAACAAAAATTTTCATCCTTGTTAGAACCTTCTGCATCCGAACCCGAACGACTCGCGGCTTTCGGCGATGATGAAATAGACTCAAAAATATCCTTTGATTCTTTATACGAGCTTTTATCTGATTCGCTCTCGACAGTAATCGAAGCTTTATTTAGATCTTTATCTGAACTTTTTTTTTCGGCAGAACTACTTTCGGAAGAACTTTCTTCGCGATCTCGCGTAATATCTCCACATCGCCGTGGCTTAGCTATTGGCGAAGATGAGGAAAGAAGATTTTCAACCTCGCTTACTTTCTCTAATGATGGCGCTTTGTAAAGAAAAGGTAATTCATTTGGAATTGATTCTGGTTGAAGTTTGAACTGGAATTCAGACGGTGAATCTTTGATCTGTATGATATTTTCACTATTTTCGCTAAGTTCCTCTATGAGATCTTGTTTAGCTGCTTCAAGATTTTCCTTCACTTCAGCTATTTCTTTTTTTACAACTTGATCTAATACTTTAATTCCATAACGTGTACTCATGTCAACATTTTGAAAATCCTCTTTTTTCATTTTATAAGAACTTACTTCTTGATGTGACATGTGTAATTTTTCTCGTTTGTCTCCCATGCGTTTATGTTCACTCCAACCTTTCGAGCGCAGATCAACTTTACCTTCTCTATGGTATTCCGTTTTTGATGGTTTCTGCACATTAGATACTCCAGAAAATTCTTGTAACTTCATTTCTTCCGGATCAAACGTTTTATATGACAATAACTGAACATTTTCTTGAATTTCTGCAGGTTCGGTCTTTACCATATCTATTTTAAGTAATAGCTCCGATGGCTCTGGTTGCTTTTGAAACTTTCGTAAGTTATATGACCAATTCTTTTTATTGTCTTCACTATCTATTTCAGTTACATCGCATAAATTAATTTCTTCAACTGTATCGTCTAAAATTAATTCAGATTTATCTATTGGAATATTATCGATCTCCACTAATGTATCTGTATTTAATGGCTCATTTTTTATTTTTATTACATCTTCATTAGATTCGTTACCAATATTTTCTAATAATATCGTTTTTTCTATATCTTTCTTTTTATCTTGAATATTTTCTAAATTTTTATCATTTATTTGAAGAGCCTCTTCGAAAGGTTCGTCGTATAGTTTCAGTAATTCAGGTTCATTTGATTTACTAGTACTTGCAACAGATTCAAAACATGCATTGAGGTTCATAAACGCTTGTTTTTCTATGACATTACTTGTTGTTTTTGTTTCTAAAGGCATATCGGTTAAATTTAACTTTTCAATTTTATCATTATTTAAAATATATTCATCTTCATCCGCTTTTCTAAAATGAAACGATTTTACATACATTTCTTCAGTAAAACTATACCTTGGTGTTCTGGCATCGTGTTCCCTTTGAAGAGTATCCATCAGTTCTTGGCAACTAACATCTAACTCATTTTCTACTAACTCTTTCTCTATTTCTATATCTTGCTCGCTAACAGGAATAACCGTAAATTTCGATTTGCTAACAGGTTTTATATTTTCAGGACTATCTAATGAACTAGAACTAGTCTTTTCAATACGAGGAATCTCAAATTTTCTAGTATCTTGAACTTTAGTATCAGTTTCTTGGCTATCTTGCTGTAACGTTGATTGATAATCTTCAAGTTCTTTTTCAAATGCTTGGTATGGTTGTAAATGTTCTGAAACTTCAATTTTTTCATCACCAATCATCCAATCGACCGATTTAATTTCTAAATCTTTAACCTTTGATCTTAATGAAACAAGTGGAGGACTATCAATTTCGAAAGAATCTCTTTGCGTTTTTCTTTTAATAGAACTCTCTTGTACATTGGCATTTGCCCTATTTTGATTTAGTTCTGTTGAAGAATAATCAAAATCAAGGCTTTTAGAAAGTGTATTAGGACTTGTAATAATACCAAGATTTATCGAATTTAATGAATCATTCGATGAATTTCCTTGTAAAAGATTGTCAGTTTTAGGTAACTCTTCAATATTTAAGGAAAATTGAGATTCATCAGATTTAATTGAAGAAATATCTGCTAAATCATGTTTTGTCATATTATCATTTTCTGGTTCTAAAATTTCTAAAACCCTAGCGCCTGATAGTTCAGAAATAAATTTCCCTTCGATGATTACTTTCGAATCTAATTTCATATTTTCTATCGAAGGAAATGATTCTACATTTGGATCGTATTCGATCAAATTTGCGATTTCTATTTTGTTAGAGTTACTACTTGAACCAAGTACAATATCTTCTTCAACTGGAATTATATGAGATGAAGTTCCATAAATTAAAGAGGATTCATTTTTCGTTGTATCATTTATATTGATTATATCTTTATTAAGTTCTCTAACAATCGGTTCTTTATTAATTAAAAAATCTTTTTGATCATTCGCATTATCATTATTATTATTTGATTTCTGCATTACATTAGCAAATTTCCAAGTCAAGTCATCGGCAAATTTATTATGAAAAGCTTCAGGTTCCATAATTCCACCTTCCGAGGATTTAATTTTCATCGACGTAAAATTATTTTCAATATCACTACTTATTATATCTTCCTTACATTTAAGATCATTTTTTTCATCAAACGTCTTACAGCTGGCTGCTATATCTTGCGTAAAAGTAGATATTTCTACTATTTTTCCAAGATCTTCAGCTTTTGTATTTTCATCTTGAAGATCTTTTTCTAATTTAATCGATGCTCCAACCGCAGTATCTTTCAATGAATGCAATGTTTCCTTCATTGTTACAATTTTTTTATCATCTTCTGCTAATCTAGATCTTAAACTATGCTCATTTTTCATACCTGTTTCAGATGCCGATGCTTGTATAATTTCAAAATCTTTGGTTAAATTTACTAATGTCTTATGCGTGGTATTCGTTGAAATTTCATTAATGTTATTTTCTTCTTCTTCAATTTTTTCATTCGAGGAAGACTTCATTAAAAATGAAGTGAAACTCTCTTTTTTCTTGATGTCTTCCGTCTCCTCGTGAGCAATTATTTTTTCTTGACCTAAGTCATATTCATGGGACATAATTTCCTTCTTCTCCAATAAAGTTGTAGCTTTATGATCGATTTTAGATGTAACAACATTGCTGGGTTTAACGAAATCATTTTTCTTTAAGGCACTGGTATCCTCAAGTTTTAAGGCATCTTCTTCGTCACCTGTAAAGGTTTCTGAGTGCTCTTCGGATTTATTCTTTCTTACATGCTCTTCATATTCTTGTGTTGTAATTTCTTCACTTTTTTTTTTTTTAGTAACTGTAACCGTTTCAATTTTTTTTTTTATTTTAGATTCTTTGGTTGAATATTTATTTGAAGCCTTTGGAGAAGGTGAGTCTCTTTTTAAACTAGTGAATTTAGAATCGTTATCTTTTAAAATTCCTGGACGCTTGATATTATGCCTTAGTAAATCATCCTTTTCTTTACGCTTATTTAAAGAAATTTGTAATATTTCTTCTTTAGATTTTTCTTTATTTAGACCAACTTTAGAAGAGCAGACTGGACTTGAATCAATTATCTGTTCTTTTAAATCACGTTGCTTAGTTCCAGTTTTCATTGATTGTTCATCAGCAGACTGAATTTGTTGGATACTTTTCGTAAATGTTCCCGTTTTCTTGATAGGTTCTTTTATTTCTTGATGTTCTCTGCTGGACTTTGATCTCATATCATCCGTTGATTTTTCTCTTTTTGAAACATTTTTTGAAAATTCTTCTTTTGATTTTTCTTTTTTTGCTAATGGTTTCGATAAAATTTCTTCTTTAGATTTTTCTCTCTTTGTCAACGATTTTTTAACAACATTTATTGCGGATTTGGAAGAAATATCTTCTTTCGATTTTTCTCGTTTATATATATTTGGTTTCATTATTTCACCTAAAGTTTTTTCACATTTTCGTTGACTTGCCGAAGAGCCTTTTGTATCAAATTCAATTGTAGATTTCATAGGAACCTCATCTTTAGACTTTTCCCGTCTCGGCATCATAGATCTAGAAATTTCGCCATCAGATTTTTTACCTGTCGGTGAGATTAATGACATCTGGTTTTCATGAGCATCATCTGAAAGTGGTTTACATAAAAATTCATCCTTAGATTTTTCCCTGATTGGTATCATTGATTTAGGTATTTCTCCAATAGATTTTTCTCTTTTTGGTGGCGATGATAGTGTTTGTTTTACTTTATAGTCGGAAGCAACCGATTTCAACGAAAATTCTTCCTTCGACTTTTCTCTCCTTGGTATCATTGATTTAGGTATTTCTCCTATAGATTTTTCTTTTTGTGGTAGTGATGTGAATGTTTGTTTTGCTGTATCATCAGAAGGAACCGATTGTAACGAAAATTCATCCTTCGATTTTTCCCTCCTTGGTATCATTGATTTAGGTATTTCTCCTATAGATATTTCTCGTTTTGGTGGCGATTTTAGTGTTTGTTTTACTTTATCGTCGGAGGAAACCGATTGTAATGAAAATTCTTCCTTCGACTTTTCTCTCTTTGGTATCATTGATTTAGGTATTTCTCCTATAGATTTTTCTTTTTGTGGTAGTGATGTTAATGTTTGTTTTGCTTTATCATCAAAAGAAATCGATGGTAATGAAAAATCTTCCTTCGACTTTTCTCTCCTTGGTATCATTGATTTAGGTATTTCTCCTATAGATTTTTCTTTTTGTGGTAGTGATGTTAATGTTTGTTTTGCTTTATCATCAGAAGAAACCGATTGTAACGAAAATTCATCCTTCGAATTTTCCCTCCTTGGTATCATTGATTTAGGTATTTCTCCTATAGATTTTTCTTTTTGTGGTAGTGATGTTAATGTTTGTTTTGCTTTATCATCAGAAGAAACCGATTGTAACGAAAATTCATCCTTCGATTTTTCCCTCCTTGGTATCATTGATTTAGGTATTTCTCCTATAGATTTTTCTTTTTGTGGTAGTGATGTTAATGTTTGTTTTGCTTTATCATCAGAAGAAACCGATTGTAACGAAAATTCATCCTTCGATTTTTCCCTCCTTGGTATCATTGATTTAGGTATTTCTCCTATAGATATTTCTCGTTTTGGTGGCGATTTTAGTGTTTGTTTTACTTTATCGTCGGAGGAAACCGATTGTAATGAAAATTCTTCCTTCGACTTTTCTCTCTTTGGTATCATTGATTTAGGTATTTCTCCTATAGATTTTTCTTGTTGTGGTAGTGATGTTAATGTTTGTTTTGCTTTATCATCAAAAGAAATCGATTGTAATGAAAAATCTTCCTTCGACTTTTCTCTCTTTGGTATCATTGATTTAGGTATTTCTCCTATAGATTTTTCTCGCTTTGTTGGCGATGTTAGTGTTTGTTTTACTTTATCGTCGGAAGCAACCGATTTTAACAAAAATTCATCCTTCGACTTTTCTCTCCTTGGTATCATTGATTTAGGTATTTCTCCTATAGATTTTTCTCGTTTTGGTGGCGATGTTAGTGTTTGTTTTACTTTATCGTCGGAGGAAACCGATTGTAATGAAAATTCTTCCTTCGACTTTTCTCTCTTTGGTATCATTGATTTAGGTATTTCTCCTATAGATTTTTCTTTTTGTGGTAGTGATGTTAATGTTTGTTTTGCTTTATCATCAAAAGAAATCGATTGTAATGAAAAATCTTCCTTCGACTTTTCTCTCTTTGGTATCATTGATTTAGGTATTTCTCCTATAGATTTTTCTCGCTTTGTTGGCGATGTTAGTGTTTGTTTTACTTTATCGTCGGAAGCAACCGATTTTAACAAAAATTCATCCTTCGATTTTTCCCTCCTTGGTATCATTGATTTAGGTATTTCTCCTATAGATATTTCTCGTTTTGGTGGCGATGTTAGTGTTTGTTTTACTTTATCGTCGGAGGAAACCGATTGTAACGAAAATTCATCCTTCGACTTTTCTCTCTTTGGTATCATTGATTTAGGTATTTCTCCTATAGATTTTTCTTTTTGTGGTAGTGATGTTAATGTTTGTTTTGCTTTATCATCAGAAGAAACCGATTGTAACGAAAATTCATCCTTCGATTTTTCCCTCCTTGGTATCATTGATTTAGGTATTTCTCCTATAGATTTTTCTTTTTGTGGTAGTGATGTTAATGTTTGTTTTACTTTATCATCAGAAGGAACCGATTCTAATGAAAATTCTTCCTTCGACTTTTCTCTCTTTGGTATCATTGATTTAGGTATTTCTCCTATAGATATTTCTCGTTTTGGTGGCGATGTTAGTGTTTGTTTTACTTTATCGTCGGAGGAAACCGATTGTAATGAAAATTCATCCTTCGACTTTTCTCTCCTTGGTATCATTGATTTAGGTATTTCTTCTATAGATTTTTCTCGTTTTGGTGGCGATGTTGGTTTTTGTTTTGCTTTGTCATCGAAAGCAACTGATTTTAATGAAAATTCTTCCTTTGACGTTTCTCTCCTTGGTATCATTGATTTCGGTATTACATCTATAGATTTTTCTTTTTGTGGTAGTGATGTTAATGTTTGTTTTGCTTTATCATCAGAAGAAACCGATTGTAACGAAAATTCATCCTTCGATTTTTCCCTCCTTGGTATCATTGATTTAGGTATTTCTCCTATAGATTTTTCTCGCTTTGTTGGCGATGTTAGTGTTTGTTTTACTTTATCGTCGGAAGCAACCGATTTTAACAAAAATTCATCCTTCGACTTTTCTCTCTTTGGTATCATTGATTTAGGTATTTCTCCTATAGATATTTCTCGTTTTGGTGGCGATGTTAGTGTTTGTTTTACTTTATCGTCGGAGGAAACCGATTGTAATGAAAATTCATCCTTCGACTTTTCTCTCCTTGGTATCATTGATTTAGGTATTTCTTCTATAGATTTTTCTCGTTTTGGTGGCGATGTTGGTTTTTGTTTTGCTTTGTCATCGAAAGCAACTGATTTTAATGAAAATTCTTCCTTTGACGTTTCTCTCCTTGGTATCATTGATTTCGGTATTACATCTATAGATTTTTCTTTTTTTTGTGGCGTTACTGAAGTTAATTTTTCTTTATCTGTCTGAGCTTGTGGTTTTATTGAAAATTGTTCTTCTGATTTTTGTCTTTGGGATGTCATTGATTTAGGGATTTCAACTATAAGTTTTTCAGTCTTTCGTACCGTTGATGAAAGTTGTTTATCTCTATCATTCTGCGGCACCGATTTTAATGAGAATTCTTCGTTTGATTTTTCTCTCTGTGGCATCATCAATATTGTATTTTTATCTATAGTCTTTGATTGTATTTGTACGTTTTCTTCCTGTTCTTCTTTTTCACTAGGAGTTGTTTTTTTAATATATTCTTCTTGTTCTTCTGCACTCATGTCAAAAAATGATTTTTGTGTCTTTTTTTCATTAACAACTAGTTTAATATTTGGATTTACATATGAACTTTTGTATTCGCTTAAAAGTACATCCTCGGACTTTACAGATTTTGTATGTATTATCGAATGTAATTCATCTTTTGTTTGTTTTATAAATGCTGGGGTATTTATCTCATCTTTTAGAGATATACTTGTTTTAACAGTACATTTATCTTGGTTTTCTGCTGAGGTAACTTGATTGTTATCTATAATTTCAGCTTGGTTTAAAATCTTGTGTGTATCAATTTTAAAAGTAGCTATTTCATGAGATGATGCTGATGAATCGAATGGCTTGGCTTTTGTTTCTGATATATTTGATAATTCCTCTTTAGATTTTTGTTCAATTGGAATATGAGTTTTATTTATTTCATCTTTGGATTTCTCACTTTTTGTTTCGGAAACTATTTCTGGCTTAGATTTTTCATTTTTTTGCGGAGATTTTAACGATACGTCATCTTTAGATTTTTCTTTCTTAAAGGATTTCGATATTTCTTGCCTATTGTGTTCTTTTTTCGTATCCTTTTTATCTGTTATGGTTTCTTTCATTTTATCGTTTTTATTTTGATTTTTCGTAGGTATCGTTTCTTTTAATTTTTCATATTTAGGTAACAATTTACCTAAAACTTCATCTTTCAAATTATCATTTTTAGGTGGAGATTTTGATAATGAACCTTCTTTGAATTTTTCTTTTTTTGGAGGTGATTTAGAAAGTGATTCTTCTTTTGACTTCGAACGTATTAATGTAGATTTCGGTGGAGTTTCTTCTTTCGATTTTTGCTTAGATACCGATATCTTTGGGGAAGTGTCTTCCTTCAATTTTTGCTTAATCGTTAATAATTTTGGGGAAGTCGATTGAGATCCTACTAATTTCTGTTGCTTTGTTGCTACATTTTCTTGCATTTTTGTTACCTTTGCCTTGCTTTCTTTGTCAATATCAGATTTTGCAGCTATTTTATTTTTAACATCAAGTTTATCGATCTTTTCATTATCAAGTAAATCAATTTTATCAGGTACATTTTTTTTATTTCCTTTATCAACCATTTCTTTAATTACTATATCAGACTTTAATTTCTTTACTATACTAGATTCGATATGCTTCTGTTGTTCCTTCATTTTTACATTTTTTTCTGTATCTTGTTTTTCAATTTCACTATTTTTTACTTCGGATATATCCTTTTTTATTTTAAAATTTTTTTGTTCTTCCACATCTTTATAATGTTGCTTTTTTTCAAACAAATCTTTTCCATCTTTACTTTTGCGTTTTTGATCCATGTTTTCTTCTCTCAAAGATTTCTTCTTTCCAAATAAATTCTTTTCACCCTTCCCTTTCCTTTGCTTATCGTCTTTTAGTTCTTTAATATCAACTTTTTTATCCAATAATTTTTTCTCTATATTTATCTTCTTTTCTAATTTTTCCTTAATATCATCCGTCTTTTCCTCTCTTCTTTCTTCCCATAAATCTATATCTAATTTTGCCATTTTATCTCTATTACTTTGTTCTTGTTTCGCTTTTTCTTCGAGTATTCTTTCCGTTTCCTCAAACATTTCAAGTGACTTGTCATCTTCGCTAGAAATAGAAATTCCAGACAATCGTGTACCAGAAATCTTGGATGATTCCTGAGAAGACTGGCTTTTTAATGATCCCCGAGCAGCAGTAATTTCTTTCTGTATTTGCTCTTCGAAATAATGAGCTTTTTCTGCAACTGTGCATTCTGATATGTCAACGGTAGAATCCAAGTTATTAACCAAACTCTCGTGATTAACACCACTGCTTTGATTGGACTGCCGAATCTCAGTTAGATCTATGTTATCACTGTTGTGACAATTTAGTTGGGCTAATTGCAACAGATCGGAATCATTGTACTCAAAACTGTCAGCCTTAGTACGCGCTATGTCCTCCCAGAAACGACGTTTCTCGGAATAGGTTTTTTTTTCGAGGGCTGGTGATGAAATTTTAATATCTTGAGCAGAATAACAAGCATCTACACATTCTATGAGATTGGATGATTGAGCTTTTTGAACTAGAAGATTATCAACAGCATCTAAAACAAGTAAAAAGAAATTCGTGATCGTGATCTAATATTCTTTGCTAAATTTACAATGTCCTTTTATTTATTTTGAGAATATTTAAAATATTGATCAAGAAAAGCTATAATAATACATGTATATATGTATATGTATATATATATCGTAATTGTTAAATAATTATTTAATAAAAACATTTTTACGTTAATGCAATATAAAAGATTTAATGATTTATACTAATTTTTACTGAAAATATATTTCTAATATTTGATATTTTTTAAATGATTGTTTTTTCGTAAAATAATTTTATGTAAACCTTTGATTATATAATTAATATATAGATAAATTAATATATCAGTATAAATGGGCGAGTCAATTTGGCAGTATTTAAATAAGAATTTCTTCCATAATTTTTAACATAATTTCGTATATTTCATTTAAAAAGTTTTACATGAGCAGAAGAAGCATCCGTAAATCGATCGTTTTCGTTGCTACCGCTCACAAAAACTCTCGAAAAGGCTTCTTGAAGAAAACTAAGAGCTTACAGCAGTTTATAAATAGTCCGAATTTTATTTTTTAGTAAATCAAATAAACAGTACATGAATATATGATACTTACGCATAATAATAATTTTGTATGTATATGTATTTTATATACATATAGATTTAATAAACTATATATTTTAATTAATAATACAGTAACAACGGTAACAATTTGCATATAATTAATCCAACTTTAACATATAATTAAACTGTATATATACATGTATAAACAATTTTTATGACGAATTTTTTATTATACATTCAGATTTAAAATTGAAAAAAAAATTACTCTTGTACTAAGATAATAAGATACAGAAACATTTTCAAATATTTTATTGTTTCTAAAATTAAATTGAAATGCATACTATTATGTATTTTTAAAAAAAGTTAAAAACTACATTAGAAATCTTCGTGAATTTAACAAATTTTAATTTATTAACTGCATACAATATTAAGATAAATTATTTGTTTCTGTAAAAATAGAATTAAATATATTCGATTAATTTATCCATAAATCGTGTATTATAGATTTTTTTGATATACTAGAATTTTTAATATTCAATTATTTTGTTACCTTTATAATATTGAGGACAAAAGTTTTATCTGCATCAACAGATAGATGTAAAGAAATTTAGTGAGATAATTTGGAATGAATATTCAATGATATTTTTCTTTTGTGAATAATGCTACATATAATATATATTATATAACATATAATATATAATAATATATTAAGAATAATGCTAGATATTATGAAACAATTCTATATATATACGTATTTATTTTCAGCATTTACTTCTTAACTATATAACGAATAAATCATTAAGAGATTTTTTAATTATAATTATACTATTTAAATGATTGCAAAATTAAAATTATCATGAGCTCATAAAATAACTCTAATACATACGTATTCATTCCTTATCAAAAAAATAAATTGAGAAATGACTTGCTTTATAAAAATACAATATAATGATCAACTCAATTTTGCTGATTTAACAATTTAATATACTCTAAAAATTTTACAGTATTTCTTATATCTATTTTAAACTTTCTTTAATGTATGAAACTACAATTTTAAATACACTTTCTTGTAAATAAACGGTATAATATGAAAATGAATATAAATATTGCTGAAAGTAATATATATTTTCATTTTTTCACAATATCTATCGCTTTTTAAATATAGTTAAGAAAAATATTTAGACTTACGATAAAATAAGATTTGCATTGTTAATTTATTACTAAATTTGAATTTAAAATTAATTAATAATATGAAAAATAAAAAATATTAACTCCAAATGGTTTCTTTAATAATTGCCAATATTCAAAATTAGAATTTTTTATCTATATTTTAATTAATAAAACAAAATTAATTTAATTTAAAATATTTTCAAACTAATATGGAATTGTAAAACTTTTTTTATTGCGGTATAAACTATATATTTTTCACATTTAAACTGCTTTTTATATGCCTATTTTAATAATTAGACAAATATAAGAAATACATATAAAATAACTTTTACTTTAAACAGAAGATATATTATTCTTAGAATATATTTTTGAGATGTTTGATCGATCAATGTTTATATTATTTGCATTTAACGAATTTATAGTTTATAATTATTACTATTCTTATAAAAATTCAAAATTTATTGGAATATTGATATTTTCCCCTGAGATATAGAATAAATATAAATATTTATTTGTTGAAAATAATTATTTATAATTTAGATATTTATTCTCGAAAAACTAAATTTTTATAAGGGAATATATTGAATAAACTATTAGTTCATTTTTAATACATTATCGTTCAAAATTTTCATTGGTGAAGATCACGGTTATATAAATAATAGTATAAGAAGGTATAGGATATTTTTTACGGATGTAAATAACTATATTCATTATAAGATAACTTCTTATATACATTCCAATACATCTATTCACAAGTCGAATACAACAAAACAAAGATATCGGTATACGAAAATTTGCAGATTTAGCATGCGTGAAAGTTATTGTCTAATCAATGTCTTCAACATCAGTGTGACTGTCGCTGATTCCGTCATCGAGGTCTTTCACCGACAACAGCTGTTCCATCTTATTGATATTCTTCATGACGATTTGAGAAGCATCTATCACATCAAAATCCTCGTAGATCTCATTATGTCCATATGCTTGGTCCACTACTTCATCATCGTCCGATGCCTCCATATCTTCGCTATCCGTCGTAGGTACAACCATAATATTCGGTGTCTCTAGGAGAGTTTTTGTTTCGTCGAAAGACATCTGATTTCGAACCTCGATAGAAAAGGGTCCATCGCCTTCCTTCGTCGTTATCGTTTCACCGTTGAAGTCACAGAGTATATCCCCTCTAGGCTTGACATAAATCAGAGCTTGAATAACGTCTTCTTCGTCGTTGGACACATCTTCTAGATCCGTTTCACCTTGATGAGAATTTTCGTTGACGGTTAAATTACCTATAGGCAAAATCGACTTGTTCCGTCTCCTTTCGTATACCTCGTTATTCTCGGGATCGCTCGTATAAATTTCATCGATATCCGTGAGATTATCCACGAAACTACCGCGACGACCACTACCGCAAGAAGAATCGTCACTACCGTCGATAGTCACTGATATTATAGGACGTAAGAAACTATTCTCAGGACCGGAATTTAACGGTGTCTTGATAACGTGATTTATTACAGAAATACGGGGAGATGCGAGTTCACCCTCCGAGTCTGTATCGGAGAAGTGAAGGGATGTATTATTGATCATAGCATTAAGGCGGCGTCGGGTCGATCGTGCTTTGCGTTTTGTTTTAGTATTAATCGTGGAGGAAGACACTTCGTTTTTAGTATCCAAGAGAATTGAACTGGATACTTTGCAGTTACCATTAATAGCGTTGCCTACTTGACAGGTATTGGATGGCACCATTACCTCTGTTTGCTGCATTACAGTGCCTTTTTATCGACGAACGATTTTTCGAGAAGGGTGGCTGGCTTAGACTTAACTATCTCGAACTTGCTAAGGTATTATTAGGGGAGTAACTAAAAGAACCTGAAAAATCAAAATAAAAAGGAGGGTTGTACAAGGAAACTTTTCAGTACCAGCTTAAATTAAAATTAAGAAACTCTTTTTCTGAATCATAAAAGATTATATTTAATAATTGAAATTAATAACAGCAATTTTTTTAATTAATAAAGTACAATAACTAATTTTTAAAAATTATAACGTTATAAAAAATCAATAATATAAGATTTCAGAAGAGAAAAAGTTTCTATATCGGAAGAAAAGTATTGTATCCTATCTATTAAAACTTTTTTTATTAAATCCGAATACGTAGTTTAAATTTTCAATCAATTTATATTTCATTTATATAAGTCAAATAAATTGGTACAAAAAAATAAAATTTTGAAATATTTAAATTTAATAAATAAATACTAGTGTAGGTATTTAGTTAGTTTATATATACGCATCATTATTGATTTTAAGAAATAGAAAAATATCTATAATTTCTAAAGAGAATTTTTTATTTGAAATTTTCAATTATTTCTATGCAAATAGAATAGTTAAAGATAATATTTAAGATTGATTTCTTTAACACATATAATTGTAGAATTTTATCAACGGTACTCAATTAGAAGGTTTAAACTTAAAGAACTTAGTATTATATAAATGTGTGTATATATATACATATAATAATTAAAATTCTAACTTATCTATGGAAATTTAAGCATTTATAGCTTCCTGCTTCTTATCCAGTTTCAATAAGTCAAAATATATAGGAAATAATTACTTCATCTTCCGATAAAAATACTTGTCTATAATTCCGTACAATTAATAAAAAAATTTTAATGAAAAACTTATTTAAAAAAATGAATATTATAATGATTAATATTTATTTAAATGAAGTTAAAACACAAATACATCTTAAATTTAATTAATATATCGTTATTTAAGTACAAAGAATTTCAAAGTAACGAATAATATTTCTAAATGATTCTGTTACTTTGTATTATAATTCAATATTCGAAGAATTAAATATTAATGTATATTAAATCAAATATTGATAATATAAATGTATGATTAAATCAAATACAATATTTATAAAAATGTATAAAAATTTAATATGTATTCGAATAATTCGCATATATGTTTTAAAAATTGTTTCATTAGATTATATTTGGTTGAATTAGTTAAAGCAATGGTATTAAATAAACTATATTGATTTTTTATTTTAGAAAATAATTATAATTTTAATATGTTTTAGGATCAACTTTCAAAAAATCTAAATCATCGATGAAAAATGTTTATTTAAGTCATAAATTTAATAATATATTTATTTTATAATAATAGATATAATACATATTTTATACATTTTAAATTTTCATTAACTTTTCTCGATTTTAATATTTATAATATTGATAAATAATTTTTAAATATATTAATACACTTTTCTTATTTTAAATGCCAAAAAATTTATACAAAATATTTACGAATCATATCGATAATAGTACACTTCATTAAATAAAAATATATAATTAATTATAGACTATTTTTTTCATGCATTACGAAAAATAGTTTTTAAATGATTAAAATATACTGTAGATTAAAAGGATCAAAAATTATATTAAAAATCAACTTAAATGATTATGTATATGAAAATTTGATTAAATAGTTCCATAATTAAAAAATAAACATTATTGATCTACAATACGTTATTAATAAAAAATTATTCGTATACTGAAAATCTAATAATATTTTACGTAAAATATGATGTTAAATTCCTCAAAAGTATTTTTGTGTTTATTCTGATAATAATTCATGTAATTCTAATTTGTTTAATTATTCTATGTTTTTAGATATTATTTCGATTAAAATCTTAATAAGATGTATTTGTTTTTTAAATAATGAAACGTAATTGAAAAAAAGAGAATATAAACATTGAATAAAATGTATATGATAAGATGAAAACAGTACTCACTTTTCAAAATATGTACGATAAAAGTAACAGCAAAATTCAAACTGATTAAAGTTCCAAAAATTAACTTGTAAAGTGAACGATGATTGATTTGTACTTTGAATTTGTTAGGAAAACTAGTTTGGTGTGGTCGAGGGTCAGTCGGTAACTACAAATTTAGTACTAGAACCTTGTGAGAATTTATTGATGCTCTTATGAGTAATTAAATTATATGAAACCTTATGCCATACGGCCTAAGCCATAAGTTAATTAGCGTTTTCTTTCCGAATGAAGGAAAAATAGAAGAATAACAAATGATAGTCATTCATTCGCACACGCACTCAATAGGTAATTTAGTTTTTAGTTGATTTGATAAAATTAATTATACGTAAAAATATTTATTGGATGAAGTTCTGTATTTCTTTCTTATTTTACGCCATAATAATTTATTATAGTAACTACCAATTTTGAAAAATTAAATTAATATAAATTTAATAAAATCTGTTTAATTAAAAAAAATATCGAATAAAGTGTTAAGTGTACTTAAAAGGTCAAAAATATAACAAAAATTGTGTTTGGAAACCTTATATAGTTCACAAATTTGATAGTTATAAAGTAATTATAGAAGTTTCAATTTATATGGTTTTTTAACTTAAAAATCCGTTTATATTATTTAGTACTATGATATACCTTCTTTTTAAAATATAAATAAATCAAGGTATAAATTATTATTTGACATTAGTCTAGATTTATATATGTTACAACATATGATTTTCTTATGTACACTTTATTTATATGAAATGACAAATGTGCATAAAAAATAAGTATACATATATACAATTTTATTAACCATACCTGTTCGTTCTTTTTGAAGAGTATCCACAATAAATTTCTTTTCGATTGGTGAAGTACATTTTGGTTGATCACCTTTTTCTTCATTATAATCGAATTTGGATCGCAAAAGGTCCATTTTCTGACTTATAATATTCGAATCCTCGATATCTGTAGAGTAATTCAAAACATCGAATAATTCATAAGCTAACATAATTAGATAAAACGGAAAAATAAAATACTGTATTTTTGGTAACTCTTTTAAAATATGTGTATAAAAAAAGTACCCAAGTCTATGTTTATTTATTTATAAATATATAATTACAAATGTAAGTAAAAAATTGGTCCATTTTTAGTATTAATGTAATTATTATACAGAAAAGTTAGCTTGGATTTTTTATTGTGATTAAAAAAAGAAAAATATTCTTTGTATTAATACGGAAATAAAAGTATTTTTAAATATGTTAAACTTCATACTTGATAAACAGCTACACCAAAAAACCATTTTTTATAACATCAATTCCTAATATTTTGAAAAAAATGATTCTGATTTCAATCTATATTATCTCTACTATTATATTAAATATATATCCATTTTTTCAGCAGTATTGAAGCTGAACTTTAAGAAAATAAAATAAGTGATACTAAGCAAATACAAAACTAAGCAGTACTTTAAAATAAAAAAATTTAGACAATTAATTTACCGATAACATCTAATTATTTTATATAATAAATACTTTTTTGTATGTTTAGAAATGTTGAGTAAGTTTATAATAATAACAGTAAAATATTGTTCGATATCTTCATAAATATGAATAAAAACTATTTGCATATTATACCTTTATATTTTGGTTTAAACTTAATTTCTGGTAGAACGATATTCAATATACATAAAGGTTGTTGTGCTGGTTCTCCTTTAGCAACTTTCGGTTCCCTCATAAACATCATTCTTGCAACAGGATCTAATTGCGAATCCTTAACTTTCACGTGAAATGAAAGTCGATTTTGTCGGAAGGCTTTAAATGTGAATTTGAGTTGTACACCAGATTTCGTCACTGGTACTAAATTCCCACTAAATTCTATGTAAAGATCCTTGCCGTCTAGAGTCTAAAGTAAATAATATTTTTATTAATATTCTTTTATAATATAGATTTTTGTATAATAAAAATGTATTTATAGTTCTGCGTACTTCAACGTCGCGACTCTTTACAATCTCTGCAAATTCTTCTTGCTTCTCTAAAGTATGAATTTCGTCTTTGCTATCTGTCATACACAAAATTCTCAAAGTAGCTTCAACTTCCTCCATTCGTTTTGAATAAATAATAAAACTAAAAAATAAACATAAATACATTTATTTAAAAAAAAATTTATCATCAATAAAAATATATATGCTATAACGCTATTATAAATATTTATGACTATGAATATAATATCTTTCGTTCTCCTAAATAAAGTTTAAATAATTCATACACGTTGATAAAATAATTTATAAAAAAAATGAGAGGAGATATATTCTACAGTACTTTGAGTTAAACTTGTAAAATAATTAAAATTATTTTATCGTGCAAATTTTATATTACTACAAATTTCAACGACTATAAAAATCACCGCATCCATCGATAACTCACTTGGTAATAAAAGGAACGTAAAGCGATTCTTTGTACAAATCCGTAGCCATCTTAGGTACCTCCTGAATATTTCTACAGTCCATGAGCCAGAACCTAGCCGAGACGGTTGTCGTAAACGAAACACGATCGTTCATAAAATTGAGAGGTGTAGAGCCCGTCACATCCTCCCACTGAGCCTCGCTCGTGCCACCAGCGATACTACAGAGGAGCCGAAGAGTCGGCGTCTCACCACCGTAATGATTAATCATACCCTTATTGGCAGCTTGAGGTACAGGCAGCGTTAGACTGATAGGCTTGTGGAATTTACGCCTGCGGGGTTCTATCGTTATCACAGGCGAAACAGCTACGCAGTTGCCGAGAAGTTTAGCCGTGAGTTCGGCTGGAATCACGTGTGCCTATAAACAAAATAATCTTTAAAAAAATTTATACGAATGCAAAATTAGCCAAATAATTTTTTTCAATAAAGGATCTTTAATTTTGATTACTCAGAATAAAAAATAAAATCTTCAATTAAACTGATTTTTAAAAACTCAGTTGTTAGATATATCAGAATAAAATATATTTTTTTCTAAAATATTTCTCTTCTTAATTTTAATATATTTTTATACCTACATTATAATCTAATCGTGAAATTTACTTGTATCATCTTTGTAGTAGTTTTATTAAAAAAAAGTATTTGAAGTAAATTAAATTTTTATTTTTTAAGTAAAAAAAGACTCAAAATTATTTTGAGTTCAATAATACCTTAAATAAATAAAATGAAAAACCTTATCAATATTAGATTAAAACAATTTTTTGAGTAGTCTTTAAATTTTGTTAAAATCTTGAATTTTAGCTTAATTAATATAAATTTACGGAAAATAAATTTCTCTTGATTTTTATATTTAAATATGAAATGAAAATTACTTTAATTTGTATTGAGTAGTCATTGATTTAAAATTTATAGATTTCAAAGAGAATTGTTTTAATTGTTAAGAAAACGATTAAAACTAATTTTTAATTCACTTAATAAAAATGCATAATTTGTTGTGAAATGAATTTCTTTTGCATTTTGAATCATAATAAAATTCATCCAAAGATTACAAACCTGCAAACCAACTTTAATTTTCTTGGTTAAAGCACCAGGCGGAAAAACTGCTTGGACTTGATTAGCAACACTAGAAATTAAAATTCCACCCTCGGCACCGATGACGTGAACTTCTTGTTTGATACGGGTAACAATTGCAAAATATTGAGGAAATTCCGTAGTTATCATTCTTGTTATCCTACCTGAATACGTAGAGCTCATTTGCGCATCTGAATATATTAAAGATAATAAAAAAGTAAAGGAAATATGTAATAAAAAATAAGTTATAATTTTACAAAAACATTTTAATACCATAAGGAGTGTTTAAAAGTGTATCATCGTTATCAGCAGAATTATCGTGTTCCTTCCAGGTTTCTCCGTTTTCACTGCGTAAAATAATAATTTCCCTTTCTTTGTCGCGTACAGAGGCGAAATGGGGTATATCGATTAAAACAGGTCTAAAATACAATAATCGTATTTTAAAATTATGAACAATCTTGACTAAAAATTATGATCGCTACGCATATTTTGTAGCAATGCATTTAAATTTTAATAATAAACTTATGTTTTATATTTAAAAATGAGATAATTATACAATTAATACATATTTTTAAATAATAATAACTAAACCGTTGTATAAAATATCTCCATGCTCGATATAATTTTATGGAGATACCAAATATTTATTAGAGTAAATTTATCAAATTTTACCTATGCTGTTTAAGTACTTAAAATTCAATTCTTAAAAATTAAATATCATCGAATGCTTTATAAACAAGATGAAAACCCAAAACAAACCCCAAAAAAGATGCTCCAACAGGTCCCATCTCAATAATGCGTGTTGCCAAAGATTCACCTTCCATCAAGGGTGGAGGATTAGTCATTTTACTGGGCTTAACGAGTCGACAGGTGACTCGGATCGGCATCGTCGCTCGTCTTGGTGGAACGATTAAACGGATTCCGCTATGTCGACAACCTTTCATCGTACCCCCACGAGCATCCACCAGGAAACTTACTAGGAACCTGTGCGATCAACATTTATTTTCATACATAGTTTTAAAAGTTCTATATAAAAGGAATTGCGCTGGATTTTTTGAAGCATTTGATTCAGTAGCAAATTTTACGCATTGGCTTTTAAAATTCGCCCTATATGTGGTTTAAAATAGTAATTTTTATTCTGAAATGCCTTTTGCGTTTATTAGAAATATAATATAATTTATAATTTGTAAATTTATAAAAATTTATTTAACAAAGTTTTTACAACTATAAAAAATTATTGACTATTGAATATATAATATTACTTTTATAATATTATTTTCTAATCAATGTTTCAAAAACGCAAAAATTTAATATTGTTTAAATTATTTTCATTTTTGTATTAATTCGTAGTAAACTACATATTTTTAAATAATTGATACTTCCAAAAACAATATGGCTGTATAAAAATTGAACACATATTAATTCGAATGTTTAACGTGTAAAAGAAGTATTCGTGTGAAATAAATTTAGTACAAGCAAAAGCATGGATAGAAGCAAGTTTTATATTACTATTGATGAATTGAAAATAATTCATTTTAATATACTAACGATTTATAATTCGGTCTGATAATGCATGAAAGGATAAAAATACAAAATATTAGTTCACTGTCTGCTCAAATATAAAAAGAAATCTTATAAACGAATGATCGTTACCTTGCAAAATCATTACTGTCGAAATTTTCAGCAGAACAATAATTATTACTTTGAACAAATTCTTGCTGTTCTTCTTTAGAAACTGTAATAAATATAATAAAAATAAACACTCGTGAAAAAGCATATTTAAAATTAGAATTTTTTAAAGAAACAGCTATGTTCTCACTTTGTCTTTGCACTGGATCATCTCTCGTTACATCGATTGGCAAGGAATCGTCCCTTAAACTCTTCATTAGATCAGCAGTTAAATATCGATAAGGCTGCTCGCTTATAAAATCATCCGTACCTATTAAAAAACAATAATTTGTTTTTATTTTTTTAACAAAAACATCTTAACCAGATTTAATTATAAAAATCTAAATCGATTTTAATGAAAAATTAAAAATCGCATAATTACAAACCTCCTTCGTCGTCTGAGTCAGACATGAGACTTGTCTCTTGCAAAATTTCTGGTGCGATAACTTTGTACTTTTCCTCCCAATTTTTATTATCAGGAGTTACATCGTCGTAAGAAAGGCCTTTCAATACCTCCATAACCGAAATATATCCTAATTTCTGAGCAATATTGAGTGCAGTCAATCCATCCTATTGTGATTAAAAATAATTTATATTATAAAATGTTCCATTATAAGTTAATTTGTATATCGATATAACGATTATTGCGTGTCAAAATATTAAAATTAAAATTTGAATAACAGAAATCATAATTATATATCATAAATAACAAGTAAACGATAGATTTTACAAAACAACAACTTAACTATGATATTTATACATGTAAGAAACGTAATATTTGTTGATTAAATACATAAACAAAGTTTAATTGATTTTTAAAGTAAATGAAAATTTTTCTTTTGATATTAGTAATAGTTATATATACAATTAAAAACTATAAAATTAAAATAAAATTGTAATACGTAAAACTATAACAATTGATTTAAATACTGGATATAATAAGATAGTAAAAATATAAAATTTATGGAAATAGCTACTATTATGCGTATAGATATATGTAATAATTTAACGCTTAAATATTAAATAAATATAATACAGTTTAGTCGATAAATTGAAAAATAATATTACGTTAGTCGAATCGTTCTCAAAATACAAAGAGCAAGTATAGCTATAATTAAAAAATAAATTTCTTTTATTTCGCAGAGTAAAACTCAAGTGTAAAACCGAATGAGAAAATTACATTTGTTCGAGCTCTGTGTGAAGCGTTGCCTTCGATGAGCGCTGAAACAATGTGCGCGTGTCCTTGTTGAGCGGCTTGATGAAGAGGCGTATAATTCTGCTTGGTTTTAACATCGATCTCGGCATTATGCTTCAGCAAAAAACGTATCATAGACAGATTTCCAAAGTGCGCAGCCATATGAATAGGTCGAAACCCGGTTTCCGTCTCGCTCTCGACATTTGCGCCATTTTTCACGAGGATCGACGCCACCCTAATGAAGTCCTCTTGGGCGCACAAGTGCAATGCCGTAAGTCCGTTCTGTAAATTACATCATTTTTAATAAATTATAGTCTTTTTAATTACACTGTACATTTTTGTTCGATTTTGTAAGTTATTGTGATTAAAGTTAACTTTTTTTATAACAAATACTAATATATATTTATGTATAATAATAGAGATTGTTTATAAAACAATATATATTCAAAATTTTTATAAATTATAATATTTAATGAAAATTAAGTTAATTTTTAATAAATTAAAAAAAAATCTAATCTTTACAATTTGAAATTGATATATTCTATCACTTAAAGAACTTTAATATCCAGTTTTGCAAATTATGGCAAAATTTTATATTTAAATTTTTTATAGATTTGTCTTAAATTTACTCGTTTAAACTCGTTCTTTTTAAATTTTAAATTCTACCTTAGTTATATACAAAAATTTTAATTATTTTTATAACTCACATAACTTATAACTTTTAGAAATTTGTGTAACTGTTTTATAACATTTGTATAAATTTGTATAAATAAATTAATTTTATACAGTCTGATAGATTAATATTATTAATTTATTATAAAACAATCACTTTCTGCCGAATTCTTATAAATAATATACAATCATTTTAAATATCTGCATTATAAATAAACCTTGTGCAAAATAAAAAATTATACGCAACTTACATAAAGTTTATAAACACTGGATATAACAAAATGAAGTTGCATATTGAATAAAAAGTATATATGGCAGTTTTCTTTATTGATGTCTTGTGTAAAACTTATCGTGTTTAAAAAAGATATGATTTTTTTATTATCTAGCTAAATATTATATAATTTCAATTATATCGATGCCAAAGAATGGGAATATTTACAGAGCTAAAATTATGTACCTAAGATGTTTGCTATTAATAAACAATACAAGCAAAATCATATTATTTATAATTACTTATGTTAATTTCTTACCTTTGCTTTACGATTTGGATCGACACCGTGTTCAATTAATAAATTGGTCATATCATAATGACCTTTTTGAGCACTTAAATGTAGTGGTGTAAATCCTAACTTTGATTCCACGTTTGCTTTAGCTCCATGTTCTACTAACGTCGAAGCTATGTCCATCTAAACGATTTAATATTTAATAAAATATTAAATTAGGATAAGACTAATTGATTGAATGCAAAAATACGGTAAAATCATTCATATCCATAATCGAATCTAATTTTTGATATAATCCAAATTAAATAAATTGATCATAATTTAATATTAAATTAAAGTTAAAGAATTTAAAATTACAAATATACATAATTTACATTCTATTTTATTGATAATAAATTTTAAATACTTTAAATATTTATTATAAAAATCACTAAATCACTCGTTACATACTATAATCCAAATTCAAAAAATATTTAAAAAAAACAAATTTAAAAAATTACTTATTTAATTCGTTTTTATTTTTCATTATACCACATATTTATTATATTATATTATAATTATATTATTCAGTATACAAAATAATAATAGAGATTTCAATTAAAAATATTTACAAAAAACCAATAAACATTTGAATAATTTGTTTTTTATGTTACAATAAAGAAAATTATAAACTAAAAATGAAACTGTTCATCTTTAAAAATAAAAAAATAGTATATTAACTTATTTATATCTTACCTGATTTTTACGTGCTGCTATATGAAGTGGCGTTTGCCCATTTTGTGAAGCTAAGTGGGGAGAAGCACCTTTTTCTAATAATAATTGTGCGACATTCGGATGATCATAATGACAAGCTAAGAGTAAAGGTGTAATGTTATTCTGAAAAATAATATTCATAAGTAGTGTTACTTTTAATCGAATGAAAGCAAGGATTTTAATTATTATTCATTCTTTTTTTTATTTATTACGTAAAATACATAAGCGTTCAAAATAAATCTTTGATATTTGCACAAGTTTACATACGGAATAATTGTAATTATTAAATGTGGTGTTGAAATTTAAAGAACTTTTTTTATCGAATACTTATTAATTTCAAAGTATTAAAACGATTATTACCTTTCCTTGAGCATCGAGTTTACTGTCTTTCTGCAATAGAATTTTCGCCACATTTATGTTACCGTACTTGGCAGCAAGATGGAGCGGTGTGAAACCATTTTTCGTTGTCGCACATATCGATGCATTGTTGTCTACTAAAATTGCTACCACCTGGTAAAAATACTTGTATTAATATGAACTCATCGATGTTTACGATAAAAAAAATTTACAATCCAAAGAAGCTATTAAAGTTTTTTTAAATAAATGATAATTACAAAATATTTACATAGAAGATAAAATTAAAATAAGTATAAATGATAATGTGCATGAATAATAAACATAAAATTAGAAACGAAAAAAAACAAAAAACTCTTACCTGCGAAATACAAGAGATGAAAATCATAAAAAGGTGTTCTACAACTAATAAATCACGTAAAATTAATAATAATTCAATTTTGTAATAACTAGACTATAGACTTGGAAATTTTTATAAATAAGTACTCATGTAAAGTCATGTTGAAATGTAGATTCATGCTGAATACAATGTTTTAGAAAATACACTTATTAATAACAAGATGTACACATAAAATTATATAATTATATTATACAAGCAATAACGAATGAATAACGTACAATAAAAACATAAAAATGATGTATAAACAACAGCTTTATTAATATATAAATTATAAAATAAATAAATCAAACAAAACATCGTCGTACAGAAAAAATAAGTGGACGGTGATGGTGAAAATGAAATTTTTTAAATCGATGAATAAAGAAAAATTGAAAATAGTACTTAAAAATGATTGACTGTACAAAATATAATAGAACATTAAGAATCTAATAACAAAAACTAACAGTTCAAAAAAACTAAAAATTTTATTCGCTTTTAAGGGGATGTGAAATATTGATTAAATAACTAGATATTAGCTTAAACACATTATAATTATGAATTGTAATATAAACGCGAAAATCATTTAAAGTAAAACTCGTACCTCAATCGATCATTATATTATTAATCATAAATTACTAAAAAAAAATTATATTTATTTTAATTCAATAATGCAATCAAATACTTTTTTACAATAATGTAATTAAAATAAAATCATTTAAATAATAAAGTAGTTACTTCAGTGTTTTAAATATTTAAAAAAATATTTTATAAAAATATTTAAATAAATAAAATTCTTTAAAAAGAAATTAATATTTTAATTAATCCACTGCTTTTGTAAATATCATAAATTATTTCATTATTTTAGATATTCAACGTGATATAATAGTTTAACGATTTAACGAGGTAAAAATTTAATCGTGAATTAATCTATCTAACGTATGTCAATGAAAATTAAATAAGTAATTAATTTGTAAATACATCGTTTTAACTTTAATCCAAAAAATTTATTCCGTAGCCAAAAAAGTTTAAAAAAAATAAAAATTTTACTATATTATTTAAATATATAAATAATATATATGTATAATTATATATATAATTGCAATTCAAATATCCATAAAAAATTAGCATGTCTAGCGCAGTTATAAATCATATACTATCGTTTCTGATAATTACCGTTTATTTCATTAATAATCAATCATCTTTGATATCCAATATACTTTTTAGCGGCGACTATCAACAACCATGCCTTGTAAAACTACAATAGAAACATATCCGCTTACGAATGCACTATTTAAATAATATTTAGTGAGAAACCACAAAAGTGTCTCGACAATATCAATATTCTCATAAACGTTTAATAATGTTTATAATTAACTCGAAACTTGTTTTAATGAGCACATGCGATTTTAAAAATCAGCGGCTTTCTATTACATATCGTTGAAGATGCGCTTTGCAAATGCGCATCAAAATGTATCTAGGAATACACGATCCGTGCCAAACGATAAAATTTCGTGACACGAATTCGAAAATAGGCTACATTGGCAAGATAAGGCTTTCACATCCCCTTGTGATTGACGACCGGCCTGAATACATCATCAGATCATAAATTCGCGACGTCGGCTCCAGAAGAGGAACCTGAAGTTAAGGAGATTGACACTGTCGGCGATTCTGTCGAATTCGACGCGTTCCTCGGGTGTCATTACCTCTTCCTGGCCCTCTTTTGCGGCCATGTGCAAGGCTGTGTACATGTCCTTGGTCACGGTATCGACAGCCGCACCGTGTTGTAGCAGCAGCATCACAATATCAACGTTACCAAGACGCGAGGCTATGTGTAGTGGCGTCTGTAACTCCTGCGTAAAAACGAAAAAGTTTCAATACCTATAAGTTTAATGAATATTACTCGAACAATAAAATTCTTGAATAACTAAACTTTTGTTACATAGAAATTTGTGTCATAACAAGTAAGTAAATTGTTGTAATTATTCATTATTTAAACTGATATAATTCATCCGAAAATTATCGTCTTTGACAAAAATCGAGTTAATAAATGTTTATATTAGCTACACTGCAATACGATTTTAACGAATACGACATATCGCATAAAAATAATTTCGCCGATTGCGATAAGCGGACTAAACTCGAACGACTCACTCTTGCAGGGGCATCAACCTTGGCTCCATTTCTCAAGAGAATCCGTATGATGTCTGTTTGATTGGCCCTCGCAGCAAGATGAAGCGGCGTCTCGCCACGAACAGTCGGCACATCCGGATTCATCTCATTTTGTAGTAGAAATATCACTATGTTCATGCCGCCCATGAAACTGGCCACATGTAGCGGCGTTAATCCTGACTGTAAATTCAAATATATTCTCAATTTCTGCTAACGATGTAACATTATTTTTCATAAACGTATAAATCGTGTAAAATTAATCTTTTCCGTGCGAAATAATAATTAGATATTCTTTTATCATAGCTATCCAGTTTTACATTAGTCCATTAATACAAAATTAGTTTCTTAAAAAATGTTTTGCGAAACGTGCAAGATTAGTTATGAAAATGTAGCTCTAGAATTATATTCCATTATCGTAAAATGAAGATTGAGCGAGGGTTTTTTAAGAAACAGGATTAGCGTGGACTTTGAACGCTTCCTCCAAAATCAATGACTTAAAACGTACCTCAGTGGTCGATTCGATCGAGGCACCATATTTAACCAGTAGCTCTACGACCTTGAAGCGATTCTTCTTGCAGGCTATGTGCAGCGGTGTGAAGCCGTTTAAGGCTCGGGCGTTCACGTCCGCTTTGCGGTCTAGTAGAAGCTTGGCAACCCTCACGTGACCACAATGCGCGGCTACATGAAGTGGGGTAAGGTAGTCGATGGTGACCTCGTCGACGGGCGCGCGATGATATAGTAACGCGCGAACGACATCCACGTGGTCGCCCTGTGAAGCCATGTGCAGCGGCGCCAGTCCACTCTGAGATATAATAATGATAATAAGCACGTGACGATTATCGATGAGAATAATATCGGCTCTAGCACCGGTGCTAGTAAACAATATTTTGCATTTTCTTCTACTTTTTATAATTCGATTATATGGCCTTTGGCTGTTTTATATTACATTAAAGAAGATTCAAGATATTTTTTTATTTTAAGATTAATTTTTATAGCACCTTATAAATTCCAACTAATTTTTTAATAAAGAAGAAAATGAGTTATGAATGTACAATTAAAACTTAAATCCATTCATAAAAAATATTTACGAAGAAATCTACATAAGCTTAATTAAAGGTTTTTAATAAAATATAATTAATACTCTATATAACTTTAATACTTATACTCGCTGTCGTTCAAACTTTACAATTAAACAAAGAAGTGAAATTTTTATCTGAATTTTAATCTTTGATTTTTTTGAAAACTTAATTGATTTACTTTAATTCTAACAAAGAACTTGAATTTTGTTTTATAAAAAAATGAATGTCTACGTCGAGCTTTTATAAGATAAAGCTTCTAAAACGTATTGTTAATCTTGATGGAATTTAAAACTTAAAATAATCAATAATATAACTTACTTTTGATCGCGCACTTATAGGAGCGGAACTTTCGAGGAGGGTCGTGACGCACTGCTCGTGCCCGGAACGAGCAGCACAATGCAATGGCGTTAAACCATCCCTCGACTTCACGTCTATCACTGCACCGTGCTCCAGCAGAACCTTCACCATATTGTTCTTTCCCCATTTTGCTGCCACATGCAGCGGGCTTATATTAAACTGAAAAAAGTATTTGATAAAGGTCTGTTTTAATTTTTTAAATAAAAAAATTCTTATTTTAAGATATTAACATTAAGTATGAAAAATTATAATATTCTTTATCCAAAGAACTTTATTGCTGAACTTTACTACATACATAGAATGTGCATAAAAACCTATGTTCGATAACTTGCTACATTAGTGTAGTTTTTACGTATGATTTAGTAAGAAACAATTTTTTATAGATCAAAAATTCAAATAAATTTTATTAGTAATTATAAATGTATTAAAGTTTTCGTTAAATTTATACATTTTCAAACTATTAATAAGAGTTTATAATTATAATTAGTTAAATACATATTATAAAAACCATTTTTAAACTATAATTAGTCATATTATAAAAATTCAAGTAATGAAATAAGATACCTTGATAAATGAGAAATTTACGTATTTAAATATATTCTACAATTGTTAAATACATTAAATAACGATTAAAAAATATTTAATTCGAATACTTGCAATGAATTCATTTTGTCTACTCTATATAATAACAGAATTCATATTTATTATAAAAAAATTCTTTTATTTTCAAAATATAAAAATCGGCTTATATATTTTTTTAACAATATATTTTTGAAACGTTTTTACTGAATTATTTTATCTAAAAGTAATTTTTCCTGATTTCCTTAGCTCTATTAATACAGTGTTTTTCATAAAATTCTATATAAAAATAAACGAATACTCTAATTTTATAATAATCTATTAAACTTCAAAACTTTGCAAAAAAGTTTATTCTAAAAATTAAAAATTAATTTTACTTATTTTTAAAGCTTATCTACTAGAAATTATATTCTTATAAGCAATTGGAATCTATTTCATTTTTTATTGATTATGTTCATTTTGTTATATAATTCCACTTGATTTATATTAAAAAATTTTACTAATCCAACAGAAGAATCAAATTATTTTTGGAATAATATGAAATCATTTTTGATAATTGAAATTGTATAAAAAAAATTAGTTTACAGAATTTTTTTCTGTTATTTTAATAAATATTAAATAATTTTTATAGAATTCTCAACTTTAAAAATTATAATATTAATGTAAAAAATTTAAAAAATAATATGTTTATACTCTTATAATCGTGTTTTAAATTCTGTCTAAAAATTAGGCTAATTCTTTTCATTATAAATTTAAATAAAATACCTACCAAAAATAACAATGAAAATGTATTCAAATATTTATAAAGGAAGAATGGATTTCTTTCTACATTTGATAAAGAATTTAAGACAGCTAATACGATACAAATTAAACTAAAATTTATATATTTACATCTAAGTATATATTTTTTTAAATAAAAAATAATCTCAAGTATTTACCCTAGCTAAATAATTAACATCAGCACCTCGTTTCAAAAGTAATCGGGCGATTTCTTCGTTGCCATAGTGAGCGGCAATGTGAAGTGGCGTAAAACCACTCTTTGACGTCACGTCTGGCTTGTGGTCGTTCTGAAAATAATCACGACCTTTTATTTAACATTTCACAATGAAAATTTTCAACAAGATAATTAAGAATGTACTCCATAAAAAATAATTTTTTTCCCCTTTCACCATAAATTTTCACTTAGATTAAATGAATATTTATCTAAATAGAAAATTTTTTTAATTTAAAGAAATATCGAATTTAATTTTTATAAATTTATAATAAAGTAAAGTGTATCCATGAGATTTTTTATTTTCTAAAATTATAAATTACAAGGAAAGGTAAAATGTAGCTGTGAGCTATAAATGGAGTAAAAAATAAATAATTAATTATTAAAAGTCGATTAAAATCACCTGTAAAAGTAAGTCAGCAGCTTTGCAGTCGTCTTTTTTTGCAGCAATATGCAACGCTGGCAGTCTTGTTTTTCCCTTCAAGTCATTTTCCAATAGTACACTAACTACTTTATCATGTCCTTGTTGCATCGCCACTGCCAATGGCGTGAATCCATCCTAAATGAAACGAAATTTAAGATTATTTAAAATATTATAGTGTACATTTTTTATTAAATAAAACAGTTAGATTTAGACAAAAATTTTTAATTATTAATAAATCCATTAGTCATATTTGATTCTTTTTTTAAACAATGTATTTGATTACAATGTAGCTCAGTATTATTAAAAAAATCTGAAATTTGCGTTTTAAAATTAAATAAATTAAATTTTTATTTTACGTCATTAAAAATGAAAAACATGAAAAACGTATTTAACAAATTTAATTTGAAAAATAATTTATGTATTTGATATATATGTGTACCTCGGTTGCAAGACTTTGATTCGCGCCGTTAGTGAGTAAAATTTTAACAACTTGATCATGATTTTCTTGTGCGGCCATATAAAGTGGTGTAAATCCATTTTGGGACTGAATATTAACCGCAGCACCATTTTCAATGAGAATATTAACTATTTCTGATTGGCCAGCTATAAAATAAATTATATGGGATATTATTTTTTTAATTAACAAATCTAGAATATTATATGCAATTAATGTATCAATAATAATAACACAGTTTCTATTTAAAAAGTGATGAATCGGTGTTTACTTCAACTCAATAAAATACTATTATTATAATACGACTTTATTAGATTATATTTAAAAAATATTCAAAAATTTAATAATTTTAACTTTTAAATTTTTAAAATCTTAAAGTTACTTGTATAAATAAATATGCAATTTTAATATTAAAAGATTTTAACTAAATTATATTAAACAGTCAAGCTAAAATAAAGACAACTACATATTTAAACCAAAAAAACCAGAAAAATGAAAATTTCACAAATTATATTTATATGAATATCCAATAATTTATTACCTAATGATGCTATATGCAATGCGGTGTTCCCCTTTTTCGTCGCAGCATCGACCTTTGCGCCTCTTTTTAATAGTTCAATCACGATTTCTACGTGGCCATCTTTCGATGCCAAATGCAATGCATTTAAGCCATTCTAAAAATGTAAATGATAATAATTTTGATAACGAAATAAATTCAAATTTCATTTTCTTATTATTAGTATTAATTGTGTCGTTCAAATAATTTAAAATAAACTTTAATGAAACTTTGTTTTTAATTAAATTTTTTCATTTAATAATTTCAATTAAATTTTTTAAATTATAATCATTCAGTGAAAACAAAAAAGAAAAATATGAATTAATTTTAAAAACTTATAAATAGCGAGTCTCTATTGGTTGAAAAATTCAACTATTTAATACCACAAACCAACTATTTTTTAAATACATTTTTTTTTTTAAAATTAAGTGAAAAAATGAAAAATTATTGACTATGTAAGAATAAAGTTATTTATTATCTACAATTTAAGATATTTTAATTTAAAAAGAATTTTTATTCGCAAAATAAAATAAAAATATAAATTTTTGGCAAAATATTTGTATAAAATACTTATATGTAGTATAAGTAGTAGCTTACTGAATTTGCAGTATTAATGTCTAGATTGCCATCGAGATACTCGATCACCTTTTCCAGATTACCAGATCGAGCAGCCCGGAGAAATGTCGTTGTGGCATCACTCTAAATAATACAATAAGAATCGAAAATTAATTAATCATTAACATTAAGATTTTCTTATCCTAGTGATTCATATTTTTTTAAACCGTAAGATGATTTTATCAAGCTATAATTCTCATTTTTATTAGCTACAAATATTTTTGTTTCGAATAATTATACGATCATCTAATAGAACCTTTTTTTATTTTCATTTTAATTTGTATCAATTTATTAATTTTTTTTTAATCTAAATAATTTGATATCAAATTTAATTGTAACCTGCTGTAGAAAAATAAGTTAAAAACTAACGGATGATTTATGAAATGGCACTCGAAGCTACGATAAATAAAAGTATTCTATAAAAAGTTTATAAAAATAAATAACGATAAAATACTTTATATTATGAATGTTTGTATTGATTTTTGGTATAATTAAATAAGTAAAATAACTAGATTAATGTTATTTTACATTTCATAATAAAATTGTAAAGGTCAAATTAATAATTTTTACATAAGCAACGAAAACAATACTTTTTTAATGTAAAATAATCGGTTTTTTCTATAAAAACGCTTTAGGCGATTGTCCGAATTTGCTCCTTAAGTTATGTACAATACTTAATCCATTGTTTAATTGAAAATCAATAAAGGTCTCATTGCTCATCTACATCGGCTTACAATCAATGAGATTTATGATAACAATGTAAATTTATATTTAAATTTAATCCTTAAAGTCTAGCTATATACACCAAATATATAGATGTAAATACTGTCGGAATCTAATTTGTATCCTAGTTTACAATATTCCGATACTTAAAGTTTATCGTGAGTCTATAAATATACTCACGCGATTTACCGCACAAAAAATCAATGACAAAGATTTCAATTTAAAAACAAAGTTTAAAAAAGTGCATTTTCAGAAGTATACTCGTATAGATGCATATGTAATGTATTAATGTAAATTACACGATACAACTTGATTCTATGTCTCTCTTTTTCTCACTCATTCGCTCTCTATTTAGATTTACCAGCTTTCCTATTTATTTTCACCGTCAATTTAAGTAGAAAAAATTAATTTAATTAATATTTATATACTATAGTTATATATATATATATATATATTTATAAGAAGTTAAATAAATCAACATAATCATTTTATTCGATTTCTTGAAAATATTCGAAATAAATATATTAAATACAAATTTAAATTGCATATTTGATTGCTCAGTAAATTAAATTACAGGTTCACACTGATTAATAAACAATTTATAAAAAAACAAATCGATTAAAATTGTACTACATTTAGATAAACACAAAAGCGGGATATTATTTCTTCGACACAATATATGTCACAAGCATATTTTCATATTAATTCAGTCAAAGTGAAAAGATATTTATAATTCATGTCGATTAAAATTTTTATTTTAATAAAATTTATTAAAAATTAGTTCACAAAGCACGTATTTATAATAAATTATTTAATGCGATAAAAATATTTATTACATTTCTTATTCACAGTGTAAATCATGTTTTAACTATGAGTATGGGTATAAGGGAGTACATATAGATGTATTAAAAAAGTTATATGTACTTGTTATTCCCTCGGCAATACTTTCATTTTATTTATGATTTTTAACTCAAGGGTTAAATTAATTTTATCATTTTTGTATTCAATTCTTTAGAAAATTTAAATAATAATTTTATTGCTATTTATATTGTTAAAATATTTAGAATTAACTAATAATAATAACTTATATGATCTGGAACAACAATTATAAATATCACAATACTGATGCAGTATAATATATAAACATATTTAGAATTTTCCATTAATTAATACAAAGTCAATACAAGCATCACCCATTTATATATACATATGTATAAACATAAGTAAAATCGAGTTTAACGATAATTTCGTTTTAATCGAATAGAACGTGTATTTTAATTAATCAAAATATATAAGAATAATCGATACATGTATATACATATAAAGTAAAATAGTTATGAAAACTATTAAGACTTTTGTAATTGTTTACATATAACATTTAAACAGTTTTTTCAATATTTCTTAAAAATTTTGGTATTTACGTGAGAACAGCTATTATATTTTTTACCAGGCTAGTATTGATATTATAATTTAACAATTTTTAGTTTATTCAATATTTTTATTTTATTGACAATTATAATTATTCACACTTTATAAAAATATTTTTATATATTATAGTATACGAAAGCATTAAATCAATGATTCATAGAGCAAATTATAATTACGTTACAAAAACTAAAAAATTTTTATTTTTTATAAATATTTAAAACAATAGATTTTATTTACTGTCTTGATTTTAAAGTACAGAAAGTAAATTATATTTGTAGAAAAAAAAGTATAAAAAACATTTTTAGTTTACGAATTTTAAACCGAATAATATTTGTATGAAGTTAAATATTTAAAACAATGATAGATTTATTTAATTAGCATGAAAGTTCTATTAAATATTCTTTACAATTTTTTTCGTAATTAAAAAATTTAGCAATAAAAGTATATACTTGATTTATGCCTTCTGAAAAACATTATCATAAATATATGGTAATTTTTAATCAAATATTATTTGATAAAAAGTATTTTAAAAAATAAGCGTCTTTTAAAGATTTATATAAAATACAATTAAATGTTGTTGAATACGTTTCTCAAAGATAAGCTACTACAAAAAAATATTTTTTTATCTATAAAAAGTATAATGTACTTTAAATAATTTTCTTTTATGTTTATTTATGAATTTATTTATTTATATTTATTTGTTATATTCGTTAATACTACTAGTGCAAAAGTTAAAATTATATTAAACAGTCTTAACACTTACATTTTATTTTGTTCTCTGCTCTAGTAAATGTTTCGTATGTAAGTTTTATTTTACGATATAATAAATGTTCTTGTACATGTACAAAGCTTTCAAATTGTTTTGACCAACAGAAAAGTTGTGTCGTTTTATGTATTTCAAAATTTAGTGCTACCTCATATATTAATATTTCTTCGAGATTTTATTATATTAAGGTCAAAGCTATATAAAAAAGAAAATTATCATATTTTGTTAATTCGTATTTAGAAAACTGCACAAAATATTTGACTACAGTAAACTAAAATCAGTTTCTAAATATAAAATAAAAAAATATTAAAGTACTTTTTACTACTATTATATTTCATAATACGTATTTAAATTAAAAAATAACTTTAAAATTAATGTTCATATTGATAATATTTCATTCTGATTAAAATTTTATTTAATAAACAAATGTATAACTTTTAATAATAAACAATTTATTCATATATTATAAAAACCAGTACAATTTTTATTAGTTTGAGCCCTAAAAAATAATTATACATGAGCTAATTAAACAATGAGATATTTGATATCAATCGATAGATTATATTAAGTATTTCCAAAAAAAGTAATCGAAAGATAAAATAATAAATGTCAAGAATAATTTCATAATATTTTATATTATCTTAAATGTTGAATATATCACAAAATCCAATTACATATCCTCTTTTTCGCGTCAACTTTTAAACCGAAGCTAAGGTGCATTGTAATTAAAAATACTCATCATTTTCGTTATATCATTGATTAAAAATAAAAAGTTCGATAATATAATATATAATACAATAAAATATTGTATAATTACGATTTTTTTTCAATAGTATCGTATTCGTAAATAACATATTTAAATAATTCATAGTTCGCGTTCTAATTGAAATTTAATAGTGAAAAAGAAACTAATAATTCCGAAAGCTTTAATTATAAGTTCTTCACTTAAGCAGAATAGTAAAAGGTAAGAATAATTAAATTATTATGATATATAGATAATAAATAACCCAAAATTTATTTTATCGTATATGTGTAAAGCGTTCGAAAACGTCAAGAATTTGGATATGATATATTATTCGAAAGAATATCTTTTCTGTTATCTTCAAATAACAGTAATAATCAAAATACTTTCATTACACATGCTTTTCCAATCTATCCTTCTACATAAAACTAGAAGCAAAGAGCCCAAGGCCGCCAGACAAACTCCACCTCTTATTTTTCTTTTTTTCTTCTTTTTTGCGAACTTCAACTAAAAGTGTGTCGCATAAGTATTAAACTTTGCGCGCTACAAATTAATTTCTGCTCTAACGGAAAAAATCCTTCGAAAAGATAAATACTGTAAACGAGAAAATGCGGGATTGCGTGAGAGAAAATAAGTTAAGAAAACATGTTCGAAACAAGATCATAGCAAAAATAAAACATCGATAACAAAGAAGCAGGCCAATCCTAAGACGGTGTTATTTCGTTCAGAACTATTCTCCCATCGGTAAACTAGAGTAAAACAGACCGGAAGAAAAACATATTTCTCGTGCCAAGTCGGACTAAAGTTAAATAACTCTCTCTATCTCTATCTCTAGCTTTTCACTCTATCTTTTTCCTTCAGTTTCACCGTACGAATGCGCGAATAGTGCATTCTTAAGATTAAATGAAATATTTAGTTTAATATTTATTGTTTCCTTTTTGTCTTTTTAAAATTCAATATTTTAATTTTTATACGATTCGATTTAAATACTCATAAAACTGATATCATTTTTATTTACTTTTTTTAATAAAATTTGTATGCGTAAAAAATTGTAAATGGTGCTTATTATATGTTGTAGAAAATGAAAATCTATTTAATATAAATTTATTACTATAGTGATTGAATTGTAAATATAGTACACTAAATTATAATTTCAGTTGTTCTCTAATACCATATATTATAAAAGGTAAAATTAAATATGTTTTGTAGTTTAATTAAATTTAATACAAAAGGTTAATCCCAAACGTATAAATTTTTTTAACATGAATATTAAATTTTTATTTATTAATATTAAATCAAGTATAAACGTATTTAAATCAAACAGTTTCGTTTTCTGTATTATTTAATTACGTAATAATTTTTTTGGTTAGCTTGATTTATATAAAAGAGAAAAATGAGTTTCATAATTTAATATTTAATATTTAATTAATTTTAGTATCAAAAAGAAAGAATGTGAATAACGAAAGTGCATTTTTCCTAATATCAAAAATATAATAAATTTCACAAACGTAATTTTTATAATATTTAGAATATTAAAATAAAATTATTTCTTACAAATTTTTCTTCAAACAAATGTAATAAAATTTATATTTAATATTTAATATTAATTAAAAAATTAATAAAAGTAAGATTTTATTCACTGATAATTTAATTAATACTTAAAAATAATATTCTTTATTATTATTGCATAAATAATAGGTTTAACTTTTATCTTAACTCCAGTGTTATTCTTCTGTTCAACATCAAATTAAACGTATACCATTAACTCAGTTTACGCTATCAAATTGCTTTTTTAAATAAAAAAATTATATAATTTATAATTAAATCATTTATTAACGTTATAAATATTCTTTATTTTGTTTTATGCTTTTAATAAAAAAATTCTCTTTACCTGTAATATAAAAGGAAATAAAATATTAACGTATTATCCAGATAAAAATAGAAATAAAATAAAAAATTTTTAGCCAATCTTCGATAAGATTATATGTATGTTAAATTAATAATATTTTTTTCTTGATTATTTAGAAAAAAAATTATGAAATTTTTATTAGGCTTTTATCATAATATTTTATTTAAAATTATTTTATTTGAGATAAATAAAAAGTCTCCTTACAAACTAAATCACGGTAAATGTTTTATATCGTTCGCTAATATATATCAATAATATAAAGTATTTTTATAACCAAATACAAACTTCTTTGTTTTATTATTTTGTTTGAAAAGCAATTAAATTGAATCACCTTCTTTTAGTAATACATTTTACAACAAATTGTGTAATTTAAAGCTGTAAAAAATGTGATATGGTCGTCGATTTAGTATTTGTTACAATAGTACATAATTCAAGCAAAAATATTAATATTTCAAACTTGAATTATAAATATAGTATAAAATGCATAAACAGAAAGTAACATTTATTTACATTTATAAGTATAGCTTACGTGAATAAGTTTTAAATTATAAGATTCCATTGACATTCCAAGGTCATTTTCTGTTTGTTTAGAGACATTGGTATGTACCGAAATTTATATATATTTTTGTGAAAGAAACAAAATAAAAAATTAACATTTTGATTACAATTCATAGCACAATTTACTTTTGTTTGTAATAGTTTATATTTTGATTTTAATATATTTTTTGAATATTATGTACTTGGATTATATTTTATAAAAATATAATAAATTCAATCAAATAATAGTAATTTACAAAGAAAATTCCTGAAAAATCTTGATTATTACTCAAACTTGTTAGTAACAAATCTTTTTAAATCTATCTCTTGTTCGTTATGTAAAATAAATATTTCATTTTCATCCTGATTCTTAAAAAATAGATTATAAACCGTTAAAAATTAAAGCGAGAATTTTTATATATACGCAATTTTACGGATTCATTTTATATTAATTAATAATATATAATACCAAAAAATGATTAATGTTTATAACAAAAAGATTTTAATTTTTAACGGTAACGAAGGATCATACATAAAAATACATTACGAGTCAGTAAGCATATATAGTTTTAAGCATTAGAGCTGCTGCTAATATTAATAAACAGTGCAATAAAGCATCGATTATCGTGTTTTAACGTTAATCCTATGATCGGTAACGAGAATTATACAATTATTTTCTTTACAACTACAATCGACAACATGGTTAAATAAACGGACATATCGATAACATTTTAAAACCAAGTTCCGGTAAATCGAAATATTCAAAAAAATATATAAAAAAATACCGAGCAAGGATCAAGGCCAAGGAAAATAAAGTTTCGAAATATGTGCAATTATTTAATTTTTCCAGTATTGGACTTATCGCATATTTTCCAATATTCCGCAAACGTAGATTTATCTTAAGGGTATCGTTTCCAAAATAAAGTTCTGCAATGTTTTGTCAAGTTAAAAAACTAAAACCTCCCTAAATAACGATCGCACGTCCCGAACGCTCGACGTAAATTATAGCTTACTCCGATTGAAAAAGCAAGGACGATCGAAATATCGATTTCAAATGTATGGTTCGAGTCCGCGAACTGTTTCATAAATGCAAGACCACATGCCCGTCGAGTGCACGAATACAAAGAAGCGTCTGCGCTCACCCCCTGAAAACGCTCGCAACCACCAAACGGAGTACGCGTGCGCGCACACACACACATGTGGTTAGACGACGCAAAATTACTCGCTCCCGCGCCGGCTTTTCTCGTTTTTACTCTTTTTCGCACCCTCGGCGTTCCCTCCCCGTCTCACTCGGCCACCCTCTGGCACCGACCTCTCCCCGTGCCACCCCATCACCTCGAGGTCGAATTCGATCCACCGGCTATAGAATGACTTTCCTATCCAGCGATCAGACCAAACAACGATTCCTAGCCATTTTCCATCATCCCGACGACAACCTCATTCTCCGCCGCACTCCCGAGCGTGACCGAGGAAGGGTGTGACATTCGGGGCTAGCATCGGCCATCGATACTGATAGACCGAATTTTCTCGAGAACAATCCCAACTCTGGACGTCGAATTGTGCCGAAAGAGAAAGAGAGGGAGAATGATAGACCGACCGCAAGCACAAGTTTGACAGCTCTGGAAATTCCGGGCGAGCAATATTTACGGTAAAGCCAGCGTTATTTTCTTTCGGAAGAAAAATCCTTGGATACCTGGTTATTGACTTCGGTAACCATCTCGGATACTGCAGCGCCTCCGCGCTCCGAGGTTTGCACACTCGTCCCCCGGGTCGTCGCGTTCCCTTCACTGACCCGAGAGCACAACGAGGACGACGTCAAGCATTGCGACGACGGCGCTTATCGAGCAGACTCGCGGACCGCCGACGGACGACGCACCGGCTTTCCCCGCGACACGCGCACTTGTCGCGTAGAGGAAAGGGCGCCGGGACGCTGCTCGTGGGAGGCGAAGGCTCGCCCGACGGCTTCCCCCCACCCTGCGCCGACGTAACGACGCGATGACGACGCTCGATCGTGTTTCTAGCTTTAGCCTTTTCTTTCACATCTGCGCGACTGCATTTTGGTCTCGTCGTACTTCCCTTTTTCTAATTTTTCAAAAATTCTTTACCAATTCCTTACCAATTATTTACCAATTCTCTAGCCTTTTCCAGGGATATCCTTTTAAGCCATCGATCGACTTTTATTTCCATGACTCGTTTATCGTACGAATCCTCTTTTATTCGCGCGTACGAGTGCGTCCTTCTCAATTTTCATTAAGAAATTTATGTAGGTTAATCGTTAGTACTATTATTTTAAACGAATGGAAATTATAAACCCACTGAGTTTTCTCGTTCATTCATCCGTGAACCGTATGAACAAACTCAGTGAATACGCATTCGCGTAATTTTGGGTCTTCTCTACTCGAGCATCAATAAAAGAAATTCACTCAAAAGTTAAGCGTAATGTGGAAGATATCGAAATTAGTAACGCTGAAGATATTCGTAACGACGATTACGATTCTAATCGAGTAAATGTATTTTATTATTCTTACCCATACGCGTATTTCTACGCTTATGTGTACATCTATGTACACGTTAATAAATATTTACCATATAAAGTACTTCAAAATATAAAACTTTATCCTTCTTCTTTGAGACTCGTTAGTCGTTAAAATAAAATACTTTGTATTAAAAGCTAAATTAAATTAACGTAATAAGCGTAATCTATATATAAGCAATTATAAGCGTCAAAAGATCAGTTAAATAATATTTCTTAGAAGCAACGTATATTTACTTATACACGTTGAATCCGCTCAAAATGAACTTAAACCAGGATCCGAGATTTATAAGCGTTCGAAAACTTCGGGATCATAGTAAATTTCCCACGGTCACTATTTCCATAAAATATAAGTCAATTTTTTGAATTACGATATTTCTAATTGACTCGGCTACGCTATTAACGATCCGTTCTCCCAAATAATCTCTCGACCATCGGAGGAGAGAAGCGTGAGTTCTGTGTGAAAGATAAAAAAACCCACGAAATCGTCGGTGAATGTACAAAACAACGACCGCTTACGCACCGTAGAACACATATTCCTGGGGAAGACTCAATGCGCAAATCAGAACACTCGAATGCTACCTTGAGAAGTTTACATGCTCCGAGGTATACTCCGTTCGACGACTTAGTGCAGCACTACACCAGTGCCAGTCGAAACAAGCTAGGAGAACGAAGATGATCAGGGCGCAGTCGCGGCGAGCTGCGCAACGATTCTACGTATCGGGTACTTTCCATTCCTACCCTTACACATAAGGCGGGCGAATAAGGCGAGAACTAACCGAGAGACATGGATGTACGCTACAACGTGTGCCTTTAGTTGTATATCTCTCTTTTATCTCTATCTTTCCCTTTTTCAACTCCCCTTCAAATAATACCAATAGTCTTTCTCTTTTCATTTTTGTGACTCATGAGATACACTATCTGTTTGCGAGTTTTGTCTCCATGTGAAAAGTTTTTTCTTGCTTCTGAATAAGATCGGATGTAGTTGCTCGAATACACGTACCATGCAGTAAAAAATGACTACTTACGTAAAAAAATATTTTACCTTTAATTTATCAAGATATTCGTTATCTTTGTTTTAATCGACACCGCGATAATTATGTTTCCATATAAAAACGTAAATAACAACAAGTTCGAATAAAAAAGGAAGAATGCGTAAAAATTATGAAAAATTGAGGGATTTAAAAAATTTTGTCCAAATCTTGTTAAACTTTTTAAAGTTCAATTGTTTTTAAGTAGACAATACTTCTACAATAACGTTTAACTTTGATGTCGCATTTCCGTGTTCTTAAAAACTATTTTACCTGTTTCAATTGAAAAACCTTATGTCCTAATAATATCCTTAAATTCATATTCTATTAGTTAAACGGTATTTTATTCATCAATATTAAAATATATACAAAACGCATTTCAATTTATATCCGCGTATAGTTCCTTCGCTATAAAAAAGAAATAAGCAAAATTATTTTCTTCTCGTTATATTATACCGACTAACTTTATAATTTCATCACAGATGTATTTCTTTCGGTCGTAAAATTACAGAAATAGGGTAAATAAATAAAAACAGTGTCACTTGATACCGGTGAAAATCTATAAATCTTCTCATCTAAAAAAGCGGTTTAGAAATAATGAGTAAAAAAATAATATGGGCACGAGTCTGGCTATCTGAGTCGCAATAATGCGCAATAAAGAGCTTTGTAAGCGAAAAAATTACAGGGAGAGACGGAGACGGTGACATTGTAACGCGAAAGTCCGTATACCCCATAGTTTTCCTCTATTTCGCCAACCGATCGACCTGTTATTCTCTTTATTCAACGAATACCACGGGAAACGTTTCTCCTTTGCACTTCGTTTTATTACGGATTCTCTTCCAATGCACTTATATTATTGTACTAATGAGTCTGGCGGTTGACTGATTACGCACGCCTTATTGTCGTTACATTCATTCGCACGAAAATTAAATTAATATTTCTTTTTAAATGTTATAAAAAAAGAAAATTTAACCCTTTATTCCATCGGGTTGAGAATAAAAATCCATACATTTATATAAAATAAATTGATAATTTTTGAACGCTTTTAGTTTAAACTATAAAATAATATTGGAAAAAGATATTATAAGTGTGACCCATTTTCATTCCATTCTAATTGTGATTATTAAAAAATATTTAAATTTTTGAATAATTTATACGATTTTCAAACTACTGTAAATTAAATGTGCTACTGTTAAATTTATGCAATGAAAGCTTTAAAATTATTTATAAAATAATAATGACTGCTATAAGAGTAGACCTTTATATCGATCATTACAATATTTCTATAAGTATTTTTATAGAACAAAAACTCTATAGTACCTCGTATTCTAACAATACTAAAACTTCTTGAAAAGTATAAGATTTGTTTAAATATTTTTTATACAATCGATGTACATTCACCTATGCTAAAAATATATAACTAGAAAAATTAAAAACTTGATAATCTCTAAACGTTTATTTGATTAAATTATATAAATAAATAAATTTTTATTCAATTTTACCAGTACGAATGAAGACTATTTAATTTAAAAATAAGTAAACAAATAAGATATTTTTCAAATAAAAAGTAATCAAAATGATGAATCCAAATTTTTTCGTAAGACATCTAAAAATATCGCGTATAAGAAAAATAATAATAATAAGTAAGCAAAAAATTGGTTAACCACGTGAAATTTTCATCCGAACTCGATATAATCGGCTATTGAACGCTTCCTAACTTGTACGCATTAGCCAAGTGTTTCCTTATTTATACACCTTACCGACAGCATCGTACACATATTCGTTGCCGTCTAACCCTTCGGGCCTTCTTTTCATCCTCCTCGTGTTTTCTCTCCGAGTAGCCGCTTCAAACATTGGGTTTCGCCCTCTCTTTTCACCTCACTACTCTTTAAAAATATATATACTTCTGTGCTCGTATGTATGTAGTGAGGGTGCATTTAAATACCTTTTACACGTGAGAATATCGTGCGTTCGTCTGTGTTCTTGCACGAGTATAAGTTTGCCTACGTTTTGCCTAGCGTACTATTCCAACATGCCAGGAATTACAAGACGATAATACCTCAATGATGTATAAATGTTAAATACGCGGTTAAAAAAAGTATCGACTACGCTTTCAAAATTGCACAAACGCTTTTGTTTGTTTGTATTCTAGTTTTTTTTATTTCACCAAAATCTAAGATATAAAATTTTTAAAAAATTATATAAAAATACTACTAAATTATCTTACTCTTCAATTCATCAAATTAAATTTCATTTAAATAAAATTCAAGAACATTTATATTATTTGTATCTAAGAGTAATGTATAATTTAAAAATTATATGTGTTATAAGGTTTAAATCTTAAGATTTAAGACAATGTCCCGCGAAATTATATATTTGTTTAATTTATTTATAAAGAAAATTATTTCTTAAGATACAATAACGATGATACTTAAAATAAAACAAGTTTATACCGTAAATTTTCATAATTTTATACATTTTTCAAATACATAGTACGTAGTTTTAAAAAAAATTTTTAATTATTTAAAGTAAAAAATATATTATAAAGCTTCACTTCTGTAATTTATTATTCTTTTATAAATATTTATTATTTTACAAAAAAAATAATCCAAACTTCGTTCGAAAACGAACATTAAGAATATATTTCTAAATATAAATCGATGCTGACTTTTTCATTTTTCTACAAAAGCTGACGAATCGAATATCACGTTGAATACACAAAATTTTCCCAATATATCGAATAATGAAAACAATTCATAATTTCTACACGCACAGTTCAGAATGTACAATATTAGCGATCCTTTATCATTCTCATTCCAACAAAATATTAAATTTGAGTAACTCCTCCAATCATCCAAAATTTTTCCAAAATATTTATTGTTCAGGATAAAATATGATCCGAAAGAATCCGTAGAGCTTGATATTATATCAACAAAATAACCAGCACCTGTTTAATCATAGGAGGGTCAAAAGAAACAACAGAAAACATCGGAAAAGAGAAAATTTCGGGTGATCGCGCAGACGCACACAATGACGCGCGCATCCCTCGGGAATATGCAAATACACTTGCAAGTTACTCAAAGCATACGCCCACGCGGTATGACGGACGTACACACTTTTGTGCGATCAATAAACCGTACTCACGTATGAAATAGGGAAAAAGGATAGGAATAGGGTACATGGAGTCTAAGAGCATCCAGACGCTATGTGTACATTCCAACTCCTCTTTTTCCTCTGCTTTTGGAGACGATGATAATGAAACTCGACCTTGATAACAGTTGTAAACGTATGCGTGTCTTTTTTTGTTAAACATTTTTTCTTTTTTAGCTATCAAACTTATCTCTAAGAATCCAATTATCGATGCATTAAGGGTGAGACATGAAAATATGAATTAGTTTTAAACGATAACATGTATCGGCAATAATGGTTTGTGACATTGGTGTTAAAGTAATAGTTTATAAAATGTATGTTTATTTGAGTAATAAATATATTATTTTAAATATATAATGATTTTTATCGCAATCCTAAATATTATCATAAACTAAGTAATTATAATATTTTATATAAACGTTTTATTAGAAAAAAGAAAAAAAAATTTTCTTTTCCTTTAATAGTAAATTGTAAGAGTTCTATTAAAAAAAGATAATAAAATAGAAGACAAAAGGTCGTAACGAAATAAAATAAGTTAAAAATTATATATAAGGGTGGATACAAAGTAAAGAGAATAAAATAATACTGTAAATGGATAAAATAGTATTATCGAAAGTGAGGTTAAATAATTAAGTCGGTTAAAAAGTAAAAAATATTCGGTTGTGTATGAAAATATAGATAAAAAAAGGAATTGATATAATCATAAGATGGTAAAAAGAAAAGAAAAACAAATTAAATAAAAAGGATAGAAATAAGCTAGTATGATTATAGTTATCAAATTAAATAATAGTTTTTGTATCGATATTTTTTATTTATATTGAAAAATTAAAAAAATGTATATTGTGAATTAACAACCTTAAATGTAAATTAAAAATACATACCATAAATCTATGTCGAAAGATTTTTTTTTATAACCATACAATTTTTTCTTCCATAACAAATTTTCACAAACAAAAAAAAAGAAAATATTTAATAAAAATACATAAACTGTAAGACTACGTTCGCTGTATATGTCAGCGTATTAGTCGTAAACAATATGTTATATAAATATTGGTTTATTATGATTGTAAAAAACAATATGTTCTATTTATTGGGTTTAAATAAATAAACATTATTTAAAATAAAATAAAAAAAGATTTTTTTCAAATTCTTAATAGTTTTTTTCTATACAATATAATTCATCCATTAATGTTAATAAAATAGAAAATTCGAATAATGCTGCATATTTTTAAATATATACATATTATCATTAGTAATATGAATATTTTATTATTTAATGCAGATATTTTTTATAATTGAATCAATTCGCATTTTAAGTATATGAATAATAATTTATTTACTTTAATTAAAATTGAAAATGATTAAAAACTGAGATGGTCTAACAAATACCTAGTTATTTAAGTAATGTAGAAATAGTACGTTTTCAAAAATAAAGATTAATTTTTTTATAATTTAATATATATATTATATATTTTTTTTATTTAAATTTCTAATATTTTTTGCTAATTATATAATTATTATATTTGATCATTGATACTCTATTATATTTGTTTTAGATAAATCAAAATAAAAAAATATGAGAAATTATACAATACGTCAAAACGATTGTCAAAAGATTGGTGATTGAACGATTGTCAAAAGAATGATAACCATAACCGTCACAACTAATTGATACCGTTGCAATTTTTCGAAAACTTTTTCGAATCGATAAGTTTTTTTACAGTACAATACGATAAACTCAATCGATAAAAATTTATTTCGTCGACCAATTGCATCCTAAACTATATGCAATTGTACGAAAAGCATCGAACATGCAAAATACGGTAACAAAAGACCGTTAAAGATACAATGAAAAGTAGACGTGTAGAACGCTTAAAAGATAATTTCTTGCCCCCGCATATCCACCGATGCGCGAGCCAATTGTCTACCATAAGAGCCACAGATTTGTGCGCCGATGCTGAAAACCGTTTCACCTCTATTGGTGCATGTACATAAGCAAGTAGGGAGATGAAAATATATCTGAGTATATGTGTTTTTATGTATGTATGTGTGTATATGTGTGTATATGTGTGTATATGTGTGTATATGTGTGTATATGTGTGTATGTGTAGGTATGTGTGCGTGTGTGTATGTGTGTATGTGTGGGTGGGTGGTTTTTGCGAGCATTTGTATGTGTGGATAGCCTGCATAATTTTATTTATAAAACTATCTCGCGGCCATTTCTATAGTTTGAAGGATGATACAAGAAACCGTAGGTTGTGATTAGGTGAGACGAATACGCTTGTTTTGTTGCAACGCTGTCCTCATGGACGTAAACGCGCTTAAAACAATTTTTAAGAATATAAATTTTTGATAGATTATATTATGAATACGTTGATTTCAAATTTAACGATGAATTTGGATCAAGCTTAAAAATATTTAGAAACTGTTGATTTATGATTCAAATGAAACGATAAATCCTTATCTAAATTATAATGGTTTTTTATATGTGTACTATATCATGAATATTTTATCATAGTTTTATACAATATACCATAAAATATAAATAAAATAAAATTTTAGGGGTATTTTTATAAAAATTTTTCATTACTTACAAATAAAAAAGTTCTTGAATTATAATTTATTAGTATTCATGAAAAAATAAACTTTATATAAATGCGATTTATTTTCGTTTTATTCTGTATATTTTTTTAATGAATGTAGATTCTATTATTTAGAAATTCGATCTCAAAGATATACAAATAAATGTTATTACAATACAGTTTCGAATAGTAATTAATAAAAAAATTAATACAAACGATTTAAAAAAGACATTTTAATTCATATATATTTTATAATAAAGATAACTGTATTAAAATAAATTCGATCACTTGTAAATAAACAAATGCATAATGTATTATTACTAATTTAAATTTTACTATGATTTTGATTACACAAATAAAACAATTTCCGTAGTGAAATTTTTTTAATGTTTTAGAAAATTTAAGTTATTTAAGAATAAAAAAATAAAATATTTTGATTAATTCATAATTATTTAAAAAAAATTATTTAGTAGCCATCATAGTTTAATTTAAAATATTAAATCTCAGCGATTTTAAAATACTTAAAATCTATTTTAAATATAACTATTAGGTTCAAGAAATATTATTACTTAATTATTATACATAATAAATTTAACTATTAGGAATACATATATTATATCATGAACTTAAATGAGTTTACGATTTGTTTTAAAAGAACTAATCATAACGCATAATATAAAATAATTTCAATATAATATAAAATTATTCTTGGCTTGTATCTTATATGATGTCATTCTTCTATTAACAAATGAAAAAATCACGTATTATGAAATACCACCGGAATTTTTAATTTTCGCTTGGAAAATAATTTCAAGCAAATGATAGTAATGACTTACTCATAGTTTAGGAATAAAATTAATGAAAAGCTTATTTACAAAAATAAAAATAAATAAGCTTATTTCTACAAATCTATGAAGGCATAATCTAAATTATGTTTTATTTTTATATTTTTCGTTAAACATGAAATTACAAAAGAAAATAGTAAAACTTTTTATACTTTTATACATATTGTATTATATATATATTTTATAAAATATATTATGTAACATAGATCATAATAAGAATATTATAAACATTTGTTATAAACGTTGATCATTATACAATGTCTTCGAATAATTTAAAGACTATAATATTTTACAATCAACATTTTAGTAAAATATAAATAAAAACTATAAAAGTGAGAAATATCTTTTTCTACTTTCTCAAAATTTTTAAAAAGTAATTAAAATCTTAAAATTTTACATAAGTATTGTAAATTATTAGAAAAAAAATAATATAATTATATAAACCAGTAGTATAATAATCTACGAAATTCAATTAAATCTCTATTTAGAAATTTGAACACAATTTTTACTCAATTTAAAATGCATTTAATAAATTGTCAAATATGTCTTAAATCTTAATAATATAGTTGAATTTTACAAAAATATAAAAAATGTATTATGTTCTTTATGCCTCAAATAGATCAATGATTACGTTTATAATAAAAGCCATAAATTTTATTTATCTCACTCCGAACATAAAGGCAAGGATTAATAGAAGCTTCTGTAAAATTTATATAAATATAAACCCTCAATCAAAAGATTAAGAACTGACTTTCTTGAATAAAAACATGTAACAGGGGACTTTCAAAAACTATTTTTAACACAGAAAATTCAGTTTCATGAAACATCTCGTTCACTAGGCTTAGAAATAAGCATAAATATAGTATAAATTCTATAGTGTCAAAAATTATTCAAAATACCTTTTTCCTAAATACTAAGCGACATACGAAGAAGCGCCCAACAAATTATAAAAGTAATACAAAACACGTCCGAACATTTGAAAAATGACACTCTGTGCATACTCCAAGTAACATGTAAGCACAATAATATTACGTTTTCTTCAAGTACCCGTCTGAAAAATCCCTAAAAAACGATTAGTATTTACGCGTAAAAGAAGAAAAAGCACAAAGAGCGGGAAAATTAGGTCGATTCGCAAAGTAATTCACGAGCGAGTACCTCGGGCTTTCCAAACCGAAATGACAATGTACGAACCCGCGAGTAAAATCGATAGATCGGTTTAATCGACGCATTAAAAAACTCGCACTCTACAACAACGAAACACTGTCACCCTAAGGAAGAAGAAGAAGGAAAAAAACAACGCTCGAAAGCTCGAGTCCAAAAACCACGCGAAACCCTCGCGCGTCTTCCCAGGAGAAAAGCGGAAAGAGAGGATCGGATCGGCGCGGGGAAGGTACCTGAAGCCTCCGGATCGGCGGGTAATCGACGCACTCCGTGTCCTCGGGCATCGCCGATCCGTCGTCTTGTCGCGGGCGGACGGAGGCGACGGCGGCGGCAGCGGCGGCGACGACGTCGACCAGACGACAGCGACTCCCGGGGCCGTTGGCTTGCGCGGGGCCAACGCATGTTTTGCAAGAGGCAAGAGCCCTCCGAGAGCCGCCCCGACACAGCCGCTCAATCTCTAGCTCGCCGGGTTTATTTATAACGTCGCCCCGAGGGAGACGGAGAGGCCGTTCGGAGCGCGCACGTCACTCTTGTCGATTTATATCCCGTTCCATCGCTGACGTGGTCGCAGATGCATCCTGTGCTTGTTCAAGGACCTCGTCTTGCGCTGGTTTTTTCTTTCGATTGAGACTTTTTTCTGTTTAAGAATCGAAGGAGGGCTTGAACCACGATCTTTCTCCATTTTATACGAGATTTTCTCGACGCAGCGCTTGAAAAGAAAATTCATTGTTGGAATCCGCGTTTTCCTTCTTAGCTAATCGTTTTTCGATTCTCACGGATCGTCGACTTTCAAGAGAACGCGAATTTAATTTTTCAATCGATTCTTCGATACATAGAATGTATTCGAAAGCTGTATTTTTTTCCAAGTTGAGGGCAGCACTAGATTATATTCTGTTTCAATAAACGTACAACGATGTAAAAAAATATTTGTTGAAGGATTTTATAAAAAATTGAAATTATGCGTTTTTTAATTCCTCGATGTAAGATACAACTACGTTTAATGATGCTTTGATGTACGATATAGCTAGGTTTAACGCTAACGTGTCTGAAGTATTCGCGAAATTTACCGCTTAATGTATCTTCAATTTGTATATTCGTATGGAATACCGACGTGGGTAGCGTAGATACAAGTGTTCTCTGAATTACCATCCGTTCAGAATACGTAATCCGCTATGCGCTCGAAACAAAATTAAATACGCGTTAACAAAATGCGAATGAATAAAAAAGCTTTCGATTACACCCTCGAACTTCCATTGATCGTAATTTTATTTTCTTCGTTATTAGTCTGTATTTGCAAAACTACGATGTCGATATTTAAATGCTGTAGATTAAGCAATGGTTAGTATAAATTAATGATTTTATAAAGTACACAAATACGAAAAATTGGTTATAAATTTTCTCTGTATTTACTATCTTGCATTAATAATTCTGTACTAATAATTATTCGTTACAAATAATAAAAATTTACTATCTATGAGATACTGTAACCAAAATAATACGTTATTAACCAAATTATTTAAATTTAAATTTAAAGTTCGATTCACCGTATTAACAAACTATTCTCCAACTAGATTTATATTAACGCAATCATCAATATCGAAGTACGCGAATATCGATAATGTAGGAAATTCTGTCTCAAAGGTAGAGAGAATAATTAACTTCTTTATTAACTGTGCCTCTTTGAAGGTGAGAAATCGTGAAATTTAAAAACTTTGTTTATCCGATATAGTGTACTTGTTGCGCACACTCGGATAGTTAGATAAAACTAAGTTTTGTATTTCTTTATTTTTATAATTATGTAATTTTACATCATATCTCTCTTATCTTATGCTATCCTATCCATATTTTTCTTATCTTATGCAACTCATATCCCTTGTATCTTACGCGATTCATATTTCTCTTGTACTCTTCAATATCTATATAGACACCACATACTGTTTTGAGAACAATAAACAAGTACCGCATCTTACACGGATTATTCTAAACTTTAGACGCACACATTCTCATATTTCAAATTGTAAGTCTAATTTCGCGGAACGTTAGTATCCATCACCAACTCCAAGATTAGTGCTACCTTTAAAATACTTAATTGTAGCGAGAAAAAGATATAAGAGAGAACAGAAGTAAGCGATTTGCTTATCAAGTTATATTTATTTATTTGTTATTTTTAAATAAAAGTTTCAAGTATAGAAATATCGTTTTCATTTATTTATCGACCCTGCATTCCCTATTATTTTACATACATCTTGATAGATTTTTTTAACTACACATTCGTTTAAAATTAAATATACGATTGGTTCTGTATGTATTATATGAGTGAAATTTGTCATTTTTATGCTATCAATGATTTCATATTCCGAATAATAACAATTTATAAAAATTAAGCTATATTAAAAAAAATTATAAATAAATACTATAGTCTGTGAATTTTTACGTTTTTTACTTTTTGTATTGACTCGTTTAAAAAATGTTGGGCGAATTATGCCTCGTTTAAAAATATAGTACAATAAAAGCCAAGCTTAATGTAGTATCATGTTACATATATGAAATTTAATAGTTAAAACTCAAGTCACAAAACAGTGTATTTATACATCGAAAATAGCACTCAGTGATTATTCATGTGTTCTTTAGACGAAAAGAATTAAATTACTATTGAAATTTTCAAACTTGTTAATTTCAAACATCTTTTGTAGATACATGTGCAGTCACCTATTCTTTTCTAACGAATAGTAAATCATACATTTTTAAAAAATCATACAATATCAAGATTTTTGTCTTTGTTTTATATTTGCTCTCTGCGTTTACTGTGTCATCGTTGATATTCTTTTATATTTTTATTTAAATCATAAAATATAATATTTATTTTTACAAAATCGTATATATATATTCTTTCTTTTTAGACCACTAAATAAATCGGTATTATTTCGAAATAAATAGGCTATTTAAAATGGGTAAAATTTATAATAAATCTGTAAGTAACCATCACAAAATTATCCTAATATTGTTACTATAAGTATTAAAAATGTACTATCTTTGTTACCTAATTCATGAAATCACGTGCATTCGTATTAATATTTTAAAGGAATATTTTTCTATTAATTTTATAAAGTATATATATATTTTTTTTTTAATTGATATTTATATTTAAGTTTAATTTCGAAAATTAATATACAAAAGTATACCGTTTAATTTTACATTTCACATAGGAAATATATTTGTATGACTATTATTATCTTCAGTTATTGTATTTTGTCTTTGAAATATTAATCTAAATGTCTATAATAAAGTTATATAAACTATATAGGTATTTTTTTTATGGTATTATAATTATATTAAAATTTCTTGATCTAGGAATACAATACATTGTCTCGTATAGCAGCTGAAACATTTTTAAAACAACAATATGATAATGCATTAACATTATATAAAGATGTTTTAACATTAGCCAATAAATTAAATATGACAAAATATAAAATGTCTTTAATTAAATATATGATTTCTTATTGCCTATTGAATTCAAACAAATTGGATGATTTTGCAGAGGCAATAACTACTTTGCAATCTATAGAAAAAAATATAAAAGATAAATTTCTAGCTATCTGTCTTTTGGTTGAAGCACATTGTCAATTATATCGGCAAGATATTTTATTTTATATAAATTTTATTTTTTAAATATTGTTTTTATTTCTAAATATTGTACTAAAATTATATTTATTCCTTAAGATTTGATTTAGCGTTACATTTTATAAATAAACTTGAAGCTATTTTAAGTGAATCTATTTCATTAAATCCGGTATATATACTTGAAACAAATATTGAAATTCAAAAGATATAACTATGCAATATTCAAATATATAAATAAAGCATTTTTAACTTTGCTAAATTAGATACATTTTTTTATTATTAAAACTAGACAAAGACGATGTATATAGCAAAGCAATATACGATAATGATATAATACTTCAAAAAATTGACTCATTTATGGATAATACAAACAGTAATCATTTAATGAAATCTTATATAAAAGGCCTAACTTACTTGAAAAAAAGAAAAAGTTAGAAATTAGTAAAAATTATTTGGATGTATTTAACGAAATTTTTAAAGAAAATACAAAGCTCAAAGAGTATGTCAGTGAATTACAACAAAAATTACAGGATAAAGATGATACTATAGAATGTTTAAAAAAAAGGGCAAGTAAATTATTTAAAAGTATTTCAAGAAAATATAAGGCAGAGATTAAACGCAAAAATAAAAATTTAATAGATGATAATTTGAAACTGAAACAATCAATTATTATTTTGACAAAAAGCAAAAAGAAGTTAGAAGCAATACTACATAATAGTAATAATTCTAATAGAAAACAAGAAATTTTGACCACATTTCAAGAAGAATATAAAATTTTAGAAGATTCTATTAACAATGATTAGAAAGAAAAAATTAATAAATTAGACTAATTCTTATAATTTTTATATAAATTATGTACAATAAATTATTATATATTAAGAAATTTTTTTTTCTAGAAAAATTTTTCAAACAGAAATTGAAAAAAAAAATGTATGTGAAACATATTTAAATTGTCAGTATTCTAGAAATAAATATGTATTAAACAGGTAGATATAGTTATATTGTATTTGTTTTTAATATTTACTTTAATAAAATTATTTAATTATTGTAATCTCAATCAATGTACAAAGATTACAAAAATTATTAATTCTGTTAATATTTGGATGAAAAAGACTATAAATATCGGACTATTTATTGATACCGATTGGAAGCAAAAATATTAAGGAGCAACAGGTAGTTTTTTATTCATAATCAGTATTTATTTTACATACATAAGAAAATGTAAATATTTGATTATATCATCTACTTATACGAAAAGAAATTTTTTAATCAATGTATGAAAGTTAAATCTTGAACTCGTGAAATTTGTTTATATAAAAAACTAATTTTCAATATTTTTCTATTTGAATTTATATTTTATTATGCACAAAAAAATTAATTACTTAAAAATAAAAAAGTTGACTTTATTTGAGTTATTTATTAGTTTATTTGTTTGATACAATTTGATAATAATATTAATGTTCTTTATCAAATATTAAGTGACGCAAATAAAGAATTGTTTTTTTTCGTTTGGTTTTCTTGTATTTTATAATTAACTACATAAATCCAGGTTTTTTTATGAAACGTTGATGTATACGTTATTAAAACTAATTGATTTTATTCAAATTTAATTGTTTACCTTTTTTAATTAATTCTTGTTTTTTTATATATACATGTACAATCTTTATATATATGGCTTATATATATTATTAGAAAAATTTTATATTAGTATATTAATAAAATAAATTTTATTCATATTATTTTAACTATATAATTTAAAAAACTGATCGTTATGTGCATTCATTAAAAAAACAAAATTAAAATTATTTCATTTTTTGCAGTTTCAATATAGCAATCTTTTGGAAAAATTGCAGTCTCAATCATCAGAAAAGTTTGAAATGACGAATATAAAAATGAATTTACCAGCTATCCCAAATTCTTCAGTACCAGACGAATTAGAAATGATACGATTCACCTTAATAATGTTGAACACACTGTTCCATACTTTTATGGTATATATTTACCAATTTAAAATTCCTTTTGGCAGAGTGACGTTTATCCAAATATTCTATCAAATGTTAAAATCAGCATTGTCAAATATACAGTATTTAACTTTAAATTCAGTAGTAGATGATTCAAAGAATAATGAGCCAATGTCAGAAATAAATATTGTACAACTTCCGATAGTTTCGGAGGAGGGTTTGCAACAGAAATCAGTATTATCAGTAAGATGAATATTTTCTCCTCATACAAATTAAAATATATTTATAAATATAAATATTTTTTGTTGCAAATCGCATAATTTGATCTAACGTGCTGTAAATAATGAATGTGTAATGAACAACTTGGAAAAAACTTGTATCATAATTCATCAATTTTACTGATGAAACTTAATTTTAACGTCTCTCTATCTCTTGCTTTTTTGTTTCTATCAACTGATTAAACTATAAAATATAGAAGAAACAAGTGATTTTAATTATTAAAACCCAATAAATACAATATATTGTTTTTTTTTACAATCATAAACCAATGATTTATATAACGTATTGCTTATGATTAATACGCTGTCAGATATAGCGAACGCAGTCTTACAGTTTATAAATTTTTTTTTTTGTAAAAATTTATGGTTGAATAAATTGTAACATTTTATTTTTTTATAAGAACTTGCCTCAGTTCTGTACAATTTAAGATAGGCTCTTATACATTTTCTTTCAAAAATTCCGTTTTATTTTTTCCATTTCGTGTGCCGTTGTATTTTAACAGATGGAGCAGGCGTATGTTAGGATGGGTCTGATAAGTCCTTGATAGCATAATACTTTTATTCTACCATTTAAATGATTCGAATAAAATAATTTTTTGTATCGCCAAAATGCTGCTTTTGCTTTTTCTAATTGAGTTTTAATGTGATAATTATATTGTAATTTTATATCTAGATGTAATCCTAAATATTTGACTATTTATGAGGAATTGCCTGTTTTTTGGTGAAACTGTCCGATACTTGAAAATTTTTACAAATTTTTCTTTCTAAAACACTTATTTAAGATAAGTTATTTCGAAATAATATAATTTCACATTTATTTATATTAATTTTTAATTTCCATGAGTTATAATAATCATTTATTTTATTGAAAAATTCTTGTAGTTGTCCAGAAATAAAAATTATTAAATCGTCTGCAAATGATATCGATTGTTTTTGTATTGACTTATTAAAATCAAATCAATTCATCAAATGATGAATATCACTATTGTATATATTAAAGTGGATCGGAGAATTTACTGTGCCTTGTTGTAACCCGTTCTTTACTGTGAATTCTATGTTTGATTCGTTGTTTCCATCTATTGTAATAAATGACTTATTCGTGATTATATTCCATATTAATTTTACTAGATATTTAGAGAAATTTTTGTTTATGAATTTATAAATTGTCTTCGGTCCAAGTAGCGTCGAATGCTTTTTCTATGTAGGCAAGTTGCTATTCTGGTTGTCGTTTAGTTTCCAGAATATATTCGATGTAGTTTATTAATTGCGTGTATTGTCAAATGCTTGTTTAAATCCGAATTGCTTTTCCGGTATTATGTTATTACAGTATTTTATTAAGGTGCGATTAATTATTTTTTTGTTTATTTTGCTTATATTTGGTAGAAGACTTACAGGACGAAAATTAGATTGTGATGTATTGTTTTTATTTTTTTCTGAATTGATATTACTTGTGCTTTTTTCCATTTTATCGGAAAATACATATTATTTAAAGCATTATTAAATATTATTGTGTAATAATATTTTGTTTTGAAGTAATAAAAGTTGTTTTGAATAATTTGTTTTGAAGTAGTTTCAATACTGTATTTGGTATATTGTCGAATCCTGATAATTTTTTTTGTTTAATTTATTGAAAATATTATTTACTTGAGTGTTATTAATAAAGTAATCAATTTCTATATCAGTTTGTTTTGGATTATCCGATCTGTTATCTAATGAGAAAGTGATTATCGTTATATTTTGTTTTATCATTTTTATATTTCTTCTTTTAGTTTCTATTAGTTTCTTCCATAATTATATTGTTGTATTTCTATTTACCAAGTGGAGTTTTGATTATTGTAATTCAGAATAATGTAATCCTAGCAGATTAAGTTTGTCTTTGGTGTTTATTATTATATAGTTGCTATTGCTGTCTTTATTTATATTTTTTATATCTATTCCAGCTTTTCTTAGTGTAGTGATATTATTATATGGTATTGTTAGCGAAGGAATATTCTTATCTTTTTTTGGGATATTTTTTATTTTATTACTCTAGTAATTATTTATTGATTCTGAAAATTTTTGTTACAGTTTTTTTTATTAGAGTATTTATAAAATTCTAATTCTTGTTTTTTACTAGCATTATAATTTTTTCGTGTTCTGTTTATTAGTGATAGTGTATAGCTTTTATCTTTTTGTAGTTTTTCTATATTTGTGTTTATATAGTTTTCGCTATAGATTTTTTGTTATTTTTGGTAATAATTTCTTGATGTTTTGATGTATGTGGTTGTCTATTTGTTCGATTTAGTTATTGATTTCGTTATTTATTAAATTTTTGTTGTTTTGTATATCCAGTTGACAATGTTTTGTTAAAACTTTCTTAAATTTATTTCATTTTATTTTTTTATTGTTAAATTTATAGTACGCATTTATTACATTCGTCAGTAGTTAAGTTTTGTATTGATAATTTTACTTCTATAAGTAGTGCATTAGGATTACTATCATATTCTATTGTATCGATTGTATTTTTTGTACATTTGTTATTTATTTGAATTCTAGCGTCTATTAAGCATAAATCGATATGACTGTCTATTAGGATAAAATGGGTATTCCGAACTGTACAATTGTGTTTCATATATTGTGTCACGGTTATTTAGCCAATTTTTTATACATGATCCTCTTGTATTATTTTTGTTGTTTTTCCAGTCAACATGTTTTACATTCAGATTACTTGCTATTATGCAATAGTTTTCTTCTTCGTCTAGTTCTAGTTGTTGGAATAGTTTTTTGAATTCTGTGTTAAATTTATTGTCATTTTTTACATATAGTGATATTATGAATAGATTATTTTTATTGTTCATTTATATTTTTATTATTGATGTTTCTAGAATTTTAAAGTTAGTTATTTTATTTTTAGAGATTATGTTGTACTTGTATGTATTTTTTATTAATATGGCTCTTCGTCCTCCTTGAATTGAATTTGGCCTGTCATTTATAATAATATTATAATTTTTAAATTCTATTTTATATGTTTTGTTTAGTTTTGTTTCAGATACTAATATTATATCTGGTTTTTGTTTCTCTATTAGGTTTAATAAGTTATATCTTTTTTTATTTGAAATTAGTGAGTTGACGTTTATTGATATAATCTTAAGTATTTCTAATTTTTTTATTTGAGTTATCAATACGTTTTTTTTATAATTGTATAATGTTGTATTGTGCATTTTTTATTATTTGGATTCTAGTAACGTAAAAATTGCTAAAAAGTTTTTTTCGTAACTTTTTTGAGCTTCTTTAATTTCGTTTGTTTGTAGTTGTTGTTGACTTAGGGTATTACTTACATTTTATTTTAGTTCTTGTATGGCTTGCATAATATTATTGAGTATTTGATTATTATTAATATTTTTGTGTGTATTTTTTTATATTGATCTATTAATATTTTATTGTTTTTTTTAGATATGTATGTTATTTCACTGTTTTTATTATAATTTCTATTCTTTTTTGGACAACCCATATATGAAGCAGGATGTCAAAAATTTTACAATTAATACAAGATAATTGTTTATTATCTATTTTTGTTTCTTCATTTATTTTACATTCACCAGGATTGTGATGGTGAATGCATTTAACACATTTGTATTGCATATTGCATATGAAATTTATACTATAAAAATCGGTAGTAAAATATTATTTTTTATTGAGTTATTTATTTTAAATCTTTTTACTTTAATGAATTGTATTTCTTCTATTTATAAGTTATTCAATTCATTTAAAATTGTCGTTTCATTGTAATGTTTATTTAATCCTTTTAGTAAAAAAGTATGATTTTTTTTTTTTTGGTGTGAATGTGTAGTAATTTGTTTTTGTATTTTTTAATATTTTTGTAGTGTTATTAAAGTCTTTGATTCATTTAAGATATAAAATATGTTTGTTCTTGTGTATGTATTTTATACTATAATCATTTATGCTTGGGTTGGATTGTAAAAGTTTTACCGTGTTTTGTGTCTTGAAATACTATATTTAAAGGTGGGAGTTTATTATTGTTTTGTTTACTGTTAGTCAATTCGCTCGAATTAATTATTATTGCCGTGCTCTCTTCAATTTTCTTGAATAAAGGTTTTTGGACATTTGTTTATTTGTTTATTAGTTTCGGCGGTTCTTTTTTTCTTCAATTTTATTTCTGTTTTCATTTTCCTTTTTTATTTCATCTAATATTTTGTATTTCATATCATTTGTTTCAGTTTTTAAAGCCTCTGTTTACAATATTGCAAATTTATTTTTAATACGTATATTATGTATTTGTTGAACTTCTTTTTTATTATTGTTATTATTTTTGTTTTCATTAATTAATATTTTTAATTCACTATTTTCATCATTCAAATTTTTAATATTTTCATAATACCTTGCATTTGTTGTTTCTTCTTGAGGACTATCAATTTCTTTAATCATTTTATTGTTATTTGGCGGTAGTAACATTTTTAATCTTTTTCTTTTTGTTCTGATCCACTTGTTGATGCTATGGCGGTTTGTGTTTCTTCATTTTTATATAGTAGATTATTATTTATTTTTATTAACTTATTTAAACTATTTATTATTAACTACCAATACTATTTTGCTGATATTTAAAATTTTTTTGTATTTTTTTAAAATTTATTATTTTTATAACTTAATAATTAATATAATAATTATTTATTAATGTGTTATTTTGAATTTTCACTTTATAAATTTATATTTGTGCTAACAATTTCATTGTTTATGGTTCAACGGTCAGTTGATGACTGAGAAGAAAAAAATAATGCATTTGATGACCGAAACCTAAAAATAGTAAAATAATAAAACAAGGGATCAAATTAAAATACTTATTGTTATCGTTTTAAAATATTATTTATTCTTCTTTCTGTTAATATAAAATGTCTTTATATTATCTTCTTTATTTTTTATCTCTTATTTTTTATAGATTATAATTAAATACAATATTTTCTTGTTTTTGTCGATTTACAAATGATGAGGTCGTTTTACAAAATTCGAGAAGTTTTATCTGAATGATCTACTCGGTCAAATCTGCCGCCTTCCACTTTCCTCCTATATTTATATAATTGGTTTTTCTCCTCCTGTCTTGGCCTTTTCTATTGTTTTTCTAGAATTTTCGATAAAATTTTCCCATCGTTCATTAATTTCGATCAAATTTTCTCTTTGTTTTATTTTAAGACGACCACACTCGATGCGCTTATTAAATATCACAATTCTACATTCATTTGTTTATGCGTTTTTCGACAAATCTTTGTTCAATTATTTACTCGCGATTCACTTCATTTTTCTTTTCAAAAAGTATCAAACTTCTACAAGATATTTATTGATTTTCACGTTAAAGTTCCGAACCTTCTCGATTTTTCTCTAGTTCCATGTGCTTGCGAGCTTCCCCCCATCCTCATCAGGTGAGTCCGTCACCAAACACTCCGACGTATTCTCGAGTCTGACTTCTGTCGCCTTATAACTTGATGTTTTAACTAAGCTGCCGTTTATCTACGGACAGGAGGATTGTCCGTCCGCTCAATGAATTTAATAAACCCGTAGTCTGACTTATCCCAAATGAACAAGTCCTTAGCTAATCATTAATACGTCTATTTTAATTTATGACCACTGTTATGATAGTAAGACGTTTGTCAGAGTTTAGCAATTTCTTTCTTATTCGTGGATACGAGCCGTCCATACGATCAATTAATGATGTTTCCCACCTATTTGCGACTTAGCTCGTATGTCGCCCACTAGGCTCGGCGGTACTTTGTCTCGTTACCGGTTAGAAGTTCGCCTCCTATGTTGTTCCACCGGATCCCATTCCGTATATTACCAAGTTACTCGCTTCACTTCGACTCTTTCTTATCCATAAACTTTGTCTCCTCGCGATTCTGTTAATCTCTACCTTCTATGTGAAATTTTCACGTTCCTCTTGAAAAATTTTCAAGAAATTCTCGATGACTCGCTCGGAGCTGGCATTGCGTGCCGTCGTGAGAAGAACCTTACAAGTTACCTATGGTTTCGAACAATTACGAACTATTCCGCACCGGGTGTTTATGAATCTATTCTGAGCAACTTGATTCACTTTCGAAGATCGATACGGTTCAAAAAATACTATTAATAATGAAATAACTGAATCCAATTTTAAAAATACCGATAATATTCTTTAAATACTGATGTATTTCTTAAAATTAAAATTTTTAAATTCAGTTGAATAAATTACATTTTATTATTAAAAAATAAATGTTTTTATTGATATGAATAGTAAAAATTTTTGTTTAATAATATTTTCAGTTTTATTAAAAATAAAAAATTATAAAATCATTAACTATTACAAAATTTTACGGATACTTTACTTTATTTATACATATTATTTTAATATTTCAACTAACTAATTAAAATCAATACATCTAAAATAATCTAAGTTATAAATATCGTAATAAAATAATTTATAATAACAAAAATAAAATTTAATATTTTAGAGACAAAAAATTGAATTAGTAGTATTAAAGATATTGTTTTTAAAATATTCTGGATTATCGAAGTAAGTAATAATTGTAAATTTTTACTGTAAACAAAATCTTAAATTGTAAGTATAATAAATAAATACATGAAAACATGAATCTTTTCAGAGCCGAAATGATTTAAATTATTTTCAATATTACAAAAAACATAATAATTCATTAACTGAATCGCTATTTTTTTAATCAAATTATACAAGAATCTGAATCACTATTTTTGCAGACAGAAAATTTGTACGTTATTATTTATGTTTACATTTAACAAATTGTTTGCACATGTATTTATTGGCTTGATAATTTTATAAAATAAATTGTTATAACATTTATGTTTAAAATTATTTTTCTTATATTACAATAATTTAAACTAATTCAAATTCTATAATAATTACATATATAGCGTATATACAATTTTTTTAAGATAACAGTTCATTTATTTAATACCAACTTTTAAAACAAGTAAGTTTACTAGAATATAGCGAAAAAGACGACTTTTTCCGATTATTTTCTAAAATAAATCAAATATACAATTTTATAATTGATTCGTTAAAAATTTATTTTTTGTTTAAACATGAAACTTAGGGTAAGATATTGAAGAAACGACCATTTTTTGCTGTTTTTGATTATTTGATTTAAAAATGAATTTAAATTTTATAAAATCAATTATTTATAATAAAATTATATATAAGTATATTATAATAATATTAAAAGTACCTGTTAAGTTTGATATTACACCGTAACTTGCATTATATAAAAATCTCTATATTTATGATCAAATATTTAATTTATTAAAAAAAATGTAAGAGTATACAAGTCTCAAAAATAAAAACTATAAAATGTTAATTTTTCTTATTCGAATTAGTTCACTTACATTATTATATTATATTAAAAGAATATTAATTATAAATATTCTACCAGTTTATTTTAGAAAATAATCAGGATAATAAACAAAAAAGCTTATACTTTGATATCCTCGAGTAAGTTAAAATTTTACCATTTTATTTATATTTAAAAATAGTCAATGTGATATCAATTAGATAATAATAATAATTTTTATTTAATAAATTAGCGTATAATATTTTATTACAATTACAGCTAATTCTTTAAATAAAATTTCAATTTGTGAATAAATAAAACAAATTTGCCTGAGATCGTGAAAATTCTTTATGAACAGAAGAATTAAAAAAAAATTCTTATGTATTACATCACAGGCATTTCATCCATAGTCAGATAAATTTTTTTTTAAGGTGTATCGTATATTTTTAATAAAATTAATCTTTTATATTTAATAATATCTTGCAGTGAATAAAAAATGGATAAATTTCGATTTTTGTTGTTCAATTTGTAAAAAGCAGTAATTAAGAAGAATGAAATCCCACCTTTTAAAAATTATGAATAATTTATTCTTAAAGTTTATAGACTAGAACAATCCTTTTGTAGTTTTAAAAATGCACTTGTTAGCTATTAAACAAATTTTTTATTTTGTTATTATCTTGTATGAAATAAATCAAGATATATTAAACTGTTTTATAAAACGTTGATATTATCATAATGAAATACTTTATGTAAGAATGAAACTAATTATTTATAGAATAAATATTAATCCCACCAAAAACTAACTGAAAAACTTGGTGTAACTCCTACTACATGATGCCACCATTTTGGTGGAATAAATAACATGTCACCAGGTTTCAAATAACACATAAATCCTTTTGCTTTTTGAAAATTAGGATACTTTTCAAAATCGGGTTCATATGGATCAACTTTAGCTGTGTTACTTAACAATCGAGTTTCGTAAGGATATACATTTTCATTATTCTCTGGACTGTACAATATAATTCTTTTATATCCAAAAACCTACGAAAGTAAAATTATATAAAAGATTTAAAATATTTTTATGAAATATGGTCTTTTTTGTTATGATAATGCAAAAGCATAAATAATTACCTGACATAGTAAATTATTTTTTGGATCATAATGTAAAGGTGAAATAGTTCCATCTGGTCCAAACCAAGCATTTATTTCTGGTAAACTATCATTGTCCTTATTCGAGAAAGAACAGTAATCAGGTATAGAAAAATCATTCTTTAGTTCAGGAATCTATAAATTGTTTACAATTATAATTTGTATATATATACATACAAATAAATTAGATTATATTTGTTTAATATTCATAATCTTATGTTATTTTAATTATAAAAACTTTAATTTTATACATTATATTTTATTAGATATTAATTTGAAATTGTTATGAATTTTTAAAATATATTTCAACTATAAATTTATTTTATTTTATAATAATTTAATAAATGATTAAATTTTAGAATTAATAGCTTCTAACATATATACATATATTTGTTCATAGTAAAAAATTTTAAATTATGTGAAGTAGAATAAAGTTGAATTCGGCATTGTGCATGAACTTTTAATAATAATAAAAAAATTTTATGATTCATTACACATGAACAACACATCAATAAGAAAAATAATTTAATTGGAAAATGTACAAATATTAAATTTGATCTATTTGATATATACTTTGTCTTAAAGTCATTGATTAAAATTATACCAGCATTATACATTGTGAATATTTTCAAAAATATTATTTAGGTACTAAGTCATTTCTTAGAAAAACTATAAATTAATAATATTTACATGTGAACTACAGTCCAAATGTTACACTGTTTTAATTAAAACAATCTAAAGAATATTTATTTATATCTGAATAATTTATTGGTTTGCTTATTGCTAAGGGAATCCTAATGACAAGAGAATTTTCAAACAAATTAAATTTCACCATAATGTAAGTACCACATTCAGACAAGAAAATAATATTACATGATATGTAATTATACACTTTATATGAGTCGATTTTTGTTAAATATATTGTTAATTAACTGATTTAATATTAATATTTTGTAAATAAATAAAGTTAGAAATAATGTCAAAGATTTAGAATAAGTCTAAAAAGTTACTTACAAATTAAATTAAACAATAGTATTTTTTAAAATGCACTTTAATCTGAAATTCTGTACCTGATCGAAAAGCGGATGTTGTGCTAAATATCCAACTTTATCATTCTTACGTGACATATGAGTTTTTAAAAAATCTGAAAACATTACAAGACTTTGAGTCCAGTCACATTCTGTATATCGTGACCCAATTTCTATTGGAACTGTTCGATTTCCAACTATATTTTTAAGATATTCTATGTCTTGCCACAAATGTAAAGCTTTCCAGTGTTCTATACAACCTAAATATTTATTAAAATTATAAAATATAATTTTCTGTAAATTTATAATCTTTTTTAAATATAATTAAAATAAAAGACACTATTTTTAAAATACCTTCTAGCAAACCAGGAACTTTGGGTTTAAAAAGATCACAATAAAATTCCTCCATAGATGGTTTTACAAAAATAGGAACTGCTACAAAACCAGGTAAAATTACTTGAACTACTTTTTCATCAATTTTTAAATTTTTATATTTTTCATCAGTCTCGCTATTTTCTAAAAAATATATTAATTTTATAATTTCTTACGTTTTAATTTGTCTAAAATTAAACGCTTACCTAAGCAATATTTGTTTATACTTGAAGCAATATCTGGTAATAAACTTTTATCGCTTGGTAAAGGAGCTCCTAAAAGAATTCCTTTATCAATTTGTTGAATTATTTCTTTATATTTAACAGTTAATTCAGCATAATCATTTTCTGTGCATGTGATTTCTAATAAAACTGCCTATAAAAATTACTTTCAAATTAATTTTAATTAAAAAATAATTTATCTATAATACAATTAAAATAATGTCAAGCTTTCAATACATTACCTTTATAACAGTGCATATTGAATAACAATATCTATAATTAATTGGAACATCTTTCCAATAACCAGAGTTGAGCATATCCCAAGTTCGATCCAAACAAGCTTCTACTGTTAACAAATCATTATCAATCCATTGACAACTTACTTTTAGTTTTTTTGATTCCAATGTTTTACTATAAATTACACAGTAATTTTAATTTATCTAATATTATTTATGCAAAAAAATTATGAATAAAATATTAGAAATGAAAAATAATTATTTTACATATACAAATTTGTTTAAATAATAATTATACATACATATGATTTTTATACCAATTTTCTAATTTTAAAACTATTCGATGTAAATGAAATTTTAGTTCATTAGGGCAATATGTTTCTAAATTTTCTTTTAGTATTTCCCATTTGACATGTTTGACTATAATTTGTGCTGACATATTACCTAAAAATGATCACAAATGTCAATGAAAATTAAGATTATATGCTACTTATTACTATATTAAAAACTATTTATTAACTTTATCGTATAAAGATGCTTCGAGAATATCTATCTCCGTTTAGATATGGCCATTGAACTATGGAATGATTTGCTAAGTAATATAAAATTTTTCCAGAGAGAGAAAAACTTTTTACTCTACAGAAACTTTCAACAAAAATAATTTTAGTATTCAAAATAAATAACGTCTTTAAAAAAAAAGTTACTAAACATGTAGGAATACAAGTTCCTGGACCATTACACAATAATAAGTCTGGTTTTTCTTTCCAAATTAATGGAAATGATTGGAAAATAGCACGAACTGTGCTCAAAACTGATGTAAAATAAGATTGCTGTACTTCTCGACTTCTTGATATTTTAATTATTTTGTAGTGATTTGCATTTTTTTCTAATTGTTTAACTTTCTTCAAGCTTATTTCATCCGTTTGAGCTTGTACATAAACTCTTGGAAAATATATTTCTTGATTTAAGTGTTGAACAATGCGTAAAATTTCTGTTGTATGTCCACCAGAACCAAGTACAATTAAAGTTTTAGATGGCTTCGATCGAACAGCTTTTTTTAATCTTATGCCATTTTTAAAAATTATTAAATAAATTGCTCTAACAATGAAAACAATTGTAATTGGAAAAATTAATACACATATCAATGGCAAAACCATGATATCGACACTGAAATATGATTACCTATAATAAAATATTTTCCATGACCAAAATAAATAATGTAATATTATTTAAAATTATATACATTATTTAATAAAAAACAGGAATTTAAATATATATATATGTAATTTCACTATAATTTTATATATCAGATTTACTTTTACAATGACAAAAAAATTTAATATTAATATTAAATGATACTTTAATATAATTTTAAGTTACATAAATTAAAATAAATGAAAAACAAAAGAAATATTTTGAATGATAATATGAATATATTTATAAGAAGTTAAGCTTAAAGTTATATAAGAATATAAAAAACTGATAAATTAAAATTTAATATATATAAAATTAATTTTACGTTAACTATAAATAGAAAAAGATAATTATATATCATCTGAATATATAAATTGTGATTTTTAAATAATTTATATTTAAAAAACACATGTTAAATACTTTTAACTTACAAAATTTTTCAAAGGCATTTATAATTTAATTATTATGTTAATTTTATAAGTTAATAAATTATTGAGATTATAAAATTTTAAAAAATGATAAAGTTATAATTATTATAATACTTTACACAACTAATCAATCACTGATTTTTTAACTTTTTATGATAAAAGTTATATTGTGTTAATAACAAATATATTATAACAACAGTTTGTTAAAAAATTTTATACTCAAGTATGAAATTCAACAGTTGTCAATTTATACAAAATCAATCGTTAAGTCTGTTTATAGTTAATATATCTAAATAAAAATATATAACCTGAAAATCAGAATATATTAATTAGATATCGAAATTTTTTACATTTGTTAGTAACAATACATAATTTTGAAACATAATATTCTAAAGAATTAAAAATATCAGGAATAACATTTGGTTTTAGAAGTTATTTCATAAATAAATTACTTATATACTATGTTAGATATTAAATTATTTATAAATATATATTCTTAATTAATTTATTTTAATAAAATCAAATATTTATTTATTAACTTTACAAAATTTTGATTCTCATAAGATATTTATTTGAAAGTATGTATTATATTCAAATCATATAAAAATTATCTTTGTACTTATATTATTTTTTTATCAATCACCTGAAATATATAGAAAGATAAAATACATAACTTATTGGTTAGAAAACTGTTTCAAATCAGTATTTACATTTATGTATATAGATAATGTAATTTCAAACAAATTTATAAATTGAAAAAAATATTAATGAAAACAATAACTAAAATTTAATTGATACATTACATTCATATTACCGTTACAGTATCTAAAAATATTTTAAAAGTAATAATTTGCTTATATTGTACAATGATTTTATTTTTTACCAAATTTATCAAATTCTACAAAAGCTTTATATGTATATATAAAAAACTTATATTTAATCTATTCGAAAATTACTTGTTGATTACTCTACATTTGGCTTGTTTATTATAAAAGTATATACATTAGTTCATCTCATACTTAAGACACAATTTTCGTAAAGTAGCCGAACATCGACTTGTACACTTACCAACTTTTACGCAAGTGCAAAAGCGTTGTATAAAATGAAAATTAGAAATATTTCTAATATTAAATAAAAATATCAGCATTCTATAACAACAAAAAAGTACACAGTGTAATGATAATCAACGTCTAAATTATACAACTGTACACATGATTATACACCGAACACGCAAATCGAGTTTGCGCACTAAAGTTCTATTCATCTTTATTTGCAAGATGTATGAATATTAGACCGAACAATTAAGAAGATATTGTTAAATATTAATCACGTTACATTTAAACAAAAGGTAATAAGTTTGAAGCTTTTTCAGGCATATATTATTTAAGTATGGCATTGAATTACGTTGTTTTCCTAACAAACAACCTATAGCGAATAAATTAATCTAAACAAATTATTGTTTACAATTTTATAAGAAAGACAAATTTTTAACAATTCGTGATTATGAAATATCTTAAAAATAAATGCGTATGTTATAATGTATTTCAACTGTTTAAAAAAAAGAAAGTAAATATAGACTTTATAACTTTTTTTTTATTCGCTTACAACTGTTACGTGTGAAAATAATATTCCAAAACTTTCATCTATGTTTGATTTTTTAAATGCCTACATAATAAAAATAAATCAAATTTATCTTTACGTATATATATATTATATCAAATAATGAGTTTAAAAGAGTTTGAAATGTAATGTTATACTATTCTGATTTTAGTTTTTTAAACTTCTTAATAAACCTAAATTTGGAAATCACAAACATGTAGTAATAGTGGTATTTTTCTGAAAATCGTAAAGAAATCGGACTCAATATGCGTAAATTACTCTGAGACATGTAATCGATAAATTAAATTCTAGCAAATATAGAGATGTAAAATATAGGAAAATTATACATTCTTACGTTCATTCACTGCATCTTACAGTTTTGGTTAAAAATTATATTTAAAGATAATTTTAAAAAAGTAGTTTTAACGTTAATTTAAATTAGTATTTGTAATAAATTTCAATTATTTTATCGATTATATTTTTTACTTATTTTGATGCATAAAAAGTGTTTTTATTTCAATAAAATTTAAATTATCATTAACTCGGAAACTCGGAGACTCGAAAAATATTTTTTTCTATTTTTTTCTATTGTTCTTAAAGATTAGTAGCTGATTTTACCAGGTGTTACCGGTTACCATTTAATGTTTAAGTACATGGTGAAAGGCATCAAACGCATGCGCAAAAAAATTTTTTGCAGTTTAAAATATATGATTGAGAAAATAAACATTGTATATCAGTAATCAATATTTATAAATTTTCTAAACTCGGTATTAATTTTAAGGTTTTCTTAAAATTATTCATTATAAGAATCCAAATGAAACAACGATTCAAACTTCGAGCTTTCTTCTAGTATTAGAAATTATTCTTTGAATTCGCCTTTGAGAATTAAAAAAATAGCAACAATATTAATTCACAATCATTATGAAATACTTAAAATTTTCGACTCGTTTACCTTCGGATTTTGGTCTCGAAACTTCGGCAACTACGATTCCAGAACATTCGAAAAGTCGCGATGAATATTTGTGCGCGTGCGCAAAATAAAAGTCAAGTTCCTTGATCCATAATCCAGAGGTAAATGTGAACTGAAAACAGGCGAACCAGGCGACTTCAAAGTCATCGCGATTCAAGAGTGAACATTCACGCTTTAGATATCTTTGCTACAAACTCTTAGGCTTCTCAAGCTTTCCAAAAATAGCAAGACAACTCGCCGCCGACATTGATTAACGCGTTGGTAAAGTGCAAACGATCGAGAGATTGTTCGCAAAGACTACAACATAACTGCACACTTTTTATGCTAAGAGATTATTCCATTTTGTTACTATACACACTTTAAACCTCGTGGCAAGTTATGGATCAGGTCAGTAAAAATTATAATTTATTGATAAATCTGACTAAAAACTACGTTAAAGCACGTTGTGTTTTTTCACATGTAGTATTTTTAGCAATTATGTCTATTACCTTTGAATACTTATTCTCATAAAGGTTATCGTGTTAAAACAATCGTTCATTATTCATTTTACAATTTTATATAGATCAATTATATTTTCTTCACTTAATTTAAGGTATACGGTAAAAACTATAATATTGAATATTTTCCGGTTGCCTGAGAATTATTAAATCTTAAGGCACTTTGGTAACGAAGCATAACTACAAAACCTCTGTACATTGAATAATGTTTTTTGTAAATGAATTTCAAATTGTAAGCGTTGATATTTACGTTGATAATCCATTTCGATTTCATAATTTTGTTCAATTTGAACTTCATTGTAATTAACATTATGTACTTAAATAATTATTATATATAAAATTTTATTTTTCTTCGATTATTAGATCGGATAAGGCATTTGATAAATTAAATAGTTTTTAATTTTAAACGATATTTTTGTAATATATTATAGAAATAAATATGTGTGTAATTAATAAACTGCATTATAAAAAAATGATATAATGATTATTGAAAATAAATGTAACGAACAAAAATGCTTTTGAAACTATTTTATTGTAATGGAAAGAGGTATTTTGGTGTATTAAATTTTGTTTAATTTTATTACTTATATTCTATTATTCAAGGTATCCATTTTAAAAGACAAAGGGAACGAAGCCTTGGAAGAAGAGAAATTTGATGATGCAATTAAGTATTACTCGCAAGCTATAGAATTGGATACAAACAATCATGTACTTTACAGCAATCGTTCTGCTGCTTATGCAAAAGCTGGAAAGTATCAAGAAGCTCTCGAAGATGCCGATAAAACATTATTGATTAAACCTGATTGGATAAAAGGGTATTCCAGAAAAGGCAGTGCCTTAGCTTATTTAGGAAGAATAGAAGAATCGATCAGCGTTTATTTAAAGGGTCTGGATATAGATCAATATAATAAACAACTTCTTTCAGGCTTACAAGAAGTTAGACAGCTACAGAATTCAAAAACCCCGCTATATTTAAAGGACCCTGCTACCTTATTTAAACTAAGAACTAATCCTTTAACTAGGGATTTTGTAGATGATCCTGATTATTTGAGACGTCTAAAAGCTTTCTACGATAACATTGATAAAACTAGTGGTAATATGTAAAAATATATTCCTAATTTATTAATTTTTTTTCTAATTTAAATAATAGCTAATAGTTCGTATATTAGTTGCAATTTTAAACTTCTATTTGTATTAAAATAAAATGATGGCATTATCTTTAATCGAAACTTTAATTATTAAAATATTAATTTTTAGATATATCAGATGTAACAGACCCACAAATTCTTGCAACTCTTAAAGTATTATCAGATGTACATGTTCCACCTGAATTTGAAGAAAAACCACAGAGCAAACCGAAAGAACAAGAATCAGAACCAGCGCCAAAAAAAGAAGATATTTCATCAGAAAAAAAACAAGCTTTACAAGCAAAGAATTTAGGAAATGTAGCATATAAGAAAAAGAACTTCGAAGAAGCTCTACAACATTACAATAAAGCAGTTGAATTAGATCCAACAGAAATTACATACTATCTAAACATAGCTGCAGTTTATTTTGAACAGAAAGAATATGACAAATGTATAGCACAGTGTGAAAAGGCTATTGATATTGGTCGCGAAAATAGAGCTGATTTCAAACTCATCGCAAAAGCTTTCACGAGACTTGGTCATTCCTATAAAAAAATGGACAATTTAAAACAGGCTAAAATTTATTATGAAAAATCAATGTCTGAACATCGAACACCAGAAATTAAGACACTATTATCTGAAATTGAAAAGAAAATTAAAGAAGAAGAAAGAAAAGCATATGTTGATCCTGCGAAAGCAGAAGAAGAAAAGGAAATGGGTAATAAAAAGTTTAAGGAGGGTGATTATGCAGCTGCAGTTAAACACTACACAGAAGCCATTCTAAGGAATCCTGATGATCCTAAATGTTACAGTAACCGAGCAGCATGTTATACAAAATTGGCTGCGTTTGATTTAGGTTTAAAAGATTGTGAAAAGTGCGTAGAAATAGACCCCAAATTCATTAAGGGTTGGATAAGAAAAGGAAAAATTCTTCAAGGAATGCAACAACATGGAAAGGCAGTAACAGATTATCAAAAAGCTTTGGACTTAGATCCAACTAATGCCGAAGCGCTCGAAGGTTACCGTTCATGTACTGTTGCTGTAATCTCCAATCCAGAAGAAGTAAGGAAACGAGCTATGGCTGACCCTGAGATACAAAGTATACTCCGGGATCCTGCCATGAGAATCATCTTAGAACAAATGCAAAGTGACCCCAAGGCCTTACAAGAGTAAGCGATATATTTTATTTTTCAATTTTTACTTTAACTTAATCAATATAAACTAATTCTAAAAATTTTAATAATTATTTTTTGGTAAAAAAATACATTTCAAATGTGTGTAACCTTAAATTTATAAAATTTTACAAAATTAAAATGATTTTTAGTCAATCGAATATTTAATTAATCTTTAATAAATATATTAAGTTTTAAATATAAATAGTTCGATACATATCGTTAACCATTTCTTATAATATTATTTATATAATAAAATGTACTGAATCGTATAAAACATCAAAATTAATTTTACAATTTTTAAATTTCAGTCATGTAAAAAATCCAGAAATAGCAGCAAAACTGAATAAATTATTGCAATCTGGACTAGTAGCTATACACTGATGAAGTTATTAACAAAAATCATTTTTATATACTTATAGCTCCAATGAAATAGCTTTTATAATTAAGTTCTTTCCGAGCAAAGATCAACCTGAAGTAAGTTATATTTAATTGTTGCCATCAACGTTCTATATCCACTTTATATGAAACAAGGTATTTTTATAAGTTTTTGTCACTAATCGACTGCAAATGTATCCAGTTTTAATTCATCTATTTATGCAGTGAAAAAGAAAATATAAAAAGGAATTAGAAGTCAAAAATATTAAAAATGTGTTTGGCTTTAATTTTTTATTTATAAAAAATTATAAATTGTAAAATCTGACGGCAAATAATTTAACTAATTATATAATAATTTTTGTTTAAACAAAACTTACATACCAAAATAATTGCTTTTTAAAGTTAACAATGTTAATTTAATATCTTAAAGATTTTTATTTATAAAAGGTAATTTTTTTATTCACGTTGTAAGGCGCGACCTTTTCCTGTCCATTGTTCCTTCAAATTTACTTTTAAACCTAAATCTCTTAATGCTGCTTTAATATCATCCGCTACTTTTTCTCCATGAATTTTGAGTGCATTATTAAACAATTCTTCGATGCCATAAGCTATAAATTCTTTTGATTCGTATGAATTTCGAACGGACATATTTCGGATTGCCCAAGCAGCTTGCTGAATTACATTAGCACTATTGAGATAAGCTTTGATCGCATCAATAATAATCAATACTGCTCCACAATCATAAAAAATACCAGCATTCGAGGGACTTTTTAATGTTAAGGCTGACACACAAGCAAGTCCCGCTGTAACTACAGCTTCTGAATTCTGTAAATAAAACAATAATGTGCGGAGAGAAAAAGAATACATAGGGATATGTTTCATTTTTTTTTGCTGTTTTTATTTTAAAACGATTATATTTTCAATCAACAAAAGTCTTAAAATTGTACTTTTAGAAATGTAAACTAATTTAATTTGTGAGAAAAATGGCTAACGAATAAAATTTTGTAACTCTTATCTTATTTTCTTTTAATAACAATCAATACTTACCCTTAACCTACTTATAGCAAATATTATTAATGGAGCGATTCCTGAAGTAATAATATGAGCTTTTACATCGTCATTGCCAGCTAAGTTTTTAAGTAACTTTAATGCCTGCCAATTAATTTTCTCTATCGAAGGAAAATTTGTGAAAATATCCAAAATATATTGTATTCCCTTAGCATCGTCGAAATCTTGACAAAATTCGTTTCTAACGATTAAAGATGCTAACGTCAACATAATTTCTCCTACTATCATTTCATTAGTCTTATAAGCTGAAAAATAAAATATACAAAATGAATCGTAGTTGACGTCGTACCTTATAAAATATTTAATTCTTATTGTTACTTTAAGAGAAAAATTATTTTAAAACTTTAACAATTATTGATACGATATGCGAAATTTTATGAAAATATAAGTTTGCTATTTAAGATATTAAAAATATAAATTTAAAATTGATTGTACTTGACAATAATTTTGTAAGCGTGTGTAACGTTCGTCGAGCAATAGCAGTGGCGTGTTCGTGAGCTTTTCCAAATTCGTGTCTTATATCATCATCCAATGTTAACATTCTTAATACAACACAAACTTCTTTAACAACTGAAATATTCGCATCTTTTTCATTTAGTTCTAATTTTAAATATTCTAAGATTCCTGAATCGAAGATTTTTTGTCTATTTGTCTCGTGTTTAATACAACACTCGCGTATCCATTTTAATATTAATTGTAACGTTAGCGGATCATTGTGATTATTTTCTAATAAACTGAACGAAATCATTGAGTTAAAAATACATTTAAGCTTATCTTTATAAAGAAACAAAAAACTGAAATACGTTTTTTGAAGATTTACTCCAGCATCATCCAATAAATCAGGATTTCCAGTCATCAACATGGTAATCGTTTCTAACGTAGTTTGTAACAAAAGTGGTTTGTCCATACAATAAGTTATTGTTTCAAGTAACGCAGAATAAGCTCCATTTTTTCCTGCAAAAACTCTCCGAGCAATATCTTTCGATAACTCCAACATAAGCGAGTCAAGAAAAAAAATGAGACGTTCGTCGTTCGCATTTTTCGAACATTCCGAAAGTTTTTTTATCGTGCACACGATGTCATCCGTAGTGTCGTTTAAAGACAAGTCCTTTATGATATTAGACAAATCAACACCCTAAAATAAATATAATTAAATATTAAAAATTCCGTTTCGATTGTTATACAATATTGGTCAGTATCGTACAAAAAAAGCGCGACTAAATTGATTTTTCGAACTCGAATATTTCGCGCTTACCTGCGCGTCGAACTGTTGGATGGCATCCTCGATAGCCTCTTCGGCTGACATGGAAAACTCCTCGATGTTCTCTCTAACTACCTCATCGTACGTCTCTTGAGTTATCACGCGGACCATAACGAATTTGATGCGAGATCGCGATCACGACTAGCGAAAAGCCTCGAGAGGTTTACCCGACAAAGAATAAGCAAGAGACGAAGATTCGAAGAGGACTCGACACGAGAGAGAAATTTAAAAGTTAAAACGACTCATAATAAATATCGTATCGCATGCCGCAAGAATGATACTATTGTGCGCGTGTATATACATGCCCTTATAGAGAACTCAATGCCGGACAGCTTTCGATTTTCAGTGCCATTCGATCAAGATTGAATTGCTACGCTACTTCTATATAAGGTTATGCGAACCAGGTACCGATATGACTTACTGTACAAATTTTTGCTTTTCGTATGTTTGGAGGGCGCCACATTTTGCGTCTCCGCGTGCGCCAACCTTCGTTCCCTCTTCTAACTTTCACGCCTTCGACGACAGAGCTTATCTTTTTTTTTCTTTCGTATACAAAATACGTAAAAATATAGAGGATTCGAGGCTGCATCGCGAAAACCCAAAAATGTTTTCTGTTTACGAAAGAAATGAGCACATTTTAATCTAATGTTTAATTTATTTTTTATTTCTTGATTCCTTGCGTCGAAATATTTTTAAGAAACAATATTTTCAAACCGACTATTACCCATAAATACAGAAACACGTTGTTTATTTCACCGGTGGTATTTAAAGTAGCTTGAAAAGCGCATTTTTCACTTTGCGCTGTATTAAAAAAATATTTCGTAAAATCGAACTTTTTTACGAATCGTATTTTACATCTGCATTTATAAAATTATACTGGAGTATTCGAGCATTACTTTTTTCGCTTAAAATTTTGCTTAAAAATCGCGACGTTGTACTCTTGATCGTAAATACGAAATACTATTGTTATCTCATTTGCTATCGTCGAAATTCAAAGAAATTAAAAAATTGGTTCAAATTTATTGTGGTTGTTTTTATAAATAGATAGGAAAGTACAAACGAATTGTTGTAAACTTAAAAGGCTTTTTAAGAAAACAATTTTATGGTATACTCGCGCGTGTATAAGATACATTTTCAAATGCGACATTGCAATAGAAAATTATTTTAGGTTATCGTCAAGATGCGTATATTCGTAAATCTAAGTTTGCACAAGAAAAAAGTTAAAGTTCAACGACTGGAATAGTTTTCAAAACTTAATGTCCTATAGAAATAAATAAACTTATTTTCTTTTTTATTTTGAGCTAATTTTTTTAAAAATTCAATTAAAATAGATATATATTTAATTTGCTATAAAAATTTAATTTAATCGTAAATTTTTAGATTTTAAATTATTAAAAGAAAATAGTTGTATGAAATAAATAGAACTTTTATTAATATTCGAGTAACTACTTTACGTATAAAATTAATGTCATTTTTATTAAAATAAAATTTTGAATTTTTTTTTAAATATTAACATACATAATGTTTTATTTGTTTACATGTGAATTTAAGAAATTTTATAGATAATACAACAATAGTTTTTAGAAATTTTGTAAAACGTATATTAATTTGCGATAAAAAAACTTATAAATTAAATATTTAATTGTGTTTGTGCACGAGGATTTCTAAACGTGCTTTTTTATTGCAATCTTTAATCTGATTTTATCAATAATATTTACGCTTTTTTATTCCAGGAAAAAATAAAAACTATAAGAATTGATTTCATTATTTTCTTTCATTTTACATTCGATAATATTGTTTCACAACTATTAAACACAATAAAATAAATGAACATGATTGGCTTAAAAATATATATGTAAAATTAATAAAATTTATTTAAAATTTTGTAAATATAGAATTTTTTATGCGGTAAATTTATTTAGTATTTTTTTAATACTTGAAGTTAATTATTTTTATATTTTTGATATTATATAAAATTCAATTATGTGAAAAAATTTATAATTTTCTACATTTATATATTTTGAATATTTTTATTCTAAGAATTTTAAAACTATAAGCTGTTAATTATCACATTTTTTAAAATTATACAGTGTATGTTTCGATAAGGACAAATAAATCATCCAGTGATAGAAAGTTATACAAATTTCCATTAAAATATTTATATTTCATGATGTAAAGTTTGAAATATATCGAGAAATAAATTAAAAATAATTAATAAAGGAAAAAAGTATTATATACATATTGAAAGAATAAAATATAAAGAACTTTTATTTTATCATTTATTTTACTAGAATACAAAAATACATATATTTACAATGTTCATTATAAGCCATATAATAATAATAATAATAATAATAATAATAATAATAATAATAATAATAATAATAATAATAATAATAATAATAATAATAATAATAATAAATCTATATTTACTCTCAAATTCTGTTCAAGTTATGGTTAAAATTTAACTATAAAAAGTAACCAATGATACGCATACATTAATTTTAATCTATAACATTGAGAATAATTAAAATGTAAGATGTTTATTAAATTTATATATCAATTTATTAAAAATATTCGATTTATTTATTATTAAAATAAAATTTCTAAACGCTTTTAAAACTAATTTTTTGTTATTAAGATATAACTTTTTCGTATATTACTTGTGATTGCGTTATTGGCCATACGAAGGCATTTATTAAACCAGTTTTTCAGCGATTTAAGTCAATTAACTTAATTTGTTCTCCGTGGACTCGTATGACATACGAAATGTTGCTTAATTTGTGCTATGACCCAAGAGCCTAGCACATTATTTAATTTTTACGTTCGCGCTGAATTGTACGAAATAAAACGAGTGACATATATTAATGGTTTTAATAAACGATTAGACATGTCCTATTTTATATTTATTTCGAGCAAAAGAGCCTCGAACAACAAATTAAGTGTACGCATGCACTTGAGTCGAGTATTTAACAATGCATAAAATTAAATGCCTCGGAATCAATGAGACAGCTTCCGTCCGCATGCTCGGGAAAAGTTGTCTTCCCAGACGGAGGAAAAACGAAAAAAGAAAAGCGAAAGAAACATTCGTAGATCCGAGTTCCCCAGGAGAAATAGGTCTGACGAAGAGGGAGAGTAAGCAATATACGCGTTGGTACGTAAGACAACGGAAAGCATAGGCTGCAAAACACGAGAGAGGCGAACGCGTAAAAATAAAAAAAAGAAAAGGGAGTGAGCGAGAGGAGAGGAAGAAATAAAACAGGAGAAACTACGAGAGACGACGAGAAGAGCGATGGTAGGTTCGATAGCCTCAGCTGACACGCCAGAGAGCCAACGACACATCGTTGTTACAGGGCATCTTTTCGCTTTATCCCTCGTCTCGTTGACAAAGGCGACAAGATGACTTAGCTCGAGAGGAAAAATCCGACAATGGATATGCTGAAGACGAACCAGGAGGTCGTCCACGAGGGCTGGCTCATCAAATCGCCGCCCTCAAAGCTTTGGAAGGCGGTGAGTTGATTCAACTTGCATTTTTTATTAGCTCGTCTCCTTTGCTTTTACTTGCACTTTTGGCATTCCTCGTCCACAAACCAGACTCGGTGCGTGGGTGTATGTTGTTGTCAGGCGCATCTCTCGTGATTTACGCGCGACACGCGACGATTATAATAAAAGATTAGTCCGGCCGAGTTCTTAATGACGGAGGATAAGGAATACATTCGATATATGGAATCGATTTCCGCGAGGTTATAAAGTTGCGATGCAGCTCACTTGATCTCATTCCTTGTTTATTTCGAGGTTGTTTTTAAATTTTTAGCGTTCGTTTATTATTGTCGGCGATCGAAATAATTTTACACTCGGTGCTCTATTTAAATGCGATTCATGATTGAATCATTTCTTTTTTTAGCAGCTCTTCATCATTCGAATAATTCGAGCGATGGATTTAAGTGGTTGTATTATTTACGATATTCCCTGTTTGTTCGAGCGGGCACTATATTATTATTGAAGATTTTTCTTAACGTGCTGATTAATTTTTCGTTACTTATCTACAGAGGTGGAGACAAAGATGGTTTACTCTCAGACATAGCGGTGAATTGCCTGGACAATATTTTTTAGAATACTATACCGATAGAAGATGTAGAAAATTGAAAGGCAGAATTGATCTTGATCAATGCGAACAAGTAACTGAAGCTATTTTCCAAGAGCTTCGAGAGCTTTTAAAACATTATCGATTAAAGGATCGAATAATCTAATGACAAATTTTTTAGGTTGATGCAGGATTAAGTTTTGAAAATAGAAAAGAAAAATATCAGTACATGTTCAATGTAAAAACACCGAAAAGAATTTACTATCTTGTAGCAGAAAATGAAGCTGATATGAATAAATGGGTGGATGCTATTTGTCAAGTTTGCGGATTAAAAGCTTATACTCAAGATGAAGATCAACAATGCCAAAGTATTTCTATAATTTTTCTTTTTTTTATAATGAAATTTTGAGATTTGTATAATGTAGATTATATCTTCCTTTTTTATTTTATAGTTTTCCCATTTGAGTCACAAGAATCTCCACCTATTTCACCAACTAGTATAATGTCTGGTCCATATATCCCTATAAGCGAATGTATATCCGGACCACGTCTCAATGATACGAGTTCTTTGAGTTCGGTAATAGGACAAGCCATAGATAACTATGATACTACGAGAAGATTGGTGCCATCTCCTCCAAGATCTCCAACAACGGATGCCGAAAGTGTTGTAACCGACGACGAGTGGATTTCTTCTCTTCCCAATGTTAATTGGGATACTTTTCCCGCTGCTGGTACAATTTGATAAATTAAATTTTAAATTATTTTAAAAATATTTTTCATAAAAAAATTAAACTTAAAATTTTTGCTTCTTGATAGAAAAAAGAAAAATTAAAATAAAAAAATTTTATTATAAAATTTATTTTACTTTAAATTTATAATATAAATAAAGAACGATAAATTAATTTGTATTTTATTGCTTAGGAGATTTGAAACCATATTTTAAACCAAATAATACAGGAATTGGTTCTTGGAGTGTAAAAAAACGATTTGGAAAACTAAGGATCGTTGATTCTAATAAGCCACCACCTGTGGATGAAATAGTTATTCCACCGAGACCTCCAAAACCGTCTCATATGATTACTGAAAGTCCTGGTCATAATTATTTAAATTTAGATGGTGCAACCGAGAGTTCGAAGCCAACTACGCCATCGACACCTGCTCATTTGGTTACAACTAATGATTTCAACAATTTAGGTTGTTATAATTATTATTATTAAAAATAATTTTCAAAACTAATGTTACAATATATTAATTTTCCTTCAAGTTGGTCTCTCGAAACCTCGCCAATTAACAACAAAAACAGAAATAAGTATAGCTAATAAACCACAGAAACAACAAAGTTTTAATGCTATTCCTTTGAATGCAGATGAGAGTCACGTATTTCGTTACGATTTCGATAGTAATGATCACGTGAGTTCAGACAATACATCAACAGCAACATATTCAAACCTTTCAAGTCCTTTAAATAAGGATAATGTCAATTCAGTGCCTATAATAATTGTGCCACCACTGCCACCGCCATTAGTGTACAGAGAGTTAAAGCCTGGAAGAAAAACTAGTGATTCAAATATTAGTAACGAGTTATCGCCCACTGTAATTAATAAGGACGTAAATTACACCGAGCTGGTGAATATTGAACCACCGAGTATAAATAGAAAGCTAAAACCACCATTGGCTAAACCACCTATTGAAGGTACAAAAAGAAAAAATGTTTTATGTCGTTTCAATAATAAATATAATTTGATTTAATTGTTAATTTTGATTTGAAAATTTTTTGGCTATATGTTTTTAATAAAAATTTTTAGAAGTTATTTTTTACATTTGATTGTATTTTTAAATAATTTATAAATTATTCTAGATTTATTACAACTTACTTTACCACCTGGAAAGGGGAAAGTTAAACCAATTCCTAGTCCTATTTTAATGTCGAATGCGCAAAGAGGTCACCATCCATCTATGTCCGATGACGATAATAATACATTTGAAGAAAAAGAAGATGTACGTAAAATATTTGTGAAAAAATAAATATACGAAAAAAAATTATATCAAAAATCTTCTGTTACAGATATACTTCTACCAAGACAATGACACTTTTATACCAGCATCAAATCGTCGCTTATTAGTCTTACAGTATTTAGACTTAGATTTGGAAACCTCTGAAAGTTTAAACAACTCAGTTTTGCAAACTCCGCAATCTCCTCTAGCTTCAACAGTTTATAAAACCGTCGATTTTTTGAAAACCGAAGCTTTTAATCGTACCAGACAAAGGGTAGAGGAAGAAAGAAAGCAATGTACCGACGAATTTACCTAATTCATAATTTTTAATATTTTTTTATAATTAATTTCTATGCGACTTTGAAAAAGTGCTTCAATAATTATCTCATGGAATTTATACATATAAAAACAGCGCAAGCGCATATTTATTAGTTAGATAATGTAATTTTAATTTATAATATTAGTTATAAGAAGGCGATTAATTTATCGTTAAGAAGTGATAAAGGGAATCAAATTTTTCTTCTGTAGTTACCTTACAGAATTTAGAAGCGAAGTGATATACACGAATTGTTAAAATTAATAAGTCTGAGAAAATGCTCGTTATCAACATTATACTAGTTGTATCAACGAAGAAAACGGACCAAAAACTTGTATTAAATTTAAAAGTAATCTGAATAGGATTTAAAAATAATCGTAATTAAATATCTGTATATATATATATATACATATATATATTAAAAATCTATACGACAAGAATAATCACTAGAATTTTTTAGATTATCGTATTAATTTGAAATAATTAGAAAATTTCAAGTGTTTTGAAAATTTATAAAACACCAGGTTATTAGAAACATTAAATCTATTTAAGATGGATAAATCGTATAGAAATGTTTATTGTATAATAAAAATCATACAGTATTACTGTATCAAGAATTTGTGATCTCTTTTAACGAAATATTTTCTTATACCACAAGGTATTTGCCATTTGAGATTGAAGAGTTTTTCATCGTCACATAATTGTGATAATGTAACAGATCATTGGTGTTACATGAATAAAATTTATATATTTTTTATAACTAGTTTTTTTTTAAAAAGATGGATAATTGAATCGTTTCTTTATAAAATTAGAAGAGAACGTGATATACTTTAATAAAATAAAATTTATAAATTTGTAAAAATATTGAATAAAGTAAAGCACGTTTGTAAGAATTTTTATTATTTTTACTTTCAAAAACATACTATAATTTGTAGAATTTATCTTAAATTATTAAACACAAATGTTTGATTGCGATGATGTCAATAATTGCCAAAATATTAATTTCTTAATATAAGAAAACGTTAAAATAAATATTTTGAATAAATTTACTAGATTTAGTATTTTATATTCTCCTAAAAAAGAACTTACTAACATCATTTTTATTTAATTTAGCCACACTCGAGTAATCATCGATCAGTATAATATAAAATCGTTAAATGTAAAATCGCAATGTATATCAAAGAATTTTTCGACTTAACCTTTTATAAATTAGACGCGTTCAATTTTATTCACAAACTTTTAAATACTTCGTAATATCGTGAGCAAAAAATAATTTTGAAAACAGAATTTGCATGAATGATAACGATTGAAAATTTTGAACAGATTAAAAAAAATATGTATTTACTCGATATGTAATATCAGTACAATAATATAATTTTGAAGCTGTTCGCTTTCAAATGAATATTCTAATATCCCAAACGGTATTTTTATACACATAATTTAAAAGAAAGTTGAATTTAACGAAAAGATTTGATGTGATCCTTTAATTCGAAATATACGCGCGTCATCAAACTTAACTGCAGTACCACACCTGAGCAACGAGCATCTGGAACATCATTCCGAATTCCGAAATTGAAAAACAGACGATTTTCTCGATGAAGTATATTAAAAAAAAGGAAAAGAAAAAAAGAAGAAAGGAAAATAATAAATTCGAAATGCGGTGCGCGCGCATCTCGGAAAAGCACGCTCGTGACGTCATCGGTGGGTGGCGATCCGTAGCGCATTGCCAATCGCCATTACGACTCGTTATTCCCGATTCGTTGCGGACTCGCGCCTTTTCGTCCTACGCGATTATCTCGTGCGTGTCAGCAAGCACGAGCCACCGATAAACTGAGCGAGAGAGAAAGAGAGATAAAGAAAGAGAAGGAGAGCCGAGTTCCTCGCCATTTTTACGTTCCTCTAGAAGCGTCGTCGTCGTCGTCGTCGCCGTCGCCGTCGTCGTCGTCGTCGTCGTCGTCGTCGTCGTCGTCGTCGTCGTCGTCGTCGTCGTCGTCGTCGTCGTCGTCGTCGTCGTCGTCGTCGTCGTCGCCGTCGTCGTCGTCGTCGTCGTCGTCGTCGTCGTCGTCGTCGTCGTCGTCGTCGTCGTCGTCGTCGTCGTCGTCGTCGTCGTCGTCGCCGTAGTCGTCGTCGTAGTCGTCGTCGTCGTCGTCGTCGCGATCGTCGAGTCGTCGTCACCACTGTCGTCGTCGTCGTCGTCGTCGTCGTCATCGCGATCGTCCGGAAAGAGCGCGCGAGAGAATAAAAAAGAAATCGCAGTTGATCCAGGGATCCTCCGATGAATCAGTCGCGGAACTTCACGTCCCTGCTGAATCCCAGCTACTTACAAAATGCCCAGAACGCGGTGCCATCGAGCGCCGCGGCAGCGGCTGCAGCTGCTGCGGCAGCGGTTTCAGCGGCTATTGCCAATGGTACTGCCTTGAGCGGCTCGATGTCCAACCAGAGCAAGAAACGCGAAGCCGAGGGTAAGTGGCTTTTTTGTACTTTGTTTTGTTTTTATTTATTGTGCGGGGGGTGGATGAAGGGCAGTAGACCCTAGCGATATCCGTCGGTGGATTGCCCAAAGAAAATTAAAGCCTTCTGGGTCATGTATCCATGCCTTGTCGTATGTTTTAAGTCCAAAACTTGTATGAAAATGATTTTTCATCGAAAATGTGGTCGGAATAGTTTTGTACGTGTTTGATATTTTAACCATTCTTTCGATTTTTATGTCGGTACTACAATCTGGTACATAGATTTGTTGATAAAAATTCGTAGATATCTGATTAGAACGTTTTAAGTTATATTCATCAAAATACTTTGTTGGATTGGTTGGGTTATTAATAATCGTAAGTGTACTCTGCTTTGTTAAAACTAAAAGAATTGTAATAACTTTATGTCGATGCTTGAAGTAACTTACAATCTTTTGATTAAAGTGTTTCTCCTTGTATTTTAATAAATACTAAGAATTTATAAAATACAATTTGTAATTGGATGTATTTGTTCTGAAATTTTTTATTAACATTTGTTTTTAAATTGTAGTTAGAAATTTAAATGTGCAAATTACTTGCAAGGTTCTGGAATATTATCCTATAATCGATAATTTATCTTATATTATTATAATAGGTGTAGCTAGTAGATTAAAAAAGATTAGAACAAATAATCGTGTGTACCATTGTCATAATGCTTGGATTAATATTTGTAAAATTGAACCATTTTATTTTGTTTAGCAATGTTTTTATTTATCGATGTACTTCTCTAAGTAAAATAGTACAATATTTATATTTTATTTCTTGGTATGTCTTTACAAATGATAAAATTCCAGTGTTATACCTAACTACTAAAAATTTATGTCGAGATATTTTATAACAATAAAAAATAAAAATATTATAAGAGAATATAAGACTTTTAACGAATGAATTAGAAAATCTATTTACTAAATTAAAGATTAAAAAATTGCGAATATTATTTTAATATAGCAGAATTTTTAATCTCTTTTTAATATCTTTAAAAGCTTTTGTAGAATTTTATTATTAAAAATTACAAATTTATGTTATTTGATTTTTTATTTACCAGCCTGTTTTACGATGATGTAGAATAATCTGCGTTCAAATCTGTATTTTAAAAATTTAAGTGCTCATCTGATTATGTTAACATTTGCTTATTTTAAAAGTGTGTTACATGTAGAAACTTATGTTTTATATATTAAATTCATAAACGATAATCTTGGAGTTTAATTTTTTTTGCTAAATATATTAGTGACTGCGTATCTATTTCTTTTAAGTATTAAATTATGTACAATCGTCTCAATACTCACATTATTAATAACAAAACACTTTTAATAGATAAAGTTTGAATTTTGATACAGTTTTTAAATTTTTTAATTATATAACTTAAATTTATAAAATATGGCAGGGACACTTAAAATAAACCTTCAATTTTCAGACAAGGAAAAGGAGTCACGAGAGGAGCGTCGCAAACGTAGGAAATCCAGATGGGGAGGAAGCGAGCATGAAAAAACTTTTATTCCGGGAATGCCGACGGTTCTGCCTACCAACCTCACTCCTGAACAAGAGAAGGCTTATTTGTGTAAGTACCGAAAGAATTTTTATAATATTTTTGTAAATAGTTACATAAGTTTAATTTATTAATATTGATTTAACATTCTGAAATCTTGCGCAAAATTAAACAGAAATTACATTTTTTTAAAATATAGAAAACTTAAGATGTAAGTATGCGCTTATAAGATTTTGATTGTTTAAATAAAGACAAGTTTTTACGCCAGTGAAGAAAGGTAAGATGAAGTATTGTAAAAAGAAAATGTTTAAATTTATTCTTTTAATATGTAGAATAATAGATAAGATATTGATATTTACATTTCTCAAAAAAATTTTATTTTTTAATATAGAATAATCATGTACTTTGTTGTCTTATGGTATATTTGTCAACTGTCTAACTGTTGGGGTTTCTGCCCCCCTCTAACCCGTTGGTTTTCAGTTCAACTACAGATTGAGGAGATCAGCAGGAAACTACGCACAGAAGATCTTGGAATACCGATTAATCCTGAGGAAAGGTTTGAACAAAACTTAACTATCAACAATTATGACCATTATATCCACAAAATCTACCTATCTACTGACCAATTCAGCAACCAACAGCTTAGTGGCTTTATAAAATTTTCTAACTGATGCAGCCCAAGTTAATATGGGATACTCAAAAAAATTTATTATCAACCAGGACTAAATTAAATATTCAAGCCTCAACGCATCATTGAAGATAAATAATGATAATATTGGTTTGATCTAATCCATTTCTTTTATTAATTCTCGAAATGACAATCCTTGCCAATAAAAAATATACTTTAATGAGCTTTGAACAGTTTGTAAAAATATTCTAAGAACTTACTAACAATTGAACTTTACATATCTATAGTTTATAGAAAACTTTTTATTTTCATAACTTTTTGGTAGTATTGATGATTTTTATAAATTTTTAGTCACTTTTATAAATTATACATTTGTTTGTGATCGAAATAATGAAAACATTCTAGAAATTAATTGCAATTAAATTACTTGCTATTTCTAAAAGTTAACACATAAACTGAAAATTTGTATCAATTCTGTTTTCGGTATTTTCAAAAAGCTATGAAAAGTAAATAAAAATTAAGCTAAAAGTTTATATTTTATAACCTAATAAAAAATCAAAATTTACTTTTTTAAAGGAAACACTTGATTGCAGGAAAGTCTCTCAAATATTAATAAACTATTATATAACATAAGTATACCTTTATTCAAATCTCATCAAATTGTTGGCAGTGTTTGACTTCCTAGATCTTATAGATTTTAGTTGTTTTTTTTAGAAAATCTATGAATTTCCTGAAAGCAGAATAGTATAATTTTAATGAAGCTTATATTGATTTTTTTTATTTTAATCATTAATACATTTAAATAGTGAAATTTTGATTATGGACAAATCAATAACTTTTTTCAGATACGTTTTAATGAATCTATGTAAAAATATATAATCATAGGTAGGCTTTACTAACGGAATTCTTTTATCGGGTAAATATTACAGGAAAATAATTATTTAATAACAAAATCTTTACTTGCATAACTGCTCAAGCTAACGTTAATTTCAGGTTCAACATTAATTTATAAATCCTTAATTACAATTAATGAAAAGATTTTATTATTCCAATAGGTTATAATAATTATTGTTTGTTTAGTTTAGCATTGCATTGTGCAATTACGAGAAATCAGCTGACACTAATTTAAAGACTTAATTTTTCTTAATAATCACAGGAATTACTTTTTCTTAGTACTTTAGCAGCTGAGCAACATGTCTGCACAAACATTGCAGACTTCACTGGTTACCGAGTATTAATATACAACCAACACAACCTCTGCTTGAGTTGGCAGAGACTTAGGATTATTTTCAAATAAAAGGGCAATGATGGAAATTACGAACTAATGCTCGAAATCAAACTAATTAAATACAGAAACAAAAGATTATTTTTAGATTAAAAAAACTAATTTTATTAGACACTTTTTTTAAAGATTTTAAAATTATTTATATAATTATATTAAAATTAGTTTAATTAGAAACTTAATGTGGAAGTTAAATTAGAAAATAACACTCTTCACTTAAAATTAGAAACAGGTTGCTTGTATACAAGTAACATCTTATTTACGACAATATTTCAAACACGTTTCTTTTCTTTCAGATCTCCATCGCCAGAACCAATTTATAGTAGTGATGGTAAACGGTTGAATACGAGAGAGTATCGTACTAGACGGAAACTAGAAGAGGAACGTCATAATCTTATACAAAAGATCTTGAAAATTAATCCGGAATTTAAACCACCTCCAGATTATAAGTAAGTTATTTTATTAAATTTCATTTTTCCAGTAATAACTTGAGTATATTTTATCCGCTGACCTTTTCATTTTTTATTTTAAGGCCTCCGATTATTAGAGTTCACGATAAAGTCATGATACCACAAGAAGAACATCCTGATATTAATTTTGTAGGACTACTCATCGGACCACGTGGAAATACGTTAAAATGTACTAATAAAATTAGAGTAAATAGAGATGAGTTAACTGCAAATATTCTAAATAAAATTATTTTTTAGCTATGGAAAAAGAAACTGGTGCTAAGATTATAATTCGAGGTAAAGGTAGTGTCAAAGAAGGTAAAGTGGGGCGCAAAGATGGACAACCATTACCTGGTGAAGACGAACCTCTACATGCTTATATAACTGCTAATAATCTTGAAGCAGTAAAAAAAGCCGTTGGAAGAGTTAGTATTTTATTATTTTAAAAAAATAAATGTAAATTAGAAAAATAATGATGTATATAAGTATATAAATTGATTATACAATATACTTATCAAATATATATTTACAATGAAAATATTCAAAAGTTCAAGATTAAATAAAATAAAATGCAAATTCAAGTACTTATATATTCTAAAAATAGATTGAAATTTTTTTTTAATATTTTAATAACATCTATAATTTTATACTATGCGAAGAAAAAAAATTTTTAGTTCGTTTTTCTTAAAACAGTACATCAGTAATTTTTTATATTTTATAAAGCTACATAGATTATTGGAAGAAAAGTGACATTGGATTACGATAAACAGCATTAACGATGCAATGTTCAATGTAAAGTACATTAGACAAATTAATACAACTGTGTATTAAGAGTAACTTATTTTAAAAACATTTAAGGAAGTTAATATTATCTAGAGTAAATATTTTCTCGTTAAACAGATCCACGAAATCATTCGTCAAGGCGTTGAAGTGCCTGAAGGCCAAAACGATCTTCGTCGAAACCAGCTTAGAGAGCTCGCTTTATTAAACGGAACGTTGCGCGAGAACGACGGGCCACGTTGTACGAACTGTGGTGCAAGTGACCATAAGTCCTGGTTATGCCCCGACAAGCCCAATGTTACGAATAATATCGTGTGCTCTAGTTGCGGGGGAGCCGGACATATCGCCCGGGATTGTCGTTCGAAACGACCAGGAATGGGAGGACCCGCAGCCGCTGGAATGAATCCAGCTGGTGATAAGGCTAAAATCGACGAAGAGTACATGTCGCTCATGGCCGAGTTGGGCGAAGGTCCGCCTCCCGATCGCTCTAAGAATAATAATACTCAAGCTCGATCTAACTCCAACTCCAATCCAAACTATCCTGGACTTTTCGATAGGTAAAGAAATAAATACTTTATACGTTATTTTATTTTTTTTTTACATTTTTCCCTTAAGGATTTAAATTATATTTAATGTTTTAAGGAAATGATACGTAGATTTTATTATACATTATAGCATTCAAGAATATTTAAAATACTTTACGGTAATGTATTTATAAAAATTATATTATTTTATTTTAATTCATATAAGAATTAATATGCATTTCAAATTTGAATGCAAAAAATACGAACTTATTTTTACATTTCTCAAGAGAATATAATTTAATAAATAATATAATTATCAGAAAGTAATATTTAATATCGGTACAGGAATATTAAATATATTTACTACTCAATTAAAAATACCGTAAACAATGATTTGAAGAATTCAGGTTCAAACGATATTCATCCTTTTATTTTTATCTTTGGCTTTAAAGAGCGGAAAAATTATGCTTTATCGACTTCTTTCCAGATTCGTATCATTTATATACCCTACACAAGTACATTCGCAAACTCGTTTTAAGCGATAACCGATTCTTCATCGATTTTGTAATCAATTTATCATTCGCCTAATTTTCCTCCTGCTTAAATTCTAATTCTACTTAATTGACGAGTTACGCGTAATAAAAATTTTTTTAAAAAGACTTCACTAATGCCCGTTGCGCGGACAAGATTTATGGCGTACCAGTATTGGTTGAAAGCACGGTAGGCTTATCAGACACACGTGTACAGACCTCAGTTTGGTATGTGCCCCTTCCAATACAATCCGCATTTTTATTATCGATAAAACTAAATGTGTTCAGACAATCATGGCAGACTGTATTGTACTCGATCAATCTATCCAGATGTTCAGAATTCGGGATTTTTGAGGCAACGAGTCAATAGTAGTTATTTCGGTATCGCTCTATTCGGTGCCCTCGATCGTCGATAAAATACATATCGTAACGATTCTCATTACGGTTTGAATCACACCGATAAAAGGCTTCTTTGATTGGAATATCTTATTAGAACTCCTGTTTTCGCAACCTAATATTCGCATCGATTTAAGTTTTGAAACCGTTGGTAAATCGAATCTTACTCGGTACAATCAACTCGTTTAATTTTCTTGTAAATAACCATAAATTCTGTTTTAAGTCTGTATACTTTATCGCTACAGTTTTGTAACCTGAACAATTCGGTAAAGTAATTCATAGAATCTAATAATCATGTATTATTAAGGACCGTCAAAAAATTTTCATCGTTTTTGGCGATATTTCTTAAAGCGAATTTTTTGACATTATTATATAATGATACGTTGAATTAATTAATTATTAAAAATTAAATAAATAATTAGTTGTTTAAAAACGATGCAATTATAATATTAAAAGTAAAACTGAACCCTTGAAAATTTCTTCAGCTAAAATTTTACCATTAAAAATTTGATGTCCCAACGCGTGAATATTCAAATGAGTTGAATCGATTGGTTTACTATTAATTTAAGGCAACAACAACCTCGTGCACTGATGGCAACACCGGCTCATCCACCGCCAAATATGATGCCGTCGGGTCCACCACCGCCGATGATGCCTCCACCTCCGGGAATGGCACCTCCTCCTTGGACGCAGCCCGACATGAGCAACATGAACAATATGAATAACATGAACATGAATAACATGAATAACATGAACATGCAATGGGGTCAACCACCCGTAAGCATGCCACCACCACCGGGTGTAATGCAACCACCTCCGCCACCTCCTGGAGCTTCGGCCCAACCACCACCCGCGATTCCACCGCTTATGCCGTGGATGGCACCTGGGGGCGGTCAACCACCACCACCAGGTTTGTTTTAACAAAAGTAATAATTATTCCATTTATTTTTTTATAGAGTAAGTCCGTTTTTTGTCTTAGAATCACGCGCTAGTATTTCACCGCGAATAATTTTATGAATTTGTGTAATTGAAAAAATATAATAAATATTTCAAGTTTTTATTTTTTTCTATGCAATTAATTTTGTTTATTATATAATTTAATGTAGAATTTTAGAATCATTTTGGTTCGTTCGGAAAAAATATTATCGACGTCGTGTCATTGCTAACGGCATTAAAATGTGGTTGTTTTTTTCACTTACGAAATTGAGCAATTGGTTGTCTGTAAACAAGGTCAAATGCCGCCGCCGCCACCGGCCCAAATGCCACAATCGCAGATGCCACCTCCACCACCAGCGATGGGTATTCCACCCTGGCAACAACAGCCCCAGCAGAATCAACAGGCACCGCCGCCGATGCGACCACCGCCTCCCGGAACCGCGCCACCCCCGGGTTACCCCCAGGGACCTCCAGGTTGGGGTCCGCCTCAACAACCCCAACAGATGGGTTGGCCGCCCGCGGCTCCCGTACCTCCGCCACCACAACAACCAGCTCCCGCGCCTCCTGGTATCGATCTGACCACTTTGCCGACGCTCCTTGCTCAGCCTCCACCACCGCCACCCCCGACCAGCTAATTGTCTTTGCGCGGACAATAGATCAATTTGAAGAGGATAAATTCCCCAGACTCCGTTTCAAGGAGACGACTTAGCATCTTTCGATATTTCTTGAAAACCAAGAGATAATTATGTCCTTCTAATTTTAGCGCAGCCACTGTAGCAAGTGAAGCTTTTTGTCTTTGTAAGATTGAGAATTTTTTGAATGAGCTATTGTAGATTTTTGAATTGAAATTCTTTCTATATGAGTCAAAACTTTTTTGCGTAGCGTGATACATACTTTCTGTTTTATGCATTTTTAATGGTAATCGAGAAGTTATATACTGCATGACAATTTTTCGCGCGAATCAAATCAATTTAAAATATTAATGATCGCCTGATTATTCTAAAAATCTTGAAATATGCATAAACGGTATGAGTACACAAGTAGATTCTTTAAAATATTAGGAAAAAGAATTGAAATTTATAAATTAAATAAATTATTCTTTAATAATATTTATATTTATTTCTAAGTTTAACAATTTTAAAAGTCAAATACTTTCATATAACTAACTTTATTTTACCTTAAATAAACAAAAAGATTTGCTGTGCATGGCTAATGGAACTTGATCTCGTCGAATGAATTTTCTATTTTATACTTTTAATTTTAATATAACTGTTTGATTCTTAAATAATTTTTTTCTTCTTTTTTTAATGTGTACGACTTAAAAATATGAGTTCCGTTGAGCGCAAAAATGAGGGACTTGGATTTTTCGAAATACTTGAAACTAAATTATACTACTAAAATATGGTTATATTCTGCTTACCAATACTATAAATGTTTTTTTTAGTTATTTTACTTAAACGTCTTGACTATATATCTGAAAGACTAAAATAAAATGGACTTATTTGATTAAAATAGAACTTATTCACTTAAAATAGAAGTTATTTGTTTATGTTGTGATTGACTAAAATTAGTCAATTAATAAATGACGTTATGCATAATAAAACTTTATATTTAGAATTATGTTTTGATAAACTTAAAGATTATTAATCTTATAAGAAGTAAAAATAAATAAAATTAAATATTAATTTAAATGGGATCTATAAGTTACTTCGGTTAAACACTCCCAGGCCCAGATTAAAAATATTTATATTTGGTAATGCAAATTTCTAGGGTGACATCAATTAATCAAATTTAATAATTTATGAAAATCGTAAAATGTAAGATACATACTAGATAATGAATAATTAAAATATACAAAACGCTTATTGATATCTTAGATTATTTTTTTTAAACAAAAAAAACTGTTATTTATCATTTAACGTTGATTTTTCCCATCTAGATTTTTCTATCTTATACCACATTAAAAATTAATAAAAATTATCGATTAATTTTTTTCCTTTTGATGTAATTTGTACATATGAGCGACCAGATTTTCTTAAATGTTGTATATTTGTTTGTTTTTCTTTTCTATCGAAAAGAATACTAGTAAACAATTATTCTGTTTATAATTAAATATAATCAATTTTGAACACTTAAATTACACGATTGAACTGCTGCAATTTTCATTTATATCACAGAAATGTATTAAAAATTACACTTATTTAATACAAAACAAAAACATTGCTATTACTTTGTACATTCTGTATCTTGTGTTATTACACAATAAATTACCTAGAAAGAAAACACCACATTTATTTATTTGAGTAATTAGTGTATTTTATTTATTTATAATAATATAAAAGTAAAATAAATTAATATATAGAAAATATAAATCATAAAATTTAAAAACTTCTAATTCAATATTTTTTTTCTAGTTATATTCGTATATTTAGGAATAATTACATTCAATATAAACTATTCGGTACAATAACGAAATTAAAAAAAAAATTATATCTTGCGACGTCAGCGGTTAACTTATCAAAACCTTCATCAGTCGTATCTCATTCCCTTCTCTCATCCTTCTTACGGCGTTGGGAACAAATCTGCTCTTATCAGGACGATGATAACGTAACCGCTCGCAGCTTCCTCGAAATTCGAGCCTTGAAATTCATTCGTTTCTTAAAGAAAGGCAGTTGTTGTGAGGCAATGGAAGTAGCTGTAAGCCCAAGTAATTCGATGCTTTGAAATACCACTGATGCACTCATTTCATATCGAAGAGAGATGCTATCAAACCAAGGTAAAGATTCGTTTCAATATGTAGTGACGATCTTTTCGATGAGTATGATTTTTTTATTTATTTATTATTTTATTTAGGCGAATCGTAGGATATTTATTAACGCGAAAATGTACATGTCGGTTACGACAGCCAATACTAGTAAAAGATAATCGGAAATTTTTAGTTTGCTTGACCTTTTGCTCGCTCATAATTCAAAGAACGATAAAAATGTAAATTAGAATAAATTTTCAGACCAGAGGATTACTTCAACCGGCTTACTTCACTTATTTATTTTATGGAATAATTATTAAATATTCGATTTAATACAAGCAAAAAATTTAATCTTAAAAATTAAATTATTCCTTAAATTCCTTGAATTCCTCAAATTTAAGTAATCATTATAATTACGAAGTAAATATGATAAATTAAAAATTTTTCGTAATAAATATAAAAAATTATAGTTAAGCGATATTTAAATTTATCGTTGCATAGAGTATTTCTATTAATTAACGAAATTTTTACACTTTAATTTACTGTAAAACTGTTTCGAACGAGAAATTTTATAAAAAATTTGATAAATTTACAAAGCAAATTAAATTGCTTTGCAAACTAATTTTATATTGATTAATTTATAAATTATTTTATAAATGCAAAAAATGCATTTATAAAATTAAAAAATTGCAACATTACATCGTTAAAGAATCAATATGTCGTATATTTATTTATAATATTTAATTTAATAATAAACATTGACAAAAGTGTTTTTGTCAGCAAATAAAACAAGAATAATACAACGCAAATAATTCATTATTAAAAATTTATGAATAACCAATAAATAATCTCTTTTTTTAAATTATATAAAATATGACATCAAATTATTTATTTAAAATTAATAGACAATTCCTTGGATAATTTTAAAAAGTATTCAAAATATTAAAAAATGAATTAAAGATATCAACAGTTCTTTTTATTAAAAATATTAGCTCAATTATTTTTGAGATCGATGTAACGCATGAACTATATCACAAGAATAAAAGCAAGTTAAAAAATGATACAAATTTTAAAATCATTTTGAATATCTTTACGGAAGATTATAATTTGGTTGTACTTTTAAAAGGTTATTATTTTCAAAAAAATTACGCATTTTAAATAAATATTATATCTTGATAAAGATTGACCAGAAGTATCATAATAGTGGATAATATTGCGTTAAATTTTAATAACTTCACGGTCCGAAATAAATATCACTCGATGCAATAGATAAAAACGTGTACGAAGTTTGAATATTTACCGGTTGACATCTCTCGTTATATATACGAACGGTTCGAGAAAAAGGTTAGTTTTGCATAATAGTTATCACGGGAGTTTAAAGATAGTCGGTTGCGGGGCAAGAAAACACGGATTTTCACGATTCCAACATTTCCATCTTCGAAAAATTGTTCGGGAACGAGACGGCGGTGCGTAAGTGACCGTTCTGACTGTCAGGGTTTTGAAAGAGGGACCGCAAGAGAGAGGCAAAACTCGGCGGAAGGCCGGCCAGGTTGCCCGGAGAGAGCAAGGGAGCGAGAGAGCGAGAGGGGGCTAAGCCCGCCCATAGGAGACGGCTGCGCGCGCTCAACGATTCTTTCCCGGATCCCGGTATATATACGCGCGGCGACCGTTTCGCTCCGTGTGTTCAGCGTTGTGTATACACAAAGCCCGGCATTTTTCTTGCTCTCATCCCGGAGAGTTCGATCGAACGCATTTGCTAAAATCGACTGTAAGGCCCAGGGCAGATTTCGTCGTACGCGGAGACAGGAAGGAACACGTGAAAAAACTCGTCGAAGATGACGTCGACCGGAACGTTTAAGGGTTTCCAAGACGGTAGTCGCAACTCCAGCAAGTGAGTATTACACGCAACTTGTTTCTGCTATTCTCGTTTTTCCCGCTTTCCATCCCAGCCTTCCCAGTCATAACATGTCTGTCAAAAATTGGACCATGCTTCTATAAACAACGGTCGTCTTTCCTTGATCGCGCTCATTGTTTACTGTTTAGCTTGAAACAACTTATGTAAGATTTTAGTTTCCTGGCGCGACTCTTTTTGTCATTCATAATTTTGGCGACGAAAAAACCGCGTCGTCGTTGAGGGGCTTTCGTGGAAGCGAACGACAATTGGAACGTACGTTACAGGGAAAAATCTCCCCTGGATCGAAGCTCACGGAGGCGTGATGAGATCGAAAGAGAAAGCTACAGTCTGCGAATGAAAAAGAGAGAGAGGGATTATTGGAGTGCGTGCGGGTGAAAAAAAAGGAAAAAAACTTCGGAGGGGGAAGGGGAAGGTGTACATCCCATCTGCACAATTTCATCTCTCCCTCCCCCTCTCTCCTCTCTGTCTCTTTGGTAAGCACAAGGCTTCGGTTCGTCGATCGCGTTCCTCTTTCCGCTACTCGGTAGTTTAGAGGTGTGTTGGCGCACGATCTTACGCACATACATAGTACAAGTGCTCGGTTCGAACTGGATACAACCAGATGTATCTAACCTCCCTTCCGCGAACACCGGTCGAAAAGAGAAAGAGAGAGGAAGAAAAGAGCACCGAAAGAATGGGAGGCTCTGTTTTACGGCTCGTTATGAATCTTTTATAGCACCGAGAGAACAACGAAATAACAACTCGAGCGGGTGGCAATCGGAACTCGCCTTCGGAGCTCGTGTTGGAAATCATTTGCGGGAAAAACCGTTGCCGCGGATTCTTGTATCGAAACTACGATAGCTATGCGTGGAATTTCTAATTTTAGAAATAAAATTTTTGTTTACGACATTTACTCGGAAAAGTAATTGTGGTTCTTCATGGATTTTTAAGATAAATATCGCTCGTGGACGAAATACTTCCAACTTTCGAAGCACTATTATGAACTATGTATTTTAAATAACGTTTCTTTCAATGTTAAACTACGTGTTTTTAATGTATTTTTATTATTAACGCAACGCAATTTACTCGCCAGATTTTTGTGAATCGATACAGAGAGAAAAATCGAATAGAGAAAATCGAAAGAATATTGCTTATGCATAATATTATGCAAACGTACGATTATTTCGAATCGATTAAAAGTTTTGTTTGAATCCATTGTATTCCGTTTAAATTACATTAATCTTTATTGTTTTAGAAAACTACGATATTCACGAAGAAGCAATAATGGTATACAAAATTTTATCGAGGAAGAGAATCGGGAGAAATAGAGAAAATAAAAATTAAAGGAAAGCACGGGCCGTTAAATATGCATCGAACGCTGTATAAAATTTATAAGCTACGGCAAACGATATTTACGATCGACCGAAATAATTTTTTTTTAATACGCTTTGAGTAAGGAGCCGCAAAAAGATAGAACTTCCAGAAGCAGAGATAAAAACGGAGCCACTGACCTCGAGTTTGATGGCATTCCGGAAGGAAATGGCTCATCACTCATCGAGTCAACGCAAGTCGATGTGCATTTACGGCTTCTCTTTAATATTTTCTTTTGTCTTTTGCCGCTGACTCCACTACCTGACTATCTGTCCTTGCCACTTCTTATACGCTTTCTCCTTCTATTCTCGAGACGGACCGGTGGCTTCCCTTCCCACTCGTTTCTATTCTCTTTTATTACCCTGGACAAGTTCGTTCGACACGTGTATTTCGAGCTCGAATTCCAAGATGCTTTTAACATTGTTACATTTTTTTTCCGTTCGTAATTTATTTATACCTGGACGGAACTTGTGCTCTGATTTTTATAAGCGCGAAACACGCGCGCTTATTTGTTTGTTTATTAAAGTATCTACTTTTTAAATAACAATCGTGTTACAATATTTATAGACTTTATTCGCTATTTTATTTGTAAATAAATATAAATAATAAAACTGAATGACATTTTGAGTCTTAAATCTCGATAATTGATACCAAAATACTAAAGGTTTCGCTAAAATAAGATGCTTTTTATTAAAAAATTATATAACATTTATTTTAAAATCGTCGAGACCTTTTCCACATAAGATTGTAAACAAAAAATAAATATTTCAAACGCTGAAATCGGCGGTGAAAATTAAGCAGCAGTCAAACGTTTTATGTTTCTAGCAAGTGAAAATTAAAAAGGTTGTACTTTAACCTTTTTACCGTGATCAAAATTCTTAAAGAAATAACAAACGACTTCTTTGTAAGTAATTACAGATAAGAATAGAAAAATTTCTTTAAAATACGTTTGCTACGATATTACAACTGTAACAATGGTATCGGATAAGGCGATCGCATAAAAATGCATCTAAATTGTTAGCGCTGGAAAATCGTTCATATAAAATATGAGCTCGATAAACTTGAATATTTTGTAAGGAATAAACAAATCGTCGATACATACCGGAATAAAAAAATAATAGTACTAGTTATCGATGAGTCAACGGTGGGTTTTAAAAATCATGACGTAGAATGTTGCGTTCTTTGTATACCGATCGAATGCTCATTGTTGAGAAGGCGGACACAAGCGTCCATAAAAAATAATCCCGCAACGATACTATGCACATCCGTGGAATGAACGAAAGTAATATTGGAAGTTTTAATATTCTCCCTCGCGTTTGAAAACGTATGGAGTTTTTCCATTGTCTGTTCGTAGCGACGAAGGGTAACGAACCTCTTCTACGCATAATACACCCGACGAGTTTGTTGTCGCGTGTTCGCCCACAATTACATTCGCGTCGACGACATGTGGTTGCGAATATGCGTTCAAGTAGCCACTTTGGACTTTCTCGCAATTGCAGGTGTGCACAGCTTAGTTACCTGTGTGTGTACTTTCAATATTTTCTGCTTGGAACCATGACTCATCTTACCTTCTCTTTTATGCCTTTAGATATTTCCCCGTCCTCGTTATTACTTATATTACTATTTTTTTTTCGTTTCCGAATAAGTTGTCTTAATTATACAGCGAAAGGATGTATTAGACGATAATTATCTTGAGTGTCCAGTGGTCAATGTTTATTTATCTTCGTTGAATAAACAGGTTTTCCAAGGGTGTTCTATTGATATTAGATTTATGAAAAAAAAATTTAATCCTGTATTGCAGTCGTATAGTGATATTTGGATATTCGTTTTTTTGTATGAAATACTAAAAGGTAATTACTTGGAATTTATATTTACAAATATTTTATCCTTGCTGTTATTTTTTCAAGGTCGGTGTAATGCGCAATGAAAAAATTACCACGATTAATGAATAATCCATCGATTAAAAGAAAGATCAGTGAATTTAGAAATTATAACCATTCAAGGGCGATACTATAAATATCCCAATAATTGTAAGTTATTTCTTTTTCCTAGCATTCCATTACTCTTCGTATATAGTAAGATTATTTGATTACATGAAACTATTAATATTATTTTTCTTGTATTAGAAAGTTCTATTATTAAAAAGAACGAAGACGAAATTGAAATTATTACGGTAAATGATATCAAAATATTTTGATTTTATTTTAAAATCTATTTTATATAATTCGTAGAAGCATATATAACAAAGATATCTATATTTCTATATGTTAATGCCCTTTACTTTAACGATAGTTATTAGATATTTAAACCATTATCTAAGTATCTTCGGTTATAGAAATAATTATTGAAATCCATTATAAAATATAACATTTAATAATAATTTTTAAAAACTAACAAAAATAATTTTTTTTGTAAAATTTTTATTTATAATTAAATATATTTTATGTATTATAGTATTTCATTTATTAAACACAAACTTTAGAAAAAATTATTCATTGTTACTTGGAGTTGCTTAATAGACCTTTAAATAATATATTTACAATCGTCGGTTCTTCGATTCATTTTCAATAGTTTACTTTTTAAAAATATTTTTTAATTTTTAGATATCCATAAAATAAAAGTAAATACATTAACAAATTACACAAATAAAGTAATTAAAGTAAATACGTACCTGAAAATAATGAGATTTTTTAACACATAAAAGTTTTATTTGAATTTCAATTATTTAATAGCTTTTAAATTCTATATAAATAACAAAATTTTTCAATGTTCTTTGTAACTCAGTTTTTATTCGGATACAGTATTCCGAATTTAAAAAAAATTTTTAAAGAACTTTTAATTAATTTTAATTTTAATTTAATAACGATATATAATTTAAACGATTTGTTGATTGTGTTTATACATATATTTTTTTTTATGTACATTGATATAAATTTAGAATAGTACTTCTACAATATTTACTGGAATCACTGTTCATTTAAATTTTTATGACTATGATAAATATTTTAAGATTTGAATCAAATAAATGTCAAACAAAAATTACTAGTTACAGATTTACGATAACAATAACGTTGATATAGTGTGAATATTATTGAATAAATAATGTATATATTTTAGAGTAGTATTTGTTCATGCTATATTTTTTATGCATAATAAATAATATAATTTATATTCCTAGGTAATGTAGGGATCGGCTTTATCTCCATGTTCTTTGACTCGTGGTTCGAAAGAAATCTGATAGATAGAAGCACTATTGCATTACTTGAAGAGTACAAAACAAACAATTTATATGAATACATTTACCGATTTCGTCATTTATCTATATAAAATATAAATGTTCAATTGGTTTTGCGATATGCTCAATTCAAGTATCTAAATTTTATACTTTAATCTACATATAAGTTGACATTTCATTATATTTTATCAAATATTAAAGTTTTGTAATGCATACCTTGTTAATAATTTTGTTGAGTACTGCAATATTTTTTATTTTTAAATTACGAAATTGAGCGTAATAATTGTTTATATTTTCATTAACATTTTAAGCATAAATATCGTGGGATTTTCAATAACATTGAATTTCTTTCTAAATCATCTTTTGAATCGAAATATATTGACTTTGTTTATTATACTAAAAGCTCTATAATTATTTTAAAAATTTAAATGACATTTTAAAGTTAAATAATTTTTTAACAAGAAAATTGTAAATTTTTTAAAATAAAAAATTTATCTATGTTAAAAATTAGGATGTACCATGCGATCAGTGAAAAATGACCAATATACGGACTTCGTTTAAAATTTTAACTAAATTTGTAGTTTTTGCAATAAAAAATTTATGGGTTTAACATATCTAGTTACTTATATAACGTTTTTTAAATTTTATATTCACGTTTCGAGTTAATATTTTTGATATTTGCATACTTACGTCGCATGTAATTAAGTTTCCTCGCGTATTATAAAACTTGTAAGTAGAGGTATAAATACCTTGTATACATGGTTTTATACATGATTTAGATACGCAAGGTCGATGACAACGGCGTTTATTCGATGCATTGTAGGAATTTTCATGAGTTATTATATTCATTCATTAGTGCATTCGGCAAATACCAGCAATAACTTCATCAGAGATTTTAGTCACGAAAAGAATATATTTGTGACGAAGCGTAATATATTTACTCGCAAAAAGCTTGCGATCCCGCGACTAAATCCTATCATGAGAGTCTCAATACATCTGTAAACCGTAATCAAAGGAAAATTCCGTGTAGTGGTTAAAATTCTTTACGCGCACCTGGTAGACTCCGTCGGAGGTAACTTCGAACACGTAAACAATATTTTCAAAGCAATTGTACATCACTCGTAAACATTATAATATTATAAAAACACAGAGATTCCACGAAGAGTTCCGAAGACATTATATAAATAATCACATGCATTATAAAAGTTTAATATAATAGTAAAGTTAAAGACAGTTTGTAAAATTTATAGAACATCTTGTAAGAGCCACGAGAATTTTAAATGTTAGAAAATCCATGTTGCAGCTACGTAAATATAACAGAAATCATTTTATGTATTTTGCGTCAAAATGTGGATATATTAAGTACGATACATCTTTTTCTTAATACGACGGAAAATAATTTACTTGAAGGGAAACAACGATAGCTTATTATTTTAATTCTTAATTAAAGTAACTATTCCAAGTAAAGCATTTAAAAACAGTAAGTAATATTACTATAGAAATATAGAGAGAAAATCAGTCGCCAATTAATGTTTTATTTTTATTTGGTCGACGATGCCAAGAAGATAATTGAATCGAAAACGAGTACTTCTTACATAACAAAGGTCATTATTTTTCTCGTACAATTAGGATATATTCCATAGTACGTTGGAATAATAAAAAACGGAAAATCCTCGCTTGATTCGGTCACATTCACGACCTTAATTTTTATAAATTTCTCTTTTACGGTAAAATTTAAAAAACGCTCATTCGCAGTTCCGCTTTTAAAAATCCCATGGTAAAAAAAAAGCCACCGGGTAATTTTTATCTCTCTTGCGTTTTAAATTCGTAATACTTTTTCATGGATTAATTGTTGGCTCAATCCTAGCACATCGAGAGATATCTCATGGCAAAATCGAATAGCGCAACAAAGAAACTGTAGCATTGGCATTCGAAGGAAAAGGACGAGGGAACGAAGAAAAATGAGAAAAAGAAGAAAAAGAAGAAAAAGAAGGAATAGAAGAAAAAGAAGAAAAATCAGCAAAGCTTGAAGTGTCCTCCGTCGTAAGAACCGTCGAGCGGTGTAACGTTACACTTTCCGGTTCGTGTTGATTCGCGGCAAAGAAGCCGACGCCGCCGACGTTGGTGGTTTACCGTGCGCGCGTCAATCGATGCACCGATGTCCCAATGAAGAAGAGCTGATACGAACAAACCTACGTGCCTTTTTCTTTTTTCCTCTTCCCTATTCTTTTCCTCTCTCCCTCATTCCTCTGTCTCTCCAGCCGAGTAGCGGGAAAAGCGATTCTTTGAATTAAATGTCATTTGCTATTAGAAATATTTGTTAATGGTTGCCGAATATCGTTACATCGTTGACGAATGGGAAGTATTTTCTTTACGAGTGTACGCGCTCGAGAAGAGAAAGAAAATGCACCCGTTGAATACACCGTGCGACCTTTTCGATTAAACTTTCTCTGAATATGCGTCCATTACGGAAGATTGGTAAAATTGAGGCACGCTACTCGAGTCGGAAAATTCGTGGTATTCCTAATATTCAGTGAATATATATCATAGCCGAGTAGGAATTTGAATAAGGAGAATTATACTTATCGGTATTTTAGAATTCACCTACCGGTTAAAACGATGATTTTCTCTAATTTACACGCCTAGTTGTAATTATACTTGAATTCAATTTATTTTTATTTAATAAGGATTTACATTATTTCGCATACCATCTTTAATTGGTTAATTTTGAAAATAACGCATAGTTGTACTCCGAGCTGAACAAACTGAACTCTGTTAAAACGGTGAAAATACTTGGTTTAGACTAAAAAATCACTTAAAATTAAATGGGTTGATCGCCGATTAACTCCGAACGAGTCGAGTGATGCTTCGTGAAACTAAATACGTGGAATATACTTGAGTTTATATGATAACGATGTATCTGTGATTGATTTTAGCATAAAATTTTATATCGTCGAACGAGTAACACATGCTGCACGTTTTACTTTTAAATCATTTGGTAAAGTAAATAAAGTAAATCACATGCATAAACAGTTATCCGAGCGTAATTTATCGATCGATGAATCATTTTTATTTAAAATATATTATAGTTTAAAAATAGTTACCTGAGTCAATCGCATTATTTCAAATTTTTAGCATTTTTCAATTAATGAATATTTATTAATTTATGAATTTATCGATACGCGGTGCAATATAAAAAAAAATTTTAATTTATTACCTCTTCTTGACTAAAAAAAGTTAATTCATAAGGAAAAGAGATTCGTAATTTTTCCACTGTTGTATAATTTAAAAAAATGATTTTACTTTCTATTTGGAACGATTGTACTTTTTAATTCCAAAAATAATCTTAACCGACAAAAGAGCAAGAGTCGTAATAAAGCGATGATAAAAATTATTTTTTGAACAAATTTCAATTCTTCAAAAAACGTTTCTAAACGCGAAAACTAGCGAACCGTTTCTCAAATGCAATCTTTTAAACAAACGGAGATAAGTAATTTAAATTTCACGGTACGTCGTGGGCTTGAATTTATCACAGCGATGACAAGATATAGATGCGGTATTTCGTAATTTTACGAGTTTGAGTTCGGTACATTGTCTCGTTCGACGCATACTCTTACAGGATAAGCGATGACAAACACAAAGTAGAGCGTTCCAAAGATCGACGTACGTTAAATGACTTTATCCGGTTGAGCTCGGTGTACGCGTGTTCGCGGAGCCTTCGATGACGAGGTTCAGGTAAATCATTACGTAGTTTTAACATTTTATAATTTCAGACTCGTTACGAGTAGTATTTAGTGCAATCGTAAAATATAATTACATTCGTAAGACTGCGGACCGACGCTACTTTTGGATTTTGTCGTCGATGACTGCATGCGAGGCAAACATAGAACGATTACAATATCCAGCAAAATTACGTAGCTAATATCTCGTATGCCGTCAAATCGTAATTTCTACTCTAGCGATACAAATATGACAAAATCGATGCGTTAGACGCAAAGTTTATCATAAACTTTTCTCTATGAATTCTCAACCGGACTCTAGACACGTTCCATCCTTTCCTCGATTTTCTCATTCATTCGTCTTTGGCACGATTCTAAAACGAGAAAATGGAACAACCCGTAGCTGTATAATAAATCGCTCGCAAAATAGATTCATGACAACATAGAAATAAAAGCCCATGGGACACTGTTATTGAAAAAAAGTAGCCGAGCATAAAAGATCCAAAAACTACGGGGAAGCGAGTAGAAAGGAAGCTCGGGCTTGGTAAGGTATCAAGCTGTGTCTGTTTTTCGAACCAGCTGTTCGTCGAAGTGAAAAAGGCACTTGTTCGAGAAATTGGAATAGAGCGCGAACGTGATCTCAGTACTCGTTAAATTGTAATTCAAGGTCAGGTTTGGTCCGCGCGTTCCTTGCCACGTTAGACTCGAGCGAATCCGGACTCCTCGATTCGTTGGAGCTGTATTAAAATTTTGTATGTATACGTATAATTATGTACGGATGTGTCCGCGGTGTTCTAATTCGATAATAGGTTAACCACACAATTCGAACTCCGCGATATCTCTTCGACTTTCAAGAGTCGTTGAATTACAATTGCAAATCGAAAATAAACGAAAGCTGCGTCTTGACCGGCGGAACGTCTTATAAAATCCTGCGATAAGAAACGTCATTTTACACCGAGTGTATACCCTTTCGTATTTTTCTTTCTTCCGAAGATACCGGCACCGAGTTCTTCCCAAAGCTCCCAGTCCGCGACGCGAGCTTGCGAAAAAAAAGGGAAAAGCAAAAACATCGATCGCGTAGGAAGTAGTCACGCATCCGGTCGGGAACGGTAATCCTCTCGGTCGTACCGCGTATCGATCCGGGCGAGGACTCGAGTAACCGAGGGATCGTGAAACAAGAAAAATAAAGATGACGAAGAGCGGGGAAAAAGAAAAGCGGACTTCAGAGCTCTGCATTGCCGACTCCGGGATAACTCCGTTCGCTTGCTCGGCTGTTCGCTCGACGGGCGCTTACGCATCCTTGGGTAGGCGTTCGCTGCTCGCGTGATTTTAACGTGAATGCACGCGCATTCGAGAACGCACACACATGGAGAGGCGGATCCGTCGAGGATCGAGGGAGTCGAAAGAGAGGAAAAGTCGCCGGCCGGTTCGCGCGTATCAGTCGTCGTGGTCGTCGTGGTCGTCGTGGTCGTCGTCTCCGTCGTCTCCGTCGCCGCCACGTTCTCCAGTTGACGCTCCGAAGCCCGCGCGGGTCCATGTGAACGTACGTCCGTTTCTCTCCTACTCTCTCTCTCTCTATTCCTCTCCTTTGTCTTGAACTTTCTCGCGCTCGTTGCAGCGAAGAGACGAGGGAGCGGCACGAAGTTCGTTTCGTTTTATTTTATTATCCTTCCTTTGTTTTCGCACGTTTGGGGCGTTCGCGTGAGTTCGTCGAGCGTGCGTATCGTTTAGGCACCCGCTTAAAAAACTTTCGCGAATCGACGTTTTGATGTAAAATTATCGGGTGTTCTTAGGGGAGAGCGTATTTCTTTCGTAAACTTTGCACCACACGGGTTAGGAAGTAGAAAATGTGGATCGGTCAGGAGGAGCAGAAAAACAAAATAAGGTCAGTCTTCTTCGGTCTTGTACTTTTGGTCCTGTCCTCGTCTCGTAGTGCTCGCGCCTTATAAGGACTTTTCTAACCTCGACGCCTTGTCTGCCTTTCACGATGGCGCGCCTCGCGGTGACGTGCGTCCGTCTTTGAACGCTAAATCCTTGACTTAGGATGTCTGATCCGCGCCCGATCGAGGCGACCCGACGGCGTATCTTTCGATACACGCATGCACATAACCTCAAAAGAGGATGATCGATTTTACTGTGTTGGCATAATATACGTGCGTGCATTCTATCGCTTTTTATCGCCATTCGTCGTGCAATCGTCGATATGCGCACGCGATGCAAATCGGAACAGGAATTTCCGTCGTTGCGAAAGGCTAATCGAAATTCCGGAAATTCCTTTTGCTGGCACTAGCGAAAGTCATCCTGAGCGTGCAAAAGATTACTCGCGAGAAAAACTACACGGTGAAAGCGGTTTCACACCCCTTTCTTTATCAATAGTGACCCAATTATTTACCCAATATACGGATTTTTATTATTTAATATTCGCATCTATCGATGTCAAACTTACCGATTTGTAAATTTCTGTGTAAAAATTTTACGAATAATGTAATGCCTTAAGTTATAAAAATGGCTATTTCATCGTTAAATCAAAATGACTATTTCATCGTTAACTAACCTTAGAATTTCAATTATCTTTTTGTTTTATTTCGAATGTCAAAAGATTCGTAGTTACGAGTAATATTTAATGTTTCGCTGCAATATATTAGTTAGTCCTTAATTTAAAGAAACTGTCATTTTTAAATTATAAATTATATAATTGGAATTTTTAAAACGAATAATATATTTCATTATGAAGCCCATTTTTATTAATAACAAAGGTTTAAAATAAAAAAAATTTAAAAATTGTCAATTTAATATTTAAACACAATAATTATACAAAATATAAAAAGTAAAAGGTTAATTAATTGGTTGTAAATTTGTAATAATAATTTGGAAATAATATAGTGACCAAGATTACACATTGAAAAATATTCAAAAATAATTAGGAAATCAATACTTAATTTTTAACGTAAATATGTAAATATGTAAATTTATGTATATAAGATACATTCGATTTTGGAGTCAAATTACTTAATAACCTTTAGTTATGTTATTTAAATTGTACGCTGAAGTAATTATATTTACTTTATCTTTTTTTATTTGTAATTGTAAAATATGCTAATTATATTAATCAGTACTTACTTTTACGACTATTCTGTTCGCATTGATTTAAAAATAATTAAATGAAATTACGGTGTGAACGCTATCGCTTAATCATAAGTTCACTTAAATCATGTACGAGATGATCAAATGATTAAGATCAGGCATTTTTAATAAATTTATTAGTTAATTAAATATTTATTAGATTTTGTTAACTAACCTTAGAATTTTTAAACTCTCTTTTATTTATTAATAATGATTAATAGTTAATGATTGACGTGTTAAGTATTTTCTTTATAAGTTATTTTAGAGTTTAAAAACCTATTTAATTTGTTAAAATTTAATAACGTTTCTGTAAATGCAGTTATTATTGAAGTACAAATTATTAAGCATTCATTTTTATAAATTGAAATTTATTTATTAATTAGCGATTGTTTAAGAATAGATTCAATCGATTTAACCTTTTGATTCTCTAAAAAAATAAGATGTAGTAAAATAATAAGATAAAATAATAAGAATAGTAAAAAAAATAAGATTAGTAACCAAATCACTATTATATTATTATTAACTGTAATCATTATAAATCTTTATATACAATACTTTGTGCGTAATCAGATTTTTAATAATAGCAAGACTGGAATTATAGTATATTATAGAATAAATAAATATAGGTATTATAGAATAAATAAATATCAAAAGTTCCATCTATAAGTGGCAATGTACGAGTATCACTTTTTAAAACTTTAATTTTTGTAAAAATATATTTTAACGTCAGTATAAATTTAAATATCTGTAGATTCATAGGGTCAAAATAAGAATTTTCTCTTCGTGAAAGATATTAGAAAATAGATACATTGGCAGTTCAGTAATTGTACGAACATTATTGCGTTGACTTAAATTAATTGCTGAGTTAGGCTCAAGGATAGATAAGGTGAATGTGATGTGAAGGTGCAATTTTAATATTGCAGGAACCGCGAGAATGTAGTTGTTTATAGTTGAATAATCTAGAGCTTGATCATATAAAAGCACGTGAAACAGATATAATACTAACCCGTTTGTTTAATTTGCTTAGATTTTTTGAGAAATATAAATTTTTTAATTTTATTCTTCTAAATTTTTAAATATTATTTTTGGTACAATATATTAAATACCCGTAAGAACTATAAATTGAAAATATTCAATGTAAAATATTTTATTATTTATGTTTAAAAATTTCGTGATAGAAAGTATCAATATTGTTTGTGTCAAAACATTTTTTAGTTATTAATATTAATTTAATCGTAGAAAAGCAGATATTTTTTTGAAGCAGATGTTTCATCTTAGCTCTAACATAGCTGTAAATAAAATATTGAAAAATTCTAAGTAAGCTATTAAAATAGTTTAACTATAAATACGAATAACTTTATTTAAATTATTTATATTACTATACCGGTGTAAAAACATAAAACGAATTACTACACCTTTTACTTATCGATTACCACATAGCTATAATAGTTTTTTTGAAAGGAAATGAATGTAATAGATCACAAGATTTTTAAACAACAATAGTCATACCATCAGAAATTTATTTTCAGATATATTTATTTTTTGGACTTGATATAAAAATTTGAAACATTTAAATTTCGATGAATTTTATATTAGAAATTGGAATCTTGATAAGTTATTTATGATTATTGATCAGTGTTGTTTAAATCTACAATTATTAATAAAATTTGATAACAATATAGAAATTTATTTTTCGTTTTGGTTAACAAAGTCTTTAAATGAAACTTTGCACTTAAAAAAATTCATTGTAATTTTAATTTATAAGATACATTTACTCTTTTATGTAAACTATTTTATATTGTAAAATTATTTTACAACTTGAAATTATCTATAAAAAGAATAACATGTTATGCAAATTAAGTAAATATTTATCTGAGATGTCTGGTTTATATATTAAAAATAACAATATACAATTTATAGTATAATTGAATATGATATTTGTAGAATTATAATGATTTACATATTTATTTTAGAAATTGATATTTAATATAAATACTAATTTATTTAAATTTATGTAAAAGAAACTATTCTTTATATTTACACACTTCTACAATTATCGTAAATTCATTGATTTAAATACAGGATTCTAACAACCGTAACAACTTCTTTTGTGTACAATTTACATAAAGAAAACAGTATACATAGGATCGTCAATGCGATGTCGAATCAATGTCCTATGTTTTCATTGAACGTAACATCGTAAAACCCTTTTTCGTTCTCTGCATAAAACAAAAGGAACTCATTCAGGAATGCAAGCGAGCGTTATAACAAAAGAAACAATAAATCCAGTGCAAAAAGGGGCGAAAAAGAGTGTCGAATATTTTGTATCTACTTTCTGTTTCTATGTGAGTTAAAATATATCGAACCTGAGGACGTAATTCTCAATGGGGTGGAATATCGAAGAATTCGAAATCGTTACCGACGAAAGTTTAATGTCAAATGTACATCTACCATAAATCGATCAAGGAACATGTGGTAGAAATAAGAGAGAAATGCGTAGATATATAGAAGAGAGCAAGAGACCGAGAATGATATAGCGACAGAAAGATTGTATTTATGAGTGGTTTAGAATTATCTCGATCTAGATACCCTATAAAATGATCACGATTTTATTTATAAAAATTAAAGTTTTTTCACATAATAAACAATAAATTAAATATTGAATAGATAAAATTAAATTCTTGTTTATCATAATATTGTTAAATGCACTTATAAAATATTTATTACATGTGTCATACGTGGAATGTATAATCTAATAGTGGTTTTATGAAAGCTCTTTAAAAGCTCTCGATAAGTTTATTTTGTTTTATTTTAAAATTGAAAAATGACTATATCCGCAATTTGGTTTATTACAAGAAGCTTTTCTGAAGATATAAGATTAAAAATGTAATGATAATTAAAAATATATATAATTTTATTTTTAAATAACTAATTTCATCGTCTTAAAACTTATATTTCTTTACAATTGGCATAATTAAAGATAAGTATTCGGATATAATAATTTTCACAAAATAATTAAATACATAAAATAAAATAAATTATCTCCGCAGATATTGTAACGCATAAAAAGCATTTAAAATTTTTTTTATTGTAATTTGAAAATTATTTACATAATAAGCGTGCGTGCATGCGTGCGTCATGCGTGCGTCGTGCGTGCGAACAGGCATCGCATCATTAAATATAACAATTTAAAACGAAGCATATTCGTTATTTTTGAGAAAAGCAATAAGATCGATGACAATGTATATATTGTTTGCACAATTAAGATAAAAATACAAAGGTGAAGGAACTGGCAGACAAATGCGAGATTTGGCAACGCTGTTATCTCATTCTCGCTCTCTCGCTCTCGCAAAACTCGCTGAACGACCTTTTCAAGCGTACAGCCCGCTTTTAACGCAGCAAACGTATGTGTAGAAGTGTGTTCCTGTCTTTGCTACATTATTCCACGCACATTTCAATGTATCAAAGGTTTAGCTTCAACTTTCATTTAAAAATAGATGTTTCTCTTCATTTTTATATTACGTTTCTATTAGCCAGCGGAACATCTAAGATGAAACTTAATATCACGAGAAGCTTACGTTTTCGTTACACCGACAAAAAATATTATTTCTTAATACGTAATTCAATAAAAATTGAAAATTAAAAATTCTCTTTAAACGTGTTTGAAATTTTGCATACGAATACTTATTAAATTTGCAAGTTAAAACAAAATTATGTTGAACTTACGAAATTCATAATAAAATTTCTGAATAATCAACGTCGGCAATTTTCGTCACACTTGGTCGGATAATTGTATCTATATTATTGGGTCATTTATGTGCATGTTACAAACTTATTTAAAAATATAAGTTTTCCAACTATATTATATTTCTTTTAGATTTTCATTTACAATACAATCGTGTATCATTTCATTGTATATAGACAATTTTGTTTACGAAATAATTTTTATTCTAATCAAGGTTTCTTTTAACTTTTTTGAGTAAAATAATAATACATTGTTCGAAAGCGTTAAGAAAACAGAGAAAAGTACGGATTTCAGAAATTGTAGACATTTTTGGGAAAAAATATTTATAAAAGTAGAAAAGTGTTACACCGCAAACCATTACTCATTTTTCTTTTGTTTTATACGAATGAATAATGTTATGACTTTAGACTGAAAGCACAGTTAATAGCATAATACGTGACTTTTAACGTTTAAAGCGCCACATAAATCTCTTTTAGTGTAGACATTGTAGAAATCAAAAAAATTAGTTATTATATATCATAAACTGCATCTCGTTATTATTGTTATTGTAAATGTAGTAACAAAACATCTTTATTTTTTATTTGATTATATAAGTAATGATGCTAGTTTCAATATTTATAACGATGTTCATTTTTATTAGAGACTAAATAATTATGAACTCTACTAATTTCATGACTTAAAATAATTGACGTAACTAAGAAATAAAAAATTTTTACTGAAATAATTTTAAATATAGATAATAATGTTAATTTATAACATTGGTTTTATGTTTATAAGTAACATATAATTGAGATTTTAAATCTAGGTGAATCTATTAAAATGAAGATATTTCTAACCTTTTTACAAACAGTCCGTGAATATATATAATATATTATAGTATGTTGTAATATTTGCTGTATTCTGATTTAAAAATGTTACGCAATCAAAATTTAAGTAAATATGCAATTAATTATAATTAAAAATAAAGTAATGTTTTCGCGAATATAAGGATAATACAAACAAATTGATTTAAAAAGCTCGTAGGTAACAGTAAATATTATTCGTTTATATAAATTAACAGCCGTATAATAAAAATGTACTCAGTGAAATCTAAGTATCGATTAAATGTCAAACGAATAAACATTAATTGAAAAATCGATTACTTGAAACAGTTTGACTGAAAATATTTTTATAGCTTTAATGCAAGCAATGATATTGCATTAAATTAGAATTATGGTATAATACCATAAAAATTATCTATCATAGTTGTAATTACTGTAATATCACGTATAAATTATTACATGCATAAAAAATTTAATTTATCGATTTATTATAAAATTTTTTAATACTTTTGGTTTCATTTAAAAATATATAATTCCATTGAAAATAATAAAATTCAATATTAAATAGGTACAGATCCAAATAGTTCTACGTCGTTCCTGTAAGTTGGCAACCAATCGATCGTCAAATTATCAAAAAACATCCGCCGTGCTCGATATTCGTGTTCTCGCCGCTTTCTTGTTCGTGTATATGCTCATATCTGACGTTTTCAACATACATATCACGGAGTTCGTGCGCGTGCAAAAAGTCCCATATGGTAAAACTTGTTGTCTGGCGCACATTTAAATGATGCATGATATAGTATAGCAACGTTTTACTTGCGATGTAATCGAAAATACGCACCTTGTTTTCTCTTTCTCTTTCGTAAATATCACTCAGCCTATGGTAATCGTAGTAAAAATTAATAGTTTGCAAAAATTTAATAAAATATACACTCGATCGTGTTTTGATATGGTCCGATTGTGCGGTTAAACGAATGTATCCTCGAAAAATTGAATTGCAAATAATGTAATTTAGATCTGGAAATAAAAGCTTGAACACTGATTTTTACAATGTATGGAATTAAATATAGAGCATTGTTCGAAGATAAGGTTAAAGTTTTCTCATCGCTAAAAATTTTTTACGCTTCAATTTTCGTATTTTTTACAAGAGATAACGAAGGCGTTACTGCATAAAAAATATTAAGAAAAAAATTGAATATGAATTTAAACGTTCTTAATGTATTACATTTAGAATTCTTCTTATTAGAAGAAATATAACGTATTTAGTTCAACGAATACATGGGAAATTTTTACGTTACATGAATTAATTTTCTATCTAAAAAATTGATCTTTATTACCATAGAGCAACGTAGGTATAGGAATATACTTTTATTTTGAACTACTTTATATCGTACTGAAACGTTTATGTTTCTTGTCCTAATTAATAACGAATACGCTCCTGTGAAAACTGCCTACTAAGTAGTTATGAACGAAAAAAACTTAATTTTATTTTACGAATTACAAGAATTTAAATACGATTTCCATGTTTTATTCGATCGATTTTTTAAAGCGAAATATTGTTAACAGTGAAATAAATTCAACAAGCCAATATTATATTATTCCACGATCAAATAAGTAACGCATAAAAAAGAATAAAATTCGCGCAAGGTGAAAAAATTTAACGATACTGTCTTCCAATGTGTCGAAGATTAAAAGACCAAAAAACAAACTTGATTCCAAGAAAAGAAATGTTTGTACGATAAAACATAATTATTAAACAGCTTCCTCGTTGACGAGAATAACTGCTATACATACATTAGAAGACATCGACACAGAACAACGGCTACAGAAATAACTTTGAAGAACACGCAAATAAAAGCACGGGGTCCCGCGTTGTGTGAGAAAGAGAGAGAAAGCACGATACTTACGATCCAGCATCAAATAAATACACCGTCAGAGAGTCACATTTATCCTTGGCTACACTCGGGAAACACGACAAAACGGCAATACTCGTACAGCGAACAGTAACGAGACAACGTTTTCGACGTGGAACACGGACAATTTTCAAAATCTGCACCTGCGAATCACAATGCCCCCAATAATTCGACAGGCAGGAAGTTACTCGAAACGAAACATTTGCTCTTACTCTATCATTTTTCCTACGTACATCTTTGACTGAAGAACTATTTATGATTTGATCTTATTTCCTTCTCTCTCTCTCTCTCTCTGTTTAAACTACTTTTTAAGTTATGGCGAATGTTTATCTTCTATATATTTTTTATTGCACCTTTTTCGATACAGTCATTAACTTTTACGTATAAATACCAATCACCAGCATTACTTTCGCATTACTTCCTGTTATATTAATAGGATTTCGATTAACCGTAATAAAGACATATACAGCCGGCAATTTTTAAAGATAATATTTTCAGTACGGTTTATTCTGGTCTTACGGTGTGAAAAATTCGGTTGAAAAAGTAGAGTCGTTTTAAAAAGGAGCATCGTAACTTCAGCGGTGGATGATCGATATGCCAACGTAGCTCTCGTAAAACATCTTTCACCCCAAATTATGTACAGTTAGAGCGAGCTAAAAGTCCGCGGTAAACGGCGAAAAAAGAGACGTCGAAAAAAAATTAAAAGAACACTGAGTCGCGTGGGTGAAACACCTTTTTCTATCTCCCTGTGCTTATTCGCTTAAGGCATGAGTCCTATAATAAAGAGCGGAACAATTATAAACGCGCCGTTGAATCGCGATTTCGATCGGACGTCCTTACTTACTCGTCGATGTAATTCGTTTTACCACCGCGTCTTCCAACTTCGTCTTATCACCTCTTTTCACCACCTCTTTTCACCGTCTCGTCTCACCGCCTCGTTTGCCGGATACCTCGATAGGTGCGTGCACAAACGTGCGGAAGGCAATCGCATCGACGCGCGAACATTGACGAGAGTCGCGGATTTTCATCGTATCGAATTATTGTCGTCGGCGTGTTTCTGCATAGCGAGCGTGTGCTGAAAACATTTACGCGCGTCTCGATCGGTTGGATCGCGCAACTTATCGATGAAAATGTCGGGTTATTCATTTAAAATTTAGCTCGGTTTGATTTTGTTACGAAACAATTGGGAATACATTTTTATAGCGTTTCGAGAACAATAAGAAAATGGCTTGGTGGTATTTATATATATTTTTATGAGCAATAACTTTTTGGAGCATTAATTAAGATAATGATAAAATTAAAATTAAGATACAAAAGAAATCTAAGAATATATTTTGATTTACATCTTGTGTTAAAGTTTTATTTTCACGTATATAAATCACTATTTACATCAATTTAAATACTATTAGACGTTGAATAAATCTTAAATAAAGCAAATATAAATTAATTCTCTTACGTGAAGAATGTTGACTTTGATGGATCGCGTCTTTTCAATAATTTAAAATATCTGATTGCGCCTATTTAATGGAATTTTAAATGTATTATTTTAACTCGCAGAATAGTTTTATTTCCATACCAGACTTTCAGAATTCTAACTTAATTTTATTAAAAAATTGATTATCGATAATTTAATAATTTGACTCGTACATCGATTCTCCTTATGGCGCATATTTGATTTTCGATTAGTTTTATCGTTGGATGTTTTGCTCGAAATAACTTTAAATTATAAAAAATTGGACTGAATATCGTAAGATTAAAGGACGAACAAGGCGATGCAAATTCTCTTTGTGTTCCCAAAGTAAAGCTAAATCCCTAGAATCGTTCTCTCCAATAGTACCGACAAAGCGCTCCTCGTTGCAGCAAAAATTAAAAACCATTTCGTCGCGCGTTTGAAAACAACTAAAGCTACAAAAAAATCGAAGCGAAGGAGCAGCAGCGTTTTGCACCGTTTATTAGTAGCGGAAGCCAGCGATTCGCCGAATGGGATCTCGTTAACGCGGCGTCGATATTAATGTGCGCGCCGCAATAAAGCACACCCGTGATACTTAATAAGAAGACTCTTTTTCCCGCTTTTATATATCATGGGTTTCTTGTGTACAGTGTAATCGCTCATGTAAGCGCGTGATTTCGATTTGTACATGGATTGTGTGCCGAGAGATCATGGCGTGTAAGTACCATATACCATGTGTTGATTTTGTCGCTCTTAGATTGTAAGAACTAAAGGGAGAAATTTTGTTGTAGTTTTTTACTGGTTTAGTTTGATTAAGCTTCTATCGCTCGCGCAGAGTTAAAAACCTTGCTCAAATATAATTTTCCACTTTGCGCAATAATTTTACAATAAAATAACGATTTGTAAACTTCCAAGGAGAAAAATCTTTACAAATTGTTTTACCTTTTAAGATCGCGATCGTGAAAAATAGAATGTCGAATAAGGTTTATTTTCTTAAGTTTCACCCATAAACTAAGTGAATTTGAAAACGTTATAAATCAGTAATTCTGCGAAATCATTTTTGTACTTTAAATTAAAACATTCCTTGTTAGACCAATTATATTTAACATAGTTAAAGAAAAAGAAACTTAAATAGATTATTTCGAGACGAATATGAGTGATAAGTATCTTTTATTCTTCGGCATTGCGTGATGAGCTACTTAAATCCAGTTCAATTTGCGCTCGAATCAAAGATGGGATTTCTTTTCACTGATAAGAGAGTAATTTTGTGCTTAACTGCATTTAGAAGATATATCTAATTGCAAATATTCTCCATTGTGAGTAATCATATAGAAATAATAAATAACTTATAAAAAAAAGAAGAAAAAAAAGAAAAGAAATCGATGGTAAATAACTTGTATATAAATATTATTTTCATTGCTCATTTAAAAATAGCGCTTAGTTTTAAGTATCTAAATAAGTTAATTTCAACGTTGTTAAATAAATCGATAGACATTTGTTACAAGTTTATTTAAGATCGATATAAAAGATATTAACTTTTGGAATAATGCGTTCAAAGTTAAGAATCACTGCAATATATATATTGAGTTGCATTAATGAAATTGTAAATGCAAGATGAAAAGAAATTTTTGTACGAAATTGTATACGTTTATGTTAAAGGCAATAAAGTATATTTATAATTAAAGAATTAATTTTTGTTTTAAGTTTTATAACGACCTTTGTATTTAAAGTAATAAAAATGGATCGGCTTCTTATAGAAAAACTATTCAAAGAGATATTTACAATTATCCATACACATGGAATATTTTAACGCTTAAATTGTTTGAATCACCATAGCTGCGCTCAAAGGAAATTTATGAAAACCTTAAGTACACATATTTTATATTTAAAAGTTTATAAATTTTCTTTGCGTAAAAAGGACGCTTATCTCTCAGCCTTGTATATAAGGTTTGTAGAAAGAGATACTACAGTTTCAAGCGTTCACGTTGTCTCTATAGTTTTGTATCGCAAACTAATTCTCAAGAGTAGATAACTGGTAATTAATAAGAACAGTTTCATTTAATAATAAGTTGAGATTAGCGCTTTCAAATGCAATAAATTTCTGTTTCTCAGCAATATTCCCCCGTAAAATATATAATAAAATTAGCTTGCCGAGAAGAATACAAAAATGCATAAAACCGCAAAAAAGCTTTATACTTGATAGTGCCAATAAACCATTCTCTCCGCAAAGGTTTTCTGCGATCACACAGAGTTTAAAACTCCTCTCGGTCGCTGCCGTGAAATATAAATTTCAGCACCGAGACCGAACGGCGAGAGTAGCATCGATAACAGGACCTTCGCGTGTTGCACCACAGTGATTCCCTTTTTTCCAGTACAGCCTCCTGTACGGCCGAGAGAGCGCGATAATTGTTGCAAACGAAAAATCACCTGACAAAGAAACGAGCGCCGCTGCTGCCCCTTCTTTCTTTTTTTTTCGTCTTCACCTTTCTACCGCCTTCGCTGCTACTCTGGGATTGCGTGCGGGATAAAAGAGATGGAACTTTCTTCTTCTTTGTCTTCCTCGTCTCGAGGTTTTTGAGTTGGAGTTGCCGCTCCTGCTACCTCCTCTTTTTTCCGACGGAAGTCTGTTTCTATGCTGCGGTGGATCGGGGCATCGTCGAACATTCCGCAAACGTAATTTAAAGCGGGGAATCGTAAAAAGATTACGGATGAACGGAACCACGGGTCATGCGAATCGACCAAAAGTGCTCGTTAGACTTCTTTTTATTTAGGTTTTGACTTTTGGGTGGTTTGCACGCTTACTCCGCTTTCGTAATATTTTTCGAATTCTTCTGAGATTTGACTTACTCGGAGAATACTTTCACCCTGTATACTTATTTAAAAGGAGAAGATCTATAATACTGGTCCCTTTTCTTTGGAATCTCTCCTGAGTGTCGGTACCATGGCTAATCGCAACCTTTAAATATTTTTCATGAGTAATTTGTGACATTTACGTTCGATGTGAATACTCGAGATCCAACAATACGAGACTGTCGAAACTTGTGTTTAAAATATTAAATGTGACTAATATTGAATTCTGAAGAGTCGTATTAGATTGTGAATTTAAAAAGTAAAAATTGATTATTTCGAGAATAAAATAATTACCACTATTTAAGATGCACGAGTCACCGTGTAGCAAAAAGTTTTTATTAGATTTTCGAATAATTAAAACGATGAATTTTAAACATATTTTCAATAATATTGATCCAATGAAGTTTGAATAAATATTCAGTGTTTTTATTATGTAAAAGAAGTTTTGAAACTGATTGTTCATAAAATTTCGAAGGATTGAAACATTTTAATTTAAATTAACAAGTGTAGATATAAACATAATTTTTGAGTTGATGAAATAAATTAATATAGTTCTATAACCAATCTTACGATATTGAGAGTTCAATAGCAACATTACCGGTACTTAACTTCATTAATCTTAAAGATATCATTTTGATTTAATTAATTCAAAATTGATTAAGGGCTTTGTAAGAATTTTAATTGAATTAATAATTCAAGTACCAGTCTATCCAGAAACTATAAAAAGTACAACGGCTTCTGCATTCAAAGTTTTCATGAATAATTCGCTAATTACAAGCAATTTTCAAAATGAATCGCGCATAAGTTTATAAACACGTATAAATTTACTTAGATTTTCCTTAAACCTTCTACCAACGAACGAATTCGATGTCATCCATATTATCTGATTCAACGACTCGTTTCCACCGTTAATGGTTATACCACGTAACTTTTAGAGGAGCCGCTGCTGTTGATGTTTCCTAGCATAAGAAAAAGATAATTTAAACTAATTACGATATAGAATTCCAATGGATGAGAGAGAGTGAGAGAGGGGAAAAAGAAAAAAGGAAAAAAAGAGTGTCGGATTATACTAGCGGGTTAAAATCTATGATCTTTTTAGAATCCTCCTAGGCAATGATTATTGAATTCTTTTGAAGATTATATTATTTAAATCGTTCAATTTTTTATTTCTATAATGTTGGTTTTGTACGTAATGCGGATTATGTAAATACCTTTCGATTTTGAATTACATATGCTAATTATTATGAAAGAAATAAGTATACAAAAATAAATGTTACAATTTTAGAATACATTTAGAAAACTTTTATTTAAAATAAACATTTATTAATAAAAATTCAAGTTTAAATTATTAAAATTAATAATTTATTTTAATAGAATTCCTACGTTATTATTCATTGATTTACTTTTTAATCGTTGTTCAAATTAAATTTTTATCATTATCGACTGCGTTCTTCTTTAATATTTGCATCTCTGACATTAATATTTGATACAAATAGTTAATTATACTATAATTTAAGTGATTCAGATTAAACCGTGTCAGTGTAGAACATAACTCTACTTTTTGAAAAAGTAGTTTTTAAATTGTAAGCGTGACAAAAATTCATTGATTTAAGCTCTATGCTACCATTGCCATATTATTTGCCATATTTCTCTAACGTTCAGAAGATTGTAGGCCGTTAAAATTTTTGTTTATATTGGATCGGTTATATCACCGACGAAACCCGCCCGTAAGTCTTAAAAAACTTATTTGCGCGTATTTTCTCAAATTAAGTAGCATTTGAAAATTTACTACCGTTATACGCAAAGATACTTCATCTTAAAATATTTCCTATATTCTAGTGCTATGTATAACAATTTCAAACTCGTCGTGATGGTAAAAGCTTCATTATGAAATATTCTTTAGGTATACTTTCCTTTGTACAATTATCCATTTTCTTTATTTAAAGAAAATCAAGACATCAATTGTTCTTTCAGCATTATCGATTTTTAAATTATAAATACCAAAATAAATAATACCTACTTTTTAAATGAAACTTTTTTGTAATAAAAATTTTATACACTGCATTGTTTAAAACTCTGGCAACTATCTTACGTATCAATCATTTATATTCACTGTGCAAACTTTTGATTAACCGATGAATTAATGTCTTCGATGATCGATTCAAATCAAATAATTGAATTTTGATTGTAAAATAATTAAAAGGTATATTCCGATTGAATTAAATTTAGTAATCAACAAGTATTCCTTTTTTTAAATTTCTCAATGCTTGTTTTATTCATATAACCAAAAGAATATTTTGTATGAATCGACTAGCAAAAATGAAAATAACCAAAAACAATTCACTATTGTGATCGTACGTTATATTTTGTATTACAAATAAATATTTTAAAATTTTCCCTCATTTTGAACTCTAAGATGCCGATTTGCTATTCCAAAAACGTAAAATAAGTTTTTCTTATTAATACAAGTAGCAAATTAAATCCAATTTTCAGTTAAACTATATCAAAAATAATAGATACCGTCGTAATAAATCAAAAAACTTCAACGACATATATTTCCTTATTACAGTTGCGAGCACGGTTGTAACCACGTATAAAATAGCGACAGCAGTGCACTGTAAACTTCTACTTAAGGCCGCGTCAGTAGTCGTTAACTCCATTAACGACGGGGGTCAACCGTCTCTAATTCCACCTTTCTCTCTCTCTCTTTTTATATATATCTATTTCATTCTCCGTCAAGCTTTGAGATCAGTGAACGTCGATCGTCATCGAGAAACTCCTTAATTTGCGTTGTCCTCGATTTCCAATAGCTACTTAATATATATATATATATATATATATATATACGTACACGCATCCATAAATACACACATATACATACATACATGCATACATATGTCTTCGCTTGTTACTCGCAAGAGTGATTCAAAGGTAAGGTGGAGAAAAAAAAATTAAACAAGGATCTTTCACGCAGTGAAATCTTACTCTTTAAAATTTTCTTTTTTCCTCTTTTTGATTATTTCTTTAAACAAAATATTGCTAAAGCAGTCCTCGATCATTAACAACGAATACCCAAGATATTTTCTCGAATTAAAATTTGACTACTATGATAAGATTTAAGTAATAATATGGATACAAGCACATGATAATATAAATATAAATATTAAAATCGATATTCATACGTGATTTTTATCGAGTACCGTATGTCGATTCTTATAATTGGTACCACGTTTATAAAGTCATTGAAAAAGGTTGGTATAATGTACTAGTGATGCACTGTTAATCATTCGCATTATATTACGAGTAATTACTTTATTTCATCCGATTAGCAATTATAATATTATTATAATGAAATAAGTACGAAGTTGCCCATAAAAACTTCGAAAAATTCATTTGCAAGCAAATTTAAATAATAAAAAAATACAGGCTATAAAGAGTCAAATTAGAGAAGTACGATGTCATTTGGAGACGCTAGATAGTACAAATGTGTGAGTAACAAAAGTTTTTTGTTGTTGTTGGACCACTTCCGGATTGTCACAGTCAATTTGAATGATTCGAAGATAAAATGTCGGAGAGTAAATAAGGAGGCACAATTATATGCTCAAGAATTTACTTTATCTGTTTCAAGTCGTCGTTTTACGAATTAGAGGCAATTTAGTATGTGGATTGTTGCGATTTAAGGAGGCTGATTGTCCCTTTCTCTTTCTCTGTTTCTTTTTCTTTTTCTTTTTCTTTTTCTTCTTCTTCATGTTACCGCAGACAAACTTTTTTCCATCTCACTTTCAATTTACACAGTAAACATAATTGTGTGCGGTGACATGTAATTGTCTCGTTATGTAATTTGGTAAAGTTAGAAATACTGCTAGTAATTTGCTACTTTTGTTCGTTCGTGAAGAGATGAATGAATTAATATTGATTAAGCGCATTATATGTACGTTTGTATATCATGATTTCTTAATCTGTCAAATATAAATGTAATCTGTAATTGGCTGTTTTGTCCATCCTGATTATTTTTTAAATTAGCAAATTTTTGTAAACTTGGACTTTACTATATTTTTAATGTTTGTATATAAAAACGTCGAATATGTATTAATTTATGCATAAGACTAGATATATAATTTTAATAAAATTATAAATTATAATAGAATTAATAGTGTTAGGCAGAAAATAAATTAGAACATCTACAAACTAAAATTATTCATTTGCATAATTATTACTTAATTTACGTAAAGAAAAAATGCACATCGCTCGTAAAAATCTTATAGATGGAATCAATAGACCGGGACAGATAGAACGCTTCTAAAATGGCAACCTTTTTTAATAGCATGCACATGCAGGTGCACTTAACCATTATTAGAACTGTGTTTCTTATGAAGCTTAAAAACAGCTATAAATGATTATACTGTAGCATGAGTACCTCAAACATCAATTTAATTAAATATTCATATATTCATTTCTATTTGTGGAAATATATTTATAATTTTTGTAATAAAAAAATTTAGCGTTTAAAATTATGAAGTTTACAAATTAAATGATTTTAAATGGTTTTTTAAATAACAAAATCATTTTAACATAAGACTTTATTTGTTACACGATATTATGTAATCGAAAAATATTTACTATAATCTGTAAATTGAACTGTTATATGTACTTTTAAAAGAACAAAGGGTAGATGTTTATTTTATAGTTTACTATTTCATTTCATTTAAATAATTATAATTACGAAGTTAATCTGATTTTTCAAGATTTAGGATCTAAAAATTGCATTAATGTATAAAACTAAAGATTGGAGAAATAGATAGATACGTTCAATAAATCAAGATCTATTGATCTTTATTCAATTTACGGTTATACGATAATGTCGTTTAGTTTCTGATGAGAGCATTGAACTAAGAACATATACATTACATGGTTAAAATTAGCCTTACAAAACGGGAGTAGCTTTAAATTTTAATAATATGTAATAATATGTATTTTGAAAAAATGATCATGCAATGTTCACTATATATGTACATATTATTACAAAGTTCTCCTATTATAATATTACATGATATAATTTTAATGTCTATAAAATATTAACAATTAAAATTTATGTAAAATATAAAATATTCTAATAAATATTTTATTCATTTTTTCTAATAACATATTTAGATTATCCTGCTTTTAAAAAATTAAAAAAATATTTTATAGAGAAATCTATGATTGGAATGCTTTTATATTCTGTACTTTCAGTATTTCTCTATCATCAAATTATCAATATACTGAGTTAAATATAGATTAAATCATTTTTTTGTTAGAATAAAAAAATCGTAATTTCATGAAAGTATAACTTTCGAAGTTTGCCTTTTATTTTAATTTAAAACTCTATACGATTCAAATTTTGCTAAAGTATAATTAGGCTAATATTTATTTATAAATTGTATTCATTAATATGTAATATTTATAGCGAATAAGGTTTTTATAAATATAATTTAAAATAAATTATAGGAGAATAGTTTAATAAAAGATAAAGATGTGAAGTAAATTATTAAATTGATAAAGTATTGATTTAATATATGTATGAATAACTTACCGTATATGCATATACAAGTGTACACATACACGAGTTTTATTGCGGTATGTATATACTGAATTAATATATAATTAAATGCACTTTTTTATTTACTAAATAGGTAAAAATATTAGAAATATTTTTTATATCTAATAATAAAATGAGAAATATTTTATTTAAACTAAATTTCAAAGTAATCGCGTAGCTATCAATCAAAAAAAAATTCTTCATAATTTTTTAAAAGTGTACAATATGAATGCTACAAAAATATAAACATATAATTTAGTGAAATTATCGAAAATGAGCATAGACTGCAATTCTTTTTAATTATTCAGGAAAATATACTGCGTATAAGTATCGGGTTAAAAAAAAGAAAAGAAAAAGTTTATAAATGCAGGGTAAAAACTTTGTCGTATCGATATTACGAACTAATATAAACAAATTAAAAATTTTAACTTATTATCCCTAAATGAATTTACAGTATAATAGAAGAATGTTATCAGATATATTTGAAAATTTTTAAATAGTTTTCTAGCTCAATTCTCCTCAAATGTACGTAGTAATTTAAATTGCATACTTATCTTATTATAAATAAGATTTATCGGTTTATATCTTCCTTATTAAATCGATATTTTAAAAATATCTTCCATGTTGCTCTGAGTATTATCATTTACTTTAAGTACTTATAAAATATATTTTTTTGAGAACATTTTTAATACTTCGTAAAATAGCTTGTACTCGTAAGATTCCAGCACTTGTTTTACATTTTACATTTTGCAAAAAAAGTAATAATATGTTATCTTACGTACTTATAATAAAACACGGATATTTTAAGTTATTCTTGATTACTTTTTTTTTTAAATTACTATCAATCAAATTAGCAACTCGAACAACTATCGAAGCTATTGTTATCTTTTGTATAATGATGTAATTTCATGGGGTCTATTATCCTTCTGACGAGTACCAGTGTACTTCTCTAGTAAACTCAATAGAACTTTCGGATTCATTTTGATTCGACCGTGTTTCGTTATTAAAATAATGACAGCGTAACAAACATTAATAGTCCTGCATAATGTTGTATTGTCAAAAGTTATCATTTATTCTGTAACATCAAACATTGAATTATTTTAAAGATTTTTTACTCGGTCGAATTCTACATAAATATATTAAAAAAGATATTCAAAAGGAAAGGAAAATCCGTTTTCTACCTTTCTAAAAATACTTGGCTCATTACTCCTGACAGCTCTAAAGTGACTAGAACGTCCCGTAAATGCTTTACTACATACTTTCCCTCATGTAAAGTATAAATCAGGTGCATAATCATTAGCCGTAGAATACGATTAATGACTTTTTCTCTACGTTAAAAGAAAATCAGGGAAAATCAAAAGTGTAAAAAACCAAAGAAAGAAAGGAAAAGCAAAGGAAAGAAAAGAAACTTGGACCAATTAATAATTATCACAAATTGATCGAGGTGCATAGTTTATCGAGGATAAATAAAAAGGGTCCGTGAAATAAGATTGCTCACGGAAGATTTCACATGCCTCCCTTGAAGCAGCAACAACATAATCGCAAATAACGATCAAATGTGCTTAGACGCGTGTGTACTTCCTGCTCTCAGGGTTCGTTCAAACGGTGCTGCACGCGTACAGTATGTTACAAGGTATATGTACGCGCGTTTGCACGTAAATTTCTAGTTTGCGAAAACTTTGCATACATGCCTGATCCCTACCCTTCTTTCCATGCTTTATAAAATTCAGGCAAGTTTCACTTTACCGGCCCATGGGAGTAGTTGTTTCGGTCACTGCCGCTCAAGGTGTCCAATTGCACTTGGGAACGCATGAATTCGCTTGATATCTTGCCTCTCTTTTACTCTCGTATTCCGATCTTATATAGGGGACCGGTTCTGCGTTGCCGTGTTGGTTGCGTTGCTGCGTTGATCCTCATTTCCCGCGACTTCACTTTTCTTGACTTTACTTCTTCGTGGAACGAATGGGAAAGTCGAGGAAATTTCTGTGGTGTTTTATTTTATCTATTTTTTTTATCCGTGGGAGATGTAAAGATCCGATGTTATTTACGCAAACTGTAAAATATATCCGTTGAGAAGATTTTGCGATTTGTTTGAAGCTTGCTATACTTTTATACTTTTATTACCGAAGGTGTGAATCGACTTATTGATTTCGTTTGATAACGACGTTTATATGTAGCTTGTAAAATAGAAATTTTTCCCTTTTAAATGGATGAAATGTATCGTGCTTTAAAAAAAGTACTTTTTTCTCATCTCAATGGTTCTTTAAATTATGTTGCATATCTTTAGGTTACAGGAATAGTATTTTTAGTAATAAATAATAAACCTGAAAAATAAAGGAAATAATTGTTAATTATCAAGGTTTGTACATATCTCGAGGATCGATTAAAATATTTTCAAAACAAAAGATATCAATTATTTTTTAATCTACGACTGATGAATTTAATCTATTCAAATAAAATATATTGTTTTAAATAAGTTATAAAATTATTACTAATGTTATTTTTATTTTTGTTTCAGGTACGTATATTTATCTCCAAACTCGTATAAAATGTTTTGGAAATATCGATTTGCCACTGAACGGTTGTTTTATAAGAACCTTTTTTAGTTAAATTACTAACGCATTTTTATTACCGCAAAAGTAAGTATTTTACAAAATCAGAATCTTTTAAGTTTCTTTTATTTTATCTACAGAGATTATAAGTTGATATAAAAAAACTTACTATGTAATAAAATTAAGTTTCATTCGTTATGTTCGCCTTATATTATCGTGCGATTAAAAATTTTTCTTAAAATTTGAAAAATTAAAGATAATAACACTAAAAATTCAATAGAAAAGCAGATAAAGATCGTAAAACGTAAAAGGTTATACCTTTAGAGTAGAAAATTGTACGACGTGTGCTGTAAACAGCAAAAAGCGACCGGAACTTGCATAATTGCAAGTGAACGTATTTTTTTATATTCGACAAGCGTCTGTGAATACTCTCGCAATATCACACGGTGAAAAACAAAAGTATCGGCGATCTCCTTATTTTACGACCCCGACCTTCGGTATTTATCAGAGCGTGTATTTTAAGAATTCTTTTTCATTTTTTCTTTTCCTTTTTAAGTTCCGATTACTTTTTTTAAGAATTATAAATTTTGTATGTCCCTACGTGTTATAATGTATTTCTACTATATATAAATATATTTATAATTTAGAAGTATTTGAATAGCAATGTAAACCTATGTTTTATCCGTTGTCATATTAATATCTATTTCAAACTATTTTTTATAATACTATAGGCATTAACAGAATTCCATACACCTATTTTATTATTCGGTGTTCTAATAAAATTTGCTTAGTAGTTTTTAAATGAAAAATTGAAAATGTACATTACGTAACTTTTATATATACAACTTATAAATTATATATATATCACATAAAATAAGCTGAATCCTATTATATATTTACTTTAAATTTTAAACGGTAATAAAAATATAATTTTCGATATATCGATACTAAGAAAATTCTTTAAAAGTATTATTACACTTCTATTCATGTTAGTACAAATAGTTATAATATATATAAATCAGAAACTCAAACTTACCAGAATTTTTTAAACAAAAACTCTTTATATTTTATGCCGATTAAGTCAATTAATTCTGAGTGTAGTTATATTAGTTTTATATAGAAAAAAGAAAAGAAGCTTTTCCATCTCAAATTTATTAACAAAAACTATCTTGTGCATTTTAAAAGACGAAAATTTATAACTGTGAAATAAAATAATTTATGGAGGAAATTATGAAATTATACATGTTTGTATTATACATGATTATATTTTGAATAATAGGAAAATTTATTATGTAGTAGTGTAATTAATAGTTTTGTCTAAAATTATTAGAATAGAATTTGTCTTATCAGAATAATAATTTACTATGCATATATACAAACAATATTTTAATAATATTTATATAGATTCCTTATAAACACCGATAGAAAAACAAAATATTTTTGTTCACGTAGATTGTTCAACCTATATAGTCGTAATTAAATAAAAGGAAAAAGAAACTTATTATCAGAATGTTCATTAGAGATGAGAAAAAACGTGACGAATGATATGACGAAGAGGCTGAAGAAAGCTGTAAAGTGAAATTCCATTCAGCCTCATTAGATATATAAACGTACATATAATTCGTATCTAAATTAACAGTCTAGAACAAACAAGATTAAATTATTTTTATATTATCAATAAATATCGATACTATTCGATATTTAATATTGATATAGGCGAAGGTTCGCGATCGGTCGATTGATAAAACTTTCGTACATTTTCTTATAAAATTCCATTCAAAGTTGCGTACATGTGTCATATTTTACCATAGACATGAAGTACATAACCAGTACAGAGCCTGGAAAATAATTAAAAGTGCAAAAATTAAACATTAATCATAAAGAAATAAATGAAAAAAGGCCAATCGCACAATAATTTTTCATTTATAGTTTTAATACATTTATTAATTTATGGTTCATTTATTAGATAAATATATTAGAAAATACATATTTATTTCTTCAGAGCTATAAATTAAGAAATATTGCGTTTAATAAAAATAAACTTGTAAGTTTAAAAGTAAAAAAGGCAGAACTTTAATAGGAAAAAGTGCGTAAATGATAGACTTGTTCCATTATCGAGACAATATAATTATTCCAATAAAACGAAATAAAAACGGTTATTCAAAAGAATATTTTTCTAAATATTATCCGACCTGTTTAAATTCATGACTCGCATGTATAGTGCAATATAGAATGTTTAGCATTAGTTTCGTTTAGTAAATCGCAGTATTTGTTATTAATTGCGCAGACAGGTAAACAATGCGCACACGCGAAAAAAAATAATAAGTCTTATCGAGTCAGTGATTGTGAGCTACTATCCATTGTGATACGGAAGGTCACAAACGACTATAATCGCGTTCATTTGTGTACAAAACGTGACGCAAGAAAGCGTAAACCCATTTATCACTCTTTTCCGATATAAATATGTTCGGCGATACCTTCCCAAAGACATACACCGGAGAAGGAAAATTGCAGTCGCTCGCGTAACTCGTACGTATCATATTACTTGAAATGCGCGCGAGAAAATTTGCGATTCACGTGAGAAACGGGGAGCCGCTGCAGTAAGTACGAAGACCGAACAGCCACCATTTCCTCGCTATATAAATCGAGATTGATTCTAATTCGTTTTCCGAGTTAATGAAAGGTTTCTCCGCGAATCGCGATAGCCCGTGGCGTTCGCTGTTACTCGGATGCTTCGCTGCGGGTACCGATCGAGTAGTGGGTGAGAGAGAAATAGATAGAAAAAGAGAGAAAGAGAAAGGGGGGATTTTCCAGCAAAAATGAAAACTACGTACACCAAGTCTTTAGTACGTTAATCGTCGTCCTCCTATAAAAGAATCATTGTAGAAGATTCTTTAGTCGGCTGAGTTAGAAAGGCTGCAAATAACTGGAAGTGCTTATCCGATTGTCGTAATTTGGTTAAGCATTCCGATGTGATTGAATCCTTTCTCTACATTTATTTCATCTCGTATCACGGTATTGTTTACGAAAATTGCATTGCGTAATTTACTACGATTTCAAGTGTGTGATCCATATGATTGTAATTTACCGAGTGCGATCGCACCTTTAATATTGCACGTATTAGTTTATCGTTGCGCTAAAATTAAAAGTGCGATTTTTATTTGCTTCATTCTTAATTAATCAGGTTACGGTTGGATCGATGTTTTCCCACAGTTAATGCCCCTGTATCCGTCATCAGGAAAGCATTTCAGATAGAAGTTAAAATTCAAAATAAGGAAAAGTAGATCACTGGCGAATAAAAATGTGGCATAAAATACACTTAAAAGATTATCCCGAGCGACTAAAAACGAAACCTTTGAGACAGCGAAATTCTCTCCCTTTTCCTCTAGAGCCGCGCAGATAAAGACGGAAAGTTGCTTTGCCGTTGCTCGATAAAGCCTCGCTCGCTTCGAGTTTACTCCTTGAATCCACAGTCGTCGCCGAAACTCGCTCTCTAGGCTTTTTCACTCTTGCGCGTATTAAAGCGGTTAATAAAGCCGGTGGGATATATTACAGGCAGGCTCACACAGGCCGCAAAGATCCGCGGACGATTCGTTATTCCGATGACGTGCCCGTAATTTCGAGAAGGCTCGGGGCAAGCGCTCATTATTCGGGTTGCCGCTGCCGTTGTCCATTTGTTTTGCGGATACTAGGAAGAGCGAAACCGGCCAATCAAATTCTATTAAACCGAAGTGCACGGCTCGATTTCGTACATAAACTTTGATGTCGTGTTTATGGAGGCGCGTGCATAAACTCCTGGTAATTGACTGTTTTTGCTTGTTCGTGTATAGATGTTTCTGAAGAGAGACAAGAATGTGTAGATAGGAAAAGGAAGGTAGTGAAAAGCTACTTTCATCGCTTCGATTCTTCATGCGTTTCCTCTCTCATTTTTCTCGCATTTTACTTTATTTGTTTGGTACAGATAGTCGGTATAATTCTATTAGCTTTTACATTGCCGTATTTTGTATATGTTGTTTTTCAGACTGTTATACCGTTAATTAGCGTAGTACGTATGGTTTCTTATAAAAATAATTGATTATTGTACTGCAATCGTAGGATATGTGTTTTTCGCAGTAAAAGATTTTATAAAAAAATGACTGAACTCGACTATAAATAAATGGTTGATCTTTAGAAAAATTGTTATTTTATTATCTCCGACTATTCAATTTTGTTTCATTGTATTTCATTGATGTTTAAACGGTACTTTTTAAAATTGGTTGGTTAAAACAATAATTAATAGTGATATATCGATGTAAATTTATCTGTACTTTACTTCCTAAACTATTTATAGTATTAACTTTATTTCAACATATACATTCTTGAAGAAAGAATCGTTTAAAAGTTACGTTGTTTAATCCTAAGTAAATTTTATAACATCGATATCAGCATTGGTTTTGATACAACAGTTAAATGAACTGATGTTTAAGGTGGAAAATTAGTCGACAAACGAAACTAATTATAGCACTGTGTATTGATATATGGTTCGTAGCAAGTTGTGTATCAACAAATTGTTGATTTAAATGAGTGCATGCGTGTGCGTGCTTATACCAATCCATCACCGAGTATATTAGACATTTTTATAAAAGTTTGCAATGTATGTATTTTGTTTTGAACTATTTGAAAATATATGATTGTAATTTTTTTTACTTTTATATAATAAATTTTAATACCAATATTCTTAATTCTGAAAAAATGTACATGCTCTCTGTCTATAAAGAATATAATATAGTTAAATAGTTACAGATATTTAATAACTTACTTTAATAAATATTAATATTTATAATTATTAACATAATTTAAACTAATTATCCATTAGTTGCAAGGTTAATTCTTTGCTTAGTTTGTAGTTGAATAATTATTCATGAAATTATTTTATCTTTTTTTTATTTACAGTAATTTGTTTTTATTTGCAGTAATAAAATTTTTCTATTATATTCGAAGTTTTTAAAACGTTATATTATTAGTTTAATATTTTAAAATAAAAATAAAATTAAGAAGGTAACAGCTTCAATTGTACCAATGTAAATTTGGATAAGGATTAATTTCTTATTTCGATATAACTTATAATTAACATAATTAGTACTGTTTTTAAAAAATCAGAAAGCTTTTCAATATTATAATAGTTTATTTATTGGTCTAGATTATAATTTTTAACGTGAAATGTATAATTAATAATAATACTCAGTTGAAAAGTTTACAAAAGCCTGGACATTATTTCAAAATTGTTTTTGAATTTTTTAATCCATCAAAATTATTGAATATAAATTTGTAAATTTATTATGTATTATTCGGCTTTTTATATGTACCAGAGGAAATAGTTAAATAGATGTAAAACATAAATAAAGAATAAGTATCTTGTTTTAAATTATGTATTACAAAAGTAGTCCTAGCAACATAAAGATATGCATACATGATGAAATGCTTAAAGCGTTTTCGCCAAACGCTAAGTACTATCATTGCATACGTAATATTTACTTTACAGTCTCTAAAACAATAGAACGACCTTATTTCTATTAAAAAGCACGTATCGGAATACAGTATAGTATAAAGTTATCAATTGTGTATTTACCTTAGTAAACTCGTAGGTGGGGCATTTTAAAAATATTTCTTTAAAATTGTATTACTTTAATTATATATATATGAATAAACTCAGAAGTTATGAGTTTATAACAAAAAAGGTAGAAACTGTCAGAATTTCTATGAAAATATTCACATTGACCAAGCTAAAAAGTGTTACGTATATGATTTGTTGATTTTCAACGTTTTGAAGCTTGACATACAAACTTCGATTAATAGTCGTTTAACGCCATGCGCCAACAAAACGTGTAAATAGCACTAATAATCATACTCGTTAAAGATATTTTCTCTTTAAGTGTCTTTGACGAGTTTTCTTGCGATGCCTGCTTATATGTATAAAGATTAAGATAGAGCGAAGAGGTTAAGGATCATAGATATATACAATAGACCGGCTAGGATATAATTGAAACTAAAGAGAGAATTGAGAGAAGGAAAGAGATATTTTCTTAGTGGAAGGTAACGGGATCGATCAATGCCCGCATCATAACCTGTTCACATTGGTTAATTTATTATCTGTTGTGGAAGAGGTGCGTCTTAATGATTACGAGGATTGAAACTGTTTTTGTTTCTTTTTTTTGGATGTTGTTTTTTTTGTCTAATTGTACACAAAAGAAAAAATGTTATAATTATATAACATTATAAGTTCGATAGAAAACGATGAACTCATATCGTATTTTTTTATGTTAAGAATTGTTTACTTTAATTTTGTTAATTTTATTGTTTTTAAAATAATTCTCTTTATGTTTTTTTATTTTAAATATTTTTTACGTATAAAGGTATCTAAATTATAAGTGAAACTTGATGGGTATACGTTCAAAAAGAGTATAGCGCAACTATTATATCCGAAACAAGCTTATAAACGATATTAATAAAACATATTAATAAAAGAAAAATAGCGAAACGTATTACCATCGGTAACATGTTCTTGAACAAAATGAGTTAGTCTTTCTTTATAGAGCATATTTCATTGGAAATGAAGATAATCTTCGGTAAAAGTGAGTCATAAATCATGCAAATCTTGCTATCTTTCTAAAATGAAGATTTTTGCAATTAAGAGAGAATCCAATAAAAGAACTATGAACATTTATCTTCAATAATTTAATTTTAAATGTAGTTTGAAATAAATAAAAAAGCGAGTTAGATTTATTACAGTGTGGTTTATTACTTTACGTAAGTGTAACAGCATGACCGTTACTATCCTATAATTCAATCGAATGATCATTGTTCGTAAATCTATGTACTACTAAAATATTTTAAAATTATTTATGATTTTTTCTTCGAATATTTTGTTAAAAAATTATTACCAGTCTGTAGACCGAATGCAATTATCCGCTATACTATATTCATGCTTTATAATTAATAATTAGTATTGGTAGCAAAATAAACGTAAGTATAACAAAAAGGATATTTAAAATTTGCTATACTAATAGCACGAATGAAAATTTCCATAAATGTCAAAGGGTCCATAAAATGGTAGTATAGCTCAGTCTATAAAAGTAATTTTTGCCGAGGAAATACAATTAATGTCTGGTATTTATAGCAAAGTAAGTGCAGACATAACAAAAACAAGACTCAAAGAAAAATCAGTGGAAAATTTCTGATTACTGGAAGTGGCTTCAAAAATACCAATACTTTGAAGTTCACAATAGATTGGTTCGGCTAACCAGTCTCACTACTCATACGTTACCGACATGATCGCAACGAACCCTAATTATCGTATGATCCATCTAAAGTACCGCCAGTTGCCACCGAGCTCCATCAACCAATCGATCGATATCTCTTTCCTCTTTTTTATCAGCGAATCTTTCCACTCCTAAGTTGCTTCCTTGGTCGTTGCCACGCTCGCATTAGCGAACGTTATCGCGAAATATCGCAAGCAGAGGTAACCGTGCGTGCAATTCTTAACGTTCGTAGTCACGCACACACCCAAGTGTAAGATGGATTCGCGTGCCACTGTGAATAAATACCGCGCGCGCGCGCGCGAGAGAGAGAGAGAGAGAGAGAGAGAGAAGAGAACTTCGCGATCCATGGAAGTCGCGACCACCTAGACTTGGCTCTCTTCGTAGGGGAGGCCTTTTTAGATGGAGGTTATATCAAACCGTCGACGGTTGTCCAGAGGAACACCGAGACGACGAATGTTTTTGTGGGCGGAAAAAATGCTCGGCGGATTTTGTTGATACTTACGCGTTGAGGGTGTTCATTTTTACAAGATAATATACCGACTGTACGTTACGCTCGTAACCAAGGAAGATTTTTTTGCATGTTGGATTTCGTGCCATTTCAAACGGTATACGCGTCTTAGAAAATGAAAGTTAGCGTTCGATTTTTTTTTGTACGGAAATAGACTGTGCGGAAAAAAATTTTGATGAACATAAATTTAACTGATTAATTAGGATTTTTGATGTATTATATTTCACTGATAATATGCAATCCGAGTAAAAATTTTTCGAATCATAAATGAAATGTATTACGTTTTCAAACAATTCATTTTTTCCTTTACAATGGAATATAAAAAAATTAATTTTCTAAGTCTTAATATTTTACAAATGGAATAATTCAATTAATATAATTTATTGTAAAATAGAATTATTCAATATTTTCAAATATCGCTATTTTTATAAAAATTGAGGAAAATCGAGTGATAATTACTCTTCGAAACTCTAATCTAACATTTGATATTGAAAGGATTTTTATACATTAAGCTTTTTGAATAGGTTAATTTATTGCACCTGTAGTAGTAAATTATAATTGTATCATCTCTAAAATTTCTTTTTGAATATTACATTAAAAAACTATCATTTAATCGATCAATTAGTATTAATTGATTATATTAATAATCAAAGAATGATATCGATTAAAATATATTTTTACGTATGCTGATAATTAATTCTGTATTATGAACTATTTAATATTAATTTAATTAATAAAGATTAATATGTTATTATTTTGAAACTTATTTTAATAGTTTCTATAGAATTTATTAAAATTATTTATTAAAAAAATTCTATAGATTACAGTGTTTTATGTTTTATTACTTTTTCTTATAAATATGATTTACCTTCAATCTCTTATGTTCCTTAAAATCTATGTTTATAAGGTAATAAAACTTATATACTTTATAATTTCCGATATTATTGATTTACAGTTTTAATATTATATTGAATAGCAAGTACGGCACAGAAAAATCTATTATATTATTATTGCATAAACCAATAATTTTCACGTACGCATTGGGATATTATATATTTGCCATAAATATTAATGTAGACTTATTTTGTAAACACACCTTATGCAATTTCATATATACCAGGTTGTTTTTTTTAAATAAATTTTTGTATGAAACACAATGCAAGATATATATCTTAATTTGAATTACGTGGGAATTACACAAACTCTATAAGGTAAAATTAACATGAATGCCTGGTCAAATAATTTTAACAATGCATCTAAAATAGTACTTTCCGTAAAGTTCATCAAAAGATCGACGTCCATCGATAAACTTAACCGTGCGTAGATTCTTCCTTCGAGTCATCGATGGACTTTCACTTTGAAAGTTCAATTGAAAACTCAACAATTTGGTACGCTGTAGTCTTTCAGTTTAGTGGTTGCATGGAATCTTTTCAGTTGATTTACTATTGAAAGTGGAAAAGAAGAGAGACGCTATTTGAAAATTGAAATTGATTTTAAATCAGATCCGATAGATCATCGAATCGATGAAAAAGTATAAATGGTACATTGAATAAATTAAATTGAATTTTTTATGGTCTAAAATAGCTTCAATGAAAATCAATTACTTGTCCTAAATTTTCTTTCATATAAATATTATGTTAAAGATTCTATCGTAACAAAATAAATATAAAATCAAATATTAAAATCAAATCTATAAATCCTTTGTTTCTATGGTTCAACAAAACTTATAATATGGTAAATTTAATCGATATTCTTTATCGATAAAGGAAGTATTTTTATAATGAACAGAAAATGCGCAAATTTAAAAAAAGCTATATTTGATTTCCTAAATTTTGAGTTAACGAAGATTTATACGATCTTGCAATTTTCGGATACAGGCTTTTTAGATTTACATTTTTTTTAACTTTTTTTAAAACGGTAGTCAATTTAATAGATTAACTACATGGAGTAGTTTCATTATTTGAAGTCATTTTTTAAAAATTTGATATACCTTTTCATAAAAATAAAAGTTTATCAATTATTAAACAAATTTAGAGTGATAAATAATTTATCCTCGTTACTTATTACTGCTTAAAACTTGTTTAAAATGAATTGATTTAGTTGTAATAAATTAGCTTGACACTTAGCACTCGATTTCGAATGCACAAGTATAATTAAAATTTAAGCTGCGAATAAAAGAAATAATAAAAATATTAACTATTCTTCCGATAATTCGCTTTCTAAATATTTTTGGTGAAAGTTGTTTATATTTTATAATTTGGATTTGATATGATTACAAGAGCCTTTTATACTTTGGACAAAACGAACAATGCTCGAAGTTTTTGAAAGAACTCGAGGCGATACGATAACTCTTCCTATAAATCTCGCGTGGAATATTTTAAAAGAAAGCTATAACGTTATCGGAACGAAGTTGAAAAAACATTCCGAATAAAGTATTTTATTTGAACGCGAGGAGGCTTCTATTTATGATTGCATTGCAACCAACATTTAAAATCAAAGGACGTCCACCAATGCCGCGACGGTGCAGGGCTATAAAAGAAATCACGAAATATTCGAGTCGCTTGGCCGCTGCGAAAGCATCTCCTGGCATAGGAAATAACGCCAACCGGGGCTCAACAAACTTGTTTAAAGAGTGCCCTCTCCCCCGATTAACAAACAATGCGATATGAAATGTTAATGGACGGCAGCGCGCGGAACTACTCTTCTGAGGGGCTTTATTCTCTGTCTCTTTTCCTCCTGTACCTCACAAGGCTTGGATGCTCCTAATTAGGGCTTGTAACGCATCGGAAGTTCAAAAACTGTTCCAGATGCCGTTAACCCACGCCAGAATCACGAGCCACGGCCCCGTGTTAAGAGTTTTCTATAAAAAATGTAGGGGAGAGAGATAAGGGAAAGATGCAAATTGTTTGTCGGAAGAGACGAGAAACGAAAGCGCTTGTTGGCTTGTTGACTTGTTGGCTGTTACTTTGTTCGCTTGTTCGCTTGTTTGCTTGTTTGCGAAACCAGGTCGTGAATCCTAGGTGTTTTTTCTCTGATTATATTTTATGACTAACCGCGAAATTAACAAATTATTAGCTCCGGTGTATACTTATCTCTCGTTCATGCGTTCCGGCTTGCGACATTTTACTCTCACTGTCTAGCTTTATAAAAATTCCATACTTGAGAAAATCTTTTGTATTAAATTTAAGCTAATCGTATTCATAAGAGTGCTTTTTTAATTATATAATTTATAATGGTCAATTTGTCAATAGCATTTTAAATTATATCCGATGTAATATTTAATTACCGCCTACGAATTTAAAGTTTCTTTTTTACTATTATAATTTATTTAGCATAAATGTCAATTATAACTTTACTATTTAACTATATTAGCAATAAAATTTTAATATTTCAAATCGATAAATTTCTTTAATATTTTAATTATTAATTTTTAATATGTAATAATAGTATGTCATGACCAGCAATGCGTAAAATATAAAACATTATTTGAAAATTTAAAGTATTGTAAAGAAATATTTGTTAAAAAAAATTTATATTTTAAACGGTTCTTCAGCTATTTACAATAAGATTATTCTTCCATGTATTTAACGAATCTTATATTTTGACTAACGTTATAAATTAATCCGAACAGGTGAATTTACTTTTAAGTTTACAATACATGAAAAGAATGTGGTATAAATCACAAGTTTAATGTGACGAATATCGTGTAATTAAACACAGTGTATGTTGTTTTCAATCAGCTCAGAATTTCTATTGTAAAAAGTGCGAATACCAGATTTATTGGTACTTTCTTTTGGAATACGCCTACTATCGAAATCGTAGGTAGTAAAAAGTATAATAACAATTGTGTTGCAGTACATCAGCTTAATATTTACCGAGTCTAATAGATTTCGAATAATTAATACAATTTATGTATCGTTTGGTTATACTCGAGTATTCACCTCTACTTAAATATATAGTAGTTTAAATAAGAATAATTTTATTAGAAAATTGTACTGAATCAAACTATCGACTCAGTAATATTCTAGTTAGAATTTCATGGGCATAATTATATATAATTCTATAAATTATTCTATAAATTATTCTATAAATTATTTTATAGTTTTTATTATCAATTGTTGTCTTTATTTTTAAATAATTAATTGGTTTGTTAAGTAAGGTCTTTTGTACTTTTTTCTAAGCTATAATCACTAACGATAATTAAACATTGTTTTTTAAAATGTTCATGTGAGAAATCTTTTGTTTTTCTTTAATTACTTTCGTATAATAGATAAATCAATATAAATAAGAAATTGTAAATAAAAATTATAAGTATAAATCTATATTCAAAAGCAAAAATTATAGTTAATAAGAAGTAAAATAGAAAAGATTATACGAATGGTGATAACAGGATAATTAAGTTAAACAATAATTATATAAAAAAATGTTAATTTGAATCGGAAACAAAAAATTTAACTTTTGTAACGATACTTTCAACAAGTATATCTGTATTTTATAAAAAGGAAGTATAAAAAATATACAAATAGAAAATAAATCTAGTGAAATATAAATTATTTGAAAGAATATTTTAGTTTTTAAGGCTAAATACATAATTATTATAATTATTTAAAAAATTATTCTTATTTATAATGATATAAAATATAAAAAATGAGATGAGTTTATTGATTAGTTTCACTCAAGTTGAAAATTACTAAATTTCTTTGAATTAATTAAGATATGTTAAGGAAAATTATTTTTTCTACTCTAATGCAAATTTATTGAGATCCGATTTCTCCGACATGAAAGAAGCTATCTCTTATTAGCATCAATTTACTTTAGATGTATAGTTATTTGACCTAAAAAAACATTCTTTACCAGAAGTATTTTAGTTCAAACTTCATTTTTACCATTACATTATTAATATATATATACACATATATATATATTATGTTTTCCGTTGATATAATTGTAAAATTAACGAGCTAAAATGGAACAAATAATTTTTTTAGCTAAGGAACTATAATAAAATTTAATAAATTTCGGTCTGATAATATATATATAATTCAGCTTTAATAATAGTAAACCCAAGGAATTGTAATATCGACCTATTTTTTATGTAAAATATAACGTTGATTATGTGCTAAAAATTTATATAATAGTTTTTCATTCAAGTCAAAAGCTTTATTGTATTAAAATAATTTATATATTAAAAATATAAAAAAAATATTTAATTTGGATTGAAATATTTTTTATAGCATATTTAAATTAAAGATATCAATAAATTTGTTTATTTCATCGTTGTTTGATTTAAATGTATTATGCGAGGAAAATTATAAATTTACTTTAGCGGTAGACAGGAGTAATTTATTTAGTCGCTCTAAGAGTGTTGTGTTTAGTTTTAATTATATGAAGTAATTAACCAAAGGAAAAAGGTACTTCAAGACTATTATTCACTATAAAAATGTAATTGTTTAAGCTGAAAAAATGTTCATATTTAAAGTGTACGTTTTACTGACATAGATTCAGGATTTGCATAGTGTACTCTCCTATACGTAATTTTCTTCTACATGGAGAATTAATAAATTATGTATAAAATATTATAATTTTAAAGAAATTTTTTATAATGATATTAGTACTTTACAATACGTCGATAGATGAAGAATTGTTCGATCAATCGTATATCGTTCGATCATTCGTAACGACGTTTGGAGGCACCTTTAATCTTCGGTAACGATTGTAAAGAATCTAGAGAAAAGTATCTATAAACTTACGAATGAAAGAAAAACCAATATAAATCTTCGACAGTGCATAAATAAGGTTTCCCGGTAATAGCGAGAGAAACGAATGAAATTTTGAATCCATCGCGAGAATTCTTGCGTGAATCGATGCGATAGGCTAAAAGTAAAAATGCTCAAAATTCTCGAGTATTTCGCCACGAACTCGGCAACGATCCACGGTTGATAGCACGCGAAAAAAGACAGCAACAGCAGTAACGACGCATCGTATCGCGCATTGACGCCTCTTTGCAGCCGCGGTATGGACGTGCGAACTCAAAAGGGTTCCGCAGCCGCACGCGAAACATAAAAATCCATCCGTGTCGAAAGCGAGCAATTGAATATATTGTGTTCTGGGTTTCGCCGCTTCTCGATTCTTCGCTTATTATCTCGCATTACTCATTAAACGCGAGCGCTGCGCTTCGTTTCGCGAGTTTGCCAATTTCCTTGGGCGCCGCTATGCCTTAGAGAATTTTATCTCTCCGTAAGAGATGTGGATTAATCGTAGCATATTTTTTTAGACGCCATTTCCGGTACTCTTTGTCGGACGCGTGCGCATGGATTTTTAGAATTTTTCAAAAATACCGAGTTGCAACGATGTTTAACTTGGAACGACGGAAGGTTGATTCATCGCGGCGATGGCGATGCGAGTCATCCGATACTAGACGCACTGGGCTCGACGAAAATCAATAGATGCTAAGTATAAGAGTAGCCTTGGTATTATTTACCTATTAATTATAAACAAAGTGTCTTTTTAATTAAAGAAGAACTGTATTCGTCGGGCATAGCATGTAATTATGTTACGATTGATGATTTCACTGATACCCTTTTTTTCTTGAATTATGTTATCGTATTCTTGATATTCAGATTAAACCGTATGAATTTTTATAAACTATAATGATTTTTAACGCACTGGTTCCTCAGATATATGCGAGAAAACCCGCACGATAGATGTTCTAATTGCGATTTTCAAGTTTTTTCTCTCTTAAAACTCGTACGAAGACGTCGAGTTATTTAAAAATTATTTTAGAAATCGTCATAGTATGTACCCTCTTAACAGGTTATTAAATAGTTAATTTAAATTATAAATTATAGTTGTAATTATTTTTAAAGGTCCATCAAATAACCAGCTAAAAATTTTCTACACTAGGTAACCATTGCCGGTCTAATTTTAGCATCGTTGCAATTTAAATAGCCTTAGTTATGTAAATTATGTAATCCTCGAATGAAGCGAGCTATGCTAGATGAAAATTGACTCATCAATCAAGTCTGCGTATATAAAAGTGAAAAATGAATTTGAATACCGTTTCGTAGGCTGTAGACTAAAATTTGTAAAATCATAGTGTCGTAGCGCAACACGCGCGAAGCACGCGGCTGATACTCCGAAAGTTAATTCTTAATCTGAGAGAAACCTGATGTTAAGAAATAAGAAGCTGCGGATAATCACGTTACGGATATTTGTCGTTGCATAAGGCTTTGTCTCGAAGACCCCCGCTGACTCTTAACCCTTGATGTCTCGGCTTTTCTCTCCGTCACGTCCCTCTCCTCCGACGTTATTAAAAGTCTGACGCATGTGATATCGGGTCGTATCTTTTCCTATCGGACCGAGTCTTTCACCTCTGGCCTGTGCGGGACTTCTTTTGTTACCAGGCACTGCTCTCTTTGAGAAAGTGCGACGAATCGAAGGACAATGAAAAACAAAACAAAATCGAGGAGACATGCTCTCGAAACCTCGAGTCTCCCTCGTATGGGAACGATGATTTCACGCTGGGCCTCATCCATGGATTTCACAACGATGACGCGACTCGTATCGCGGCTGTTAAGCGATCGATGACCCCGACGGGGGCGGATTTATTTGTGGTGGCACCGTTGTATCGACGAAAAAGATCCTCCTGTTCTGAATTTATGATTTTCTGCAAAGGGAGAAGGGAGACGGTCGAAGGGTGCGGTTAACTTGGGGTGGCCCCTCGCTTCTTGCGAAGGGCTGCTCTTTTAGTTATGTATTATAGAAAATTTCATTTTCTAAAAGCGAAGAGTACAGTTCCCTGTCCTTATTTGATTCCCTAGAGTTTTTTTCTTATTAATATGAAAAATTATCGATATCGAGGATTTTTTTTCCGTTTATTAAGCTAATTTTATTTATATATATATTTGGGAATGTAAATTAACTTATACAATAATTTGATTTTTATTAATTCTCGTTTATCGATTCCTAATAAATAATCAAATAGCTCGGAGCGGTATCTGTGTTGCATTAACGACAGAGTTTGCAAAATTTATACAAAATTATATTTCAAATTTGATGCTTTTGCGTAAATCGTCACAGAGGGTAAAACTCGGTAGGCAGTTTTCACGATTATGAAAGCTTCTATTTGGCAGAGATGTTTTATTCATATGAATTAACGAGGCCTAGAAATGGTAAAGACAATTTTGTTTGCTTTGTGATCTACCGTTGACCGACTGTACTTTAGAGCTCAAGTAAAAAGAGCTAAAGTAGACTTTACAAACGCGTGCAAACTCGGCTTTCATGGAATTGAAATAATGCGGCTTCTCTAGCGCAAGAAGTCGTAGCCAGAATAATTTTCTCACCAACGGATCATATTCTCCTCTTTTTTTCTCCTCTCTCTTTCGTTGCTTCGTTTCAAGATTTTTAGAATCGAATTTTTTTTTTCTAAATATATGACAATTTTTGTATAATACCCATTAACGTTGACATAAATAATACAATAATTATTTAATTTTTTTAAATGTATTTTATATCGCACTGTTTATTAACTTTTTAAAAGGTTAATGACCACAGCTTAATTCATTTACATTCATAATACAAGATACGTATGTAACAAGTTTATTTAATTGGGTGATTATATTTTAATCGTAAATGATATAACGATGTTTATCATCGAAGCATTGGTATAATAATAGAAGTACGATACAGTTGAAGGTTAAATTATGTACAATAATTTTTATTATGAATTTTTAAGTAGTTTTTATGAAAGATTTTCTGTGTACACTTCTGCTAAATTAAAATTATTTAAAGTAATTGAAATATAAATAGAACAATTTTCTCTAAATCTAGCATTCACGTGAAAATATTGATAACTTTCATTCTGCATCATAATATATTTAATTAATTGTATGCTCAGCCTTTTCAGTTATAAGTACAAGAAAATTCATATTCGTCTATAAAAATGCTTACAAATTAGGAATTTTGGATATACTTTCAATTTCTTGATTTGAAGAATATTTCAATACAAATTTTTACTCTAATGTAATGAGAATTTAAAGTGCGTTTATATTTAAATTATAATAGCATTTTTATTTTATTAGATAATTTTCCAGTAGTTTTTTTTAACATAATACATTTGTATTATTTTTCGTAAACGTGCATCAACAATATTTATTTTTAATAATTTTGAAAAATATGCTACTTGTAGTAAGTAATAAACATAATAAATTTTAAAGTTAGAAAAAATATTAATTATTCAATCTGATGATGAATAATAAGTGAGAATGAAATGCATTTGGTTCAAACAAAAATGTTTAGTATGTGTAAAAAAAACTCATTGAGATTTGTTTGTTTTGACTTTACCTGAGAAAATTGGGTTTTTAATTCAATTCCATATCTCTTTATAATTTTGTACAAAATTAGTCTTTATTTATAAATTTACGGAATTAAGTATATTTATAAAATATATTTCAAACAGGTGTGCATAAAAGATGCACACGGATACAAGCCTTGGTAAGTCGAAAGGTTGCGATAATTACCGAAATATACAATTAAAATTCTTTATCGCATTGCCCGACTGAGTTTGAATCTCTAAATTTATATATGTAATCCACTTTGAGGCTATTGGTCGCAAGAAAACAGGATTGTTTTGCACTTGAAATTTACAAAATGAACTTACATGAACAAAAATATTTACATTATTACTGCTCATAATTATCCGGTAATTATGTGGAAAATACATACAAATTTTATTATATCTTTTCTCGGTAAGACCCATGACCAATAAAAGAAAATAAAAAACAAATGAATTGTCGTTGAATGGTTACCACTAATTGCTTACACTATGTACTTTTTGTATACAACTTTGAATGTAATAAAATAAAAGAGAAATTCTTAATTAGAGAATTTTGATTCCGTATATTTATATTGTGATAGATTTTTGTCAATGATTTTAATTGGATACAAAAATAATCTTTTCATATTATTGAAAAAAACTTTAAAATTTTTTTTAATTAAAAAGCATGAATTTTTTAGATTAACTTTTGAAGCTGAACTTTCTCTAAGAGATACAGATCTTGTTTTTTTCTTGGAAGTAATTTATTTTGGGCTTATTTATATTTTAAAGAAGCGATTTCGATTTTACTTCATTTATATCCAATTCCGTGTACATCTAATGAATACACAAGGTTTTATTCAGATGAAAGAGAATCGATGTAAGAAGTAATTTCGTATAAATATATGGAACGATTTAAAATCCAAGAGGATTATGTAATTTTTAAACGTATCGCAACAAAGAACTTGTAGACTTTGAAAAAAGATGTTAAAAAAAGGAATTTTAAATAATATTCTAAATACATAACCACAAACAATAATCGATCTTATTTCATACCTATGTGATGCTTTAACTCTTTGGCGGCTTGGCCTTTGCTGTAGTTCTATCTCATTGCGCTCGATTAAACGTAAAGAAGATTACTCTCCCACTTATTCAATGCTCAAACATTTCTCTCTATCGTTTTCTCTTGTCCCTCCTTCCTTCCCACTTCTACCATCTCGCTATCTCCTACTCAATAGCGTACAATTATTACGTTTCCTGTCGTTACGAACCAGGTGAGCGAAACCGATTTTTACGTTGCATCCGGCACGTCACTTTCGATAGCTATGTCGAAATGTCTAATCAACTGAATTCTTTTCTTGAATATGAAAATATGGAGATATCAAAGGCGAGATGTTACATATAAACCGTACAAGATTCTTTATTAGTATCGTCGATCGTAAGATACGTAAATATCTATATCATATCAATTAAATCTTTTCTTATTAACTCTCATAAAAATAATATAAATGTACGTAATCGGTAAATAATGGAATAAACAGGATTTGCAATAAATATTATATATGTATTTTAGATATTTATTACACAATGTTGAATGAAATAATTTAATTGAATAGAAAATATAATTTTCAATAGGTCATTTCGTCAGATCACAGTAAATTATCACAATATAATTATATACTGATTTAACGTACAACGAGAAGTACAATTGTAATTTAAAAAAATTATAATAGGATTATTCTATTAGTGTAAGTGTAATATTTATTACGTATAAAGAAAGAATTGTTGTCAGACCAAACACGAAGTTTTAATTTAATATTTGAAATTGATGTACCATAGAAATTTACTATTGATGTTAATATTAAGCTTATAAAAACATTAATTTTACAATTAATTTTGTTTTGGCTTTTACAATTAAATGCAAGATAATTATATGTGAAATAATAACAAATTAGTGCTATAATCTTGTAAGCTTATAATTTTGTATGTATAATTTAGTAGGCATGCTTGAAATTTACTTTCACTAAGATATTAGAAAATAGATAGTTTCCAATTATTTTTCGTAACACTTTAATGGATTCTATCAAGTAACGTTATGTTAAATTAAACCGAAAGACAATAAGGAAATTAATCATGTTCTTCTTTTCTTATGTTCTCTATTCTTTAGAGTAGTTCTTTAAAAATAGTATTTAAGTAATGCTTCAATTATAATTAAAGAGGTATTTATAAATAAATTTACGTTTTTGTTTTCATATTTTAGAAATAAAATAAACTAATAATATTCATTTACAATGGAAAATAAAAATTTTTAAAAGGATCGATGTTTATTAAAAATTTTGTACAATTATTTAGAAGTACAGGGTAAAGATAATTTATCTAAATTATAAATGAGGTACACGTGGTTTAATGCCAAACAACATTTATAGTTATTAAAGTTTAAAATCTATTTCCTTTTCGATTATCGAAGATTAGTGCAGCAAACTTTGGTTTTTAAATAAATTACATAAAATTAATTCAAACTTCGTATGTTAAATGAATAATTTGTAATATATCTCATATGCACTTATCGATAATACGGTTTGAAGTTTATTGTTTACAAGTTATAAATTTACTATATATATTGGTTTACTTTGAAACTTGAAATCAGTTTTATTAATTTTTTTGAATAAAATTTGTTTCTAGAAAAACTTCGAGTACCACAATCAAACGTAACTTTATTCCAAAGTAAACAAATCGAGAATAATAATCGAACAAATAAAATATCGAAGCATTGATAAGAAATTTCTTTCGTAAATCGATAACATTAAAATTTTAATCAACCAATTAAGAAAGTAGAAAAAAAACATTAAAATATTTTAATTCGTATTTAAAATGGAATGAGTAAATATTTAGCGTTACGTAAAAAAATGTTGTTCAATTTATTATTGATTTTGCAAACGATAAATAATATTCTCATTATAACATATATATTTCCGTAACAAGACTTGGATTATTATAAAAAAGCACTTTTTCGATTAAAAGAAAAAAAAAGTTGAACTATCAACAGTTATATCAACGGCGCGCTAATGGAATTAATCGGTAACGTTACTTCTTCGCATAAGTAAAAAATACAAATTTACCGAGACCAGTAGCAATCTTTCGTAGACATTCTTCCAACTAGAACCAAGCGAAGTATTCTTATAGAAAAGAGCATTGGTACGGTGTCAGGCGGCGTCGGCATCCGCCTCTCGATACACGTACTCGCGCAACGCGGCGATCCTTTACCTCGAAGCGAACATTGGAAGGAATCAACGAGTTGAAACTATTTTTTCGCTCGCACACGCCTTCTCTCTTCCTCGCGATGAGCAGCAGGAGTACAGCCGCAATTACGCGGACGCATAATCTCGGGCGCACTAGTCTCTACCGCTGCACCGACGCTCGAGAGGAGGTGCAACGCTTACTTCCGCGTCCAACTTTCCTTGTGTGTATATGTGTTACCGCTCCACAGAAGATACCGGGAGAGGTTCTTCAGTTGGAGAATTTCATACGCAGCAACGACAAAAGTTTTTCCGTGAGAAGATTTTGTATCTTGTTTTTTCTCCTTCTCTTTTTTTTCCTTCTTCTCCTTCTTGTTCTTCTTATACGTTGCTTAGGCTGTTGCAAATTATTTATAAGGGAGTACATGCATATTTTCAACTCCTGTGTTCTAATGCTTATTTTATGATAAGAAATTCTTTTATTTCCTTTGTAAAAAATGTGTTATAGATAGATGTGAAAAAGAGAAAGAAAGAGCTCGTTAGAGGGACATGGAGATCTCGTTGACAGTGTCTATTCATGGACGAATGTACGTAATCTAGACATTTAAATGTACATGGTTACGGTTGCTTATTCCAATATCGAAAGAAGACTGTTTCATAAAATTAAACTCGAGATTATCATGAAATCGAGTTATATCATTAGCAATTTTGAGAATTTTATTTTTATGAGAAATTATACCGCATCGTTGATTTTTAAATATATATGCTATTTAAGTAAAAAATTTGAATACTTGCCTTCAGTAATATTTACATTTTGAGATAAAAAATTATATAACACTGTAAAAACTCGTCTTTTGAAGTAAAATTATATTTCTCGAATTGGTACATTCTTCGTTTGCCGACATCTAGGAAAAGCGAAGTCGATTACTCAGTCCAGCGGTTATTCGACTTTAATGCTTATTTATCGTTACAATTATCTATATCATTTCTTGACATCCATTTGACCTTACCGGCCATGGAATGCAGTTCATGTTGATAAAAACAGCATTCCACGGTGAAATTTTATCCGCGAATCGTTTTTGTTATTAAAAAGCGAGGAAATTGAGATATAATTAATTGGATTATAATGATTATTGGAAACGATAATTATCTATAGGATAGATAGACAAAATGTAAGCCTAGATAGGCTGCACCATCGTGATGTTTTCCAATTATTTATTATTCATGCAGTAAGTTAATATAGGCCAAACTGATACATTCCATTGGTTTTAATAGTTATTGGTATCACTTTTAAAATTTATTATATATTAATCTTCCATATTTTAATTATAAATTTGTTTCCTTAATTTTGTTTCATTATTTTTTTTTTATAAATAACATCGTAAATTGCAAGTAACATCGTAAAAAAATTTTCCTCCGTGTGATTAACCATGATGAAATATTTTAATAACAATTACATTTAATTTTGTGAAAATGTTTTGTTATATTAACATCATAAAGTAAACATTATATTGTAAACTACTGATATATAAAATTCTATACATTGTTAGTTTAGTTATTCGTGTATTGTTTAAAATAATGCGTCTATACTTTTATATAAATAAATCTAATGTAATAAACAACGCATACAAAGCAATGGATACAGAATTAAGCTAGAAAATAAAAAGAACGAAATAAATGTTAATTTTTTTACTTTTCTCGTTAGTAGACAATAAAAGAAATTTATTTTTAATTTTTTATTTGTAATTAAAATTTCACGAATGATGAAAAATGATACAAAAATTTATAAATATTTAATCTAAATCTTTAAACAAATGAAATTAAAATACATAATTTGTATCAAAATATCGAAGTTTTATTAGAAAGGGTTATTTATATTTTTGTCTGTATACATTAAGCGTTAATAATAATTTTAAACATTATAGAACAATATATTGATCTGTAATATAAATTATAGTACTTTGAAAAACGTTCTCTAATTTTATATTTAGAAATATTTGTTCAATAAAAAAATCATATTTACTTTCAATTTCTTATATAATTATGATTTTAAGTATATAATTAAAATGGAATAAAGAATTTTTAACGATATTAAAAAGTTATTTCTTTTCTAATAAGTGATTAAAACAGACGTTTATCATAAATTTCGAATTAAATGTGGATATTAGCATATTTACTCATGCTTATATGGATAAAGAAAAGTACTTAATTTTTTATTTCGTATATAGATGTACATACTCTATTTTTATGAACACTGACATGAGAAATCGTCTAGGACACGCATAAGTTAATTTTGTAACATGTATTTCACAGTATTTATAAAACATTAAATCTACATACCTTACATATGTTACACGAGGTTAATAATCGTTATTAATTATTATTATTAAAAAAAAATCGTCGATGATATATTAACAGTACTTCTATATTTCTGATATTATCACTGGAATATTAAAAATAATTTTAAATACAGTACATAAGGAAACAAAAAGTATCTGCGTTAATTTAAAGTATAAAATAGTATTAACTGGGTTAAATATCGTCGGTTTTTTTATAATAAAGATATAGACATTGTATATAATGAAAAAGGTGCAATATACGATTATACTTCTGCTAACGGGTACGAGATCAACGAACGTATATGTGTATTAAAGAAAATGGTTTATTTCCGAAATGCATTACTGGTTGTTTTCATCCAAGATATTTTCCATGAAATAGTTTCCTTCTTATGTATAAATGAGAAGGGATGTTCGGCTTTTTTCTTAATTATAATGTGAATTATGTTTTTTGCAACGACGATAGAAATTACAGGAGATGGGATCGTGCTTATCGAAGGAAGCGCAAGTGTAGAGCGTGAGATGAATTTCCTTCTTTTTTATGTATATTTTCTTAAAAGGAGAAGTTTTGGAGTGATTCTGAGATATTTTTCTCTATTTTCTGATTAAAAAACATTTATTAAGAAAAGTATGAAAATAAGGTTGGAAACGTGTGAACGATTATTATTTTCTTTATTTTTTAAAATCGTTCGATATTTTATGTACTTATGTTCATATATACATGTATGTACATACGTATATTGTTCAAGTAAAATGTAGTAATTACATGCTTATGGAATGAAAAAAATTCATTCTTTATAAAATATAAGATGAGAGCAAATATTTTTTTCGCGAATGTAAGAGAAAATTCTTATCAACGAATAATAATTATCGTTTGAATGCATGTGAACCGAATATCTTAATTAATACTCTACTAAATTAGCGTAAAAATTGTATGACGTTTTATGTTTGCAATTATCGTACATATAATTACATAAAAATTTTTTTTAATAATTAATGTAGCTATAAAGTATTATAAATTAAAAAGTTGTTTATGTTTTCGAGTAATGATGTAAAATACTTTTATTACATCTATACAAATTAAAAAAAAATTTTATGAGGAATCTTGATACGAAATATCAGGTTTAATATAAATTTAAGTTAGTTAATGAAAGGCATAAAAATTTTATAAAGAAACGTCAATTTTAACATATCGAAATTTTGATGATTTTAACATTAAAAAGTTATATTGATTATTGAACGATTTATTATTAACGCATTATATGTTAAAACATTAAATTGATACAAGTTTTATAAATTAAAATTTTATTTTTAGAAGACTTGCAGATTTTTATATAAGTATTTAAATTTTTTGTAAAAAATTGAAATGGTTATTTCGATGGCAAAAAGTTTATAAAATTTATTGGCTCACATTTAATAGTTTTAAATGTCATTGAAATCGAATAAGAAAAGTTAAAATAAAAAAAAAGATTCGCATTTATTTTTCAATCGATTCGAAACAAAGCGAATGAAAATAAATTGAACGATGCAATAAATATCATCGTGATAAAGTTTGAGAAGTAATCTGGGAAAGGATTTTTGATTATCAGGCCGAACCGAGCGGACCACAACTCGCACGCGTGGCTAGGAACGCCAATGTGCCTGAAATTAAGATAACGGTATATCTCAATGCCTTTATATATATATATATATACTCTCTGCCTCGCTCTAGGTTTCCATCTTTTTGCAGTTTCTTGATCGAACCTTGATTGTCAAAAACCAGAGATAAAGAAAAAAAGTATGAGATAGCGATATGGTGAAAAAGGTAAAACCTATCGTGTACATCGATGCGAGCCCGTGAAAGTTTTAAGAAAATGAAGTTATGCGATTGGCGCAGCTAATCAAGGTGAAATTCACTGGAGCGCCAAGAAGTTCATGGATGGAAAGGAAACCTCGGCAACATCTGTTTTAAGTTGTCAAAAAAATGTCAAAATAAAGCACCGTTCACCTGGAACGCGGATCATGACTACGCGCGTTGCAAATAGAGCTCGATAAATTAATTATTCAGGATCGATAACGCTGTTTTGGAAGGAGCAGGGGAGGGAAAATTTACACCTCAATTTCTAGAACGTTCAAGATACCAATTTTCCTATCATCTCCGTTGTCACTGATTGCTATAGTTCTGCCGGCTTAATGAAATGTATATATCTTGCGAATCGATAATACTTAAAAGTGTTACATTGCAATAACTTTGCGCCAGTGGCGGTCTAGTATTATCCATTGAGTTAAACGTTTATCTGTTGGTATCGGTTTTTTATATTCCAAACTAAGATTGGATGATAAATATTGGTAATTTGAATATCGATGATAATCTTATCGTTAAAATCTTAAAGAAAATATCAGTATTTAAATTTGATACGCGGTATTAATTATAATTAGGAATTATAAATGGTATAAATGACTTCATATATTTGGACTCTTGGTTTTTTTATTAAAAATTTTTCTAATTGATATTATCGTGCCGAATTGTGTTTATATATTCTAGTGAAATGTTTTATGATAGAAAAAAGCAAATTACTTTCGCTAAAAATTTTTTAAACTAATCACATGTTTATTATTATTATTATTACTCTTTATTATACTATCTTTAATATATTATTGATTGTAATGTCTAATTCAAAAAATTTTTTTTATTACCATTTCTTTCTTAAAATTTTTTAAAATCTTTTTTTGTGAGAAGTTATCTTGCTTTCGAAGACTTTATTCGAATTCTTGTTCTTAGTACGTTTATCAAAAAAAGAAAGAGTTTTATAAATAATAATTTTTTGTACGTAATCAACTGGTTAGAATATTTTATAGAGTACTTCGTTGCTTTACGAAGTAAATATTTTAGTAAATACTTGTATCAATTTGTAACCAATGAGTTATTTAATTTAGTTGCTTACTCAAAATAATAAAGATCCTAATATCAGAATGGAAGAATTGTAAACTAGTTTTTATCGATCTGTGTATAACTCTTGTATACGTAAGCAATATAGCAAAGCGACTTTATAATCTGGAGCATCAAGAACTATAGATCTTTTAGATGTCTTATCTTTCGGTATTCCATCTTTTTCTCCGTGACACTCGGTAAGTTTTATGAACTTCCATATACAGTGAATGTTATGTTGTATCTGAGTAATGGAGTGCGTAAAATTACAAAAAAGATTTACATATTTCTATAATACTTTGTTTAAAAAAGTTCTTTACTCCATAAAATTATGATTACTAATGATTTATTTCTTGTTTAAAGATCCATATTCTTATATAATACATCTTTGTAATAATATAGAAGTATATTTAACCATTGTTTTATATTTGTTTCAGGTAAGTTTCGTAATAACTAAATGCTACGTATATTTGAAATCTTCTTTTGTAAGTAAAAATCTAAAATAAATTTAGAACAAATTAGTTCCACATTTTAGTTGTGAAGTCTTTCATTGATGGTTGAAATAAAAACTATTTTGTAATTTATCAAAAATAAATCATTCTAAATAAATTTTCTATTTATTTTGGAACTAGGACTTAATTTAAGTGAATTATTATTATTATTATTTATTAAATTTTATTAAATATTATTCAATAATAAAGGTCGATGTTTTAAAAATTAAGCAACTTTTACATGTCATAATTTTTGTGTTAAGTAATAATTTACATCGAAACAGTGAAATATTTACTTATTTTAACGAGTGTATCACTCGTGACTTGTAAATAAATGATTTATCACTCATTCAAACTCGAGAAGCGTTAACGAGGTACTAAACGAGTACTAGGTATGTTTTTTATGTAATAAATATAATGTGTTACCATTCATAAAATTAAACTGAGAACTAGTTTTCATCATGTAATGACAGATATGTACATTGAATATTTTTTTAAATATTGTATACAAAATTTATCCTTTTATTCAATCTTTTAATTAATTTTTTTAATAGTCGTAAAAGAATAATGTACTTTTCATAATTTTTTAAAAACTTGTGAAATTTAAGCTTGCTCGATTACGTTTGTATTGAAATTCTTTTATACAATTTTATTGTAGTTTAATACATCCGACAATCTTAATCTGTACAAATTAAGAATTGATCGATTAGATGTAAGTCTAAAATTGTACCAAGTAACAACAGGTTATATTTCTCAATGATTAATCCTTACGTTTTATTTAATATAATAAATTTTAGGGAAATAATATTACTATTTTATTACTCCAAGATTTCAATTTCTATTAAAAATTTATTAGAAAAAAATATTTTACTTTCTTAATTAAATACAGAACAGGCTATATAATATCACAATGCAATATCAAATCAATGAAATTAAAATTAAATTTTCATTTTTAATATATTTCCCTATGTGATTACGCGACAACGTCATTTCCAATTTGAGTAGTCATTATCAGGTGTGCTTCGGTAGACAACAATGATGTTCTGTAATAAGTAAGGGCAGGGCATCAATATCAAATCATCCGTTAAATATTAAAAATATGATGATCGGGCGGTGGTCACTCGTAGCTGGAACAAGAAATATATAGAGGCCGGACTATTGTGAAAAATGTCAATTACTTATTTTACATTATCATATGTAATATAATCAGTGTTTTGTCTTACTTCCTTTGGATTTTTTATTCTCTCTTTCTTCCGACGATTAACGCCCATCTGTTACACATGATGCGTGTCTCTCGTTTATCCAAAAGACTCGACCACGCATGAATTTCATTACGATGTTCATCAACGACGAATATCATTATGGTATTCAAATTGCGGACGTTATCAAGGTTTTCTTACATCACGAGCATGATTTAATCGAGAGGTGTGTCTTAGTATTTTTCATCTTTTAGCTTAATTGTTAACAAGACTGCCATTGATGCTTCTTCTGAATTATGGTACTTGAGTATACCACGTCTTGTAGGTCATTGATAGGTAGACTTTTAAGTCGATGACTTTACTAGAATTATTGGATTAGATTTGTTACTGCAAAAAGTTTGGTCTAAAGAGAAATTTAGACTTATTTTCTTATTATAATATTCGTCCATTTTGCGTGAATTGTTAGTGTTTATAGATATAGATAGTTACTAATGTCCGGGTCATTTTAAGCATTGAAATATAAATTATCGCTGATCTAAATTCTAAATTATAGTTCTACTAAGTATTTGCTTATTTCACATTAATTAAACCTCTCGATGTTAACCTCAAAGACTATTTTCAATACAAGACGAGAAACGAGAGATAATATTCTTTAAATTATACTTGCGTATATATTTTAAAAGTTAGTAATTAAACTCGGAGAAATTATTTTTTCAGGTCGTATGTTTTTAAATAGTCATCTAGAAATACGATTCAAAATCACGGATATTCTTTATTAATTTTCAAACGATGTATAAAATGAATATCGACAAATTTCCCTTCTTTATTTATTTTGAAATTTACTATAATTTCTTTTTTACGTGTTTGGGAAAATTTGTCGTAATTGTTTGACGAAGCGTTATCAGTAAGCATTTCAACGGAACGTCGTGACTTAATAGTTAAGTCACGACCATCGATAGATAATTCATCCTACGTTATTCACATACTTTCTTTTCACATTGTAAAAGATTTTCCCTGCGGAGTAATTTACCTCGGATTGACGTTCGCAAATCATCGCAATCGCTAAATAACTTGATACGATTTAAAATTCGATTTCAGTTATTTCAATATTAACATTGTTTAACATGATTTCTCGGTACGCAGCGGATGGAAAAAAATAAAAGTGCGAAAGAATTACAATGCGAGCGCTGAACCCTTATAAAGAGAGAATGCCAGTCTTAAAGCGATTACGCGTACATGTTATTGTCATCTCTTGGTTATGGGAAGGCTCATGAGAAAATCGTGCCGTTGTTCGTATGCATTTGTTCCGCGATTTATGAAACGTGTGCTTCGCGCGAATATTATTATTAAGTTGGCGGAAGCCATTGCGTTACTCGGGGACTACATCATTGTTCTTCTCTTTCTATCTAACTACGCATTCGCGAACCAGTGCCAGCAAGGACTCGGCAAACCGAAAAATCACGAGAGTGCATTTTTGTCATTCTTGAGCTCTATTTATAAACGACGGGACATTTCCCCGGCTGGCATCTGTTTTTCAAACTAGATGTCCGCATAGTAGTAATTCCATTGTTATTTCTTTTATTTTATTATTTTATTTATTGCTAGGAAAATGAGATTTCGGACTTTAAAAATTGCATGGATACTTTTAATATGCAGTGCATATTTTAACGTGGTTAATAAAAAAAGTAAATTTATCGAATAACTACGTTATTTCCGTTTTTCGCTGCTATCAAACGTAAAAACCTTAATTAAAATAATAAATGACAATGCTTGATCAAGAATAAAATTGTCTGCTGCTACTAGACGTATTGCTATAAAATACAATCTAATTGCTAAATTACATGAAAATAACGGCGTTACTGATGTCGGATATCTTTTAAGAAACTGGAACAAATTTTAAATAAAAATATAAATTACAACTGTAATTAATATATGTTTTCATTTTATAAAAACGTTGTAACAAAGTTTATTAATAGAGGTGAATTTTTGTAGTACCAGTCTTTTTTCTTCCATAATTAAAATATAATAATGTATATAATATAATACTGTATCATTTTAATCATAATTTTATAAGGTGCACGTATCATTTTAGAAGATTATTAGCCTTGTAAATAAAATTTGTGACATTTTTATTAAAATACTTGTTTTGCAGTAGTAAAATAGTTCTACGGCTTTTTTGTCTATTTAACGTTTATACCCAGAAATGCTGTTTAGATAGTATCAAACAACATTTATCGAACTTTATCTATAGCTAACTGTAATACGTGCCTAATTCGAGGCCAGATTTTATTTATTCATATATGTACAAACTATCCATATCTCATATTAATTTTATTTGGAGGTTAAAAATCGTGAGTCTTATATGTATATTCAAAATTTTTTGTAATTTTAGATATTTTATGAAATATCTTTCAAAGGGGGATAGATGTTTACATCGTAAAACCTTAGCCGTGAAATCTGCCGATTGACCTTTTTACAGATCGATGAATCAAAGAGAATAAATACAACACGATTTTAGTGTTTCGTGTGATTATAATTTACCGATATACAAGTTTCATCACGTCAAGCAGTTAACATCTTCGCTTCGTTAATATTTAGGATCATTTGATTTTTGTTTTTATATTTTAGCACTTAGTTTCGAACTTGATTTATCGTTCGACAGGGTTAATTTTGCCTGAGAATATACTGCATTTTTTATAAAGTATCTCTAATAAATTCCATTATTAATTTCCTACTGTAGACCGTGATTAAATACACTCGGTGTTGTATATTTTTCTACTTTTTAAAATGATCATTTTGTTAATTTTGTAGAGTTTTGTTTTCAACTATTCGTCGATATCTCTATGATCGAGGGTGATTTCCTAGCTCGGATTCGTAATATGTTTTACGTCAATGGTTGTGATAGCTAGTAAATAAAAGATTTTTATAATATCTTTTATATAGCTATGTTATTTAGAAAATTATCTTTACATTGAGTAACAATTGACTCGATATGTAAACTTATTTAAGTGAATAGCTAAGAATATGCATTTACTTGTAGCATGTACTTGATACAAGAAAAATTTACCAAAAACACGTTGATTTCTCTTCTTATAAATGCGTATTGATTTTAGACCATTGAAGTAAATATACGCAGTTTATTCAAATTTTTTTTATATTACTGTTTATTTAGTACATATGCTATTGCATTTTATTTGGTTATACCAAATTAGAAAAATTTATCGATCTATCGCCACTTTATAAACCAATAATCAGTTAAGGTTTATTATATAAATTAAAATTGTAATTTAATTTCCAATTCATTAATTATAAAGCGAATAAATTTACAATTTATAAGATGTATTCACCATTAAATGTTGATTATACAATCGCGTGTACAAAGCGTGTACAACGCGATAAAGTAAATCCGTACGAAGCTGTTGAATCGGCTTTGTCCATTCTGAAAAATGGGATCGTTCCTTCTGCTCTCATAAAAATGTGTATTTAGAACGTCCTACTATCAAAGAATAAAAAAATAATATCCGCACAACCCCGCTTCTCATTACCTCCTTCGTATTTGCTCCAGAAAAATTGAAATTCGATATTTACAACGTGCAAGCGAACGCCTCCAAGATGAAAAGCCTCGATGGGCCGACGCGGGCTGACCGCAGAAAGAAAGCAAGTAAAATAAACGAGAAGATAGAGGGGGAGAAGAGTAAGAGGCTCGAGATATTTGATTTTTGTTTCTTCGTAGATTAAGCATATCGTTATATATTTTTTCTATAGTTTAGACAAATTTCCTTGAATGAGAGAATTTCGCTCAATTTTTCTTTAACAACAGAGGCACAACCTAAATTTTTTACCTACACTTATCGATGAAGAGAATTCAAACTATGATGAAAAATTGAATTTCTCTATAAAATTGCCAGTCTAAATAATTAATGTTCATAAAATAAACTGATGAGTTGCTCGAATGTAATATAAAAACATTTTTCTTCTGAATAAGTTTGCTTTGAAAATGTCTCTATATTTACATTTTTCATCGTAGATTTAGTTACATATCATTTACTTGACTTACAAGAAAATTAATCGGTTTGAATAAAATATTGAAAAACAGTACATGGGCTTTTTAAAAAACTTTGATTGTTAAATGCCTTATGATTGGGAAGTAGCTTTAAAAAGAAATCTCTTATTACGTAAATGAAGTAACTAGTATATACAGTATGCGATTGTTGACTTAATAATTTTTTAATTATATTTTGAAATAAGTTTTAGAAAGTTAAGTGTGATCTGTGAAAAATTGAAGCAACCCACCAAGCAAAATTGAGAGGAAAAAGAAATAAGGTAAAAAAAATAGGATACGTCGATTCAAGTTCTAGTCTTTAATCTTTGGCTTTTTTCTGTAATTATAACTACGTATACGTGAATCGCGTCGCATCGAAAACGAGGGCCAAGATCAAGTTACACGGCAACGTGGCATCGAAAGGAAGCGTGCAATCACGGAAGGAAAGTGAGTGTCTAGTGCGTCCTTTTGCGGTTTTTCGATCGAGGCCGACAGAGGAGACAGATAGACAGATAGAAAGATAGACAGACAGAGAGAGAGATATCGACAGCATTCGATTGATTTTTCCTATCGCTTGCGTGCACTCTCCTTTCCGCATACATGCGTCGGCTCTTTTGCGAATAAGACCTGCTTTGAAACACGTATTTAATGCCTAATTTTTTGCTATGCATCTTAAATAGCCGACTTAAGAAAGTTACATAAATGTTTATTAGAATGATGGATTAGGTGCATTTTTCAAAAGATTAATGTTGTTTTTTTTTCAACTCAATTATATAAAATTCATTTTTTGTTTTATGATATATAAATAACAGCTATATTATTTACATTTTTTTTGCATATGATTAACCTGAATTCAAACGATTTTTTTCTTGATACTTTATCTTATTTTAACAAATATATTCGAAAAATTTGAAAATGATTATTTTATTAGCAGTGATGTATCACTTACATCCTAAATGCGTAATCCAAAAGTTAGTAAGAGATTAACTAAAACATCGAATCAATGTATTTAATTTGAGTTTATAATTATCTTATAGTGAAATTTATTAAATTACAAACTCCGTACATATGCTGTGATGTACAAAGAAGAAAAAGTTTAACCTGAATATGTCTTGTATACATCGACAGCCATAAAAAGCGTACTGTTTTGAAAAATTTTAGAACACCAGTAGGACTTCAAAGATTATAATAAGAGATTGTTAGTGCAGACATTATCGTCTCATTATAGTGTTTGTATGTACTGTTATCATCGTTGACTTTTTTTGGAATAATTAATTTTAGTAGACACAGTATTATTTACCTAGAGGTTGTTGGACTCGAGCTTATACTTTTACTAGTATTAATTCTTATAATTCTTTATTCATTGACATATATTTATGTAATTTTAATTATTATTATGCAAATGATTTTACTATTTCATTTTTCTATAATAAGGATAACAAATATTTTTGAATGGTTACGCTACAATAACTACGTTTTTTAATAATTTCTGTAAAGTTACTTTTATGATAAATTTGATGTAAATTGTTATAAATGAAAAGGATAGTTTTAACTCCTTTAAATGTTCGAAATGATGACTTTGAACTATTCATTTCTTGTGATTCGATATGGTTAAAAAATTCTGTTTTTTTTATAAAATAGAAAAACAGGTATTAAATTTTTTAGTCTGTATTATATAAAAGAAATGGTTTTACTTACATCTTTGTTATTATATATCCATAAGAAGACAGTACGCATTTTAAAAAAGGAAATAATAGCATAACGTATGATTCTTAAGAAAGAAACGGGAGTAACGTACGGATAGCAACAGAGAAAAATTATATTTTGAAACTCTGCAACGCCCGAGTAATTATAATAAATGGCGTAACTGCTTTTAATCATTTTCGAGCGACTTCAATGTGTTAAAAAAAAAACTATACATTGAAGACACGCGCTTATCTGAATTATATAGAGTTTGTGCATGTATGGGTGTGTGTGAGAAAGAGAGTGACGGATAAAGAAAAAGTTACATCTTCAGTGAACGCATAACAAAAAATGTACTCGTAATATATGCGATTATAAAATCACTTTTTTTTAACAACAGGGAAGGAAAAAATCGTCGAGAATAATTTTAGAAGTTGAAGAAAAAGAAAAGAGGAAATAAGACAAATTACATCGTACGGATAGCTATAGGCAGGTTCTAATCTTAGCACACAGTATTTTAGTTTCATGCCCCCTGCATTTTTTTCTTTTTTACTTCTTTTGCTTAAACTACATCATCGTTATCTACTCTATTTTGTCCTTTTGTTTTATGTCTCCGGCTTTCCTTGTATATTTATTTTAATTCTTTTTTGGAATTTTGTTAATTATAAATAAACTGCTTGTTGTTAATTTGTCTTATTAATTTTCTTTCCTTTTATTTTTTACATTATGAACAAAACATACAGTTTAAATAAATATGCGTATAAAAATAATATAACTCAAATAAAAAACATAAAATATTTACAAATGTTTTATTGTTTAAATAAATTAACTATATAATCATGATTTTATTTTAGTAAGGCCATAAATTAATCATTTGTAGAGTTATTTATTACTCCGAAAAAGATTCAATAATGTTTACCTGAAAAATGGGCGTAAACTTTCATATCCCGACTCGTGACGACTAACTGGTATTAAATAACGTTTCAGATACACCAAAAATAAATTTGCAGTAATAAGAAATACGTTAAAAAAATAAATTATATTGTTGTACCAATAATCAAGATTCTTTATAAAATAGAAATTGCTATTTAAAGAAATTTATTTTTAGATATTAACTTAGTGTATTATGTAATTGTTTAAATGATTAAAATTGGAAAAAGAATGATTAAAACTATGAAATAAATATCTTTCGAACGAATATATTATAAATAAATAAGTCATTGAGATCTTTTTAAAAGTAGAACCTGCGAGTAGGAGCATGTGTCTATAGATTATTCTATTCTCGATCAGAATGCGCTACTTAGTTAAGATTGTAAAATTCAAATATGTCTTAATTTGCTACATCACCGATCGCATACTCATAGCTGTGATAGAATCGATATACATCGTTTCACTTCCTATCTCCTTCAGAAATGTTCTCGAAAGTCAGTTGTTTCCGTGCTTCATTCGGTGTTTGCACTATTTTCATTTTTAAGAGATTTCCCGGAAAAACTTCACTGAATTCGTGTTCAACGACCACCGTTACGCGTTCCACATAACAATGAGTCGTGAAACTGGAGAAAAGGCAAATTATAAGAGAAAAAGAAAGAGAATGAAAGAGGGTGGGGGGGATTTAGTTCATTGGCCAAGACCATTATTCATTTACATCTATTGGCTTTCCTATTTCTAGGGTCAAGTGCGAACTTTGATGTATCAAGTATATATATACATACGTTTAATTATTTTTTAAAGAACCTTTAAAGATATTTCTTTTTCACATTCGGTTAAAAATATTATTTATAAATATTTAAATAAGATTCTTATTTGGTTTATTATCAAAACCGATCGTTGCAAGTATAGATATATTTATAAATACACGTGAAATTTTTCTAAATACTTGTTTATCACTTCATTTAACGATTATAAAATTAGTTTTATTTTAAAAAACTATCGCGAATGATAATATTAAATTGATATTTTATATTAATAGAATTTTATCTTTTAATTATGATTAAGTTTAAGTAACTATGCTTTTACTTGACATATATTGTACACAAGAGATAATTATGATACCTATAATTTTCAAGAAAAATTATGTTAATAAATCAAGTGATATTTCAAGAATGAATTAAAACTATATTCAAATTTTTTTTGTAATTTTAATATAAGAAAATTTTTATTTGGATATAAATTACGTATTTGTTACCTACGCAAAGATAGCGTATTACTTAAATGATGGTACTTATTTAACGTAAAATTGTAAATATTATATAATTTGGGATAAAGTTATCATAGATTAAAATTTAATCCAATTACAAGCAAATAAATTAAAAAATGAATTATATGCATTTACGAATGTTTTGAAAAAAGATACTTGAAAAGACTAGATACTTGAAAGTTTAGAGCCTTTGTAAATACATAATATCGTAATGAATATTTCAGTTTTCAATAGCAATTCTAATAAGCTTATATTTAAGTCGTAAATGTCAGTATATTCATTAGAAAATATAAAAATTTCATTGAATATTGTATAATATTAGTAGGTTATTATGTTTAAAAAAAAATAGAAAAAAATTTTAAATGTAAAGATTTTATTAAATTCTTTTTCTAAGGTAACTTCTAAAACTGTATTATAAAACTAGCATCAATAATAGACTAAGAAATTAAATGATTAAATAAATCTCTCTATTTTGTTTAAAATTAAAGTGTCAAAAAGTTAAAAATAAATATACACTTTACTGCATAAGCAAATATTATAATAGTGTAAATACTAATTTCCAAATATATAATTTCTTTATCAATCTTTTATCCTTTTCTATTACTGTGCTTACCAAATATACACTACACTGCAATTATATTTATACATTTTATAATAGTACAAATTATACATATATATAAGTTTATACTAACTACATTAAAGTTAAAATCATGTGATATTTCTGTATTTGATAAACGCGTTTTATTATTTATAATGCATTATCAAGAAACATTCATAAGTTACTATAAAAAATAAAAACATTAATGTATAAAAATAGTTTTTCCAAATGATCATTATGTAACTAGTTTAATAAAGTTGGTATATGATGTAATAACTACATAAGGCTTTTATTTATATTTTACAAGTTATAAATCTATATTTAGATAACTAACAACTAACGTAAATAATAATTATTAACTAAACAAATTATAAAGTAATTTCAAAGAAGAACAAAAAAATATCTAGAATAATTATTTCACTCTATGAAATTAACAAGTGATTCTAATTTAAAGTTAATAAGATTTAAAAATAGACGTCTCCTTCTTTTCTACTTACCGAATGAATTAATTACGAAAATTGCAAGGGAAAAAGAAGTTTTTACGCTCAAGCGCTTACAGTGAAAAAAAGTAAAAAGTTCCAATGATAGAAAGTATTGCTACCCCTTGAATTCATCCGACTATACATTTAACTCTTCATTTGCTAGCGCCCCCTAATTCTCTGTCTCTGTCTCTCTCCCACTCCCCCATACCGCAACCATGCGCCTGAACGCATGGTTTACATTCTTGGGGAGAAAATAAAATAGACTTACATCTAGTGGATAACACATGACTCGTAATACACAAATACGTATGGAAAACTTTTGAATTGCAAGATTTTATTTTTCTTCTTGTTCAGAATCACTTCAGAGTAACATATAATTTATCTCGATTTTTATAAGATTTAAAACATAAATCCGACTACAATCTCAAAGCACAAAATTACTTGTAAAATGTATTATAAACAGATAAGAATAATTAAAAATTTTTACAATTTTTTTTAATAATAGCTTTTAGAAATGATTGAAATTAAAATATTTATCGCGTATGTTTGCTAAACAACTTTGATACTGCACTATTTTTTCCTGTATATATATTAAAGAATGTTAATCGAATATATCATTCCCAAGAAAATTAATAGGCTAATCCATTCTCGTCGCTAGCAAATGTAAACGCTTTAAAACGTCGATGTAAACTCGTTTGCCTAGTTTACCGTGTGAATGCAAAACCCTTTCATGTTAGGAGACGCTCGGAATCGCTACGCCTATCATTCATGCGTAATCACCGAACGCTAACGCGTCTACATTACATTCTGGGAAAATAAAAAAGTAGACTAGGAGAAGGTACGCAACGCGCATTCGACAATAGAAAAAACGGAAGCATAATACGCGAGTGAGTTTCAGATGCAGCGGAATTGCGCTTTTTTACCTCGAAGAATTCGTGCCTGTGCTTTTGATAGTTTTGGCAAGAGGTCACGTTCTTTTGTTTTGTTCATGCGTTACGCAAGACTGAAGCGAAGCACACGGGAACGGAAATTATCGATACTTTTGGTTAGACTTTAATTCTGATCGAAAGAGTTTAAAGGGTTATAATGTCATTAGCATTCATTTGTGCTAAAATAATCATATATTTTTCGTTTTATTCATTTTAGTATTGTTAATTTTGTCAGTCAATATTTTGCTTGATTAATTAAGAACCATTATTGTATATTAACATAAAAAAAAAAATTTTTATTTACGATAATATGAATAATTTGCCTTCGAAATATTAGCGATGGATTAAATCTTATGCAGATTTAGATTAAAAAAGGTGGCTTGTGATGAAAATCGACATAGCGCGAGAAATACCAGTTTTTTATTTAAAGCCGTAAAAGAGGAAATGTTGAGATTTAGCTTCGCCGTGATGTGACTAACATTCGTGATATCGGAATGCAGTAAAGAAAATGCTCATAGTTACATATAAGGTTTTGAATAAGAATTATAATGCAATGGGATCACTTAACTTTGAATATTAGAATTATTTAAATAGTTTGCAGGATTATAAAATGAGTACATTTTCAAAAATAAAATTCGAATAATCCTACTTTAATCGTATGATTTTAATAGAAATTAAAATTCATATTTTAGTAATATGGTATTAAATACATAAATAAAAAAATATTCTAAAATATAGGAGTTGAATAGAATATTTATATTTACATCTTTTACTTTATTACATGTTGTCATTTAACCGATTGATTTATTATCTTTTTTCTTCAATTTCTTTTGTTGTTGTTTTTATATTTAACGATGTTTATTGAGACCCAAAATATACATTATTTTTTACAAAATATTTTTTTACCTTAAACAATGATTTTGTTTAAAATACTTTTTTATGATTAATATGCTGTCATATACAGCGATTGTAGTATTACAGATTATTCATTTTAGGTTTTTAATTAAAGTTATTTTTTCTTTTTGCACGAGAATTTTTTACGGGAGAACAAATTTTTTTTGAGGTTTTAATTTATATACAAAAAATAGGCAGTATCAAAATTGTACGTTTCATTTTCTTTTTCTTTTATGTGAGAATATGGGAGAAAATATGGAAATGTAATAAATATGGGGTATTAGGTTAGGTATTAACGTATTAGATTTGTATTTTTATTTGTCGAGTTTGTATTTATAAATTCTAGTTCTTTTTTATTATAATTGTAATTTTATTGCGTCTTGTTTATTTGTGTTAATATGAAACGTTATCGTGGTTCAGTTTTTCAATGTCTTCATTTATGTAACATTTATAAGAATTTTTTTTCGATATTCTAGGTACTAATATGTTTATAATATGATAATGTGATTATCAATTTCATCAATGTAATTATTTATTAAATACTATTTATTAAATTTTTATTTTGTATGTTTAGTTGGGAGTTTTTTGTCAATACTTTTTTGCGTTTAATCCAATTCGTTTTATTAATGTGAAATTTATCATTCAAATTATTGTATTCCATATTAGTTAGTTTTGCTACTCTTAATTTTGTTTCTATAATTAAGGCATTATGATCACTGTCATATTCTATTGTATTAATTGGGTTATCTGTGCATTTGTGAGTTAATTTAATTCTGGTATCGATTAGGAATAAATATATATACGAATGTCCATTATAAGACGGATGTTCTGAACTGTATAGTTTTATTTTGTATATTGTGCCATGGCTGTTTAACCAATTTTTTTTATAAAGGTACCTCTTATATTTTTTGTCTTATTTTTTCAGTTTGAATGTTTTACATCAAGATCTCCTACTATTATGTAATAGTTTTCCCCTTTTCCTAGGTTTAGACTTTGGAAACGTTTTTTAAATTCTACATTAAATGTATTTCCATTTTTTACGTCTGCTGAAATTATAAAAAATTTGTTTTTATTATTTATGTGCAGTTATATTATTGCTATTTCAAATATGTTAAAATTTTTCATTTCATTATTAAAGAATATCTGAAAACATAAAAATAGAATTATAGTTTTTAATTCAATTTTCTGCTTTGTTTAATTTTGTTTCTGTTATTAATAGTATGTATGGCTTTTATTTTTCCAATAGATTTAATAAATTATATTTTTTTGGTTTAAGATTCGTGAGTTAATGTTTATTGTTATGATGTTTGGTATTTTCAGCGTTTTTTGATTTATTATTATATTTTTATGATTGCGTAATTATGTTATCCATTTATTTTATATTTTATTGTTTATTATTGAAAATATTGTTAACATTATTTACGTTTTCTTTTAAATCTTGCATGGCTTGTATTATATTGTTGAATGTTTAATTATTATTTCTATGGTTGGTTGTATTTGCATGCATTATATAAATATTATTTTGTTGCTCTTAGTTTATCTTGTTCGCTGACTAATTTTTTTGTTGCATTTGCGTAGGTTATTGTACGAAATTCTCTTTTAGATATTTCGTTAATTCTATTTATTTTATTTGCTTGTTTCCTAATTTTTTATATATATATTTGTTTTTAATTTCTAATATTTTTTGTCAGAAAATTTTACAATTTATATACAGTATAGATCTTTATTTTCGATTTTTAATCCTTTTGTCATTTTACATTTGTCGAGTTTATGAGGGTATATATATTTTACGCATTTGTATAACGTATTATAATTCTGTGATACATATCATAATAGTTGGAAATTGTGGTATTGAATAATATTAAAAAAAAATTTTTTTTCCATTTTATTGTGTGATAATATAAATATTTTATACTTTGTAATTTATTTATGTTGCTATCTGCTGAGATTTAAAAAGTATGTATAGGTAGCGTTATGTTATTTTTTATTAATTTTTTAACGAAGTATAATTTTATTTCTTTTACTATCGCCTTTTATAATTTAATTTTTTATTTGTTTATTTATTTATTAATTATATTATATACTATTTTAGTAAATTTCCTTTTTAATTCACTCTTCCAATTTTTGCTTGTAATATTATGTTAGTTTTTTCATTTTTTTACACTGCACTAATATTATTCATTTCCTATGGATGTATAAAGAGTTTTAGTTGCATTCATTAAAATTGGATATTTTAAGATCAAGGATTCCAAGGCGACTGCAAATTATTCTTAAATAATACACTTGTATGTGTACATGTCGATTATTTTATTATGAAAACGATTGTTTTATCCATTACAAAAAATGAACCTGTATATTTAATAACGTTCGTGAAACGTTCAAAATATTCATGAATAAGTATCGAATACCATTAATAGTAAGTGTATGTAAATAATTTTTTTCAATAAAATTACATAAATGATTTATTTACTGTAACTATAGTTTTTAAAATGATAAAAAAAATTATTTGAAAATTAGTTGATCATTTATATAAGAAGTTTATGATTTTATAAAAATTAATTATAAATTGAAAAATAAAACAGTTATCACTTTAACTGAATCAAGTATAAATTAATTTAAAATTTTTTTATAATGTAAATATTTTTTTAATCAATTAAAAATATATTTTAATCAATAGTTTTATACGTTAAAAAATATAAACGGAAAATATTAAATTAAAATTTTATGTTTATTTTCTCAATGTTATATGTATCGTCAAAAAATTAAAAAAAATACTAAAGTTTACAGCTTGTTATTTAGCTTGTCAAGTATTAAATTGTAGATATTTAAGAAAAGTTGAGATAAAATCATTCTAGAAATATGAAACTCCCATTACATTCTACAGAGCCGAGCAACGTAGTTTGTCTTTAAAAACTTATTTTCAGCAAGTAACTTGAGTAATGCCATAAATTTATTTTACAATCCTAGTTTTTAATAATAGCTTTAATTTAATAATTGATTGGATATCACTTATTCGACGAAAAAACAACTTTCACATTTTATTGTTATAATTTTATATGCGTTATAACAAAGAAAAAAGTTTAAATTCAATTCTATTAATTTTTAAAGAAAGACGGTATAACGCATTACGAAGATGACCTTAAATGTAGCAAAGAACTTGCAAACGCAAATTGCCGACGAATCGAAAGTAAAATTCCGAATTGCGCGCGCAAGAATAAGAGGTAAATTAACCGAGTGGAAAATCGAACCACGATTCGGCAAAGATTCCATTTCGCGTGCGTTCATTCTCGTTCTCTCGATTCGTTTTATGTATGGTCCATGCCGAGTCACCTGACTATATCTTCATTTTACAATCAATAATTAAAATCACGACTTGTGTGAGAACGAAATTTTTTCTAAATCTTCTTTATATGTAAATATCATATTTCTAGCTGACAGCTGTAATGAAATACAAACAATCATGGTATTAGAATTGTATTTTGTTGTATATATTTTCAGAACATTTTTCACGGCAAGGAGATTTGAAAGGCTTGACAAAGGTGTTTATTACGAGGGGATAGCTATTGTAGATCGGTAGGAGGTGTTGTTTTGTACTTAGAGGGCCTCGACCGTTCCTTCCTTACATAATGCTTTATTTACGATTTTTAAGAAAAAGCATCGATGTTTTTTAGATTTACTTATTTTTATGAATAAATGAAATATTGTTATTGTTTTAGAATTTTTTGATTTTTCTCAAGAGGTTTCAAATTTGTCATGTAGATAATATCTTTAAAATCTTATATATTATAATTCTGAAAGATAAACCGAATAGACCTTTCTATTCATTTCGATTAATTTATTATTATGTCGTCGAATCTAATACCTGTAGTAAAAATTAAAGGAACACGTTTTAGAATTTATCGTTCAAATGAAAAAATAACGTATCAATCAGAAAAGTAATCTTTAAAATTAAATTTTATTTTAATTATACTTAAATATAGTGTATATATATATATTACTGTACTAAATATGTTCATTGTAGATTAAAATCATATGTCATCACGGGTATTTTATATCAGTAAATATATTTTCGTCGAAATTTCAATATTGAAACATAAAAATATATATATAGCTTTCTATTTTTGGGCATGGTTAGCTTCCAAAAAGAAGGTAGTATCAAATATCTTTTTGCATACTCTGCGCTTAAAGCAAGAACAGCGAGAATCAGTGTAATTTCGTATATATATCATTATGAATAGGGTTCGATTCTCGGCTTGCCGATTCGCTTAACGGGAACGACGAAATGACCACCGTAAAAAAGCGAAAGAGAGAGAGAGAGAGAGAGAAGAAAGAGCCACAAGGCAAAATAAAAGCAAGGCAACTATCGACTTCTGCGACGCAATAATTTTCATTCTCAATAGCGTTCATCTAATAAGAGACCATTACATAGAAATGCGTTTATACGGTAACAATAAAAAAGGCACACTCAACGAGATTGCCGAGTTACGAAATAAGATTAAGAACACACGCGATGCCGAGCGATGTCTTGGATCTCCAGGGCTCCTCATTCCGCCACCGGTGACCGTAGTGTTATTCGTCCTCGCTTTTTATTTACTTCTTCTCCAGCGTCATCCTCATCATCAAACGGCGTTATTTTTCGCGTCACGAGAATAACGAAGCAAGGAACGAAACGGAGACTATAAGTAGTTGTACTTACGTCTTATTATTTTCGTTGAAACGGACAATGTTTTCACAGACGCGAAAACACCGGAAAATTAATTTTTAACGATTGACCGTCTTATTTAGCCGGGAGGATTTTTTAGATCTGCGATAATACATTTATGATCTTTTAGATATGAAGTTTGTAGTGAATAGAATTTTGAATTCTGTACTCTGTGCTTATTTTCGCGTATTTAAAATTACAATACCGATGAAATTTTTGGATGTTTAGTTTAGAATATTATAAAGAATATAAGTTTTTTACATTTTGAAAAATTACGATTATTCATAGTCCAAAAAATTGAAATTTTTTAAAAATTTTTATAATTTTACTTACGAGTGACCAAGTATTCAAATTAAATGTTCAGAATGAAAGTTCAATCTCATTGGAATTTAAAACACGAAGCTTTAGAATTATACTATTGCGTTATAAGTGTAAAGGTCCTGTCTTTACGTTACCTACTTTCAAAGATATAATTAATTTACTGTACATCGTGTATTATAAATATAAAGCAAAATCATAAGATGTGTAAATATATAAAATATATTATAAGTAAAAGCGATCGGATGATAAGGTCTAAAAAGTATTTTATCCACTTCGTTATGAATTACTCTCTTATCTATGTTGGGTCATTCTATTGTTATATTCTATTATTTTTTATTTACTTCGTTTTTAGTCAACCGGTTGACCGCGCTATCAGAGTTGGAGTTATAATTTTGGTTTGATTGTAATTGAAATTTTAAAAACAAATTTTATTGTAATAGTATTTAAAAAATAGTATCTAGTGTTGAAATATGAACAGTATCGTCGCTCTTAGGTGTATACTAATTTTATATCAAAGGTGGGATACAGGAATTCGATTTAAATAATTTAAAAATAATTAATGTGTTTAATGAACAACAACGTGCATATAACAACGTAAATATATGTGATTATATTTGCATATATAGTATACACTTACTTGTAATCTCTCATTTGAAAAAATAGAGATTTTGAAAGTATTTTTGATCGACAAAATTCGGTTCTCTGGTCGGTTAATAAAACTGTGAATTGTTTGGAAAATTTGTACACCAAACTCACCTGCGTAAAAAAATGTTTTACACACGAAAAAAAAAGCGCTTTGGATAAAAAACTAATTACTAACGGGATTATCTCCTTGTTTATTAGAACTGGTGGTTACTACTGTCGTAATCCTCTTAAATGAGAAAATTAATAAAGGGTTGTTTTCTACCCCTGTTTTCCATATGTTTCGTAGAATTTCTGTTTAAAATAACAGCGTATTCCTGATGTCTAAATCTTATAGGACTTTTATTCGGGCTTTTTATGCAGTAATTTTTCATACTTGAAGTAATTAATTTTATTTATTTAATTTAATTTTACGGATAATAATTATAATATTTATATATATTTAAAATATGAAGAATTTTAATAGTTTGATTAGTGTGATGCGTGATTAAATGAAAAAGTGAGTACAATATTAATAATGTTACAATTTTTAGAATTATCTTTTAAATTTAATTATACAAACTTTCTAAAAATTTATAATACTAGTGATGTCTCATAAAATATCAGTCTGATTGTGATCGTCGAAAAAAATATTTTCGATGATGAAATTTTGCGTATTACAATGAATACATTATTTAAGTAATATTTTTATGTAAGGATTTATGTCATATTAATTATTTTGTTTAATTTTGATTTATCTAATTAAATATAATAATTACGTATATTAATGTAAGTAATAATATAATTACTATATAATAATTTTAATTACTGTTATTTAGAAAAATTGCAATAATATTAGTTTCATATAAAGTATTTTAGACTTAAAATATTAAGTAGAACATTATGTGTAAAAGCGTTTTTATAACTTAATGTCTTTATCCGTAATATAGTTCATTAATATTTAAAGTTAATCGATTATTCTTATATATTATTTAAAGTTGATTCTTCATTTCTTAGCCTTACATATTTAGTGTGAATTATTTATAATTTATTAATCGTATATTATAATTAATTAGTTTTTAATTACAGTTTTTAATTGTAGTTTATTAATCATTTATTCTTACATATATAATTTATTTCATTTATATATATGTATATATACATATATAATGGCTTCAATAATCATTGATATTTATATTATTATGTTTTAATTATTTTATAGGAGGTAAAAATACATACATTTATTTTGATCTTTTATTATTATTTTGAATTGAGATATTATTTTATATTCGGTGCATTTAGAATTAGTCAGTCTCATAAAAAAAAGAAAAGTCATTCGTTTCAATTGTGTATACCAAGTGTATTTATTTTTATTTATTTATTTGTAAATACACGTTGTCATTATTACAATAAAGCTAACTCTATAACGTACAAGATTTAAGAAAAAGTCCTGGCTAAAGATGAAAGAAAGCGTATGTTTCGGATATCGTTTCATGTGTATTTGTAAATGTATGTGGTTAGTTTCTTCATAAAAATTATACGTAGTAAGACTGATGTCGTAGCATAATCACATAATCTATCATTTTCTTTATATTTTTGAAAGAAATTTGTGAAAGGCAAATCTTGATTATTTATCCATCGATATGCATAATATAAAATTTACAAATTTTTAAACGTGTAAATCCAATACCGTTACATTTTCCTGAAGTAATATAAATGGATATTCCGTAAATGGATCCATAATAATATAAACTACACAAATTTTCTGAAAGTATGATTTCTAAGTAAATAAGTTGATAAATAAGTTAAGGAGATTTTTTTTAATCAAAACAACAATAAGTTACTTGATTTCGCTAAATCTATCTCACACTATAAAGTAATTTTGAACGTCGCATAGCCTAAAACAAACTCATAGTAAGAAATTCTGATAGATATTAAAGCTGTAGCGTCATTCTCTTTAATTTTTTTTCCAACTATGTCTTTCTCTTTGCAGTTTATGAGAACAGAATTTCATTTCTCGTTTTCCTCGTAAATATGTCTTTTGTTAAACCAATTACTTCTTCGGAATACATCAATGGATCTTACATCGTACATAATCTACTAATAAAAGTTACAGTATTTCAAAATTTTCAGAATTTCACGCAATGTACTTGTAGTTGTATCTATTATTTTCTAAATTGTCTTAACTTTTGAATTTTTTAAATTGCATTCACTTTCCGCTATTAATCAATTGGAATAAATTTTAGTTTTATTTTAAATTAACGTTCTAACAAAATGAAATAATCAGGCAACGAATAAAATTTTTTTCAAATGAAAGTGGATATTATTTTATCATAAATATACAAATATACAATGTATAGAGTTTTTAATCTAAAAATATATTTATATTTGTAAACATAAATATAATAAAATTACGATGAATGAAATTAACGGTGTATTAACGGTACATGCATGTAATTGGAATAATACTACAACTTAATTCGAGCTATTCTAAGAAACATTCATTTCCAAAACATTTATCACTATACATTGAGAAAAGAAAAAAGTAACTGAAATATACTTCCTCGACAATTTGTCTTTCTTGCATACTCGCGCTCACGCAACTTAGACAAAGTATGTTTCTAGATATACACAACTCGTTCATATATAGCTGGTTTAGTTCTCTTAGCCATCGTTAATGAGCAACCATAAGAAAAAGACAGAAGGTTAGGGCCGAGTTCACCGAGGTATTCGCACGCCGAAGAATGCGTCGATCATCCAGCTTTTTTTATCCGTCTCTCTTTCTCCATTTCTGTAGAACTTGCGCAGAAACGTGCTCTTCTGTCCCTCTCAGGTAATAGCTGTTGCGGCGTCGGCGTCGGTGTCGGCGTCGGTGTCGGCGTCGGCGTCGGCGTATCGATTGAGGTGAACGGCACCGTCACGGCGACGTCGGTATCGAGTCGTGCATTTGCTATGAACCGGTGCCACTTCCAATTCGACACTCGAGAGAATCCTTCTTGTTGTCCGTGTGTGCCGATGTTGGTACCCCGATAATGGCACGTTCTCGTACATGCATACGCGAGTGTTTACACCGATGATGTAGCGCCCTTCCGTAAGCCTTTACTACTCGGAGGTGGTATTAAACTAGACGCGTTTCATCCGAGCAATATGGAATATGGAGAGGAAGAGTCGTGCAGTATCTATAAAAGAAATTTAAGCTCGATTTTATCCCGAATGCAACTTTTTCTTCCATATAATATTAAAATGTGTATTCTTCGCAAGTGCATTTTGGTAAATTAAAAGTCGATTGAAGTGTTCAATGAAAGTTTAATAATCGTGTAATGATTTTCTTCCTGTATCAGTTTACTTACAATTGTACAATTATTCTAATTGTAAATTATTAAACACATTTATACTTCTTGCATGCAAACTTTTGATTAAAATCCAACGTTACATATTAATACTCGCAAAAAGGGGTATAATTATTTTTATCTAATGAAATTTTAAATATAATTTTTTTTTCAAAATCATGTAATATTTCAAAATAGTTTGTATAATGTGATATGTATAAAAAAACTTTCATACTTTCTAAATACAAACTTTAAAATACTTTTTTATTAATTCTTTGTATTAATAAAATTTCATTTATTAATAAATTACAATATAGTTTGTGTATTTGAATATTAAAATCAATAGCAATGTAAAATAAATTTAATTTCAATATACATCGCAAAAAAAATTTTTTAATTATATCTGCAATACCAAATTTAATTTTTAGAAGATGGAAAATTAATCTTGATAATAAAGTGTTGATAAAAGAAAAAATAAATGTAATTTGCTTATGTATTTTTAAGTATTTTAAATATTAAAACTGTTTTGTATAATTTTATTCAATTTAGTTTAATTCAATGTTTTAAAATTTCAATTTTATATAATATCATCTGTACATTATTTTATAGTTGCAAATTTAATAGATATTTTAAAAAAAGCTTTACATGTCATAGCTATTTTAAATCAACAAAATCTTTTTTATAATATTTTCAAATTATAATTGACTATTCGTTATTTTTTAATATAATAAAATTTCTTTAATATTTTTAACAAATGTATTAAAAAAATTTTAACTTCGGATTTTTTAACGAAATATATAATTTAGTATGATTTCAAATATATATAATAAATACTTATGAAAATAAATATGAAAGACAATAATGAATATATATAAAAAAAATAAAAATTATAAAAATTAATAGAAATCTGCAAATTATTTAATATTCAATGGAATAACATTAACCTTTATTTTTATTCTATACTAAATTATACTGTATTTATTACACATAATACTTTATGTACATCAATTCAAAAGAGAAATATCATTACTGGTTTAGTTTTACTAGTTATTTAATTTTATTTTATAACTTTTTGAAAATAATTTTTAAAATAACCACATGTAACTGTATAAAAAATGTGAGATATATTTTATTGAATAAATATATCAAAATATCATTCATTTCAATTATAATTTTTTATCGAATTCAACTTCAACATAAAATCATTCACTACCGTAAAAATATCGTTAATAGCAAATTAAACTTTTTTGATTTTAAATTTATAATTTTTTAAATATTTACATTTTAAGTTTACAATTTAGTGTTTATATTCATGTTCTATTATTAAGAAAACTATATAAAGAATATTTGACTACGTTTTTTATTTCTTTAAAAAACGTGATAGTAAATTTATGCATTCTATTTTTGTTCAATACCTTATATCATATTGAAACTTTTTAATGTTCTCGTTTTATGTACAATTATTCTTTACCGAATAATATTTTCCACGATGTTTACAATTACATGTATTTGTTTGGTCCATTAATGGTTCAGGAAACTCATCACTATTATATTAATTTCTCTCTTATATTTCCAAATTGAAAACGATTATTTTAAAATCAACGTATTTTAAATTAGAATATCTTCTTTTTTATATTTTTGTTGATGTTCTCCGATTGTTAAATGTAATATTTTAAGGATCCATAAACAAAAATATATCAATTTAAAACACGTGAAATATAATTGAATTTTTATAATTATAATATAAAATTCATATTATTTTTTTCAGTATAATTTTTATTTCCTCTCGTTAGCATGGTTATAAATTACTGGGTAGACATACGAGTGCAAAGTTATTTTGCGCATCGCAAAATCTTCAGCGCGAATTTCCTAAATTCACTGGGTCGATGATAATTAACAGCAATGCGTGATACTATTTTATACAGTATTACAAGAACCGTTCGAAATGGTTTTAAAGGTACGTTCGGAATTACAGTTGATATGGTAAAATATGTAGACGCGTGCGGTTACAACTATAAACAATAAAGGGAGAAAGCCGCAATAACTATACATGTATAGAGATACATAGAGACGAGAAAGGGCGAGAAACCGTGAGACACAGAAAGAAAGAGAAATGAACAATTTGAACCGTAGAGTGCGATTACTTTAATCGTTGCACTTTAAAGATTTATTTTTAACACTGTCCGTATTCTTAAAGAGTAGATCCCAATTAAATTTACAGTTATCGCCATTACAAATGTAATTGCTGGAGAGACGAGAGTAGTAACACACGCATGTGTTACAAATAAGTCCGATGGTTATTAAGTGTATCGCCGCGCGTTCCTATGGTCAGAGAATCAGCAAAACTTTATCTCGACCGATGACTGCAACAGTCATTACACATTCAAAATCGTGCATGCGCGTCAAATTAGTCTTAACAGACAGCTCGAGCCAGCGAATTAATATGTTGTTAATTACGCGAGTCGAAATGAATTAAACGATTCAAATTAGTGGGATACTGGAAATATGCGGATTTCTTGGAAATATGTACCCTTTTTTAGATTAATTTCACCAATTTTTGTACATACTTACGATGTTAATTAGCTTTATTTGAGTGACTCTTATCGTGCATTATATTAGCTTACAATTTATTCATTTCATATCAAATTTAACGATAAATTTTATCGTGGAGTGTAAAGCTTTTTTATCAATTTTATTCGAGAAAATAATAGCGATTGATCCTCAAGTTTTGTTTTAGACGTCGTCTCCAGCATCGGTAAATTACAAGTATTTCATTATATGCATTTATCCAAAGGACGAACGGAACAACGCGTACCTTTAATTTGTACTAACTCGATACGTAATCATTAGTTAGCAGTGCCTAAAATAATCAACGGCTGTAGTATTTCGATAGAAAAATTTACAATAAAGAGACGTGTTTCCCTCACGGAAAAAAGTGTGTAAAAGGTATGCGAGCATTGCACGACGAACAAAAAAAATACATCGAACGGGAGCTTTCGTCAAAGTCGGTCGTGCTCAAGATTCTTTATTGTAGATTTGGCCTTGTTCCGTCGTGCTTCCTTGAATCGAAGAAATCCTGCCTTGGATTTCCCTCGAAGCCGCGAAACGAAGCCGCGAGACAAAGCCTCGAGACACGGGTTCTGAGCCCCCCCCCGGGAAGGAAAAAGTTGTGGTCGAGGCTTCGAGGCGTCGAAATCGAAAGCTCGGGCTCCTCTCCGCTCCCACCAGCAGCAGCTCTCCGTTTGTGGGGGGAAAGGGGAGGAAAAGCGAGAAAAGCCGGCGCGCCTGCCCACCAGCGGAGAAAAAGAGAGAGAGACGCGTGTGCGAAGAGAAGGGCGAACCGAGAAGCGCCATTATATTCCGGAGGCTCCTGCTCGAACCGTCAGTTCCTCGTTCGGTCTCGCGCCAATCGTTTCCCTCTCATCCACACTCGCGCGAGCTGCGTTAAAAAAGTGCGCCGCCAAGTGTAGTCGATCCTGTCCTCGAGATCAGCTGTTCTATCCCCAAATTACCGACGTGCGCCTTCCCCTAAGAGGGACGAGGCTCCCTTCCCGAGCTAGAATCGCCAAGGTCGTCGCGATTGGACTGGACCGAGATTCCCTCGACTCTTCGCGAACTCGCTGTATTGCCTACCACCCTTGAATCTTTTTCTAGTAGAGCTTTTATATTCGCTCTCGAGACTCAGAGGATTGTACGCTTAAAGGATCATTATGGCAACCTACGCGGCTTACAGACACGTCGAACTTGACAACGTCGGTTACGGAAAGAAGAGGTTTGTGGATTTTATGATTATTTGCAATACGTTGCTTCTGTATTTTACTTCCTTACTCGTAGTCAGAATTCTATCGATTTTAATTCGTTAACTGGGGCTGCATCGATTCACCGATATTTATCTCTGCAAAACGAATCCATAATCGACCGATTTTACGTGTATAATCATGATTTATTTTTTCTTTATTTGAAACTTTTGAACGGTATTTCGTTATTATTTTGAAAATATTGTAAAGAGAATTTTTTAATTACATTTTTATTTTTACGTTCCTGTTTTTAAATGAATTTATTTCTATTATAAGTTCAACTTATTCTTGTATTTTCGAGTACGTATATATAAATAGTTTCAGTTCTCTATTTATAAGATTATAATACCTCGAAATACAATGGGATAAAGTTAACAGATTCCTTTCTCAGATATACTCATGTAAGAAGATTAAATATCAAAATTTACCAATGATATAAAGCTGATGAACATTAAATAAATTTTTTTAAATAACAAAAAATATTCTAATATATATTTGACATAAACGTTTGAAAGAAATTTCCATTTCATAATAATAATTTGTTAATATATATATATCATTAAGTAAAACGTGAAAAAATTATACACTTTTTAGAAAATTATAATATATAAATAAAATATGCAAATTATAAATTTAGTAAATATAATACATGGTTTTGTTGTTCCAAATTTTTAATAAATTTTTCTTATCGAGTAAAGTAAAATTAATATACGTATTACATTTTAAATCGATAGTATTTAGTTTTGATTTGATAAATATAAAAATTTATTAGAGTTATTATTTTATTGTAATTGTATTAGAAATTTTCATGATACTCAATTTAATTCAGTTTTCAAGCAAACATAATTTTCAGGTAGTAAGAAATTAAATTTATCCAGCGTAAAAGATTTAAGTGTATGTGTACAGATGCGTACGAATTTCATTGTAAGCATTATATTTTATAGAACACAAAATAGTGTTTTTTTAATTTTTTTACTTCTTGTAAAATCAGTTATCTTTATAAATTTATTGTACGTGTTAAAATATGAATAATATTATGAAATTGTTATTTTAAGTACGAAAATTTTTCTGAAATCGTGTAACATTAATAGTTCTATGTATTTACTTATACTAAAATTGACTTTGAGTTTGTGTACTTCTTAATGCATTTTCCTTTGATACTTGGAAAAGTTAACACTGAAACATTAAAAGTTTTATGACCTAAACTTTTATGTTAGTATTATTAAGCACGCTTGATAAGCTTTGGATTACATTAAAAATTTAAAAACTTGTTTTAATTACCACGTATCTAATTGATAATAAATATTATTTAATTTAAGTGGATGTTGAGCAATTATTAATAAAAATATTTCTAAATAAGTGTTCATAAATACTTGTATATGAATCTTTTTATTTCTTAGAAATATATATTAATATATTTAAAAGCATTCAAATAAATTATATTTAATGACAAAATATTTTCAATGAATTAATCTCAGTACCAACGTCCGTTTAATATGCCTGATATTTATTGAATTAAAAAAATTTCGATCATAAAATATATACATTTTAATATTTTTAATATTTCACTAAATATTTAAATTTTATGGATGTATTATAAAGTTTTTTATAATTTTTACAACTACATAGATAAGATGTTTCTTGTTAAGCGATAAGATGAAACTCTAATCCCCTGGATCTCGTGATTAGTCAGCTCCAGTAACAAAAGTCTGAAAAGAGTTGCTCCTAAAGTACACAGTAAAATTTATTAGAAGAATGCTCTTAATTTTAATTGGTTTTCTATCTTATATAGAACGATACACTATAATTATTACTAATTTTTCTATGATAAACGCTGTCTGCAAAACTAGACAAATATATTATACTTCGTTTTGTTTATTTTCATTGTACTAATATATTATTAATTTTATATGTATACAAAAAATAAGGAAATAAGGTAAAGGTATAAAATTAGCGAACGAAAAGAAAATTTTTTCACGAAAAATGAAGAAGACAAAAATTGGCATAACCTACCAACACATCAAATATGCATATATTAGATCTACCGATAGTTTCCTTTAATTTACGAGTGGTACAATATAGTATATATTAAGCGTTTTTATCATAGTTTTCAAGATTTTTGCTAATATTTGTAATAAAGTTAAGTTTTATCTTAAATAAATAAAAATTTTTAAAAATAATTTATAATAATTATATTTTATTTTAAAAAGTTTTGATAATGGTTAATCTAAAAATAAACTACATTTTAATTATCTCGTAAAAAATACCTTTTCAAAATTATCAGAGTACGTTATAACCCTATTCATTTGTATATAAATACATATCTGATTTTAAATCTGATGGATTAGCAAAAATATTTTATATTCCTTAAATAATCATGAATATTCATATAATAAATATTACATTTAGCATTAATTTTTACTACTGTAAATGCAAACAATATTCTTTATATATTTTATATTCAATCATTTATTTCAGGTTGTGAATTTGTAATCAAATAATGTATTTATTAAGTTTAAGTAAAAACTATAAGCTTTTAGATTATCAATTTTGAGAGGTAATAAAATAAATTTTTTAAACATTGCATTATAATATTATATTATTCCATCAGTACATTACGATTTTAAACAGACGTATAAGTTCAATTTTGTTATTATAATTCTTTGAAATCAAACTTGAACTTTTTAATAGTTTTTTCTACAAGTATTAAATGAGTTATATTAAAAAATTTTAAAGGGTATATTTTATAATTATGTATTTAATAAATATGTAATTAAAAAATTACTTCAAAAATTTAAGTAAGCCTTAGTATGAAAACAAGAGAATAATGATATTGATTTGTAATAAAAATTTTTATAATCCATACTAATTTTGTCTACAGATTTAAAAAAGCCGTTACTATAAATTCGATTATACTTGTTGCAGGCTTCTAAAATGTATACGTAAACATATGTATGTGTTTTAAATGCGTCACTTTTCATGATAAAATAACGATTTTTTTAATGCACAAGCTCAGCAGCCTCTGCAATTTTTGACTTCTAAGATATGAAAGCACAAGCGTATACTTGTCATTATTTTCATACAGATTTGGAGTCATTTTGATTTATCTCATTTTATTGTTCACGTATTTGTTTTTATATATATTTTGAAGATCGGTTTAAAAAAAATAAGCTCGTTAATCGTTTTTATTTCCATCATTTAATCTAATTTTTTAAAAATCATAATAGACTAAATTTTATAATATTTTTCATAGTAATTCAATAGTTATATAAATTTAAAAAAATAATGTAATATTTCACAACTTAAATAGAAATAGAATTAAAAAAAAAATCTTAATGAAAGTTTTATTTTTAATTTTTAATTTTACGTCTCATATAAGAATACTTTTAGACACTAAATAGTTTCACGAGAAAATGTCGGTATTATATAATATTATATATTACCGTTCAATTAAGCGATACACGTACTCGTTTGATCTTACTCTAGTTGTATGAATACTTAAGGTTTGAATTTAAAGAATAATTAATCACATTGGTATACAACAGTATCAATACTCATTGCCATAACGTGTTTCTTAAATTACCATGACGAATTACAATCTTTAGTTCTTAAAACGGTAATTCTAAGGAGCAAATAAAAAGATATAATGCAATTTTCAAAAATATAAATACTTACCGATTCTATCAATTTCATCAATAATCGACGATAAGATTTTGTAGAATGGAACCATTGTTAATTCGAACAAAAAAGTAAAACTGAAAAGAGAAATAAATAAAAAGAAAAATAAAATTAAGACTCGCATATAATTTCGAGATAAATGAAGACATCGACAGGATAAAAATCCTTTAATCATTTAACGATCGTGCGGAACCGATGGGCTCGATAATATCGGAACAATCGAAACCCCCTACTTACACTCGAGAGAGGTAAAAGAGGAAGGGATTGAAACGACAACGAATCCAACATCCTATCTTTTAATACATTCCGTTCTCCTCTTTTTCAATGATAAAATCAGTTTATGATTAATGTAAAGCGATTTATTTCAGTTACGCCATAATTTCACATTATCAGGATTTTGTTTGTTCGAAACGACGTCCGCGAGAATATATAATTTGTCGTCTAACTAAAGAAAAGACGTTCGGTTTTTTCATTCGCGAAAGACAATATTTACCGATCTACATAAAACTCGTCTTACGCAAAGAGTACGTTAAAAAAAGCGCATGAAAATAGTCGATCATCGTAAAACAATTTTCTTTGCAACACGCGTCGTTTCGCAATAATAAAAGAAGCGCAATAAGTGTACGTACGTACATGAGCGTCATGAAAAAGAAGAAAACTGTCGACTATTGAAAATAAAAAAATGAGACCGATCGTACAGTGACTAACAGCAAAAGGATTTCCTCTTGTCCGAATGAAACTTAAGTTTAAAAGCTTGTTAAGCACTTTCCGGTAAGATGAATCAAAGTAAAATTTCTATTTATATCAAGGGATTTTGCTTGTCAGAAGAGGATAGTTATGCGAGTGAAGAGTCGATGCATCCGCGATCGGCTCCTGCGCTACACTTCGAAGTTTCCGTTCCTCGCTCTCCTTGGCATTTACGGCGTCGGTAGTGAGCCGCGGTTCTCGACGCTCGATAAAGTCTGCACGCGATCTTCATTGCGCGCACATGCGAACACAAGCGAACACAAGCGAACACATGCGAAACACATACATGTTCGGTCAACGCCTCGCGGCGAGCGTGAATAAAATCCCCGTGCGTTATTACACGTCAGCTGCTTACGTTGCGCACGTACGTAAGTACATACGTAGTGGAGCCGCTTGTGTGTACGCCGCGAAAAGCTGAAATGCATGAGGCGAAATTACGGGCCCGTGGGCTTCTGTGTGCCCGTCGTTTTACTTTTGTCGTTTTTACGGGCTTTTTTGTTTAACAAATTGTCGTACGCGATAACCGACTCGACACGCTCTCGAACTCGACGATCGTGTAGGGAGGGTAGATGAAGATTTGCCCTTATGAGCAAACCGATCGCGGGGATGAATATGTTTGAGGAAGCTTTCGGTAGGCTTTCGGTAGGTAAACTTTTATATGTCTTTCTCGAGTTTTTGCATCGAGAGAATTAGTTTGCCGTTGACAAGAGGAAATAACTCGAGACGATGATTTTGATTGTGTGTTGGGAATTGATAAGCGTTCATGGATTTAAAAATAATCAAATACTCTAAAGCTGAATAAATCTAACGAACGATTTTATTTTTAAAATTTACTGGATGATGTTTAATTTTTAAAACGAATAACGTTACTTATTTTTCCATGAGATATTTATAAATTACATAAAAAATAACATTTAATTCCAAAGAATTCTTAATTAATACGTTTTTTATAACTGTATTTTACATAATCCACAGTTTAAAGAAACATTAAGTATAATTATACGTTACAAGAGTATTACAATATTTTGCTGTGTAATAAGCTTGCTTTGTATAATACTTATCGCGTAACGTTAAAATACATTTTTAACCGAGATAACGACGAAGAATTGCAAAAACATAATATTTGTTTGTCGTACACTAAAATGCTTAAGTTTTCACAATGGTACAGTGCAACCTTAATTACATGACAGCGAAAGTTTGATGATATTTCATTTTTAGATCGCGTATAATTTTACAGTACAGCATAAAATTTAAAATAAAGACGCGCTATCAGAATTATCATAATAGACGTAATTAGAAAATTCTAATTAGAAAAATATCATGTTTTTAAAGCATTTTGACTCTTATCTTTATCATACTTAAAACGTTTCGGAATTTTTTAAAATTTAAATTTATGCTAATCAAGAATATAAAGCTAAATTAGAATATAGATATAGTTGACCTTTGTATCATAAAAATATCGATGTATAAAAAAGAAGGTCAAATGCGCGTTTTTATTTAAAATATGATTACTTAATTATCTCCAGTACTTTATTTTATAGATATAAAATTATCGTATAAAACGATACAATTTAATCTATAAATAAAAAATGTACCGTATAATATTCGTTTTTCATTGATAGTTTGCAAAAATTAATCAAACCTTATTCTTTACATATAAGATCAAATTTCTAAAAAAAAATAAACAAGAAAGAAAATACTGTATTGCATAAAATTAATAACTATTCTTAAAAAAAATTAAATGCATTTTATATTAGACATTCAGTTATTATTATGGAAATACAAAAGTTTAAATCAATATGTATATATTTCAATAGAAAATATCTCATTAGCTGAGATTATATAGTATCTAGAGCGGTAATTCATACAAAAAAAATAAAGTAAATCAGTTCATTTCAATCTTTTTAAACCTCACGAGCCTTATAAAAGGTACGATTAGAGAAATTTCAAACTACAAAATATAAAATGAATTTCTCGTTTAATAGTGTATGTACTACAAATCATAAGTTCTTGTCACTATTTCTATGATTCTGATATTACAGTACTTAATAATGACGTTGGCCATCATTAAGAAACACTTGGAAAAAGCATCGGTATCTAAAGAGACCATTAGAAAAAGAAGAAAATGTCATTGGCTGCGGGTTATCTCAACCCCCCAGCGAGGCAATGATTAGCATTGTGGATGTTAGCCAGAAAATCCCGTTTCTTCTTTTGATATGGAAAAAGACAATCGTCGGTAGACCGGTTTTCCTTGTGGTAGTGATGCGGTATGTGTACGCGTGTAATAGCGCAATGTGCACTTAAAACTCGTCGGTTGAACAATCTCTTTATTTCTCTCTCCCAGCATCATTTTTGCTTCTTCTACTCGAGAGTCTCGGAAGAGTAGAGCAGCTACATTTCTTTAGGTTTTATTAACTGAAAAATATAATGAGCCAAATGATGATGAGCCCACGAGGTCACTTTTGTTGTTCTTTGTGGATGTTTCGTACGTCGGAAGCAGCATAACTTTTCCTTGATTACGAGGTTACTACTCTCTTTGATGGAGTTCCTAGTGTAAAATTGTCTTTTTTTCATCTTCGTTACCTTTCCACTTTTATTATATAGCTTTTCAATTAAAAATTTTTATTTTTATTTTAACAATTGGCCATTAAACTTGGTATTTAATTATGCTTCCTTCCTTTTCTATTTAATGAGTTTTATGCATTACGGAAAAAACGCAGATATAGCGAGATTTATAAAAATCTTCGTCTATAAATTCATTTAATTATAAGCCTCGATTAAAAAAACGTAAATCCATAAAAACGTTGGATCATTTTATTTTTCTACGTGAAATAATTCTAATAAAATATTATATATAAATTAATTTAAAATTAATAATTATCGCTAATCTAACTTAACGTTACTAAAACTCATGAAATATTAAATGAAAGAAACAAAGTTTGACGTAAGAATGAAATTTCAACTATTAAATAAAATACGTACATAATAATCGAGTATTTTTATAAGTATTTCTATTTTAATGATTCAAAAGTCGAACCGAGAGCGTTTTTTTTAACCTCGTTATTAATAATAATAATAATAAGTGAGTGCGCGTTGAAGTCCGTCGGCAGATTCGGACGCTTCGATGCATTTTCATAATAAAGGAAAAAACGAATTTGTTTCGAATGGGCGATATCCGCGCGAGCCGTGATTACCCTATAAAGCAATCCTCGACTCATTTGGTCGATTAAAAAACGAAGAAGGAGGGAGGTAACCCCCTTTTAATCGCTGAAGGAAAAAGAAGGAAATAAAATACCGCTCGGCGACGATAAAAAGATGAACAAGCAGCAAAACTAAAGAAAAGAGAAACGAAAGGAGCGAGAGGGATGTGTTATAAAGAGCCTAGGAAACAAGAGACTGTGACTATCTAAAGTAAGGATCAGCCTTCGCTCGAGAGACGGCGGCAATAAACTTTGAAACGCCTCGCGATCGCGTATGGCATGGCCTTAAACGCGCGTTGTGCTCGGCTCGGACGCAAAGGAGGTTACACAGCGAACAGCCAAGGGATTTTCATTCATTCACAAATCAGCTTCGTTCGTTCGCACCTGTCGCGAGAGCGAGTCTCTTGATGCATTACTGGCCCCTTCCTCCTCCGGCAACCCCGCTCAATGGAGTTACGCTTCTTTCACCCGTCGCTCTCCTTACGAGCACGATTTTATTTATAGACCCTTCGCGCGATGCCATGATTTTAACGAGCGCGAGTTATGAGTCGGATACCTGCACGAGATCGCGCTTTCCTTTTTTGTGTTGCACCGGCAAAATTGTCTGTCAATTAGCGGATGCTTCGGTTTCGCGCTGATTCGGAGCCTGCGCTTCTATCTCCATCTTTACGGCATTGGAAATTTCCAGAGCTCCTTCTCTTCTTCTCCGGAGATGGAAAATCGAGGGCTAGAAAACGGGAACAAATTGCTAGCCGCTTATAAACCGATATCTTCATCGGGATATCTAAATTTTTCAAACGATTAACAATTTATCGCTTTGCTCAGTTCGTGCTTTGTATCGAAAGCTCGGAATTGGTATTTTCCTTCGTTGTGAAGCCGACTTTGGTTTTTTTGACTTTGTTGCTTTGAGACGAAGGAGCTCGAATTTAAAAGTGGGTCAGCCAGAGATTAGAGAATTTTTCTCCAAATCTTTTAGTGAAAGAGACTTTTATGTTCCCTTAAAATCAAGACGACATTTTTACAGGTTTCCGATTCTCAGCTTTGGGGAATCGTGTTTTACTTCTTTCAATTTCTTTGTACGTGAAAATAGGTATAAATTGAAAATCGTATAAAAATAGTTTTATTTTTACGGTATTAAAAATTCTATTACGGCAATAAATACATTCTTATATTAACTTTATTTCAAACATAAAACGTACATAATACATTGCTTCGTTTGGTATTTATAAAATGAATAGGACGATAGTTCAGTTTTATTCTTATGTAAAATTTTGATAATTTTATAATAATAAAATATAAACATAGATATCCACTGCTATCTTTGTTTAATAGAATGTTTTATCATTATAATAGAATTAGTAGTATATTTAAATATTATATCAGCTTTTAATTAAACGTTTGTTTGATAAATTTTTATTATGATTTATCACTGACAAAAATTTTTTCGGCAGTTTTAATTTACGAAATACATCAGAAAATGCTTTGTAAAACAATTTATTTTATAATAAAATTTAATAATATACATGAACAATATAATATAAGTTTTTAAACTGAAAAGTTTTTATATTGCTTAGTACTGAATAATTATTCGAAAAAGTAGTCAAGTTTTATCGTGCATAAATGATAAATTTTTAATCGATAATGATTTTAATGGACAAGATCTAATTATTGTAGTGAAATTATCAAAATTCTTCATATCGCACATATTTTTTCGTTTACATTGATGTTTCATAAATATTGATAATACCTAATGTTAATTTTATAGTTTTAGTATAATATAAATATTAATTATTAAAAGTGTAAAATATTACCATTTTAAAACAATTTTGCTTTACTCATGAAATTACTCTTTCAATTTTTTTCGTGAGATTAGATTTTAGTTTTTATATAAATTTATATATAAGAATATATGTTATTACATATTTAGTTTTTGTTAGAATTCTCACATAAGTTAAAGTATAACGTTTAATTATTAAAAATAATTGTATACGCTTCTATATTTTCAGTAGTAAAACCCAATATTTGTAAGACTTTATTCAGAGCACACTTTAATTTTATAAAAGTAAATTATAATTTTCATAAAGTATTTCGAAATTTTTGGTTTAGTTAATAAAGTTTATGCACTAATAATGAAAATTATATTAATATTTCAATCATTTTTTCTTGATTACTTTTTCCAAGGGTAGATACAATAAATACTAAAATTATTATAGGAATAAATTTCAATCCTAAATTTTTCGAACTAATAAATATACGTTGAGAATATTTAGTTAATAAATCACATTGATTTATTAGGACTGTTTAATTTTATGTAATCTTTAATACTGTCGCGTGTAAAACAATTATTCGTAAAGTTCAAAATTTATTTAAATTTATGTAAACGGTAAAAATTTATTTACTAAATATAATATAACTAGTTTTTAAAAATTTTAAAAAATGTTCTCGTTATTTATAAAAATCATTGTTCTGTTTCAGGTATGTAAAAGATATTTGATAACTTTAAATTCCTATTTATGATTGTTGATAGTTACCTGTGATCATGTAAGTAATCTCTACCTTTAATTTACTCTTGTCAGAAAGATTTTATACTATCTTTTGTCTGGGCTTGTTCTATTAAAATCTTTAAAGCAATTGAATAAAATTGAAGAATTTTTAATCCTTGATTCTAAGGAAGTTATTGAAAATAAATCTCGAACGTTAACTATTCAAGTATTTTGAATATATTTCGTATTAAATTTACAAAATAGAACACACTTCTGAAAATTAAATTTAACACTTTTCGTGAAACTCGCGTAAAATTAACATAAGTATAGAAATTACGGCTAAAATGCAAAATTCATTCGCAATTAATATTTGTAAAAGATCCGTTGATTCTCGATAACGACTGTAAAAGCGTCATGTAAAATATTCCTTTAAATAATAGCGTCGTTTTATTATAAACGTGAAATGCTTTCATAATAACCTGCCACTTGTTCCTCTTCACCGTAATACTCGGAGCTTTCGCTACGATATTTTTTCCCCAATCTGCTCCTTCCGCCGTCCCGGATCGCCATATGTTAAAACACAGTTATCGCTTCAACGAACGGCACATGATTCCTCGTTAAAAAAGAAACGAAAAAAAGCCGAATAAACATCCTCGCAAAACGGGAGAATCGTGACGACGCACCTGTGACGTTGGATTTTGCTCCAGCGGCAAAGGTGTGACCCAAAGAGATATCGAAGGAGCCTCGCGGGGGGAAACGGCTCGTTACCTAGAAAGCGTGACTCTCCCGCAGTGCCGCTGCCGGTCTCTAGCCCCGGGTTCCCTTCCTCACCGAGTACACGTCTTATCGAGCATCCGTTTTAACACGAGTAAACCGAGACGTCGAGAGCGTCTAGTGCATCGTACCGATTAATAGCGGTACGTTTTCGGGTTTCAGTAGGACTTAAATAGTTGCTTGTTTCAACGTTTCTTTTTCTTTTTTTTTTAATTTATTTTTGATTCGCAAGATACCGGTTCGTTGGTCGATCGAGGGAATCGTTCGATTATAAAAATACAATTTTTTCTTTTTTTTTTCTTTTAGATTGAAAGCAGATAGAAAGTAGGGTTTAATTACAAAATTTTTAACGGAATTAAGGAAGTAGGATCGAGAAAGCGATTTTAAAGATTTTTTCGGTTTTGAAGCGTGAAAACAATTTTTATGGAACAAATTTTATTTCAAAGAATGTATTAATTGTAAATAATTCATTGATAAATATTTACATACCTTGATTATAATTAAATGTTACTTCGCACCTTAGAGAAAAATATTAAAAAGAAATATCTAGAGTATATTAATGTGTATATGATTAAAAGTTTAAATTTAGTAAAATAAATAAAGTTTAAATTTGTAGTTTAAAAACTATAAATTTTATTGACTACGGTTACCTACGATTTATTTTTTTTTGATATTATTGAAGCAATGTTTCAATTTATCAAAAATAAAATTTATAGAACTTTACAAGGCATTATATAAACATAATAATGAAGCATAAATTTAAATTACAAATAAAAAATTAAATGTAACGATTCTGATTGAATAAATCAAAAATTCAAATATATGTTAGTAGTTTTCTTTAATACGATATATATGAATTATAGATAAAATTATGTAATATAAAATTTTATATTTTTAATTATAAATTTTAATAAAATTAAATCGAATACATCTTTTTCCAGATGCTTATGTAAAGAATTTTATATGTGAAAATGTACGTACAATACGATATGAAATATTAAGAATAAAAATGCATCGTAATTTTGAAAGTACAATTGGAGTTAACGGCCATAGCCTAGTGTAAGAAGTATCTTTTGATAAAAAAGAAATCCAATATTATCAATTTCAAATTTATAAAATTTAATGATATACGTTTTGAGTCTTATTTAAAAAATACATATGCAGAGAAATATTTTTGATACACAAATAATCTATTGTTCTCCAGATCTCAGATTCAATGTAAATTTCATATCTCAACTCTAATAAATTTGAAAGTTCTTATAATACCACTTGGGGCAGAATGATATATAAAAAATATATGAAAAATTTTATAACAGACCCTTCGGAATAGAATCTGTCTGAACAATTGTATGCTCGCGCTTTTGATGCTTGGGATTCTGCATGTATACGTGCCAACGCGTGAAATGCAATACAATGAGAAAAGAAGTGATGAAACGAGATAATGAAATATAAGCGTTACAAAGAACGAAGGGAACTGCACAAGAGTTCTTTAGAGAATATAAGATGGAAAGATTTACGCTGTGATCGATGAATTTATTTGCATTTTTACGTTACAGAAATCTATCATAATGTTTTTTTAAGTCATCAAAACATCATTCTTTCATTTATTCCAAATTTCCAAATCGTTTAAATCTGAATTTTACCCGCGAACATTCGATATTATATCATTTTTTTATCTTCACAAAACTCCTTAATAGACACGAGGTGGGAAATGTTATTTAATTTTTTTTTAGTAAATAAATACTATATTTAATGCCAGTAATAATACTCTGTTCGATAAAATCAATTCGTTTGGTAATTTTCAATAAATTGATTTCGAAGATGATTGATCGAAGGTCGAGATATCGCGAGAAAGTATTACATATTTATTGAAAAGTAAAATTTTCATTGAAAGTGTAGCCATAAAAATATTATGAATATTTTATACAGCATTGTACGAAACCTTGTAATTCCAGCGTGCAAATTAGTTTACTCGAGCATCCCAATTTATTTCGTATAAATCACCAAGCGATCTTGAAAACTCTGCGTAAAAAATTTTACGCGCACTTATACTGCCAGACACACGGACACCCACAAATATATTAAATTAATTAGTACCTCACTGCGCATTTATGTACAACAATAAATATTCAGTTTTGTTCATACCGTAAATTAAATTAAACTATCTTTGCTCTCTCGACAGAGAGATGAGAGATACAGGAAAAAGACTCGAGAAGTAAGAGACCCGAGCATTAAAACTCAGAAACCAATATACTGGTATGTATGTACAAGTGCCGAGGCTAATAACTAGTTGTATGGATAAAATTGGAGAGTGCGGTATAATAAGGAGTGGTTGGTGGAATTTTCATGCCGGACTACATATCCTGTCTTTTAGCATACTTGCATATGTTTGCGCATGTATGTTCAATAAACTTGGATGAGCCTTGTTTACGCTTCTGGTATGAACAGCTTTTAATTAAAAGGTTATTGCGTTAAAATATTCCTCTTTTTTGTTTTCTTGCTTCAATTTGTATATTATATGAGGATTAAAACTCGAATTCAATTTCTTTGTACGTTCAAAGAGCGACTTTTCGATTATATATACCTATTACACCTTGAAAAAAATATCGAAACGTATAATTCTTATACAAATATCTAAATAATAACGATTTCTTAATTTTGCATATCTGTAGAAGGATAATATTACATAATATTTCTTGTGAATTTTCGTAAAATTAAAGCGAAGAATTCAGATAGCGAACTGAAAGAAGATACAGATACTTGAAATTAAAATTTTTATGTCGCATTTATTTGAATATATTCCACTGACTATTAGAACATTAAATATGTTGAAAATTACGTTATTAATGGTTTTAATCAGTTTAAAAATTCAGGTCGGAATAACAGTATCACTTAGAATTGAAAATAAATTAATATTGCAAATTCATTCACTATTATCAATAACAGATTTAAGAAATAGATAATAAATAAAAAACAAAAATATTTGCAAATAATTTAAATACTTCTAAATAATATACCATTGATGATTTCATAAAAAAAATTGCATAAAATGTTTAGTTCAAAGATTAGCCGATATTGCAGCGTAAATTTTTATATTTTTATTACATTATTAATGACTTACTAATATTTCTAACGTATTATGCCAGTAAAGTACAATGGATGAGAAAAAATATTTCTTAACCACTAATAAAGATGTTATTTTGATTATCTTTAACTTTGATCTTTTTTTACACAATTAGCAAAAACTAATTAATAATATCAAACGTCCACGTCAAATTAAACCTAAGATTTAAGAACGTTGTAAATTTATCGACAAACGCGTTTTTTTCTTCGTTTAAAGATTTTATCAAATCTTTCCCCCGGCGCAAAATACCATCGCTTCGACCTTTGAAATTCAAATCCGGTAAGTTTTTTGAACTCTCTTAGCTCGTGAATTTCTGTAAATACTTTAAAAAAACGGGGAAAGAAAAAGAAACGAAGAACAGAACGCTCGAAAGGGGTTTAGGCACGGGCGTGAGCAAAACAATGGCGACCACGAGCTAAATGGAGCAACGTAGCACTCGGTGTAATGTTTCTCTCTCTCTACGGTTATTATCGAGGGCCTCCTCGGCTTTTTATTTTTCTTTCAATATTATTTTAATTATTTTAATCGCAGAGGCGCTCGGCGAAATGGAAAAAAAACTCGCAGAACGACGCCAGACGCACGAGCCCTTTCACAAGGCTTTCACTGTTGCCGAAGACAACCGATAGCTTTGTGCACATCCTCCACTCGAGCTTTCGCACATCGACTTTTCCCGTGAGCGGCATTTTTCGTTTTCTTTCTTCCTGCCTCGGAGAAAGGTGCGTCGCTGTTCGCCTCTTCCTCGTCTCTTCCTCGCCTCTCGGCCTTTTGACGCTTGAATGATAAATGGGATCGCTGGACTTTAATGCGTTTCTGCTTTGCCGCACGCGTGCGGTTAGGGAAATAATTAGTTTCGCGATATTTTATAAGCGATCTTATATGGCAAGGCGAGTCATGGTAATTGGAAACGTTGAAATTACACGTGAAAGTAGTTACTAGTTCACATTGTTTTCCGTACTTCGTTCTATTTTATTTACTTATAGTAAACAGATTTACAGTTTATACGATATTAGTGCTAATGAGCTATTGCGCACAATATCGTTATTTTTTATTATCCATTAACAAGAAAGTCCAGTTTCTTATGTGGATTTTTTTCGGTAAATGGTACAAATGAGATACGTACCAAAGTAAAAATAAATCATTCCGGATATCTTACATCGTGAAATTAGCTATTGTGTTTATAAAATGCATCTTGCTACTTTGGCATTACGTATTAATTCTACATATTTAACACTAAGCAATTTTGAAGATCGAGAATTAATAGTTTGTTTGTACATGGATACATCGTTTCATATAGAGTTGACGATCAAATGTGCCTTTAAAAATACGAGAATAATGTGATCGATCCGAACAGTTGAAATTATCAACTCGTAACAATACAAAAGCGTTGTACGCCCAAAATTGCGAAACGATAATCAAAGGTTGACTATTATTAAAGAAGCAAAAACTAACTATTGAATAATTGTCATTGGCCTACGCGTCGATCAACATATTTATTCGTTCGACACTTGTGTATTAAAGTACGAGGATTAAGCCAAAAAAGGAATTTAAATATCCAAATGACTTTATCCCTGAAAGCTGTTGGGTTGTAACAAGACAACAGTGTTTGTTCATTGATTCATGTTGGTAACAGCTGTTTCTTTTTCTAAGGGATTCCGACTAGACGAACGCGTTGGATTCAAATGACCGTATGACGCTTTCTTGTATTAATTTTCGATATTGGTTTAGGAACATTAGAGCTTTCTAATCTTGAGTTATTATATTAGGTTAACGAGTGAACTTCTAATTTCTCAATTTATTTTAATGGAATAATTATCTTTTCCAAGAAAATACGCGTATAAATTGGTAAATTTGGAATAATATATTTATGATAGTAAATTGTAAATAGTAAAATTAATAGAAAGTTATGATTTTTTATAATCACAAATGTTATAAAATGTAATATACGTTTTACATAATCTTAAATTAGAGAAACCACTAAAATACTTTACGAAGAAATCTCTAGTAAATTTTATTAAAATTATCGTGTAAGCCATTAAAATATTTTTATAAATTCTACACACATCAATTTTATTTCCATATAAAAATATTTATCGAATATCCTTGAAAATATTTTTTAAACATTTAAAGCGAGTGCAAAAATCGTGTCTATATCTTTTTCCGTTATTAAATTTCATTTTTAGAACGACGTACAACTTTTATTACACCTCAATGATAAAAATTCTAATTCAAGTGGTATTTATATTTATTTTATGAAAAGTTTATACAATTATATGATGTAAGTGAAAACATACATTTTAGTTAACGTACATGAAACTTGTAAGTTATAAAAAACTATACTTTCGAGGGTCTTTTAAAAAATGTGCATCGAACTATCAGGAGTATCGTAAATACACGATAAATAAGAATGCACGAGTTACCCAGGGATATTTCTGAGGCTTCGTCGGTTTTCCTCTCCTTTGCTCTTCTTTTTTTGACTCGTTCGTCGTATCGGTTTTTATTCCCCTGCCAGAAAGCCAAAGCGGTACACCCGCACAGGTCGGAAGCCCTGCGAGAGGAAAAAAGCCGACTCGATAATAAAAGACGGGAGAAACGACAAAGCCGTCGGTCCCTCCAGGGTGAACAGCCCGTTCCGCGCTTCATCGAGGAAGGGATGTTCCTTCTCGTATTCCCGATCCCTCGCTTGCACCCGCCTACTCCGTGTATTACATTTGACTTACGCGCCTCATGCATGTATTGTCTGGGTTTCTTTGAGCGATAAATACTAAATTTCTTGCGCTAAAAGACAGTGTCAAAGTTATTTGAGAGGTGCTTCTAACAAACGGATTATTTTTCCACGTACTTAACACAATTTCCTCGACTTCTTTCATATCTGTCATACTTGCTTTTCTTTAACTAAATTTACAATTATTTTTCAATGATTATTAAAGAGATATAATTTTAGTACATAGTTTTTTATTATTACACTCTATCGGATAATCAATTCTTTACACGAATAGTCGAGAAAACAGTTTTATCTTTACGGTATAACTATTCAAAAGAAAACATTTTATTGAAAGAAAAAGAAAGCTAGATTTTGTCAGCAGATAATAGGCAAATTTGAATTAAAAACAATTAATCATAAAAAAACGCTTAATTGATATATTAAAAAAACGGTTGATTTATTCAAATACGCACTCTCATTTTCTCAGATTTTCCATTCAACATTTTATTAGAATCGAAAAATTACAAAGAAGATATAAAAGATTACGCTTAATCAACGTAATTTCCTTGTATGTTAAACAGAATAATGAATCGCATGAGAAACTTAGAAATAGACACGTGAAGCACAAAGCCCTTACAGTAATTATAGAGTTAAAATCTTTAGTTTTACTTGTCATCTATATTGACATTTGAATATTATCGTAAATCATTTTCGTATAGAACTGCTGTGAAAACTATATAAATTTAGTTACAAACAATGATTTATCTAAATCACAAAATTAATATAAAAAAAATACGAAATGAGTTTTATCAAATGGTGTCGATTACGATGTTAATCATTTTACTTTAAAAAAAAGCTTAAATTTTTTCGCACCACGATCGAAAACTGAACTTTGAGTAAAGGATAATAAAAATACATTATACGAATCATTTAAATCATTTAGATCGGTTAAAGTATTACATGACTTATGGTACATAATAAGCATAAGAAGATCGGATTATAATAATAAATACGAATTCTGGATTTATCGAATGCGTTTTATGATAACACCAAGGTGAGCAGTCGTTCTTACTACAATGAACAACGACGCCTCGTTCGTTAATCCAATTTTTTATTTCTCGATAAACAGCTCTTTTTAACGTTCAAGGACCTTTAAGGATTCAGATGTATCGCGTCGCGGTAAAGGGGAAGTGCGATACATTATGTAATTAAGGTAAGACGATATTTGGCGCGCGCCGAAACGTGACTCCGCGCTGACTCGCACCACTCGTAGAATATCGTCTTTCGCGATTCCGGATGACGTTGAAACGATACGCCATTTCTCTCTACCGTGGCTTCGACTTTTTACCTTTTTACGAGAATTCTTAAAACTATTTCACTTCCTAGATTCGGATTTTATCTCGGCTGTTACAGTTTTTATCCTGGCTTATTTAATTACAATGTGTTAAATTTTAAAATTCTCGTAGATTTATCGAAATCAGTTCAAACAATGCTTAATTTATTGTTTAATATTTATGAATAACGTTCTACTTATGATTATTCAACGGGTAAGGTAATTGCATAAAGCGCGCTTGTAATTATTGTTACTTCAATTTTACGATATTTTTACTTTGCACTGAAAGGAAACATTATTATTTGAGGAAGTGAGATATTTCAGATTGTATCTGATTTTTTAATGGATGATGTCATGCTAATTATATTAATTATCGTATTAAAAAAGGAAACAAAAAATTGTTTTTTTATTTATTTTATCGTTGAATTAAATAGTTTCGAATCATGATAAATTTACCTCTTGAAATTATTGTTATTATTATTATCTGATGCAAGTTTCCATAAAATAATCATGAAATTTAATAATTAAATCTTTGATAATTGATTATTTTATAATTCTTAAAAGCTATATATAACCAGTGATAAATCTTAAAATATTAAATTCTAAAATATCCAATATTACGTACATATACATATACATATGCCTTATACATGAATAAGTACAACATATTTGTATTTATATTTGGTCTAATCGGCATTAATGCGTGTGATTAAACTACCTACATAAGATATATCAAAGATAATGTAATAAGTAAAACCTATCATCCGTTGTTTTGCATAAATTCTTTAAATTGATTAAGCCTACTTATAAATCTTGTCGATAATAGTGATATAATTTAAAAGTTTCAAAAATCTTCATTGAATTTTATTCTTTTAAAAATGGAAAGTTTCATAATTTTTATTGTTCTATGAAATAGATCGTGAAATTATCTTAGATGTGACTTATTTATCGTATTTTATGAAATAAAATTCATCATTCCGAAATGAAAAAACTGCCCATGCTCTAGAAAAAAAGATATTATCTTTGCTTTCTCGAGATAATTGTTAAAGCTCCACTAAAATAAAGATCGATGAGAAACATACACAAGCTAACGATTTCTCAAATCTAGTCATTAATCCGTGACACTCACAGTGACAAAAGATTATTCATTAATTTTTCAGTAAACTTGTATATCGAATTATAAATCCGAACGTATAATATAGACATGGATCACCGATTAGTGCAAGGTTACGTCTTGTTTGGAACACGACACAATGCTATTAATAATATCGGAACGACGCCCGTAGTCGTCTCATACCTAAAATACAAACTTACGTGTGTGACTCGCGCCGTAAAGCCGGAAATAATCAACGAGAAATATTCCGGAGAATCGATCGCCTCGCATACTCTTACTTCTTATTTTACTGCAGAAACAAATTTCTATAGACTGTACGCCCGTGGAGTTCAATGACTCGTGCGAATCGAGCTTAAGTGATGCGGGCATCCGAGCGCAAGCGCTTACCCAATTTATCACGAATAGTCTCCCCAACCTGATGCTCTTATTCTCAAGCTCAAAGGGAGAGAAAGAGAGAAGAGGGAAATTTGTAGAAAGGGAGAGAAGAAAAAGAGAACGAATCCATTGTCGAACAAAACTGTTCTCGAGCTACTCGCGTTTGCAAGTGTGGCCCTTTAGTACGTATTGCACTTCGTGACCAAAGTCGAATGGAACGATCTTTTCATGTTGTTTAAAGAAAAATAATATTCTTTGGTATCGGATCGTTTACTCATCGAAAACAAATATTTATAAAACCAAGGTTTTGAATAACCACGATTATGTCCCTTTAATCAAATTAAGAATTACGAAAAGTGCTCGTACCAGATTAATCTTATTTCATCATTTATTGTTATTTAGTAGACATTAGAAATTCCATATCGTATCATCGAAAAAACCTTTATTCCTCGGTATACTAATACTAACGTTCATTTATCATAATAATCGATATTCTGCTATTGATAAATTTATCGTCTCTAAGAACGAATAATATTCATTTACTTATTAAGCAAGACATTTCTAAATATTATTCATTGGTTTCATCATAAAAAAAATTATAGTTACCCGGAACTATCATCTTATTTTGTGATTTGCTACGTGATGGATGCATACTCATTTGCCTGACATACTGTTCTATAGGTATCCACTTTAAAAAGACTGCAAATATTATACACGAGTAAGTTAATATTTTTATTTTTACGATGCCATTACTTCTAACTAGTAGTTTTCTTTGGAGCATACAAAGGAAGATGGTCTTAACTTTGAAATATTTGGTTTGAGTGAAATACGTGCACTTTTTATTTAAATTCTTTAAGTTTACTGGTAAAGTCTCGTAATACTCGTATTTGCGACTGTAAAGTGTATATTACCTATCGTATTCAAGGCTGTATCCAGAATCCGAATCCTTGAAAATAAAATGGTAATACCGATTTCTGAATAAATTCGATTTTTCGTTTTAGTTAGAAGTATAAATTCATTTATACCATATAAATATTTTATTTAAAACTACGAAAGTATATTTACAAATAATTAATTGGAAGTTTGAGCATGAAAAAAATATTTCACGAATCTGTTTATAGGTTAAAGAATAAATTCAATATAATACAAAAGAGAAATTATATGCATAATCTACAATAGTATAATAAACAATTCTAAATATTTTTGCAGTTAATAAGAAAAGATAGCCAATTTGAAATTGCTTATTTATTTGAATTCGATTATTATATTAGAATATTAATTATAATCCATCTGTGTCAATACTTAATTTAAACTTACATATTTCGCAAATATAAAATATAGATAAAATATTATTAATGTTCATTTAATTCCGATAAAAAATAACATCGCAGATGCAATTACGGATAATTTATTATACGATGAAAATACTTAAGTAAATAAAATAAATCAAATCCCATTTTCACGCAGATTAGAACAATAGCTAACTGTTTTATAATGGAATTTGTCGTTGTTTCATATTCGCAACTGATTTGTTGCTTGTTTTGCGTATTTGAAAATGCAACCGAAGCATGACGAAGAACCGATTGTCATTCGTTATGCGTGTGTACCTGGAAAATAATTAAGTTTTGCGCATAGAACGCGCGAGAAACTGGCATTGAGAGGTAAAGCTATACGTACTTGTCGCCCCGGACGTGTCATTAGCTTGATAATCCCAGTAATTTTCATCTTATCAGATCGTTGGCTGGTTGTAACCAGGAGAAAGAAAAATGAAACAAAAATTTCGTATGTGTAAATACGAGGTAGTAGTTCTTTCGATCCAATCTTATGGTTATTATACAGACTTTAAAAAAGTATTACAGTGATGAATTTCCTAAGAAAAAAAATGAAAACTAAGTTACTATTTTTAAAAGCTTATTTATGACAAACGTTAAATGAGAGAATATAATTTTATCTTCACGGTATCATTAATTTTAGATAAAGCTTTCATTCCCTAATGCTACTTCTATTCTCTCCATTCAATATTATTTCTACGTATTGCGTATATTCTACTATTATTCGACAAAATCATAATATATAAGCTTCAATAAATAAAGCGAAAATAAAAGTTCTTATCTTCACATTAAGTATTTCTCGTTAATAATTCATAAAGTTCCTTCGCTTATTCGAAACATTTGTGTAACTTCTTATTCCTTCTCATGGATGTCCATAATTTAAATTTTATTATTATCATAGTGTCGTGTATTATAACCGTCGAGTATTGTACAGATCATTGATAAAGCGCGACTTATAATTTTAATAGCGAATTTAAATGAGATATGATTTTAAAATGCATAATTTTGTCACTGATTTTCATTTAAACGTAAATTGTTCACTACACATCAATAAAGTGACCCAAATATATTTATCACTCGTTTTTTTATAATATTTCTATAAGCATACATATCAAGCTCAATGTTGTTACAATAATTTTTATTATATTGATGAAACTAAAATAAGTCACGATAATGACTAGTAAAATCCTTTTTAAATCTTGATTTTATAAAATTCAATCGATAAAATCACCAATTCTACTCTTGAGGCATAAAAGTAGGTACGAAGACCATTTCCTAAATCAGGCTAATGGTCTTCAATTATTGCAGTTAGCCACGCACTAAAGCCTATTGACAATCGCAATAAAACGTCGTGATATTATTCAGAACGGTGAAAGTGTATTCTACATGACGCGCCTCCTTTCAAAGCCGAGACCGGATTATGTTGATCTGCTGCAGTTCCGTCTATAACACACATGCACGCATTCGTATCAGAATCTTAATCTTCATTGCAAGATTTACGCGTTTATCTATTCAATTTAATAGGATAAGGATGATCGATTTACTCAAATCAAAAGGTAAACCAGATATTTCTTTTTCGTTTTCGAGTGATCATAGAAACGGTTGTTCGATGCATCACTTGAAAGAGAAAAGCTTCATTGAGAATTTATAATCAAACATGTGTCAAGTTTTTGACAAGATAGGCCAGCAATTTTGTTTCTTATTCTAACGAACTATGCATTATCTTTTTTTTATAATACTCTACTGTCAATCGATAATAAGAATAAAAAAATTTGTAAATGAACCATCAATTAAAATCGTAATGTTACAAAAAGTGTTGGTAAAGTATTACGATACGAATACTGATTATAAACGTAATCTCCTAATATAAGTAAAATATGAATATAGGGTTCCGATATTTTCTGTTATTTCTTTTATTTTTAACCTACAATATAATATGTGCATTTTAGAATAAGGAAATTTTATTTTTTATATCCTCGTATGTAGTATAAAAAATGTAAGATTAACATTAAAATAGTATTCCTTTTATATAAAAGAATTTAATAGAACTTCTCTTCGAGGATAAGTGAAAATAAGTTGATTAAAAAATTGAATTATCACTCAGTGTATATAATTGTAAAGAAATGGTATTACGTAATACTTTCTTGTTTGAATCAAATTATAATAATTAGGAAAGTATATAAATAAATAAATATCTTACTAAGACATTTTATTGAGTATAAATATTTACAAGAAAGAATATTTCAAATGTATTATTTTAAATATTTAAACTATTACATTAATATTATTTTAATATCTATAACAAACTATATAATAGCACTTCTTGCACATTGTAAATATTCAATCTATAATTATATATATACTTTTCTAATACATATTTATGATTTTTAGAAAAATTACGTTTATATAAAAGAATCTACAAAAAATTTTATTTAGATTTAAGATAAAAAAAAAAGATAAAAACTATAAATTACTTGAATTATTGAAATATAAAAAGACTACTAAATTAAATATAATACCACTTAATAGAAAAATTCATTGTTCAAAATTGATCGGTACTCTTCACTATATATCATCTAGTCGCAACATCGAATGGTGCGTTATCTCAAAAAGGTACAAGCAAAATCGCTGAAATGCGCCTCCCCGTAAATCTCGCGTTTTAGAATGGCGAGGGGAAAAAATTGCCGCCGTAAACGTCGCAATAATTTTCATCGGTGGAACTCGGAAACGTCCTACGCCCACGGCAAATTGATAAAAAAAAGAAAAGCAGATACGGAAAGAAGGAAAGTTGAGGACCGTTCGGTAATGCAACCGCGCCGTCGATAAATCATCTCCGACTGTGTGCGTCACGCGTTGTCCCCCGTAAGATCCCGATCGGGCGCATCTACTTATGTAGATCTCGAACCAAGAAGAAAACGTCGGCTGCCTTTCCGCGTCTCGTTCGCAGAATCCGCGGATCTTTCTTTGGAGCTCGTAAACGATGTTTTTTGGCGTCGCGACAATGAGTCCGAGCGCTAAGAAATGTTTATTTATGATCCACATCGATTTATTATTAGAGGATCGTTATTCTTCGTTACAAGTGTCGTTTTCATAGCCTAATGAAGAATTCACAGTAGACATTTAAAATGGTTTAATGAACGATAATTTAAATCCTAGTCGTAGTCATAAAAATAAACGTTTTCAAAGGGCTCACGAAAATATTTACGTTTTCGTGCGTAATAATTACGTCATTAAAAAATGTATATGCATTTAAATTAATAATAAAACAATTTAATACAATATTATTAAATAAGATGTTCTACGATACTCTAGGTGTTCTTTTATTACTATATATTTCTTGAACTTCTATTGGGTTCACTAATATTATTATCTATATGTTTGGTAATAAAATTCAACTACTTTCTTTTTTTATAAGCTTAACCCATCATTACAAATAAATGTAATTTTCGAAATTTCTAATTTATCGGTATCGTATAGATTATTTTTACTCTTCTGTTTACATTTAACAAATTTTACATTGACTTAGTACCAATAAGTTGTACATAATACGAACATATTTTATTTTAGACATTTAAAGAATAAATCTTAGTAATGGAAGAATTAAAAGTTAACATGGTTGAAATACAAGAAATAACTATTATTAAAAATTCCTTTATAGTGTAGTAAATTGTTTTAATGTATCGTAGGTAGTTTACGTGGTTGTTTACGTAGTAAAGGTGCGTGAAAATTTCGAAGTTTAGAAAAGATAAATAAATACCAATTTTGAATCGCAAAAAGTAATGATAGTAATGATAGTAATCTAAATAAGCAGACAAGGATGAACAATGTAAGCTTTTAAAATACTGATAAATTTACCAATGTCTGTACATCTAGTATTAACGCAATATTAGATCAATTTATAAAAATTTCATACTACGATTAACAATCGTTAATTAATAATTTGTCGTTTATCAAGTATACTTCATCCCTGCTGATTGCTAGGTATACATTAAAAATCCCGTTTTAAGTTAGACTTTATTGAATATTTTCCTTAAAAACCCAAGACTAAATATTGCATTTATAAGATTGTCGAATCGTACATCCAAGTAAGCATATACCAATAATTTATTTATTAATTATTCTTTTATTTTAATTTATTACTCTTTCGATATCTCCGTAATATTAAGTACGGTCAGGTAGTGGTTTATTTCGATTTTCAAGTACGAGAATTATAAATATACGAATCCATCAATGTATTTTTCCACGGACACATTATCTTAAAATTTTCATTTGTTAATCGAAGATCGGCCGATAAATTTGCACTTAGATTTAAAAGCATCGAAAGTGCTGAATGTAAAAAACCAGTCAAAAAAATGGAGATGCAAAAGAACGAACGAACGCACCAAGATAATGAAATATAAAGTCGTAAGCTTTATGGATCTCTGTGAGAAAACGTACGAACGTGAATAATGTACAGTACGTAAGGTCCCGCTAAAGATTCTTCTCTCCTTGTCTTTCATACCTTCTGGGAACGCAAAGTTCGAATAAGAGGCGGAGGAGGAGGGGAGGAGGAGGTGGTGGAGGAGAGAAGAAAGATGAGGAAGAAGGTGCATGGGTGTGCCGAGCTCTCGGTTATAATGTGGGCCGAAGACGACAGCGACTCGCAACTATTCAAGAATGGACGCCTCTTGGCTTCGCTCGGTGCTTGGTTAATTACGACAGCGATTCGCGAACGATGCGATTCGAAGGACGCGAATCGTACCAAGTTCGTCTTGCCGCCTCGCGAATCCACGCTCCTGCGTCTTAAATCTCGAGCTGATTTTAAGGGCGTTCGACTGTCCGATCTATCCGAGACAGACGTTTATTATTGCCAGAACGTCTGGGAGGCAGATTTATAGGTCGTGGAAGAAATTGAGCTTTGGCTTTTTATTTATCTCAATAGGGATCGGACTAACTTGCATTAATAAGGCGAGCTGGTCTCTTTATATTTTGACGCTTTTCACTCGTATTCCAATCGCTTTAGAGATTTACTTTGAAATGGGGAAAAATTTGGTTTTTATGCGAGAAGAAACAAGAGTCGTCCGTCACTTTTGAAAACGTTTAATTATATATCTCATTCCAAATAAAATGTTTAAGACAATGGTTGCAAAAACAGATTAAAAATTTTATAATGTTAAGTTGATCGATGCGTAAAAACATTTTACTATACATCTTTGTATTTTAGGGTGTATTATTCGGAATAAATACAATCGTTTTCTAAACGAAAAAATATACAAAAATTTAACGCTTCGTGACTTGCATCAATACTTTTATTAAATAAGAAACCTCGTAGACCGATTATTTTTAAACATATGTATCGAAGAGCACAAATTTAATAAATGTATAAGATACGGATGAATAAGTTAGAAATCTTACCATAGAACGCGTTGTAAAATCTCACAAAAAATTTGTTTTCTACACCGTATATTATGTTTGCAGGTTTTCATTATATACAGTAGTATTAATTCGATATAACATGCACTTTGAACAATTTATGAAATTATGCAGCCACCGATGAAAAATTAGAAAAATAAGTTTTCTTTGAATCGAGTCTATGCAAACTACGAGCTCCTAATTCTATATCCGTTGGTCGATCGTACGTATACGTATGAATGATTTTTAAATAACAAAATAGTTATACTTTCGGATTAATTTTGTGTAAACGGTTTGAATAAATAATACGAATATCCATTACAATGACAAAATGCTTTTCATTATATCGTCGAATAAAAAGAAAGCGCGAAAAAATCATTGCTTTCTATTTGTGTACAATTACAAAACTAAACTTTAACACCATCATAAATTGCAACTTTTATCTAAGAAACTCTACATCCTGTTCCTGTCCTAATTCTATTCACTAGCCAACCACATGTATTCCTTATTCTATTACATTGTCATTCGAGTTCCCTCCCGCCGATATTTATAAACACGATTATTCTAATTTTTTCTAAATATACGCAACTCACTAACCGAATGTAATACAAATGAAAACCGATTAGTTTCCTGAAATCGAAGGCCATCTTTTTATCAGCGCGATACACACTACGGCAAATAGGTAGCGCATACATATACGTATACTCGATCGGTCTAAGAAACTTGGAGACTATTATATTATACGTCTGCGCGTGGGATATAATGTATGTATAAAATAATGGTAGTCGAATCACTGGAAAAAAAAAGGTCGTACCATCCTTGGCTAAGCTGGTACGACCCTATTCTCGTTTTGTTCTTGTGTATCTTTTAAAGCATCGGTGACACGAAACGATGTTAAAATGACGAAATATCCCTTTTTATTATTTAAGACTCGGTAAAATGTAAAGAAGAAGAAAGAAAGAATTCGATGAATCCTTGTGAATTCGCGCGTGTATCGAGTCCCTCGCTTTGAAATCATTCGCTTGCACGCGAAGAAAAATTTTCTTTTATTAGAATAAACAGCCCGTTATAAAATAGTATTATAGCATTATAAACCGAATAAATTAAGAGATTCTATTATGGAAGCTCGTGTGTCATTGAATGATGTTGTATTATAGCTACAAACGGTAATTTGCACAACTCAATTTACATTTAACGAATGAAATGCGTATTTGTAATAATTATAAATTTAAACGTATTTATTTTCATATTTCATTTAAGAAAAATACAATGGATGAATCAATGTTATCGTTACATAATCGTTACATCTATTGACATAAGCATTTTAGAATTTCATCTTGTAAATTAGTCTCATTAAAATAACCTTTGAAGATCTTTACAAGTCATTGATTCAACAGAGGAACGATAGAAGGAAGAGTTAAATCGATCGGGAGAAATTCTCATACCGTCGCACCTCCAGTCATCGTAATCTTCCAATAACCATCATTATCTCGGCAATTATTGCTTAACTATCCCCCATGAATAATGCGGCAGTTAGACATAAAAAGAGAGTAATTGAATTTCTCTGATTGATATTAAAACACAGCAACGTGAGCGGCAACCTTTTTTACTATAATAGCCACGAGTGACTCGTAAAATATTTCTCACCGCGTCTCTCCCTCTATCTCAGAATGTATGAGAACGTCTCAATTTTTTCTCCGAACATCAAAATGCCATCCTCGACGTCGGAAGATCGCCGCAAGAAAAGCGAGTCGACCGTGACCGCGTCTCGAGACTTCAGCCTCCTGAGATTTCATCTGGACTTTTTGACGGTACGCTTCACTGCATCTATCGCCGATCTCCTATCTCCCTTTTTTCACTCCTTTCGTTAGTTCGAAAATCGAATGTGTGCCAATACGGATTCGGTGAGCGAGCAAGCGACAAATCGATAAACGATTCGAAAACTTTCTGAACTTAATAGCGTTTTAAAAATCTTAACGTCTGTGAAATTAAAAATAAAATTATTGTTCGGTGCAACGTTCTTTATAAAGAAAAATAAGCAACAAAATTTGTTGAAATATTTTTTAATTTATTATTATTTAAGTAGTTGCGTATTTTCATTTAAATAAGTGATAGTTACGGCGAAAGTTTTGAGTAATTTCAAAAGTGTCTGTACCCTTAGAAATTGATAAATATCAAATTTAAATTGTATAATTTAATTTTAAATATTAAAGAACCGAATATAAATTTTTTATCGCAAAATAAATCACGGATGCATCTCATAGAAAATAAAAATTTAAAACAAAATTTATAAGAAGTCTTTAAAAAGCTATTATTAAATAAAATTGAACGATAAAAAACTTAATTTAGATGACAGGTAAAATCTGGTTGATTGGTTAATTAATTTATTTAGCGTCAAATTTTTTAAACCACTTTGGGATTATTAGATTGTAAACAGTAATCAAAACTTTAAACGTTAACTTTTTAATGAGCTAATCTTATTTTACAACAACAATTTTTCTAATAATTTTCGAAGCATAACTAAAGCGATGAAACGATACGAACAAGTTCTTTCTAGGACTTGCGTTGTTTGATAAACAGAAAAATTACACGATCGTTTCGAGCAATTTCTTTACAAATTTATTTATGCGTATGGAAGAAAAAAGTTTCATAAAGCTTGCTATGGTAAATATAAATCTTTTCGTCGTTAAGTATAATTTTAACAACAATAATAATTGAAAACTTGACTTCTCAACCTATTATTAAAAATAATTATTTAAAAAGTAATATATCACGATAATAATATAAATTTCAATGAAAGAAACGGGAGGTATTTTTTTCCAGAATAGCACTTCAATAGCCTATTTATACGTGGATATATAAATATATAAAAAGAGAATTGTATCAGGCGAACAATAAGCAAAGAAATACATGACTTAAATAGAATAAGAAGATGAAATTTAACCGTTAAGATCCCAAAGAAAGTGTATGCCGCTGTGATTATTTATAGAGGCGACGAGAAATTCTTGAAGCTGACGTTGCTCAGCGAAGTAGCGGCCTTCTTTTTCACCCTTGGTAATGCAACTGCAACATAGCAAGTATTCTGCACAATCGGCCGGTGTGTTTTGTGTGATAGGACTGTTACATAATTACAATCTTGAGATTTTTTTTCTTCGATATGTGTTCGATAAACCAGACAGTTCATACGAGATAACTGGGTTCTTAATAGTTTGTTAGTTTTTTTTAATTCGTTCATAGATTTATAACAAAAACGTTATTTTCTTTTGTCGCGGAATATATTGATAAGTATTCAACGTAGAAAATGGATTACTAATAAATTTCTTATTTTACAACATGAATCAAATCGATGGCTCAAATTAATTTCTTCCCCTGCGAAAAAAACTGCGATATATTCTTACTAGTATTAAACCTTTGAATAAATCTAAATTAAAATGGAGATTTTTTAATAAAATAATTAAATCAAATAATTTTATACTTATTTTTAGATGTATGAAATAACATACGTCTATGGCTAAGATTATTCAATGAGAAAGAAAGTACTTATAATTTTACGAGCTGACTTTTATTCTATTTTAGTATATTTAGCAAGTATCTTTTTTGTGTAAAATATAATTAAAATACAAAACTAAAAAATTACATAATTACAAAGCTTGTAGCTCTTTTACTTAGTAATATAATATATCTGATTGAAAAAAGCGGTTATTATAATTTTATACTAATAATTATTTACGGTAAATTAAAAAAAAAGTAATGTATAGAATTTCACCCTAAAGCAAAAAAAAATGAAATCATTATTACCGACTTATAATTCAACTATTTCACATATAATTTTCTAACAATGGAATCGACAAGGATTTATTAAGTTTTAAAATTTATTACATTATATTTTAAATGGGGCTATCTGCAAAGGAAGAAAAATGATCGACTTTCTGGGCGCGCTTCCCGTTGCGGTTAACACTTCCGGTGCAGCGGCAGTGCAGCAGCTCGAGCGAAAGATAACAATTACTATCGCTGCACCAAGCGCAAGCAACCAAACAAATAACAATGAACGGTTCAAGGGACAAGACAATCGACTACCAGAATCGTCTTTGTAATTGTCCTTGCATAAATCATTTACGAATGTATATATACGTATATACTCACCTATAAATGTACACCTGTGCGTAAATGCACGCATTTTATTATCCATCGTTAAAATACAGTTTCTCGTAATGAAAATAAAATTGGAAGTTATAAATGTTCACTTATCTATTTTTCTTCTATATTATGGTCTAAAACTTTATTTTAAATTTACCTCGTATTTACAAAATATGCTACAACAGCAATATATGATATTCTTTTTGATTTCCATAATTCCAAAAAATATAGCAGCTCTCGTAAAAATTATTATTGTTTCAAGTATGCGTACGATAAAATCAAATATTCGTGAAAATATTTTTAATTTTACAAATTGTTCGATGAACAAAATATTTCATTAAAATGTACGAGTTTGTAATTTTTATAACATATGTAATCAAGATTTCGATTGAACGAATCTTGATTTTTATATTTAGTAAATTATTTGCAGTAATTAATAAATTATCAATAAATTCTCTGGTGGTACTGCTTTTGCAAAATAGCTATTCGAATATATTATTGCAAGATGAACATGTAATACGAGCAATTGATTACACGTCAAACTTTCTAGTACGTTGAAACTTTATAATTTTTCAACTGATTTCTGCAGGAAAGTAGTATTTATACGAAATTAAAAATAGAATTTTAAAACTTATCGATGAGTTATTTTCACATATAAATACAAGAAATTACCTTCTTTTTAATTCTGTATATACGGAGAAATTTAATATTACTATTACGCGCTTGAAATTAAATTTTTATCTTTTAAATTATATTCGCATAATAATCTAAAGATTACTTATATGAGTAATTTAGAAAATAATCGCAACTGTTTGTTTTTTCAAAATTTTGATTGAAAAACGTATTTTTAACTTTATTATTAGATTTTTTTTAAATAAAAAGTCAGAAATATTTTCTTCGGTAATATTTTTTTCGCTCTCTTTCGTAATTATGCTTTTTTTGAAACAGCGCAAAATCCCTCGAAAAAACAGTTACGAAAAGAATATAAAAAAAGGCTGTTTTACCTCGGTCGTAAATACAAAATGGGAAAAAAACTGCAACGCTGCTTTGATCACTCTGTTGGGATAACAAAGACATTGGAAATTACGACGCATCCATGCAGCTTAGGGAACTAATTGCAGCACGAAAGACGGTGTTAATTGAAATCGTTAAGGTCCCTAACGAACGTCGTCGGCACGCGCAAGGATGCATCAATCTATATATACACGTACATATGTATACACGAATTAAGGCAAGGGCGAAAACCAATAGAAGTTCGGTGCGTGTGCCGCGTGCCTTCCGCATAATTGGAGACCCTCGAGAAACGAGTGCACGGACAATCGATGAAGGGTAGCGGAACGCGAGAACGCAGGAGCCCTTTTTGCCCCTTGCTTTCGAGGCTCGCACCCTCGAGTCTTGAAAAGTGACTTTTGCGATTGCATCTGATATGGACACGTGGGTGTCTCCTTGGAAAGGGGAATAAAAGCCGATAGCGCAGGGTGTTTCAAATTGTATAAGAGCGCTTCCGACCGTCGACTTTCGTCCTCTTACGTACGTCATAATTGTTTATTCGTGAAATAGGATTTTTAATCGCGTTTCCGCGAGGGCAAATGCTTCGAAATAAATGCAGCGTATTTCCTGCTTAGCGTCGTGACGCAATACTTTCCGAGTCATTGCCGTTGATGCAGAGACGAACTTAATTAAAATGTTTTATTCGCCGTCTATTATTAAATATTAAAATTAACTTGTAGATGCGATACCCTACTTTTAGTTTACGTACATACGCTTAATGATCGTACCGCAAAATACGCAACGTCTTTCTTATACGATGGTTAGAATATATTTTGTATTTTAATCGCAACTATTGATAATAAACTTCTAATTATTCATTTTATTTATTTCATTTTTATATCACAATAATGAAACCTAGAAGCCTTTGTACTAAATAATACCGAATGAAAACGAGTCGTAAATAACAGAAAATATATTAATAAATCTTATTTGTACGAGTTTAAAATTCTAAGTTTGTAACTTAATAATTATTTATATCAAGTTAACTTATGACTAATATTTTTAAAAAGTTGCGTGCATAATTTGCCTCGAAATTTTATCGTAACGACGAAGATGTAAAAAGTTTGGTTGATTAATTTAAATTTCACGACTAGTTTTTGTAATTTAAAAGTATTTATCGAATAATTGTTTAAGAATACAAATGTAATTGTTATTAGAAACAAACTTGAAGTCAAGTTACCTCGGTCGTAATAGATTAAATAAATATGGATACAGTAAGTAAATATAAACGAAAGATTATAAGTCCGTGTTTATAATAAGTTTTTCGGAAATGCTCGAAAATAGAAATTCGTAACAGCCTTATGTAATTCTTCTTACCGCGAATAAATGTCCGTATCTCCGTTTCGAACATCAAATTCCTAGATCAGTCTATAAATAAGACGGGAACCTTTTCTCAAAACTGAAGCGTTTCGACGAATTCGAATAAACGACACCTAATGCGCGCTTTGCTTTCGACTTATCCAGGGTTCTGAAGCCACCTGGCGGTGGCAGTAGCGACATCTTCGGCTCCGGCAGCGAGGTTGACAGCCCCCGACGCGCCAAGCAGAACTACAACCAATCGCAGCTTGGCTCGAGCTTCTTCGGGGACCAGGTCCAGCAGGAGCAGCAGCAGCAGCAACAGCAACAGCAACAGCAGCCGTCCTCGAACGGGAGCAGCGCACCTGAGACGCCGCGCACCAAGCCCGGTAATGACTCACAAGGTCGACCGAATGATCCTTCCGGAACCCTGCCACCCTCAACCCCACATTCGAAATATCACATGCGCAACTTAGCGCTCAGAGGCAGCTGCACAGAGCCGAACTTGCCCGCGAGTATCGTCAGCAACGCGAGTAACGATAAATTAGCTAATGGTAATGGACACAACGACCTTATCGGTACGTACCTCGATTAACCATTAACACACACAAGCCTAATGCCACACGAGCCGACGATATCCGTCTCAACGGTGCTCGTCAACTCTAGCACCTATACTAAAATGATACTTTTTTTGTTGTTTTAGTTTTTATTTTTTTACTTTTTTTTTCTTTTTTTCTGTCGCGTCGCTTCGATCGAGTTTTTTTTCTCATTTTTTTTCGTATGCTTTTTTTGCATCGCCAAAATTCTGGATACAGCTTTGTCAAATGCTGATTAATACGTACGATATTTGCGTATTATCCAAAAATTTTTGTGCAAATTGACTTTTATCGATTTCGTCAGCTCTTATGTTCGATGTTTTCTTGGGTTTTAACAATGCTGTGCGAATCGATTGTAAAAGTTATGCTGAGAATAAAATGAGAAGGTACTTTAGCAATGAAAAATAAAGCATCGGTGATCATTTGTTTTCTATTCGGACATTTTGATCGTATTCGTAAATATTCTAACGAAGATTTTGTATTTTGTAAAAATATTTTGTTAACTCCGTATAAAACTCGCGGGAATATTTGAATTTCAATGTGTTCGATATTTTTTAACAACTAGAATAATTATCTTTATCTTTTAATTATTTTCGCGTCTAATATATCAATCGTTATTGCTCTATTTTTTATTAAACGCATGAGTTGTAGACTCAATGCGGAGCTGCATAAAAAAGAAAAAGAAACTTAGCATGCGTTTAAAATAAATTTTTTTAAGCTCATTTGATTTTTTCAAATTAAAATGTCAATTTTACCGATGCATGCTTGTATTATAAAATTTTTATATAAAATTTATTCGCTAAAGAATATATATTTTGTATCAATGGTGAAACCGTTAACTCAAATGTAAATATCGAGTAAATCGTTAAAAATAATCGACATTTTGTAAAATTTTAAAAACAAATTTAGGAATTCATTGTTGTTTTAATACACAGCTTTCGTTTATTAACAGCATTTGATACAGTTTATGTTGAAAGCACAGAAAAAATGTTTACGTTATTGATTTTGTACATCTTTGGATGTCTATATTATTTAATCGGTAATTTAAAAATAGTTCTTACATTGATTTGTATTAAATTTCGTAAGCAAATTTTATAAGATATAGTAGAATTGGTTATTAGTAATAGTAATGGTAATGGTAATAAAGAATTTAAAATAACCTTTTTGTTTTTATATTCATCAAAAATCAATGCCAATTTTGAATTTTTATAATTTTATCTAAGAGGATATTTTAAATGAGTATGGTAAAAATAATGTTACGTAATTAAAAATTTTTTCTGTGCGATAAATCTGTAAAAAGTAATCTTTATAACGTTTTTGTGAAATATAATTGTATAATTATTTCTCGGAAAGCCATTTGAAATATTACCCTGAAACATGTGTCAACATACTCAATTTATATAATAAAATAAAATTTAATTTTTTTTTTATTTTACAAGGAATTTATAGTCTACATTTCTCAATGATAATTTTATGAGACGAGAATTTTTGGACACTTGATTTACTTATACACCACACCTATACATTTATATATTAAAAAATCTTTATATATTTATGTGATACAGTAACTTAATAAAAAAAATAATTTCTCGTCTCGATTGCACAATTTACAAGCAGCATTTAGGAAAATAAAGCGATTTCGTAAGTGTTTAACGTCAAAAAATTTTTATTCATTTACAACTATCACCTTTTTCATACAAACATAAAAGTTATGTCACTTATCCTTTGATACATTAATCGATCACAAAACTTTTCACATAGAAAATCAATATTAGATACATTCTTGCAATCGATTTAATTTATTAAATTTTTTTTAATTTTTATAAATAAAATCAAATTGAAAACAGTTTTTAAACACTGTTGATAAAAAGATATACAATTTAAAAAATGCACATAATTGGAGTTAGTTGACCATTTTTCTGCTGTAGTGATTTTAAGTTAATCATACATTTTTCAAAACATGCTTTATTAAAAATTTGTTATTAACCAATCGCTATGATTAATAAAGTTTAAATAAATGTTGAAAGGTTAATTACACGCTTTTAATATACACGGCTTATTTAATTCTCTGTATTTGTTTCTCTTCACTTATAATGTGTTTCATTATCTATTTCATTATCTATCTCACGTCATTTTTCACCTCAATAATAAATATTGAATAAAAAAGTTTCAAAAAAAAATTTTTTCTTAAGGAAATCTCATAATTATTTTTGTAATATTCTAAATTGCCTCTATAAAATTTAATATAAAAGTTATTTTCTTGTAAAATATATTTTTTAATAAATAAATTATCAAACCGAAGTTTCGATAACTGATTTTACGTTTAAATACTTCTATTTTTACGATGAATTTATTTTTCGTCAAATTATAAAAATTGTTTAATAAATGAGTTATATATTCCTAAATTGGATAAGTTTTATAACGATATAATTTTTTAAAATGACCTATTAAAAATCAATTTAATTTGAAAAAAATTCCTGAATTTATCAATTTATTCAACATTTGTCATTGCAAAAAAGGGAATCTTTGCATGTCGCACGCATTGGCATAAAGTTTCTTGACGATGACTTTTTTGTATAGGCTGTGCAGTACAATAAGTACATTTTTTACATCATTAAATGTGCTTAATACGTATATCGACGAGTGGTAATAATTTTTAAGTGATAAAAATTTTTTCAACACTAAGTACAATGAATCAATATACATTTTAGAAATCAATAAAATTAAGAAGAAGTTATACTTATAAATAAAAATGATATTAAGTTTGTAATATTTATATTTTAATTATAAGACATTTTATTATATAATAATTATGTAATCTTGGAAGTATATATATAGTAAAATCATATTGTCGGTAAAAATTCAATGAAATTTCAATCATAATCGTATCGGAATTAAAAGTCACGCGCTTAGAAATACATACATATATAGGGGTAAAATGTATAAAATGTAAAAAATGCTTTACGTGTATCAATGAATGATGTAATGATGTATTACCTAAAAACGGCTCTATTATTACTCTATCACCGCTGTCAGCTGTGAGTACAAAGCTATAAATATCTGCGAAATACTGCACAGCTAATACAGTCTCAACGTAAAAGGGATAGAAGGTTGCTCGTAACTGTAATTCTCAAGAATTTTTTCGAATCATATCAATACTTTGACGTAACTCTCATTTTCACGCGATTCTAAATCTACGAAATACGAGCCGCGCAAGAAATATTTAACAATAAATTGCGCAATTCTCATATCAAAATATATCCAGACATATAATTAGACGTATAATTGATAGAATAAATTCATAAAATTTTTCTCGATTATTTAAACGCATACAATGTTTAAAAACCTCAAACTAATGGATAAAATTAAAAATCTGATTATATTACGGCACCTCGTGCATGAATAATGTTCAAATATATAAAATAAAGTTAACTTATAATTTAACGTTTATCTTATTATCGTTAAGAGACTTTTTATCGGACTTTCGTAACTGCGATGTTGATACCGTTCAAAAATGTACATATTTAATACATCGAAACGCAAAGCAAAGAAAAATTGATTTTCGAAATTGTTCTCGCATCGATTTGTCCGTAATTTTGAGCGATCGTGGTTCGTTGTACGTATGTTTTACAGTCGTTAAACAAGAATAACGGTATAGAAGACTACGTTCGCCTTAAATAAAAAGAAAAAAAGTCAGGCGTGGAATAAATTCTCAGTTTCAACTCGCTGTACTGTACATTTAAAAATAAGACAGAAATTCAGTTAAACTTTGGGCGGATGCGTGAATACGAAAAAATCGCGGTTGAAAAATAAAATAACGAGAAAGTAAAAATCGAAGGGGCTCGAAGGACTAAAAGGACAGGATTTACGAACAAAGTATTATCCATCGAACGATCGAATAACGAGTCTAAGCAACCTTCAATCCACTCGGTAAACGACGTCTAGAAACGTCTAAAAACCACGTGCCAAAAGCAAAGTAAAGAAAAATTAAAACAAGGAAGAAAAGAAAAAAAAAGAAAAAAAAAACGAGGAATATGTGTGTTTGGTCTCTTTGCCTCGTTGACGGGAATCTCGTCGACTGTGTGTGCGCTCTGCCTGCTCTCCCACTCTCTAACAAATAAAAAACTCGCTCTCGCTCGCTCGCTCGCTCTTGCAAAACGCGCTCAACGATCTGCAGGAGGCTCATCCTGCATGCCACGCAACCCGGTCACTGGAGACGGCGTTGACATTGCACATCACGCGACTAGGCGCATGATACCCAGGACCAGAGGTAAACGATATAATCATAATTGTATGGAGCCCATTTATTTGTATGTTCTCTCTCCTAATCTCTCCTCTCTCACTCACTTTCTCACTCTCTCTCTTTATCCCCAATCTGCCTGTCTCTCGTTTTATGCTCCTTCGACCCACATTTTATTTTTCGTTATTTTATATTTTTCAGTTTTTATCTCTGCCTTGGGTTGACGTACGGATTTTGGTCAGCGCTCGACAACTCGGGAAAGTCCTTTCGAACGAACGGAATCGATTCGTGCGAGCAAACGAGTTCTTTTTTTTTTAAACGGTACTAAATCTCGCGCGTCCGAAACCGTGCGTCTTCCCTGATAAATTTTTACCCGTTACAAATGTCTAATCTTTTTTAAACCCTTAGGTGTACGGCGAAACGTCATTTTGTTTAAATTTTTAAATTATACTTTTTATTTTTATTTAGCTATTTATTTAGTCTTTTGAATCGTTGTTTTTATTTTATTTACTTTTGTCATGAATGGAAAAAATGTCGATTTAAAATTTGATATATTATCGAAATCGACTCTTCCAAATACAAGTAAACGATTCATTTTTAATTATATTTTAAATAAGATGTATTATTTTTATTTATTTTTGTTTAATAGTATTGTATATTTTATGCTCATTATCCACTTGAAGCATTTAAGAGTTTGCTTCATTATTGATTATCTATGTTCGAATTTTTTTACGCATATCAATTGGGATCGATGATCGCGCTTAAAGATCGATCGTACGAAAGTAAGGAACGAATCGGTTGTTAATGGAATAAGAGTTTACGTAATTAAATATATAAATTTTACGATAATATTTATCGGTCTCATTTAAAAATATTATTAAAATGTTACCAAACATGGATAGAATCGTCATAATAAACTTACATTTATTATTTTGTACAACGTAGTTAGTTGTTTATGTTTTTAAAATTTTAAATAATGCATGATTTATCGTAAAAAATTTTTGCTTTTATTTTTTGGATATCTTTTTGATATTTATTTCGTTCTTTATTTATTTTTTTATTTTTGCTAAATTTAAATCTCATAGTTTAGAAAAAATATCGTATATCACTGTGCGTAAAAGTCGCACAATGATCGTTGTAATAATTGCGTAAAAAACGGTTGTAACGCATTGTTTAAAGGGGTAAATAAAACGAGAAAATATACGAATCGAATGATTTATTTGCACGTAAATCTCGAAGTAACGAATATTTCGTAATTATTGTGAATTCGGTAAAATGATTTGTTATGCCATTTTTTTAATGAGTCGATAATAACGTAACGACAGAAATTTAAAAAGCCGTTTATTTATTTATCGCGACAAAGTTTTTCGAATATTCTTAAAGTTGGAGAAGTCTTTCTTAATTGAAGCTATGGAATAAAAATTATTACGTTTTTTCGTAAATAGTTATATACTGGTGAAGTACATACAAAAAATTTTTTGCAAATAACTTGAGAAACGAAGAAAAGAGTAAAAAATTTCACTGCACTTTGTAAGAACAGGGTAAAACGATTGTAACAATTAAGTAAAATCACTGTAATCTTGGGAGGAATGAAAAAAAAAAATAAAATAAAACGAAATGAATAAAATTTAATAAAAGAAATGAAAAGAAAATAAAAAACAAAAAAAAAAAGAAATAGTGTTAGATAAGGAAAAGAAAACTAACTGTTGTGTTAACTCTCGCCGCAGATGGGAACCCGGTAACAGGCGCCGGTTACGAGCCTCACGCGATCAGCTCGAGCATCCAGCATAACGGCATCAGCATCACAGACACGCCCAGTAGCATCGGAAGCGACAAGTCCAGCACCGATTCATCCCCCAGCGCTGGCGGCGTCACCCGAATGAAGAATCGCGTGCCACCCGGTGGTTATTCATCCGGCCTTTGGTAAATCGTTCCAGCCGCGCGACGATCATTATGAAGAAGAGGAGGAAGATGAAAATGAAGAAGAAGAAGAAGAAGAAGAAGAAGAAGAAGAAGAAGAAGAAGAAGAAGAAGAAGAAGAAGAAGAGGAAGAAGGTGACGACGATGATGATGTTAATGATGGTTATGATGATGAAGAGTACCACAACGATGACGATGATTATTAACGAGACCAGGAAAAATAATAATGATCATGTTATTAATGAAGATAAAGAAGGATATACACATCGGGTCGATGAAATGCAACAGCAAGAAAAAGAAATTTTCCCAACCTCCCTCCTCCCTCTAATCTACTCTCTCTTTCTTCTCTCACCCCATCCCCCACTACCTAATCTAGAATTACCCATAATTCACTGACACCGCGTTTAAAGATATCTATGTATATGCATGCATACGTATAACTGAATGCATGCATATACGTATATGTATAAAATATATATGTACACGTCAAGGAAAAAAGAACGAGTAAACGCGCTTGCAAAATAATGACAATGTGTATTATATGCAGAGAGAGAGAACTATTAATATTATTACTACTACACTACTACTTCTACTACTACTACTATGCAACGTATTTTTTTTTATTTGCAAAAATTGGAATTGAGATTTCGGAAGAGAAGAAAAACATATAAACGCGCGCATCGAACGCTCTATTCACGCAAACCTTGACACTCGAAATATGCCAATCTCCCATGCCGTTACACACACACACACACACCGCACACCCACACCACCCACACGCAATAAAAATATTTGATATTCTTTTTTATAGAAGGCAGTTTTTCCTTTTTTATTTCCTGATTTCTTCATTCTACTTTTTTTTGTAATGGCGTTTATTATTTCATTATTATTTAGCCGTGCGCATTGCGTTGGATGGAAAAATTCTTTCTTTTCTTTATATGCGCGTTTATGGCTTCGAGTATCTCTGGAGTTCTCTAATTTTCGATCTCCATGGATTCTCTTTTTTTCCTATACTCTATGAACCAAAAAAAATAATATAACGAAAAAAGAAATAACTATTCTTTAATAATACATAATAAATGTCTTATAATAGAGAAATTATAAGTAATATATATTCTTTAATTGAACCCTTTGATATCTCTTAAACATTTCCTAATAACAAATCGATTCATTCGCGATAAAATCGTAAAATTAAATTATATAATTATAAAAATGTAATAATAATATTTGAAAAAAGTGCATGTAACGTTTAGTACATAGAATAAAAATTATAATCTTCATTCAAACAATACAATTTAAAAATTACACGTTTCCAAAACATGTCTTTTTTATCATTTATTTTATTTACTGGGGTTTTAATAGAGGTTCAAAGGGTTAAGAACCGTATCAGTTTAATAAATTTCCGAACTGTTTCGATATTATTAAATGAAAAAATTTTTAATGCAATTTAAGGTAGAGTATTCAAAGAAGACATTAAAATAACAGGAAATTATATATTTATATAAATATATATGTACTTTTCGTTCTATAGAAGAAAATTCTTATAAAAGAGTATCGTATAGAAAAGTTAAGTCAAGGAATAGTGCTTTCTTAATCTTCGTGCCTTTTAACACTATTATTATTATTACTATTATTATTATTATTAATTACTATCATAAAAATAATTATTATTAATAATCAAATAATTATTACGGTAATTTATCGTGTATTTTCCCCGACTACTCGATAATTAAACATTTATTCAAGTAAAAATAAGTTGCGAGATACGAAGACGAAATTTTAAGATCGTATAATATATTTCTGAATATTGGGAGAACTAATATACTTTCTCTGATCATCGCCGTGAATCATCATAAATATATTGCAAAAATATGATAATTATAAACTCAATTTCTTTAAATCTATCAAATATTTGACGTATATATAAATAAATAATGATAGATAAAACCGTATCGATCTTTCAATTTGTAGGTAATCTTTCTTTTTTTTATTTTTAACAAATTATTAAATTTTTAAATGTTTACAAATCTTTAAGATCTAATGCGTTTACCTATTTATTTTATTATGAAATATTAAATTTTACTAAACTTGAGCACCTCCGTGCTTTCTTGTTTTTTTTTTTTTATATAAAAATATATTTATATTTTAATAATATGCAATAAACTAAGTTGTCAGATTTCCCTGAAAACAAAAAGGATTTTATGCTATTGTCTTTTGTGTGCGTAAGTTATTACGTGCTTTATTTGTACATCGTGTTTCGTCCATTATTCGTAAATAGCCTTTTTGTACTATGGTATTGATAAATAAAAGAATTTTGTAATTGATACAATTCCTTAATCTCATTTACTTTATATTCATTCTTATAATTCCTTAATCCAGTATTTCTTCCTTTTTACCAAAATATTTTTAGAAAAAAATTATACAAGGTTCTTTTACTTAATTTTTACGTATTTATATACTTATTTTTGTTTTATGGTCAGTGTTTAAAGACAAATTATTGATATTTTATTAATTAATATTACTAAAGCTATAAGCGTTATTACCAATAGTAAAAGCACTAAAAAATCGAAAAACTTATCCGACCGATTTGAAAGCTATACATTTTATTACCTATTCAAACGAGTCAAAGAAAAATAATAAACATTTTTTTTTATAAAAGTTTGAGATATATATTTATTTAACAATTACTTATATGATACGATTGAACAATCAACTAAAGGTAACATGAATGATTTGTAAAATATTAACAATTACGATCTTACAATTAAGTCCGATAAATTGAATATAAAAAAAGGGAATTATTCGTTTTCATAATACTGCATTTGAACAAATTCACTGTCTTTTCAAATAGAATAAATAATTAAAAAAAATATTAACGATTTGAATATGAAATACTTGTTTTAACTCACATTAAAAATTAAACATAACTAATCAAATTGTCATGGTATTGAAAATTAATACTTAAAGTACATAAATTTATATATTTTTTAATAACGGTAAAATAGAGAAACTATCTTTGAGCGTACACAAAGAAATAAAGGCATGCCGAAGATTCACTTCAGTTTCTAATTTCGTCGCAATATCGTGGGCACGTTTAACTATGTTAATAGGTACTCCAGCCAATTTGGCAGCGTTGAAACCGTATGACTTTGGACATGCACCTTCACTCAACTTGTACAGGAAAGTCACGTTTTCTTCGCTTATTTTATCTTCATCCTCATTTTCTACCATGCAGGCCTATTAAAATATAGTCATTAATAATAAAAAGGCTTTGATGTATTTTTCAAATTATAAAAAGTAAATAATCATTTTTGTTCTTTTATCTACAATCGAATCACTCAAAAATTAATAAGAATTTCATTTTTGTTCGAAGTGAGAGTGAAAATAAAGTAAATTGCTTGTTTAATAATACGATTAAAGAGTTATTTAAGTCAACTAAGATAATTTTTTAAACGATTCTTTGCATATATAATCGTCACTTATTGGTTCAACATTTATCAAAATTAACTTACCATATGCGCTAGGGAAACATTATTGTTCGTTTTATAATCTTCTACGAGAGAATGGTAATGAGTAGAAAAGATTGTTCTACATTTAGTTTTCGTAAGGGCTTCCACCACAGACGCAGCAATAGCAGTTCCATCGTAAGTCGACGTACCGCGACCTGCAATGTAATAAAATTGTTTTTAATCAAATTACGTACAAAATCTTGAATATTTAAAGATAATCCATATAATTACCCAATTCGTCCAAGAGGACTAAGGAATACTTGGTAGCATGTTGAAGTATAGCCGCGGTTTCGCTCAACTCTACTAAGAAAGTACTTTGACCTGCCATAATATCGTCGTTCGCTCCAATTCGTGTGAAAATACGATCAACTAAAGTCAATTTACAGGTACTGGCTGGAACGTAAGAACCCTAAAACAATTCAAAATTGTAATATATTCTTTTTACTACAATAAATAACGTGAATTGATTAATATTTTTTAAGAGAATGCTTTTAATTGTAAAAATGACAAAACTAAATACTTTGATCGTTGTGGAACGTAACTACAGTCTTTTGTAATATTAAATATTTAAGATGTTTTAATTAAGTTTTAATTATCTTTTAATTCTTGACTACTTTTTATGTTTTGATTACTGCACTATAACTTAAACACTTATCTATTAAAGCATCAAAATTCGTTGTTACAAAAGTAACCATTCGTACTTAAAAACAACAAATTAGAATGTAATACGTACGATTTGTGCCATAATCGTAATAAGTCCAATTTGACGCATTACCGTCGATTTACCACCCATGTTTGGACCCGTCAAAATCATTAACGGAGCTGTTTCACCATTTGCGATAGAAGTATCGTTAGGAATAAAACTATCAGAAACGATACACGGATGCTTCCCATCGTTTATCTCAATGAAGATCTATATGCAACGAATTGGTTATCGAATATCGGGATTTATATTAAAGTTGGCAGCAATTATAAAAGTACATACTTTTTCGTTATCGGTGTCATCGAAAATTGTCGGAATGCAAGTATCGCAACTTCGAGCATATTCGGAGAAAGATATCAAGCAATCTAAAATAGCTATATTATAAATTGCCTTACTCCATTTTTCATAGAGCTCGCAGAATTTACCAAAGATTTTTCCATTGCTGTTTTTCAAAACCTTATCCTTTTGTTCTTCGGCAGCAGTTTCTCTTGCGAGAAGTTCCTGCAAGATTAATCAAAATACGTAATTATTTTAATATTAATAATTATTTAACCGACCGAGCAAAGAAGAATTATTGACCTTTGCTTCTTCTGTGTAATATTTTTTGAAACCTTTTCTCGATCCTTGTAATTCATAATTGCTATTAACTTTTTTTATCTGACTTTCAGGAACCTCGATTTGATATTTTTTACGACCGGTTCCACAAAACTGAATCGATACTCCAAAATGTTTCTTTTGTCTAACCAGATACTCGTTCAATTCTTTTTTAATATCGGCAATCTCCAGTAAAACGGCATCGTAATCATTGTCCATACCTTGTTTAGGTACAATGAAACCTTCCTTTTTAGCTTCTTCGTGATCGAACGACATCTAAAATTTATATAAAATTTATATACAATATCTAAAATCACTTACAAATTAATTAATATCTTTAATACAAACTTTAAAATGGTTTAGAGTTTTACGTAATTCTTCGAAATTTCCTTCTGGCTCTAACTTTATACATTTTTTTATCAATGCACTATCAAAGACTGAAATTATAAGCAAAGTTAAGTAAACAATTAGCTTGTAATTAATATGTATGAAAAATAAATTGTTACCTCCAAAACATTTGATTATATCAAGAGCTTCTTCAAAACCATTCAAGGCTGTTATAAATTGAACAATCGTCCGTTTTGAATAAGTTTGACCTTCGAACATTATGGCGCGTCTATCCGGATGATTTGGTGATTTAGCCGTATTACCCAGTGAATGGATTCTTTAAATTTAAATGAGAGATATTAAGCACTGAATTTCATTGTTTAATTTTAAACAAACGAATTTAAAATAACCTACTTGCTCAATAGTCGTTCAAGATCTGGTAAACGCCCTAACTTACTGCGAACATCTTGGACAACGTCTGGTTTGTCTAGTAGTTCCGTAACAGCTTCTTGACGCTCAATAACGACAGTTTTACGACACGAAGGTCTACATATCCATTCTTGTAACAAGCTGAGTAAATATAATAAATATAAATTATTGATATGTTGCGAAGAATAATCCGAAGTAATCGAAATGTCAATTGAAATTACCGTTTGCCAAATGCAGTACAACAATTGTCTAACGTCTTGATCAAAGATCCGTCGTTACCGAGAACTCTTAAATTGTTTATTGTCATAGCATCTAATACCTAACAAATTAAAAGTATAGTAAAATACGGTATTATATTAAAATACTAAGATTTAATTTAAAATTTTTTATAAGTACCATATTATAAGCAAAATTTGTTTCGTTTGATCCTGTATCGACTGAAAAATCTGGCGGAACGTAAGTTTTAAATCGCCCCTGAGTTAATATTTGGTAATCTAGTTGATATTCTTTTAGTAAATATACACAACCACCCAAAGCGGTAACTGCAAGTTCTTTTTCTTCTGACGGAGTGAGTCCCAAACTATCAGCTGTTGTTATCGGTATACAATAATCATTATTTAAAAAAAACTTGTTTATAAAATAAGTTTAACATTTATTACCTTTATTTAAGTATGGTTGCAAACCTTTTGGCCATAAAAAATGAGTATCATTTTCCTTCTTAAAATAATTATCTTCGTGAAGAAACTAAAAGTAAAAGATTATATTAACTATTTGTGTAATAATTTAAAATAGAGCATTATTTTATTGTTTCGAATTAAATTTAAATTAATTCCCAACAGCCTCTATTATATATGTAATAACGTAATTATGAAGTAAGTTAACAGAATCTAAAATAATTCTTATATAATTTAGATAAACTCAAAAATTTTTATTAAATTAAATTTTAACCTGTAGAACTTTTGTAGCTGTCCAAAACTGAGTATTCTTCTGCAAAGCATCTTTCATTGCGCTAGGCAATAAATTGTTGAGTATCGTTAAGGTAGTTTGAGATAAATTACCGCGTTCGTAAATAACATGAGCAGGAGGATTATGAGCAAGTAAAGTTAACAATCTTGAATTATACTGATCATCTTCGAACTGTCCAAGATTAAATTCACCGATGGTTGTATCTATGAAACAAACCCCATAAGTTGAAACGGTTTCATTGAGTACGCGTTTCTCAGCGATGGATAACAAGTATGTAGACGTTGGAAGCGATGGTTCACCATCTTGGGCAGTAAAAACTCTTGTTCCTTTTGTACTAATTTGACAGATTTCACGCTTGACAACTTTGTCAAACTTTGTTGATTTTGACACTGAAATTAGAGACGTTATTTTAAAATTATTTTAAATTTAAAAAAGCTAAAAAGTAAAAAAAGTACTTTTAGCAACTCGTTGACTCATCATTTCCGGATTCTCTGTCTGCTCGATTCTCGCTACCTTATAACCCCTTTCGATGAGACTTGCAGAAAATCGCCCGTAAGCGATTTCTGGAAAACCTGAATGAGCAAATTCGCCCTGCACAATAACATAAAAGAATTAATTAAGCTAATTGTTTTTACGTTTTAAATTACGAATTTCTAAATGAAATATTACAAACCCTCATAAAAGATAAACTAAGTTCTTTAACTCCAATAACGGCATCCATGTGATACAGCTCATAAAATTTGCCTACTTTAAAAAATAATATACAATCAAAATGATTTGCTTTTAACAACCACCACTGATTCATAGCCTGAAAATAAAATATTAAATTTAAATATAAGAATTAAGATAACTATTTTATAAAATTATTTTTATTATAAAATTAAAAGACATTTATGAAAAAATTATTTACAGGCGTCTGAGTAGTCAAGAAATTTGGAGGAACGTATACAGTTTTCGGATCATAATCAGCATCACTACGTAGACGTTTTTTATTATCCCTAATCTTATCCGGTTGTAAGAAATCATATTTCAAATGCGGCCACGATTGCGTATCCGATGCTTTTGCAGTTGGTTGTTCTTGATTGCTCGCTATTATAGAATCATTCTTGAGCGTGGATTTTGATTTAATTATCTTTGTTTTAGATTTTTTATTCAAGGACAGTTTTTGTTTTTTCTACAATAAATAAAATAAATGTAATTGCTTTTTTTTAAATATTAAATTATTTAAAAATACTTTTTATTTTACAATATTTTAGACTATACCTTTGGAGTTTCATCTTCGCTTGATGGTTCAGATAATGATTCTTCTTCTTCTTCTTCCTCGTCATCTTCTTCTTCGTCTTCTTCATCATCATCTATAATTTTTAAGATGAGAAAAAAATTAATTTTAATTAATAATAATTAAACAATACATGGTTTGAAAAAAATAACCTACCTGGTTTATAATCATCTTCAGAATCTTCGCTACTATCGTTCGGAATGATTATTTTTCTTCTTTTATTAGGTTTCGGCGTAATCGCTTCTTTTTCATCGATTTTATTTTCATCATTATCATCGTCATCTTCATCATCATCCAAAGATCTTTTTTTTTCTCTATTTTTATAGGCACTTCTTTTTCCATTAAATTTATTATCGTTCGAGTCTATTGTACAATATTTTTATTAATATTTGTCAAAAAAATTCTTTATATAAAATATTATCAAATTATACTATTTTTATAAATTTAAATTATAATTATTTATTAAAAATATAAATATTTTTATAAATTCAACAAAAATACATAAAATAACAAAAGTTTCTTTTAATTTCTGTAAATCAATAGTAAATCATTTATCGATTAAAATTAAATTTACTTGGTTACAAAAGGATTATAAATGCATGTATAATAAAACCAAAATAACAGGATTCATTGTAATTTAAATACTAGTAAACAATTCATAACTATAATATTATTGAAAATATTTTAGTCGTACAATTCTTTTAATATATTTTAATGGTATAAAAAAAATATATTATACATTTTAGTGTGGTACAAATATTGGTTACAAATTTGTAAAATTAATGCATAAAAGAAACTTTGACCGTAAAATCTATCTCTTGGTAAGTTTTTCATACAAAAGTTATTCGTTCAACTTAATACCAAAAGAAAAAAATTTTGTTAATAAAATTTGCGAAATATTCAAATCCATTCATGGTTAAAGCCGAATGGAAAGCTATCATTCGTTACATATTTTAACCATAAACGCCGATTTAAAGTGCAGAAAATATTAATATTTTGTTTAATAAAATATATTTTATATAAATACATTATATATAAATATATTGTTGATTTTTGTGTAGACAGCATGGACTCGAAACAACATACACATGGACCATAAAAATTGCATCTCTCTGCGTAATGTTAAATTGAAATGTTTAAAGCAACCACATCGAAGGTAAACAATAATCTCGTAAAAACAATATTCCAAACACAGACTGTAATATTGTACGTATACGCGTGTGTGAGGTAGATATTTTTGGTTAAAAAATAAGCGTACAAACCCTTGTTCTTTTGTCTTCTCTTGGGGGTCGTGGACTTGGATCGTTCAACGACTTTGGTTTTGGTCGCCGGCGATGAATTTCCATTTAATTTAGGTGATCCGCTTTTGGGCGACGAGAAATAATTCAAGAGTGTATTAACTTTCGACATATTTTCCGGACCTCGTTGTCTTTTATTTTCATCCGCGTGTCTCGATACACTCAATTTCAGTATTCGCAGGGAAAATTTACGCGCGCACTGCGATTTATTCGGTGCTCGTCATTTGCTGCGTTCGCGCCGTCTATTACCAACGCGGTTGGCGACTCCATCCCCACTTTCGTCGTTGATATTTAACCCTTGACTTCGTTTCCGATATTTATCACTCGGCTGATCATCGGCCCATGCTCATTTACGATTACGATTACGTTGTTATTATTACGACTATCGTAATTCGAACTGTAATTGGAACAAACTTACGAATTCTCCCGCCATTTGGTTTCCCTCCAAAATAAAGTTCCGGCAAAACCATGTGTTTTTCAAAATGTCTAGCGCGCGTTACAAAACTCATCGTTTATCCTTCTCACCCGATTTTGAGGTTATACCTTTAATTTTCCTAATTACGATCATAATGTAATTTTACGTACATTTATTCCTCGTATTTAAGGATTATTTTTGCGCTTTTGTTTCGACCGCTTAAAATAAATATCATTTACTCGTTCGTACATGTCGATTTTATCGAACGCACGTAACCATTTATTCATACTCGCGTAGGCTTTACTGCTACGTTACTTTTAATTTTGTCGTTAAACGTCGAAATAAAATTATCGTTCGTTCGAACGACATCGCAATAAGATAAAATGATAAAATTGCCGCGAGATCAAGGATCAAATGCGAAGTGGACCGTTCAATACGCTCTGATAAACGGTGATAACGAGTGGGAAACGACGAATAAAAAGTTTATCGTTTAAAGGGCGGATATTTTATGCACACGCACACATGTAAAAACGATACCGGGAGGTCGCCATATTGCTTTTCACTCAGCATTCACTGGATATTTGTATACGTCATAATACGCCTTGTTTGGAATCGATGAAGTATAGTCCGTGTTAACGAGTTGAGCACTCCTTCGAAAATGCAGCAGCTCGATCTTCTCATTCAAGAGATCGAAGGAATCGATGATTATTTGGGACCAACATTCAGGTAAATTTACGTTTATTATCGAAGCTTTTAAATTTTGAAAACGGTGGCTTGGTTCTCGAAACGCGCAAGTTCGCTACTCGAGCGAACCCTTAATTTCTCGCATATGCGCACTGGCAGGGATGATAACGCAAATATTTTTACCCTCCGGAGTCAAAAAATAAACCAAGTTTTTTTAAAATGTCTAGCTTTTCTTTGAATCCTATTCAAAGTGCTTTACTTACCGCAGCTCCAAAACATGAGCATTTGCTCGCTGAAATTGAGTCTTCAGATATGAGTAGTTTAGGTCTTGTCATTAGGTACTTTTTGAATTATGTGTATTATTAAATTAGATGTATCAACCAATTTTGTTATTCATTATAAATTATTTCGTTTTATTTATGTCTTAAAGAGTGTATTTTTTCTGTCGAATTAAACAATGATCGAATATTATCTTGGTTTTAAAACAACCATAGAAATATCTTGTTTATTATTTATTGAATCCAAGTATAGTCTGATATATATACTAAATATTATACATATTTTTATATAAATATACATAGGAACCTGAACGTAATATATTAACTTTATTTTACTGTATTATTTAGGGCAATTTACGATGGAAATGAACATCAAAAGTTTATGGAAAAATTGGACGATAGAGTTAAAAGCCACGACAAAGACATAGAACGAATGTGTAATCATCATTACCAAGGATTTATTGAGTCCATTCGTGAATTACTACAAGTTAGAACACAGGCGCAGCAACTCAATGTAAGTTTATTACAATATTATGACCAAGATATTGTAAAAATAAAATTTACAAATTCAAACAAACCATTGATTTATATATTTTTAAATTTAAAATTTTGTTAACAGGGAGAAATATTAGAATTAGATAAACGAATAAATTCTATTACTAGTAAAGTGATTGAAAAGGGAGAAGAATTGGTAAAAGCTAGAAAAGTGCAAAGTAATATGGCAGCGGCGGTAGATAGTTTAACGATGTGTCTTCCAGTTTTAGCAGCTTATGCAAAATTACAAAGGCAATTAAAAGACAAACGTTATTATCCAGCTTTGAAAACTCTCGAACAACTAGAATATCATGATTTACCAAAAGTAAAAAATTACAGATTTTCTTCTCAAATTACACAACAAATTCCTTTGTATGTTTTAATATTTGAATTTTCAAGTTACTGCCCTAATTACATATATTTTAAAAATGAAATGCATTAATTTTCACTTTTAAAATTCAAATGTAGATTGCGAACAAATATTAAGGATGCATCTATGTCGGATTTACGAGATTTCTTGGAAAATATTAGAAAGTATTCTCCGTTGATCGGTGGAGTTGCTATGAGACATGTAAGAGAATTGTTTAATAAATTTTTATCTTTAAAATGTGTATGTAAAAACTTGGTTTTAATATTAGACAGCTGAACAATTGGATAACGAAGCTGAAATAATTGGCAGAAAAAAAAAAAAATCACAAAGCAGTGCTAGTAATTCACCAACCGATGGCGAAGAAAAACTTAGCGCTCAAGATTTCATGGATTATAGCCCCGTTTATCGTTGTATGCATATATATACTGTTCTTCGTGAAGGAGATACTTTCAAGACCTATTACAGACAACAAAGACAGCAACAAGCTCGACTTGTATTACAACCACCTATTAATATGGTAGGTACTAAAGTAAATTTGCAAATATAATACGAATTCACAATACTTATATTATTACGTTAAATTCTTTAACTTTTACTTTTATTAAATTGATTAAGGATAAAAATATATATTACTGCAAGTATATTTTGAAATTAATCAATTTATTTTTTATTTAGTTTGCACAAAAGTTATTAAAGTTTAATATAACACATTGAAATTTATAAATTTTCAGTATGAATTATGCGCATGTATTATCTTGTATTTTTAATTAAAAATGATAGATTTAAAATAAATCATTTATAATTAAAAATTTGTAAAATACGCTTTGGATTGTATTAAATATAAAAATTTATTTCATTCAATAAATATGTGTGTGTAATTCTTTATATATAATTAATTATACAATTAAAATTGTGTAAATATAAAATAATCTATTTATATGAATAAAGTTTAAAAAACAATTTTTAATTCACGAAAATTAAAGTCCAGTTGTTTTATTTTGAACTATAAAAAAATTATATAATATTTACCAATATAAGTTTTTTATTTTTAGCACGAAAGTATCGTTGATTATCGATTTTATATTCATGGTATCGTTGGTTTTTTTGTCGTTGAAGATCATATACTAAATACTGGCAATGGTCTTACAACTCGTTCCTACTTGGAAGAACTTTGGTCAATGGCATTATCAAAAATTGTAAATGCCTTGAGAACGCATTCTGTAAGTAATAAACATTGCATGGAGTCGTTGGTTAATATTACATTAGTAATTATTAACATATTTTTACAGGCTTATTGTACAGATGCTATTCTTATCTTAAAAATAAAAAATTTAATTATGCTATTTAGTACAACTCTCCGGGTCAGTATCAAATCATTTTCTATTTACTCGTCTTATTAATTTTCTAAGATTTTTGTTTTTCTAATGTTTAGAATTATGGTTATTCTGTTAGCCAATTATTCGACTTACTTCAAGAAATAAGAGTACATTACAATGAGGTATTAATGCAACATTGGGTACAAGTATTTAGAGATATATTAGACGAAGATGACTTTTTACCGATTCAGGTAAATTCGCAAGAAGAATACGATAAAATTCTCATTTCGTTTCCATACGAAGATGAAGAACTGCAAAAAGCAGATTTTCCAAAAAAATTTCCGTTCTCACCTATGGTACCCAAAGTGTATCATCAAGTTAAGGAATTCATTTACGCCTGTTTAAAATTCTCGGAAGATTTGAACCTAACACAAACAGAAATCGACGAAATGATCTGCAAGTCTACAAATTTGTTACTAACGCGAACATTCAGTGGATGTTTATCGTCATTGTTTCGTAAACCATCATTGGCACTTATACAAGTCATACAAATAATTATAAATACTGGATATCTTGAAAAATCAACAAAATATTTAGAAGAATTTGTCTCTAATATCACGGGGTGAGTACAAATATTAAGTTTAACCATATTTATGTAAAATTTTTTAAAGATTCTTATTATACAAATCCTAAATTATATTATAAAGTATATTTTAATTAAATTTAATTATTTCGTGCACTATTTTACGTAAATAAAAATCTAAACACATTTTCTACAAAATTTGTATTCTTGTAAAATGAAGGAAAGACGATATTTAATGAATACATTCATTTTATTTTAAGAAACTTGTACAAACATATAATCTTTTTTATTCACTTATATTTAAAAATTTTCATTTATTAAGGTAGATGTTAGATCTCTCATAATGGATATTTATAATAAGATATATACCGATAAAAAAAATGTTAAAGATGAAATATTTTTCTTTTAGAACGCCACACGAAGGTCAATTGAGCAGTGGTGGCCTTAAGTCTGCCATGTTCAGAGTAGCGAGAGATGATGCTGAGAAGCAGATTTGCGAAAAACTCAAACAAAAGCTCGATGAATTTCTCGAGCTTGAAAATTATGACTGGAATCTCGCCGAACCACAAGGACATGCCTCGGGTTTTATCACTGATCTTATAGCATTTCTGCAAAGCACGTTCACGTGCTTCACGAATTTACCCGTGAGTAATTACTTTTACAAACCGTCTTTGGATCTACGTTAATTTTGTATAATTATTTTTGTAGGAAGAGGTGGCACAAGTTGCATGCAAGTCAGCTTGTTCTCACATTGCCAAATCGATTTTGGCAATTTTAGTGAGCGACGATTTAAAGCAAATTTCAATGGGTGCTCTTCAACAAGTCAATTTAGATACAATTCAATGTGAACGTACGTAAATTTACTTAAATATTACATTTTTATTTACATATACTCTCACAGGTATATTTTTATATTACAATGTTTTTTTTCTTTATTATTAAATAGAATTTGCTGCCTCGGAACCCGTTGTAGGATTGCCAGAAGGAGCATTATTGCAAGAATTTGCTCAATTGAGACAGTTACTTGATTTGTTTATGAGTTTGGATTGGCCTACTTATTTCCATGATTACATAAGCGAATCCAGTAAATACAATCTCGTAACACCTCAAATGGCCGTTATTTTACTCGAAAAGTAAGTAAATTGAATTTCAACAAATTCAACGCTTAATTTTTCTACTTAATAATAAATTTTATAACTTTTAGGCTGAGAGAATCGGATAAGAAAACGGTATTTTCTGTATTGAAAAAGAGCGAAAGAGATAAGAAAAAATTGTTAGAGACCGTTTTAAAACAGTTGAGACAGTTGGCACAAACTACTCAACAGTAAAATAATTTTTTTCAAGTTGTAAATATGTAATATATAAATGATAATTTTTATTGCGTACGAATTGTTTAAAATGTAATTATTATTTGTTTATCTAAACATAATGCGTTAAATATCTATCAAAGTTATCTAATCATCAGTGCCTTAATATATTATTTATAAAAAAAAATAGCGAATAAGAAAAGAGTTACATATTTGGAGCTTCTGTATATTTATCACTTCAGAAGTTTTTTTTAATATATAATGGCATTATTATTAATTTACATGTCTATTATGTCTCACATATTCTACATTATTTTAGAAGCAACTGTACATCAGACAATGTATATCAAAGTTTTGAGTTCCCCAATGATTTCAACACCTTAATAGTTAAAATTAAAATAATAACCAATAATACACGATATAATGAAAATTTTTCGTATTTCCTATTCAAATTAATATTTTTCTTATACAGTACACCTTGTTGTGGTCTTGTAATGATCAGTCCAAAACATAATATTACAAAGTATGCATGATTTTTTGTGTATTTGACAAGACAGATATAATAATAATAATAATAATAATAATAATAATAATAATAATAATAATTATAGTCGCATTAAGAATAGTAAAATAGTTTAAATACAAATCATCAACAGTAATTCCAGAAACCCCATGATGACCATAATTAATCTCTCTGGAATATTATGAGATAAGTATTTTTTTCCAAGTGTTTGCAAAAATTGATATTGTTCATTAGCATGCACTTATCTTGTTGTTTTCTTTCTTCATCTTCAACAATGGTGACAAATTTTGACGAATTCCTTCATGAAAATTAGATAATTTTTTTAACCAGCGTATTTACTCTTCGATATTATCGGGATCAACATCATCTGGCAACATGGAATATTTGTTGGAAGCTATGAAATTCTGAAAAGCAAACAATACGATTATAATTTTCTCTTTTTTTCCACGAAAATGTGAAATTTATAGAATATGAGCAAAATATTTTTTACTCACTGGCGCTTCATCATCCTCTTTTACTTTTGGCTTTCTGCTTAGTTCATCTTCATCTTTTTCTTTCATTTTCTCCCTGAAAAATAAACTTTATATTGAATATAAATTTAATCGGTTTATAAAATTTTCAATTATAATACATTAATAGAAGATAAACTCTGTCGAAGATTTATAATTTTTAGTACTTTATAGTATATTTTCGTTATTTGAATAAATAGAAGGTAATTAAACCTTAAAACTCGCAAAGATAAAATTTACCAGGTAACACCGAATTGTCAGATCAATTATAACAAGACATAACTTAATACACCATTGGTAATTGGTCACGAAATTAAGATTTAAAAAATTAACAAAGGCAAAGAATCGTGAGCGATCGAATAAACGAATTCAATAAGAAGTTTTATATTTAAAAAACTGCATCCATTCGAGAAATTGTTAAGATTAAATACCGTCAACGAAACATCGTTTACCTCTCTGCTCCATCGGGAGGAGGTCGAGAATCAATTTGTTTAGGTGGTCCTCGAGCCGGAGGTACAGGAGCACCGCGATTCATAGGCGGTCCGCGTGAATCGCCTCTAGCTTCCATTGGTTCTCTCGATTCCCTCTGCTCCAAATGATCCCGATAATCGCGCTGGTCTCGATAATCCCGTTGATCTAAGCAGAAAATCAAGACGAAAAAATGTATTTATTTTCGCGAAGATAATATTGTCAATATTCTTGTTGTCGTATAACATTGAATTTTAGTTCTTACCGGGACGCGACTGACGTCCTCCGGATCTATCCATACGTCCTCTGTCATCGTAGGATCTCCAAGCCGGTCGACTTCTATCTTGATCATCGCGACCCTCCTGCAATCGATTTTTAAAATATTTCGATTAACGTATAAAATACAAATTTATGCGGTACTTTATTACGTAATAAAGTAGTAACGCATATTACATTAATGGTAACTTGAAACGTTTATACGATAGAGATATAAATATGGAATATTTATATTCACACGAATGCAAGCCAATGAGAAAAAATAAATGCTTACGCCATTACGACGACCCCAGGCTCCTTCTCTAGGACCAGCCCGTTTATCTCCGTCTCTGAAAAGTAACACAAGTTAGAGGATTCTGCGTTTTCTCGCTTCGTCAATGTAAAATACTAATCTTAGTTTAAAACAACGACTATGATCGGCTCCAGTGCATAAAAAAATACGTACCTTTCGTCCTTGGAACGAATTTCAGCGGATTTAGCGAGACGCTCTTCGATCTCTCGCTCCCTGGCGGCGGTGTCGACGGGTCTCGCGGCTCCGAAGATGTTGGCCGCGGACGTGGTGGCCGACGACGAGGTGGATGCCGATGTTGGCGTTGCGCTCGATGTCGGGGCAGCTCCGCTGATAGAAGAATCGTCGGCGCTGTCCTTATCGGCGCTCGTTTGTTCGATCGGCTTTGAGCGCGGCTGAAGGTTGAGCTTGGGCCTGGTGCGAGAACTGTCCATAGGCGGAGCAGGAGGCCCTAGGGAAATTAGATTTTGTTTTTTCTCCTTATTTTTCGAAAAAAAGTTACTTTTTTTCATTCGAGGTTTAAAATAAGTGATATTAATAACTTTAAATCGACCAAGACGTACGACAAATACAGGAAAAAAGTTAAATGAAATTACGAGTACTGTTAAATCCTGGAATTCAGACTTCGGGTTAATAGTTTTTTTATATACGATGTCGAACGAGGAGAGATTATTTAAATACTTTTTTAACGATGGGTATAAGAGTTTGATCTCTATTGCAAAATTGGTTTGTGACTTTCGTTGCACTTGAGAAATTGGCCTATTTGAAATTGAGAAATCTGACGGATTGCAGAAGCATCTTGCGTTGAAATAATTTTAAAATGTCATTTGATCTTTGACATAAATAAAATGAAAAAAAACTTTAGGAACAACTTTTATTAAAACATGAATATATTCCACAAGAGGTAACGATATTATTTTTCAAAATTATAAATTAAAATAAATTTTAAAATTCATACAATTATCAGAAATTTTACCAATGATTCTTAGTTGAATTCCATAATTTTAAATGAAATTTTATTCTTGCGGACACTAGGAAAATTGTGTCAAAAATTTTAGAGTTTTCCGTAACACAATTAATTAAAAATTCGATCAGTATTGTCGCATCGATTTATAAATACTGCTATTATACAATGTTTTACATTTTAATACTTATATCGTTATCGAATCGTCTTTTTTTTTATTATTATTTTTCACTCGTTAAAAATCTTGTTTTCGATATTTTATATATCGTATACAATAACAATGGTAGCAAAAATCGAAGCATTCAAAAATGTCCGATAGTTATATACATTACTTTAAATTTTGATAAATAAATATATCTCGCGTTTTAAAAACTTTTATCGTATAAAATATTTTGTTCCGTTTTACATTAGCCATTTTGTTCAATTTCTCATAATTATAAAAATGCGCGATAAAAACATCAATTCATTTACATTATTAATTAATTTTATTATATTATTAATAATTATTTCCAGTCATAAATATTTAATATTTATTAATTTGGTAATGTTTTACGATACAAAGCGAGGGGAAATTCTCTAGTATTTGGATATTTTAAAAAAAACGTTAACTGATAAGAATTGATTAAATGGTCGCCGATGATTTGTAATCGTAAAAAACTCCAAAGAATAAGCGTATCATGTATACCACGAAAATTAATTGACTTTGTTACAAATCGTGAACTTGTATTGCATCTACGCAGAAATAGAAGTTTATAAAATTTGTCGTACATTAAAATTAATCTATCGCATAAATCTATCAAATCTGAAAAACCTACATATTTAATAATTATTTTATGAATAATCAATATATAAAACATGAGAAGATATTTTAAAACGTTTTAAAATATCGTTAAACAAAAATATTCGGAACAAAGAAAAACAAGAACAAGAAAAAAATTCTTACGAAAGGTTTTAATTCTTTATTACTTTATTAGAGCATTCCTAGTACTTATTAAGTCTGATAAAATTGATATCTCGAAAGCTCATTACTCGACATAAAAAGTTGAGCTCGATAAATTATTTCCTAGTTAGAAAAGCTCTTTTATGTTCGCATTAGTATTAAATTATTTAAAAACTTGTTTACCGATCGTTCGATCGTTTCGTCTGACCTGAATACCAAATATTTCAGTTTGTGCAATAATCGTGGTCAAACTGCAAATGAATTCGTAAAAATCGACCGAAGCCCGTCGTCCCGATTTTCCAACCGTATTCCAAAAGCTAAACGCTAAAATACCATTGTGGAACGCATTGAACGCGAACGATATATCGAGTTACGGTACTCGTTAAAAATCAGTTACGTATAAATAATCTCTCGTCACCTTCGGCGATTTCTCTCGGCTGGCTTCTCACGCTGCTCCAGCGTTCCTTCTCCTTGTCGATGTCGTCGCCGAAGTTACGCCTCATCCCGAATCCACTGCCGTTGCCGGGTCCTCTTTCTCTCTCACCCCTCTCGCCCCTACCGCCACCTCTGTCACCATCCCTTTCGGGGAAGCTACACCAAAAACAAAAATTTCTCCGTATAATACCGACAAATCGGGCACCGAGCGATCGAGAGATCAAGAGATAAATGATCGGAGGGCGAACCTGGCACGCGGACCCTCGCGCCAACCACCGGGTTTGTTGTCCTCGAAACCGCTATCGCGATTTTCGTCCCTGCTGCGCTCGAAACCGACACCTCCGCGGCTGCGGAAACGGTCGTCGCGACCTCCAGCATCGTCCGGGCCGCCGTCACCGCTCTTGGCGCTGCGCCAGGAACCCATCGTGCGCTCCGGGTCATCGCTGTAGTCGCGACGCTGGTCGCCCATACGACCCATCCGATTGCGACGCTCATCGTTGCTGTTGTTGGAGACCTCGATTTTGACGCGCCGAGCCTTGAGATTCTGAAACAGATCGAGGGCCGTTGGTCGAAGGTCGATTCCTTCATTACGTAAAAGGCTTGGGCTCGCTTACGTAAAAGGATCGAACGGACGAATCGATTAACCGAAAATATTCAATTAAACGACGAAATAACGTTACGGTACTTCTTTCCGAGAAAACGCAACTATTTTTATTTTTTTTTTTGGTAAATCGTATCGCTATTTTTCGGGTGTATAACAATTTTATTCACATTTGCTAAATTAATCGAGTGATATCGGCGTTTAACAAAAAAAATGTCCTAATCTACGTAAATTGACTATTAATTTAAAAGGTTAGCCGCCCACTTTCAAAAGCATGCATAACTCTTTAAGCCTGTATCTAATTAGTTTAAAAAAATATATTAATATCGAAATAACGCTTTCGATCGTCTATTAAAATTAAAATTATTCTGCAAATTTTCGAAAAATCGATTCGAATATTTTCTATGTGTTCGGGTGATCTGAGATATACGAAAGGGTTACTTCATTCGTAAACTATTCATAAGCAAATACCGATCGTTTCTTTCGTTTTCAAGAAATTAAACATACGGTAAACAAACTTATTTTATATTGTTCACTAATATAAAATACTATTTCGTCGTATTTTCATTACGTGTTTTCGTAATGAAAAATATTTATCTATTTTTTGTAGTCTTAAAAAAAATAATATCTATAATTTTCTTGTAAAAGTGGTTCAATTAATTTACAAGGTTGATTATCAACGGATTTTATATGTTGTAATTTAATTTAATTTCTTTTAATTTAAAAATATTAATATTTATTAAAAATTTTTTCACGCTGTATGAGTGATAAATAGAGTAAAATACTCTATAAAAAATTTATTGTTTTATTATACCAGTGTAATTGCAATAAAATTTTAAAATATTACATAAATTTATTCACCCATTGGAAAAGTATAATGGATGTATGTTCATTAGTCGATATAGCATGATTTAAAAATATAAAAAATAAATAATAAAAAACTACATAATAAATTTAAACTCTTCTATTTTTTTCAATGTCTTAAAATGTATTTGTTTCCCAAAATGTTACGGATTACATAGCGTTGCAATATTTAATCAGAAGAATAAAATAGTGAAATCATAGATGGAATCATGAAGACTCAATTTATTATACTTATACAAATAAAAAATATGATATACTTGTACTTATGATGGTATATTTAAATTAAATTTCATCGACTTAAAAAGAAAAACACAATTTATTTCTCTAATCGAAATAAATAAAAAGGTTCCAATTTTTTTTAAATTCAAGTAGGAATAAATTATATATAATATCATTACATACATTAATATTTTTGTTTAAACTTGAAAATCTTATTCGTTATCGATCTGTTGTTTTACGAACGAAAGATCTACTACAATACTACTTATTATATAAATTTTATTTTTTAAAACAGATATAAGACTTATAAATATTAATATAAAATTTTTAAAATATTTAAATAAAATAAATGTATTAATTATTTATGTATATTTTGATTTATGAAATAGAAAAATAAAACAATTATTTAGATACTTTTGGAATTCTATCTTACTACAATTGATATTTTAGTAAATTTTGAAATATCAAATGGTTAAATTATTTTCGTTAAATATTTATATAAAAATATGAAAAATAAATTTAATACATGGAAATTTATATCAAATGTTGATCAATCGTGCTATAAAGTATTTTAAATATAAAATACATACAAGTTTGATTATGTAAATATAATTTAAAAAGTGTATTAGTTTTAGATCGCTATTTTTAATTAAAAAGTAATTTGTTTTAAACTTACCGTATCAGGCATACTAATAGCATCTATTAAACTCTGTCTGTCTTCAAATTCAATGTAGCCATATCCTTTAGATTTATTTGAATCTTTTGGAAGACGCATACTATGCACCTATTAATATTTAACAAATCATTTGATAAAAATGAAATATTAAAGAAAATTTCAAATTGTGCATAAGTTTTAAAACAAACCTTCATATTTTGAAAAAATTCAGCCAAATCCTCTGTTTCCACATCATACGGAAGATTTGAAATATAAGCAACAAAAGGAGGACTTGTTGGGATATTCTCCTCGTTGATGCTGTGATCGCGAGATGCCCTTGGTGCCGTTGGTAAAACAAGCGGTTCTTTACTTCGATGCGACGAATAACCAACCACTTAAATCAAATTCATCGATTACATATACAATTACCATTGTCAAGGAATTAAAAATATTTATATTTCATACGCTCGTCATCTTCCTCCGTGCAATCACCCCAATTAGTTTTAGGTATAACAGCATAATTTCCAGAACCTTTGTTTCCTAAGAAAATTTGAAGCGGAACCGTTATTCCTTTAGTCTTCTTACCCTTTTTACCTGAAACAAAGCAGAATTTTTTTATAGTCATAAGATATATATTAATAAATTAAATGCAATGCAAAATAGGACAGTAAGTAATTTAAATCTGGTTCATAAATTTTGGAATTTTAATATAGACATTACAAACCATAGAAAAAAATGATAAAGATAAAGATCAGGAATACAATAATTACGTTAATCGATTATTTAATTTAATTTACAAACAATCAATTAAATTTGTATACATCGAACGGTATTATCTTTCTAGTTTGGTTACAATAAGAAAAATTTGTTTACAGAACGAGAGCGTAAAGTTTTTTTTTGAATAAATAAAATCACAAGCAACGAGTACAGTTGTTTAAAAAAATTCTTAACGATATTTTATAAGATAAATCATATATCGCATATAAGTATTATTTATTAGATAGTAAGATTGAATTTTAATGGATGATATAGATTTGTAGGTATATACTCCGTTTTCTTAAATATTACTCATCACTATATATATACATAAATGCATGGATATATATACAAGACTATTACAAATATTTGTCAGTAACAGGAAACAGTACAGCGAATACACATTCTTCGTCGTTAAATTTGATCGTACTCATGATCGTGCAGAAAACAGAAGCATATTTTTTTTATACAGCACTTGTCAACGAAAGAAACGATAAAAACCAATGAAAAATATGTTGAAAATGAAAAGGTGCAGCGTTTAACGTAAAAGTTGTACAACAACCTCTCTAAAAAGGAGGCTTTTCTTATTTATAAGAATTTATTCAACGTAGAAAGCGATCTCGGACGAGTAACATATCTTCTCGTAGATACTCTCCACGGTGTCCTCTCTCGGAAAATCCAGAATTCCAATAAACGAAGAAAATGAGATCCAGGTGGTGAAATCGTTCCTTGGAAATTCCTGCTAGGGTCTCGGAGGAGGCCGCGAAGGACACGTTTCCAAGCAGAACAATAGCTAGATCGAAAATAAACGTTGGAAATACCTCGTTAGAGATCAGCGGGGAAGCAATCGAGGATCCGCTGGTGGTACGCGAGAACTATGAACGAGGCCAGGGACGAAGGTGAAGGCGAGGGCGAGGACGACCCGAACACGCCGCGCGCGCGTTGCTTGGTTATGTTAGGCAGGTATCGCGAGGAGGGCCGAGATGATCGCCCGTTTACTTTATTCCCTGGGACTACGGGGCAATAATCGGCGATAGGAACGCCGTAAATATTCAAGTACTCACCCGACATGATTGCGCGCGAGTTGTTCAACAACACCGGCGCGGCTTCTTTATTTTAAAGAGACTGGAAGTGAGGAGCTGTGCACACGGCCGAGCCCCGAATCCATGAAGACGTGACTACGTGAGCAGATCGGGCGGCCAGCAACGTTTTCCAGACGAGCCGCCGTCCCATTGGTCGGTATTTCCCTCGTCGCTCTCTCGGACTCGCCGCTCCTCTCCACTCCCCCCACCCTGGCGCGCTTTTTACCCGCTAGTAGGCCACACGTATGGAGAATGCGGCGATCGGCTTTAGGGTGGATTCTCATCGATCTGAACCTCTCGCTTACCTTTATTCCTTCCGCCTCGGCCTTTTTTACGTTTCACGCGATTTTTAAAACGAGCTGTCTAGCCTCCATCGCTAAAGATCCGAGGCAGCACTCTGCATTTCAAGTGCCGTCGACGTCGTCGTCGTCGTCGCCCTCGCTGCTACCGTTAGTCCGCATTCAAGGATGGATAAATATAACGCTCGCTTAGTGTTTTATTTCTTTTATCATCGTCATCGTTATTATTATTATTATTATTATTATTATTATTATTATTATTATTATTATTACGTATATATACGCATGTACGTATACGCATATATATAAATAGACTTTAGTACAAGTAGCGTACAAATAATACAAATATAACGCGCTAAGAGGCAACGATTTTCCAATCGATTTTGCCAATGGACGATATTTCTAAATCCATGATTGGTCCAACGCGTTCGAATGTAATTTTTTTGTCGCCGCTTTCCACACCTATTATATGTAGTCGATGAATATGACTAACTATACATCCAAATTCTTTCTCTAATTCTCTCTCTCTCTCTCTCTCTCTCTCTCTTTGCTATGTAGATGCAAAACCTCTCCGTAATCTCGAGATCGCTTCATTCGTATGTTTCACTGATTCGCGAACGATATTATGACAAGCATCGAGCAATACTCCGAGTAAACAAAAAAATTAAAAACCGGATAAGCGGAGTTAATTTTTGAATTCAATCGATGATTATTTCTATCGATTCCTAGCCCTGACTCGATTAACAATTTTTCATTTTTTAATAAACGATAAGAAGCGAGGTTGCACCATTTTTTCTGCGTTTCGCTACATCGTTTGATCGCGTTATCGTTTAACGGTTTTTTTTATTAGTTTCATTTACAACGTACGCATAAATTCATAAACGAAAATTTATAATTTTTAATAATGAAAAAACAGCATTGATTATGCTTTTACCATTTTTTGGATCGTTTCGATTACGCTTAATTTATTTTTATGTGCATACGATTGAAACAATAGTGATAACGATAATTTTGATTACGCGCGATTCTAGATTTTTTTCGCACGCTAGTTTTGAAGCTGCGAATACGCAAAGAAAAAGGAAAGGAAGAATAAAGTATAGGAAAAAATCGAAGAACAAAATTATAAAGCGATTTACATCAATAAAACGATGTGAAAACAATCGATCGAAATTATTTATCATCGATTACGTGAAAGCGAGTAATTCGAACGCTTAATATTGAATTACGTTATTTGCATATTATTTTTATCGAGAACTCTTTAAAACAATATTTCCAAAGACGTTTTAAGTTTCAATCGGTACAAATATTTGACGAGTATTAGACAAATTGGTACACTTATTGTGAGTACAATATTATTAATTTGTATCGAGATAAACGTTTTTGTTTAGTAAAAATCCGTTTCTTGCTCATGAATTTACAGTATAAAATACAAAATTGACCAGGATAACACATAAGAAGAGGTATGTAGAAAATTTTCGAAATTTCAAAATGTGCAGGAGTGCGTGTAATTTTCGATCGGTAAATAATAAAATGTACGAGGCTTACCAACCGCGGGTATTCTTTAAATTACGACTGACTGCTAATTGATATTTTTTTTATCTTTATACACGATTATAAATTATTTCCATTACATCTTGTAATCGGCCTCCACGAAGTTTTTATACAATTTCAAATAAAATTTATCGAAACAATTGCAATCGTAATCGTAATCGTTAATATTTCGAAAATTTATTTTTAAACGTATTTTCAGGCTTTGCTAAATGCTAAAATCTCGATGCTTAGCATCGAGATTATCTGATTCCTTAGCGATCGATACGCACGCAAATCGCGTAATCCCAACGTGTCCTCGCGATACGGCATTTGGATGATGGAAGACTAAGTAACGGTTAAAATAAACGGAGTAATAAATGGAGCGTCATAATGTATATATATAGTTATAACGATAGGGCGGAAAGGAAACAGACAGAAACGCACCGTTCTTAAAGAAAACGAAAAGACGATGGAAACGTTGGTCGAGAAGCTTCCGGATACGAATTAGGCGAAACACATTCTAACTCAATACTCCGATTGCGAGATCCGACTCGTACCCGATATTACGGTATTCTCGATCCCACGTATATCGAACTCGCCGAGAGAGGAAAAATGGTAGTACGCAGCGTAGCCCAATGACGTATGTCGTACATCGCGTGCGTGCGCTCACGAGTGATTTCCTAAAAAGAAAGGCGAATCTCCTCGTTCGTAGACTTGTACGTACGCGCGTGTCACTCTCTCTTTCTTTCTCTTTCTTTCTCTCTCTCTCTCTCTCTCTCTCTCTCTCTCTCTCTCTCTCTCTCTCTCTCTCTCTCTCCGAGTCTCGTCGCGCGCAGCCCTCTCACTTTTCGCCCACTCCGAAGCCGCGTGAAAAACGTACGTCGCCGCCGTCACCGCCGTCACCGCCCGACGGATTTCCACCGCGCGCGGTGTAGACGACCTTTTCGGGCTCTCTCGAAATAGAGGAAACAAAAAAGTCGAAGAGTAGAGGACGGAAGGAAGAGGAAAGAAAAATATAAGGCGTGGAGAGGTGGAATAGCCCGGTGAGTCTCTCGCGTTCGACACGGCGGTGCCTCTTCACGGAATTCGTTTCCCTTGCGCGCTAACTTTGTTGACTCTCTTCTTTTTTCTTCTCATTTGCCGCCTCCTGTTCCACCTTCACCTCCTCCTCCTCTTCTCTGTTGCCTTTTCAGAGGTGTTTCGCATCGTCGAGGGTGCGAACGCTATTCGCGGCTGGACGGACCTCGAGACTCGTTGACTTTTCTCGTCACGCATGTCTGTGTTTAAAAGTCATGTTGGTTCTCTAGTAAGGCCGGAGGTTTATCGGGCGTCTGGATGTTATTGACTCGGTCGTGCTGTGCGCGCGGTTCCACACGAGTGTATTTTTTATATTCGCTCTTCGGATCGTCAATTGGTGCAATTGAAGGATTTTAATTGAGAGGCCGTTCGTCTTGCTGTCTTGCTGTCTTGCTGTCTTGCTGTTTTGCTGTTTTGTATTGTTCTCTTGTTTGCTCTACACACTGGAGGATCCATCAATGGCTTTGTAAATACGAAAGTTACTCGTTTCCGCGAAGGAGAATATCGTTGAAAAATAATAACACGGGATTTTTTTTAATAATTTTTTACTTTGCTCGCTTTTTCTTCAATTTTTATTAACGCTACGCGAACTGCGTTAGCTTATCAAAAATAATTGTGCTTCTTGAACGAATTTTTGAAAAATTTATTTTCTTGAGTCCTTCGTTTTCGTAAAATTTATCCATCTTACAGGCCTTGATACGCGTTTCACGTTGCTCTTGGTATTTTTCGTACACTTTGCACGATAATTTTTAATTTTTGTTACGCACGCGTACGTGTATATACGTGTATGCGTGAGCATGACTTCAAACATAAATAAAATATATATACTTTTGTGAAGAAATATTTAAGAGATATCGAATATACTATAAGAAAAATATCTTTCTTTTTTAGAAACAGCATAATGAGTTCAGGTAGACCCATCAAGTGTGTCGTCGTTGGGGATGGCACTGTAGGAAAGACATGCATGCTGATTTCTTATACGACGGATAGTTTTCCTGGTGAATACGTGCCTACGGTGTAAGCGATCTCGAAATTATTATATCCAGTTATAAGTACAGATTTTTATTTTTATTTTTATTTTGTTATGAACGTCGTACTTTATGACGTTTATTAATAGTTTGGTGCGGTAAGACATCCAAATGCTCGCAGGAAGCAATTAATTTCATGCTGTCTTTTTCCCTGTTTGTCTTCCGTTTTCGTTTTATAAATAAACTTGAAAGAAAATTTATAATTATTTTAAGTTTGCAAAATAGAATCAAAAATTCATTGTTTTATTCTTTTATGGGACGTTATTTTTTTTTCTTATAGTCGATAAATTAGTCAAATTTACTTTTTTTCTATTTTTTACAAATTTGTAACCATGTTTTCAGATTTGATAATTACTCGGCACCTATGGTAGTTGACGGTATTCCAGTGAGCTTAGGATTGTGGGATACGGCTGGTCAAGAAGATTACGATAGACTTCGACCTCTGTCTTATCCACAAACGGATGTATTTCTCATTTGCTTTTCGGTTACGAGTCCATCGTCGTTTGAAAATGTTACGAGCAAGTGGTATCCAGAAATAAAACATCATTGTCCTGATGCGCCGATGATACTCGTGGGAACAAAAATTGATTTACGAGATGATCGTGAAACGTTAACTGCATTGGCTGAGCAAGGGCTTAGTGCGATTAAACGTGAACAAGGCCAAAAATTGGCCAATAAGGTAAATAAATTCTTTGTACGATTATTTTTATTAGGTTGTAAGATATATTTATAAAATATAAAAAGTCTTAAAATGACGATGTAAAAATCAAATACGTTTGTATTGTTTTTGTTTTTGCTATTTTACTCGTGATTTATTTATAATTATTGTATATTCAATATACATCAAATCCATGTTTTAGATTCGAGCTGTTAAATATATGGAATGCTCGGCTTTAACACAACGTGGTTTAAAGCAAGTATTCGACGAAGCTGTTCGTGCGGTACTTCGGCCTGAACCACAAAAACGTCGACAACGAAGGTGCAACTTGTTATAAGTTCAATGGTTCATGGCTGACAAACAGGCAAGAACAAAATTATACTAAAGAAAAGAAATAATTTAAACGAGCATTTACAACTTTAATTTAACTACAGAACAGGGCACAAACTTAAAGACAAATAATGTTTCATTAATGTTACTGTTGAAATAATTTAAAGTTAAATCTTCGCTATTGTTAGTTTCGGTTTTCCAAAATATTAGATAATCTATATATTGGACCGTAAACTTGTAAGATTTTTACTTAACGTATCCATGAATTTCTTTACGTAACTTCTTTTTGTAAAGTATTTAAAAATTGCTCATAATTTATGAAGAATTATACAAAGTATTTAAGAAATTTTGAGAAAAACTATTTTTCAAAATTTCTTTCAACTTTTTCATAAAGGCCTTCGAATTTTATGTAAGAAATCGAATTATAACGAACATTATTCGAGGAACTAAATCGAATAGGATTTTATTCCATTGTAAGCTCTATTTACAAAGCACAAAATAGTACGAGTAATGAGAAGTTCCAAATAAGAAATGCGATTGTTTAAAACAATTTTTCAATACTCCGAATACGCTATGCTTAATATGGAATTTTTTTTTCATAATTTTGCGAGTAATATTGCCATATATATACATATATATGAGATTCTAGAAAATGCCATAACTAACTTTAACAAAAGAATTTTTGAAGTGTAATATTAATTCTTCGATAAAAATTAATGTACAATGGTTTTTTTATGAAAAGAATAGTGTCTTGATTTATACTTGTATTTTGATACTATTTAAATAAATCTGTAATTAATTCATTGATATAAATAAACCTATATTTCGAAAATTATTTTTAAATTTAAAGTCATTCTAATTTTTTATTAATAAGCTTTAATATTTTTATAACTTTATTTTTTGAAATCTTAATTTATTTATCAAAAGTAAAAATATTTAAAAAGAAATATTTTATTTAATTAGAATAAAAATTAGATATTTATTATATTATAAAATGCCATTGGTCTTAAATTAATTTTTTTAAAAGTACTTTAATTATACAGACATGTAATGAAAGATAACATTGTTCATTAATTTGATTTATCGGTTAATTTTACATTTGAAAACATTTCTTTTGTAAATAAAAAATCGTATATTTTAAGAGGATATGTAATTACTTAATAAATTTTTGAGTACGAAAACGGTAATGATTAAATGTGAAAGTAAACAAAGAAAATGTAAATCGGAGTCATGGTAATTAAAACAGATTTGCCTAGTGACAGTGAAAGGACGATTTAAGACAGGTACACCTGTATCAGTGTACGAACTTACCTCATTATTTTACAAAAATACTAATAATCAAAATAAAGATAAATATTATATGTAAATGAATTTACTTGCGAGTAAATAAGACAGGGAATGGATTTGGTCTTAAAATTAACTTTAGTCTTTAAGAAACAATTTTTTTTTTATAATTCTTCTGTATTTTATCTACGATGTATATATTGTTTGTATATTGTAGGTATTTAATCAGATTGCAGCTTCCGTTACTTATAGTTCTTCGACTTTTCTTCCTATAATTATCTAATTCGACCTCAGTTATCATATATTTAAATTATTTACCGTATTTTTCTCTTTATTTTTACTGCCCAAGTTTTCTTCTAATTAATAATTAGGCATTGCTTCTAGATAAAACGCTAATAAAATTAATTTAAAGCATCAAATCGCTATCGTTATCGTTATCTTGGCTTATTTATACTTTTAAGTCGATCGTTTTCGTTCTCTTCCGAGGATCATATATCTGAACATTTTTCTTTCCTGCTACACTAGGTAAAAGATATTGTGCATAATTAATGAAATAATAATTATATTTTTCATGGGCTACTAAAAATATATCAATTTTTTAGTTTATATTTATTATACCGATGAATGCGATCGATCGATTGTCTAGAAGTATAATGATTTAGTTTAAAAAATGTTACTAGTAAAATAATACTAATATTATGTACAAAAAATATCTTCCTTCTGGACTACTGTAGATTTTGTTTCATTATTCTAAAATATATCGATAATTTGTAAAAATACGCTGCTCACAAGAACTAACAAATATTAAACTTTCCCGCGCGAGAACAAATGTAGTAAATTTGTTTTAGTATTATCTAGCATTTTTGCGGATAATAATATTATATACATTTCAGATAATTCAAACTCAGCTTACCATCGTGTAAAAATGTAAATTTCCTCGATAGTATTATTCCATGTAACTTGTATGTATCTTAATCCTTGAATATTGACCATTAATATATACATATTTGAAAATCTTGTGCCTAATCGTATGTAGCACTTTAAATATTACTTATTTATGACAAATAGGATAAAATACGTGAACATCACCTTATTCATCAAGTATTTAATTGCAACTTATATTATTCGACGATTCATTGTTACTCGTATTTTTAATAATTGATAGCGAAATTTACGAAGAAACTAGTTGTAATTAGAAACATCGTTTACAAAATTAGGAACTAAAATACTTATATCTCCTTTGAACGATGGAGCATTTATTACTTTGATATATCATTGACTCCATGCGAGAAAATCGAAAATCCCATGAATCCATTCATTGTTTCCAAGCATCATTTTTCACTTTTAGCTTTGTAGCTGACACTCCGTTAAAGGAGTATACGAATTTAAGTACAATAATCTAGAAGTTAAAGTATAATAAAAAGGAAGTTTTCATTAACAATAGGCGAAGGTCGTGTTAAGGGTGTAAAATATTAAGTCTGATTTTTTATTGAACTTTTAAAATAAATATTTTTTATAAATTATTATAAAATCCATTTATAGATATATTATTTTCAGCTTTTTCTATAAAATTAAATATAAGTTTGAAGAGTATGAGTACTTTAAAAAATTTGAATAAAGATTAAACGTAATTTTAAGACTAAATCCTGTAATCCATAAAATAAAGCGATCCGAGGAAAATGCACAGAAAAAAAAGAAAAAAGAAAAAAATAAATAAAAATGCCTAATATTGTTACCGAAAAGGAAAAGAAAAACTATCGGTCATTGATGTTTACCAACCGTTGTAACAATAAAATTTAAGTGTTAACATTTAAAGCCATTAAACTTAAAAGATAAAAATTTAAAGAACCCAATTTTGCGGTTAATAGAATGACACTAAACGAATATTCCTGGACGTGCTATTTTTTATATAACGGAGACTTAGGATTAGAGAAAAGAATTAAGCGAAAAGCGTGCCATATGCTTTCTAATAACTAAGAAAATAAAAAAGGTTTAAAAAAATGTAAGAAACAAGTATTGTGTACTATGTTCTATTCGTGTGTATAATCACATAATGTAGCGGTTGCTGAGAAAGCAAGAGATGTCGGTTTGTGGAGAGTAAAACGGATAAAGAAATAATGCCTATGAGTCGTCGAATAGAATAACTGGCACTTGTTAGATGTATATAATGTAGTATAGAAAAAGCAAAGATGTCTCTTTAATGGTTTTTTTATTCGATATTTAACAAAGTCCCGCTGCTTTGTGTTTAATCTTAAATTTGAGAAATAACACAACTTATAAACGGAGCATTTATGACTGACTTTTATTTAAAATTTTTGATATTTGTTATCTTAGGCAGTTAATATGGAAACAGGTCTGTAAGCGAGCAGCTATAAACTTATTTCTTAAGGATAGTTTAATAAATTAATCTAAATTATTATTTTCAATAAGTTAAGAAGACTTTTTTAATTTTATCATATTTGTAACCAACGTGTACACCGATGTTTTTAAATAGATCATTTTCTTTTTATTTCGATAATGCTTTAATTATTTTAAAATGATGAAATATATTTTGATTGTATGAGAAATTAAAAAAAATACTATAAAATAAAATAATAAAACAGGTCTAGTTAAAAGTGATAAAAAAAGGAAAATATTTATGTCTAATGTGTCATTTCGTAAAATTACGAATATTAAAATATAACACAAGTTTATATATTTAATTTTAATTGGTAAGATAATGCACAAGAACTTTGAATTGAAGTGCATTTATGACGAGCGACTCATATTTTTTATAATTAGATGAGTCTAATTAATAATTGCCACGATCAGTGCTTTATTTGTTTATTGTTTGTTTCAAGATAAAAATCAGTAATATGAAATTGCTGTAAACCAAAGTCTTTTGTAATGTCTATTAAGTTCATTTCGTCCTTTTTATATAATGCGCTGCCACAGATTATTCCACGTAACGAACTGTCGATTGTAAGATATTCTAGTCACTGAGAAATCTGTTTCTGACAATTTTTTTACACTCGTATTATAGAGACAGGACGAAAATATAAAGAATAATGTCGGTGATAATAAGGATTTAAAAAATAAATTATAAATTTTGTAAAATTTACAATAATTTTAAATATATTTAATATCCTATTGTTTCATTTCAATCATTAAAAAATCTTATATTAAATATTATATTACAACTCATTCATATTAAATTTAATAATAATTACCATTTTTTATATTTAGTTTCGATATTCACATAATTTAAGTACTCGTAAGAATTAAAGTAACGTATATCTATATACCATGTAAAATTAAACTTGTGGTGAAGATTGCACCTTAGTATTAATGAAACTAGCGCCAAGAACTACGAAGAAGATAAATTCCATCTTGATCTCTAAAAATACAAATACTGGAGCTATCCATGTGCCTAGCATAGAAAATTTGCGTATTATTCAAATAACTTTAAAGACTATTTACGAAACTTCTTTTTTTTCTATTAGGATGTGTTTCAGTACAAGTGACTTATCTGCTGCATCAATAAAACTCATTCCGATAATCAATATCCTCGTAAAAAAAATACATATATCTTCCGATTTATTCGTGTTTTTACATTTCTTCGCTTAATCAACTGTTTTCATCACAAGTTCCATCTCTAGTCTAATTTTTATATTAATATAACCAGAGGAAAATTATTGTAATGATCAATACTTCATATTTTGCTAACCTTAATTAAAGCGATTATGGGCGCACGGGTTTATGTAATCATTTATTGCTGAAATTTACATTCAATTCTAAAATAAATCGATAAATACGACTTATTTAGCGTTTTTTTAAATTGCTAAATTCCGTTAATTATTCCGCTTTGATTCTCGCCACTGATAAGATCATCGGAATCTATACAGTTATTATTTTTACAGCAATATAATTTTTTGGATCATTTGTCGAAGGCGCAGGTTACCTTCGTAGTTTAGATGTCAACGCTTTATACATCTAAATATTCGTCTTATATTGCGTTTATACTATGTAAAAAAGATTATTTCAATTAGCTCTAAATAAAGCTAATGAAATGAATATATAATGTCTTAAATAAAACCAAAAATAAATTAAAATTTGAATCTGATAATGTACATCGAGTTTCTGATTAGTCATTTACAAAATATCCGAGTAAACTCTGATCAGAAATGTAATAACATAATAATCAAGTACTTAATAATTTATCTTGATATTATGTGACTTATGATTTGTTGTATAATTTCCTGAGGATTTAGAGAGCTACGTGACGTCAATGAATATAACGAATGGTGCAGATTACATGTACTGAATTTTAATTTTAAATAAAACTGAAACAAAACAATTTGCTTTTACAAATTTATATTAAAAAAAGTGATAACGTCATTCAAAATGGAATATTCGAGTTCAATGAATATTTATTTTTACCTAAAATTGTAAAAAAATAAATTATTTTGAAAAAGGTTGAGTTCACGTTAAAAATACTTGTGTTAATTTGAGAACACTTTTAATTACATCAAAAATATATATCAACAATATATATTCGATTCATTATTATAAAGGGACGTAATTGATTTTTATTTATTAATATCGAAGTTTACACAATAATTCAAATATTTTGAAATAATTTTAAAAAAGATAAATATGTAAAAAACATTAATTCAATCGACGTATACATTATAAAAAGTAATTTTCTGTTCTATTTTTTACTTATTGTAAAAAGAAAGATAAATAATAACATTAACGAATTTAACCTAGAAAATGTATTTATTGTACTCGAATAAATATTAAATATATTATTTATAAAATAAAATTGATTTTACCATTAAAAATTATTTAATATAATAAAACATTGTTACATTGATTGATTATGTTTTGGTTGGTATTCTATTACCTATCTAAATACCCAATATTATTTATTATTATACATTTTGTTTTTATTTCTTGCTTATTAAAATTTTCATTTGTAATATAATATTTCATATAATTATTTATAATTTCATCGAAACAAATATAAATAAATTGCAATTTGTATTTTTCTTATGTAAGTAATATTTCTTAATATATTACAAATAGTATTTATTTAGAAAAATTTATAAATAAAATTGATCTTTTTATTTTGATACTACAATACTAATTCTATTTCTAGTCAATTTTTTAATGACAATTTTAAATTAATAATCATTTATATTGAGTATAGAAAACTATTACAAAATTGTCTTATTCGTTTTAATTGTTTTTAATATTTTGTGATTACTCCGTAAATCGTTATTCGATGCCTCAAATTTACAAATGACTTGTAAAATTTAGGAATGTACAGATTTTTATATAAATCTTAGATTACCATTTTTAATTCTTTAAAACATTTATTTCATATTTATATTTATTTAATTCTTTTTTAATGGTACAATTTCATTTATTTTAAATATTTTTTTATAAATTTAACTTCAGTTCAAGCTTGTAGATTAATGGATTAAATATGATTTCTATTTTATTGTACCTAGTTTAAGATCAAATACTTGAAAAATTAGATAATTATTTTGAATTAAAATAAAATAAAATTAGTATTATAAAAATATTATAAATATAAATTATTTATTTTATTTAATAATAACTTAGTTATCTCAAGTTTTAATAGAACATTACATACTGTAATGAATATCAGTTTTTATTGATAAAGTTATATTTATTTTTTAAATGAGTTTTTACTGTGAAACACTGTTGTCGTTACCTTGAAATAATGAAATATCCATTTTGTTGAAGGTATAATGATTGATCAGATTTTTAATTTTAACTAGTATTTAGTCGTTTATCTGTTACAACTGTATATTATCACTGACTTTTTAATTACTAATATTCAAGTTCATAATAATAATAACAACACTAATAATTATTTTTAATAATAATAACAACTGACTCATAAGAAATGTGTAATTTATGCCTGGAATTTAAAATACAATAAAATTGTGTAATAAATTTAATAAATTTTATATAGACACAAATATTTAGATTCTAATTTTTTTATAAAGAACTCTTTTATAATTTAGTATACCAATTTCTTTTGAATTTTTACTCATTAAAATATGAATTTTTTTTAAATTTACAAAAATGTAATAGGATGATCAAGTGTATGTATTTTTAAACTTTATTTTGCGTATTGAAATTGATTAAAGAAGGATTAATTTTCTGTATTATAAATAGATAATTAAAAATATTCATTTAGAGTATAAAAAGCATTTTCAATATAATGATAAGTTTATAAAATGAAATATATCAAGAAATGATAATAAAAATTTATCTCATTAAACGTGAAATGAAAAGCTCATGAAATTCACTACTATAAATTTGATATTTAATTATGAACTACTATTTCTTTAATAGTTACATAATATTGTTAATTTAGATTTCTTATTATAATTTAAAGTTATTTATTTTTTTATAGAATTAGAAGAAGCTTTAAAAGTTTAATATTATGAAAACAATTAAATTTGAAAACGATAAGATAATTTGTAAATATTATATTTTTGTTATAGTTAATTATTATATAAAATTAAAAATATATTTGTTTAATTTTTTCATTAAATAAATTTTCAAACATTAATTTATTTTTACAATATTTATTCCTTTGTATAAATAATAATTATTTAATATTATTTCGTAAAAATGCAATTTTATAACTTAAATACATTATTTAAAAAAAATTATCTATAATGGATATTTATAATATATAATTTATAAACAGAAAAAATATAATGTTACAGTCTTCTTTTAAAATAATTTTTCAAACTAAAGCTATAAGAAATTATTTCCGTAGTATCATATTATTGTTATTAAACTTAATTCTATTTTCCGTTTTATTATTATCTGTACGCAAAGAAGAGAATTTTAATTCAATTTTCTCGATATTTAGACGTGAAAAAATCTACTGATTTTTATCAATGATGAGATTATCTTTCGCTATTGTAAGCGATTAACAGACAAGTTAAATATATATATTTTTAAAATGATTTTCTATTATTAATGCTATACCGGTGTAGACCCTTTATAAATTAAAAGAAATTCCAACTATTATATTTATAGTTGTTACGATCGTCTGACAAGGGCGAATTTTTTTAAAAGTTCCTATTAAGGCGTCTAAATTGTAAAATGCAGTGCGCGTCAATACTAAAGACTGAGGTCAAAATTATTTCATCGCTTAAACAACTACAAACCAAATTGATAAAATAATATAATTACTATTTAAATATTATTTTTTTATATAATTATATTTTATTTTTATATTGTTTTTGTTCGTTATTTTTTTAACTTTTATAAACATCCGAGCAATGGTCGCGGATTTCTCCAATGTATTCTTTACAATATAAAGATAAATCGTTGAATTTAATAGGAATATTGCACTTAAATATTTTAATTAATTTTTATAATTTTTTTAAATTAATCAAAAAATATAGAAATAAAAGAAAGGAACATATTTTTAAATATTGTTTAATATGTAGTTTATATATTTAAATATTTTTAAAGATTTAAACATTATTTATGTAGATTAGAACACTGAAAAATATTGAATATTAATATTTAATTTAGTCATAAAATTAATCTATAAAACCTTTCTTAAACGACAGAATAGGTACATTTCATATTTATTTTTTACAACGATGTCTAAGGCATTTTAGAGTTTAAAACAATTAATTTGACACGTATAGTTCAATTTAATATTAATTAGCTAATATTATTCTAGCATATTTAGAATAATTTAATTGTACTAAACGTATAATGGTTATTAAAAACTAAAAAGAAACCTCTAGTTTTTATAAATATACGTTAGGATTTTATTCAATGTGTCATCGTACGTCTATTGTAATTACAATAGTTTAATTTTTTGCATCTAACTGCCTCATTATTATATTTGTATCTTTAAGGATTATGATATGTATATTATAATTTCACAATATAATTGTAATAATTAAAATTAAATTGATAATTATAAATAATAATTAATTTAATATATTATTATTAACTTATTAAAAAGCAATTGTATTATGTAATTATGAATCGATAGCACATTGTTAAATAATGTTTAATATAAACTTAATATGAAATATAAAATAAATTAATTAAAATTTTTATTTGATTTAAACGATTGAATATTTTTATGTAATTATTTAAATTGTTTTGTACGCATAAAAGAATTATAGTTATAATTATCTTTTGCACGTTAAAGATTTTCCATTGTTTTATGATAAAAAAGAAAATTTCATTCGAGTCAACCTGTAATTCTTTTAAAAACTTAAATTAAGATATTTAAGAAATTCCAAGATATTTGAAAATAAATATATAGTAAGTCGTGATTACATCGATTGAGAATTTGAAACGAATAAATATTTTTTAGTATCATTGAAAGTATGATACTTATTAACAATGTACAATAAACTATTAACGTATAATTTAATAATACTAGAAGACATATAATTACGTATAAAATATCGTCGGAGCTGATGTTACATCAATTTAATGGATAAAATAATACCAATAACGCCATCCACATATCAATTTAAATTTCCAAATATTTTAACGATATCTTAAATTATTTATATTAGATTAAATTCTTTCTCAATAAAAAAATCTATGTTTTCGACTTTATATTGGGATTCATACGATATATTTAAAAAACGTTGTTAAAGTCACTTTATCTGCAAAATAAATGTCACAAATTGCATTTTTATTCATGTAAAATAAGTAACAATGTATCATCCTTGTAGATTTAAACATAAATGACGTTGTTGTTATCGACTGAAAATTTGCAAATACTCTGAGTATTATTCCACGTCATCGTATTCTTACGGTTTTTCATTTTTAATTAAAAATTTTCAAATATAGCTAATTTACAAATAATTTAGGATATAATATTGTTCAAATTATCCGTTTTATTAAAAAAAATATAATTTTTCTCGTCGTGCTTATTTATCTCGTTTTTCATCCCGTTATGCTGTATTCTAGACACTCAATAAGAAAACAAAATCTTTTATGTGGAGACTCGTTAATAACAAGGTTTATATTAACAAAACGATGGATATTAATTGGAATCTTTTTCATTCGTGATACGTTACTTAAAGCTTTTATAAGAGTTCTCGAAAGGGTATCGTAAATATCAACCAAGTAATAGTAATAATAAATTGAAATTTGATAGAGTGATGAAGAGAGAAACGACGACGTCATAGTTCTAGTGAACTCGTACATTCACGAATTATTTTCGACGGATTATATATACGATATATCGCTTAAATAGAAATATGAAATTTTCGAAAGAACCATATCGGTCGTTCAGATTCTAAAGTCGAGGACTTTACTTCCGGGAAAGATGCCCACCTAATGACAAAAAGCCATTTCCTTTCTCATTCGTAACGGTAACTCTATGATGTCTCTCTCTTTCCCTCTTTCCCTCTCTTTTTATCTTTCAAACTCGCAGGTGAGTTCACGTTAAATCATACATATATGAATATACAGTCGCAATGTCGAGGTACGTTCATCTAAGATTATTAAATTATTTATTTATGCGAAACTTCAACGCATTGCGTTAAATAGAAGAGACATGAAAAGATACAAGATAACGAAGTCGTATATCTCGAGCCAAGTTTTTTTTTCTTAAGAGAGGAAATTAATTTTGTAAAATATTGAAAGCTTTTATACGAAGCTCAAATCAAATAAACGAATTCAACGTAAATTTCTTAAAATATTGATATCATTTTCGATCCGTTCGTAAACTTTAAGCTAATAAAACAATACGACAGGAGCAATCGTTTACCTTATGAATTGTAAACGCAAATTTAACTCGTGTAATAATTTATCGTAACGTGAATTTTGAATCGGTGTCGTTACGGAACTCAAGCAAGGTCGACAGTTTGTTCAATTAATCGAATATTCGTTCGGTATATCTATAAGTATATTTATATATTACAATAATTTAAAAGTAAAAGTTAATCTTGCACGATTCTGTATAATTTAGAGCAAATCAGATATCCTTGTTCCAACGAAGGTTTTCAACAAGGTTTTTCTCCTTGATTTCTTCGAACGATTCGTGTTTTTATTACTTTTTTCCGTTCTTTTGTTTTTTCGAAAAGATGCGGAGCAAAAAATAGATCGATCCGTTTTTAAAGACACTTATACGAAATGAATTTAGAAAAGATGAAACTACTCGTATCGTTACGAAAATCTAAAGTTCTACGAATAAATTTCAAAAAAATCGAGGAGAGAGAGAGAGAAAAACGCGTTACACATCGATCGCGCAATTATTAACCATTTTTTCGTCTCGCTTTTGGACGCTGTTTGATCTTTTTTAAAATTATAAGCCAACACCGGAGAAAATTGAAGTTGAGCGACATCGACTGAAACTCGTGAAAAAAGGCGTCGACGTGGTACGGCATGAGTCCGGGGTAACGAAAAATGGAAATTTCCTAACTAAATTGTCACCCGTTCATCTCGAGTTCGCGCGCGAGATAAAATCCAAGTTCGCGTGTCGCAAAATGTGCAAAAATATTAGCAATTTTGCGTTTCGAGAATCCGCCGCAGAAGCTTCCGGCGCGCTCGCGGCCCCATCCCCACTTCCTCGACTCAATCCCATGGACGGACAAAACCATTCCCATCTCGCGGCTTCCTTATTACCCTTTCCTTCCTTCGCGTTGGTCGGATACCAGCGAGCGGTGAAGTACCGTAAGAGTCACTCGATGACGGCGCGCATCCGAGAAACCGACGACGATGTCCTCGTCGCTCTTATCATCCGCCAGTGAGACCTGAGCAAGAGAGAGGGAGAGAATGCCTAAGCCGCTCAGAACGAGAGCGAAAAGATAAACTCGTAAACAAATATAAATAAGGAAAAGGGAAAGGAAACACGAGGGTCGAGTTTCTCCGCTCGCCGGTCTCTATTCTCTGCTCTCTCTTCTCTCTCCTCTCTTCCCGTGGAAAAGGAACGGGAAGAGAACGGAGGGGGTAAAATAAAAATGGTGCACGGGAGCGGAATCGCAGGATGCGGACGGATCTCGGTGTAGGGAAAACCTTCGTGCGTGCACAGGACTCCCGTCGAAGAACTCGGGAGATTAGTTTTGGGTAGTTTGTGTGCAGCCTCCGCCCAACTTGCTCGTTGGTTTATTCCTCGCCTCGATAAGGGCAGCAGCACCAGCAACGGCAATGGCGGCTTGAAGAGGAGGCGGACGAAGCGGAGGGATAACGAATCGCGAACGACGATAGAACGGGATTTTATTTGCTCTCTTCGACACGGATCGCGAGTCGGGAGTCGGGTTCCAGACCAGAAAGCGGGTGAGTTTCCTTGTTATGTTCTCGCTATAAAATCGCGCATCTCCGGACTCTCGGACCCACCGCTCCGATTTGCTCTTTTTTTTCCTCGTGTGCGTATTCGCACGCGTAACAACGGGATATGCGTAAGTGAAGTTGAGCGCGCGCGCATTTTCCCGTGGAATGTTCTACGCCAACTCTTTTTCGGAATCTCCGGAGCCGTCGTTTCCTCTCGAGATTTCGCGCTGAGTTTTTAGCTCGGCCTCGACTTTGGCCGCGCTGAGGACCGGGACGATGATCGATTCACGGTCGCTGCACTGGAATGGGGAGCGAAGACGATGAGACGACGATTTTTCGTAGGCTGACCGAACGCTCGGGGGTAATAACCTACGTGCCACGTGCACGAGGTTAGAAATTCGTTGTTCGGCTTCGTTTACGTTTTGGAATTTCTTGTTTGTTCGACGACGAATCGAGCCGTGTTCTGTTTTTCTCGCGCTCGTCTCTCGATTTCATCGCGCTTAAGTTCTCTTTTTCTCCACCGCTTATCTTTGTTTATAAAGAACGAATTAGTGTTAACGACGAGCTTGCATTATTAGATAGATTGCGGAAAAAGACACCGACGTCAGCACATACGTATGTACGAATGTACTTGTTTGGCTAATAAAGTCACACGTGCCTCTTGGCCTTGTTAATCGAGAATGTCGTTTTCTTCTCTGGCCGTATGAATTTTCGCCTTTTTGGTTCTTAACTTACCTTCGAGGACCGATGCCGATACGGTCGGTGGATTTAGTAAAAGCTCCGCTTTTATCCTTTTTTGTATTGCGTACATTCGATCAAACTCGTTTAAATGCGATTGATCTCGTAAGATTTGTGAGTAATAGGTTAAAAAATTATCGTTGAATAAATTTATTTTTCCATACCCGCCAGTTTTATCGAGCAACGGGATCTTTTCGCGTACGGTTTTTTTTACGTTAACGTTGTTCTTTCTCTATCCCCTGCATTAAGTTTAGCGCTTAGTTTCCGTTTTCACGACATTTTTTGATCCTTATGAGTCAGTTTTCGTGTTTACAAGCCAGTTTTTTTCACAAAGAATGTTGCACATTTTTCAAATATTAACCTTTACCAACATATTTTTATGTATTTATACGTATAGAAATGTTTTATTTTTTCAAAAATTTTCAATTCTTATGTAGTATAATTTGATTATTTTTTAATGCGTTAAAAAATATATACCAAAACGAAAATAATTTAGGATCTAAGGTTAACGTTGGTATTGTCCATTTATTTTAAGTTTCTATGATTGTAAATTCAGTTTTTATTTTATTCAGGAGAGGCATAGCCTGAATGGACAATCAAGAGAATTCTTTGGAAGTCAGAGGTATTTCAGTGATCTCTGACTTACCTGATTCGTCAGAGATTCTCGAAATATCTGATTCTACTGGACTTAGTCCGTTGACTTCTTCGTTGGATCACAATCTCACGCTTCACGAAGACAACCTTTCTTCCAACGATAGCAGAATGGGTATTGAAAATACATGGTAAATATCTACAAATAAACAATAAAGTATACTAATTTTATTTAGTAGTGCTTTTACCATGTTACTTAGTAATATAAATTAATGTTATATTTGTTGTAAACTTTACAAATATATAACATAATTAAATATTTGATGCTGTTATAATTTAAAATAATGGATCATCAGTTTTTCTTTATTTCAATAATAATGTGGTATAAATTATAAAAATTTTATTTTATAAAGTAATATGATCTCTTATACACTTTTATAATTTGATAATTTTTCTAAATTTCATTTATAAAAATGAAAGAAGTTTTTTGTTAAAAACTATTTAATTATTCGTTAAATACATATTTTATAATAATATATTATTAATATTATAAATTTGTATAAAGGTTTGAAAATCTTTTTTAAGAAAGTATTTCTTTTTCTGGAATAAATGCTTTCTTAAGATTAGTAGCTTATTTATACTTTCGTTTTAAATCAATGGCATTGATTAATTATTAAAAAAAATTAATTTGTTTGTTTAGGACGGAAGCAAATACTTCTGCTTCGGATTATGCCATTCCATTGCAACCCCAATTCTCAGACATAATTACAGATCCTTTACATGATCCTAGAAACGGAATTGAGCATGGGCCTTTTCTTCCCTCTAGTGGAACTGAGTTAAATAATCTATTTTCTGATACTGGTGATACTCCTGATGATTCTATTATTGGTAATTATTATATTACATTAAGTTTTATAAATTACCTCTATTGATTTTTGTATACCAAATAAATAGATATATACAATTAACTATTTAATCGTAAAAAGTAACTTAATACGTTTGCTTCTAGAAGTAACCGCACCAGCCGGTGTCTGCGGTCTTCGTAATTTAGGTAACACCTGTTTCATGGCTGCTGGATTACAGTGTCTAACTGCTACATTACCAGTGTTACGACATTTTCTTGATCTACAACATCGAGGTGAAAAATTGCCTCCACCTGGCTCACTAATGGCAAATTTTAGTTCGTTGCTAAGCAAAATGTGGTCGGGAAAATACAATGTACTTCAACCAACCGAATTCAAACAAACCCTTGGTGTATATCATTCACAGTTCAAAGATTATAGACAGGTATTATAGCTTAAAATACAAAATAAAAAGTATTACGTTTTAATATTTTTAATTAATTAGGATTATTTTTTTAAATTTATAGCACGATTGTCAAGAGTTTTTAGCATTATTGCTAGATTCTTTGCACGAACAGATGAATGTAGCAAAATCTGGTAAAACTTGTCACGTGCTAACCGCAACTGCAACCACTGCCAGTGCTATGCATTCACTTCAAAATGGAGAAAGAGATTCATGTTTAAGCGCTACATTTACTACCACGAATAATTCTGACATTACGGATGTTTTTGATAATCCACCATCACCCGAAGGTCCTAATAGTCCCAACGATACCATGGCTGGTTCCCCAAGAGGTAAGTATCTAATTTAAAAAAATCGTTTATCCACAATTTTTAAATAATTTAACAAATGGTAATCGTTCTCTTTTGAATTTAGGTTCTTACATGGATGATTTGGATAGTACGGCAAATTCACCTCATAGTTCTCCAATGAACGACGACGAAGAGACTTTAGATTCCGACGAAGTAGTCAACACAAGTTCTAGTTTTATTCATAACGACGTGCAAGAACTTTGGAATCGTGAAATTCATCTCGATAAGTTTAACGACATCGCAAAAGATGCCAAAACCAGCAATGCTAATTTCCTTGTTGCTTCGGAAGAATGTAATAACGAGATTCATTATGATTCTCAGAAATTTCCAAAAGAGAATAGTCGTCGAATAATACTCGAAAATGCCAACCTAACCGAAAACCATGACTTCGACAATAAAAACATCAGTATCAAGCGGATAAAGGAAGTTAACTGCCAACGAATTAACTGTAGTTCAGAATGTGGTATTTCTAGCGGTTCAGAGACCGAATACGACAGTGGTCTCGAAAAGTGTAACGTTAAGAGGATGCGTTTGGAAGATCAAGAAAAAAATCATAGGAAAGAGAGATTGGGCTCAAGCGGATTGCAATGTTCAAGGTTGTTACAGAATCATGAGAATGGCTCTGTTGCATCGCAAGATGAAGTAGAAGCGGAAAAACACTGGGCGAAACACCTTCGAGCGAATCAAAGCGTTATCGTTGATACCTTCCAAGGACAGTTCAAAAGCACGGTAAGTTAAAAATATAAAAAAAATTTTGCAAACATCTTAATATATTATTATGGAAAAAGCAAAATAATCAAATCATAGGCTTATAAAATAAATCAATAGAAAGTAACGATTTGTTACCGTTGTGTAGTTTTTGAATTTTAAATATCCGTTGTAAGTAACTAAAAAAATTATCCAAATTATCGATATTTATGAAAACAATTTACTTAATGAATCGAAGTATTATTAATTTTAACGTACCTCTTAAAGCGAATTCCTTTAGACTAAATGGAGACATACGTCGGTATGTAACTGTTAAATTTGGTATACATCGTAAACCGTCTCCGATAACATAACAATTAATATTCCTGTCTATTTTTAAAAAAATTGAAAATGGATTTCATAGTATTGTAACAAATCGATACGATATAAAACGTAAATTTTATTATGTTAAATGAATTTTTATTTGGATTTTTCAATTTCAGGTTGTATGCGCGACTTGTAAACACGTCTCGGTAACTTACGAACCATTCATGTATCTTTCTGTACCTTTGCCTCATGCTATGGAAAAACAATTAACCGTAACGTACATTCCCGCAAAGGGCGAAATCCCTATAAGATGCGTTGTTTCACTGAACAAGCAATCTCGCGTCAGTAATCTCAAGGAGGAGTTATTGAAAACGCTCGGCAAAGAAGACGTGCCGGTAGAGAGAATCGCTTTAGCCGAGGTCCTCGAGAACCACATAGCTAAAATACTGGTAATTAAATTTTTTACTTTTTAAGATTATGTTTATCGTTTAATGTATCTATTTATCACATAAGCGGAGGGTTTAGAAAATAGCTTGCTAGTTAGGATTAGGCTGCTATTGATACTGCCCTCCAATAGCAAGTTTTTCTTTGGTAGAACATTTTTGTAACTCATAAGTTTCGTTACAAAGCTACATTCCGAAGTACAGATTTTTTAAGAAACAACAATGAGGTACGCTTCAATTTTATCCGAAAGGATAAGCGAGAGAAAGTGGAACTGCTGGACGAAGGAGATCATCTACTCCTCGGCAGCTCCATTGAGAAAGAAAAATTTTACGCCTAAATTCGAGTTTCGCGCTTTTCCGCAAACACTCCTTTAGGAGAACTAACGATTCGGGTTTGTACAATATATCGAGGAACTTAATATTCATCTATTAATCTTAAGGGAACAAGATAGCATGAATAATTAGATTATACTAAATTTTACATTTATTTTGTTTTGAAGTGTTTTTGAATTTGAATGTTGAGGTCAAGATAAATCTAACGTTGATCATGCGAGAAGCGAATGAAAAATAACGAATTAGTAATTCAATTTCGAATTAATTTGTCGAGTACTAATAATATCTATCGAGAATTACAAAGCCAAAAACACTTTGTCGAGTAAATGGTAATTATATCGCCGAACAAAGATCGTCTCTGAAGAAGAAGACAAACAGCGAATTGGTTGAAATAAACTCGATGATTTATTTTTTCAAAGCATTTTCAAAGCAGATCATTTTATTCAGCATCGAGGGTACACTTAATTCGACGAAATAAAGTCTTGGTCGAGATTTTAGGTACGATTCGTATATATTGCGCTAGCAACTAAAAAACCTCGAACTCTCGCGACTCACTAAGTTAAATTCACGAACGGAGCTGCAACGTGTTGAAAAATTAACTCATTGTATTTCAACGCGTGTAACATGTTTTTAGGGCATTCTTTTTCATAAATTTTTATTCGCTTTAAAATATTAAAGGGAAGCCAAGTTATAAAATTCATATGCAAAAGTCGATGAATTTTGTTAATAACAACCGTTTTTACGATGTACGTTCAAAAATCGCGACATTAGCTTTTATTTTTTTAATGCGTTATAAAATCCACGGGTCACTTCACATTTTATTTAGAAAATCGACAATTTCGAGAATTTTTATGTAAATACAGCGACTCTGTACCGTGATAGTTTGAAAAATGAAATAAGAAAATAAAATAATAAATATATATTTTTCTACTGCGTAATCTCTATAAGTTGGGTAGCATAAAACGTTATTAATCGTGAGAAAATAAACATCGATATTCGAACCTTATCGATAAAAATATAAATTTACGAAATAATTTACGCCGATAAGAAGAATAATTTTGAATTTATGGTTGGTTTAACAGGAAGGTAATCAGTTATTACGGAATGTCACGGATGTAAACCGTTCGATTTATGCTTTCGAATTAATGGATCCTCCTCAGCCTTGGATCGACAGCGATGCACCTGCCAATGATCGTTTGATCGAGCCCAGTCAAAATAGCGCTAACGATGTGGCTCTTACGAATACGAGTTCGCACGACAAATGTATCATTTGTATGACGGAGGACGACAATTATCTGAAAAAGCACTGCGAGAACAGCTGTAAAATCGTTATATGCGACAGTTGTGTCGAGGTATGATCAATTTTATATTCAGCGCCTTTTTAAATAGATAAGTTAGTAGGAAAATTAGAATAAACTGTGAAACTCACCGCACTGCTTTTGATTTTAAAATTCGCCGAGAGAACGGTATATCAAAACGTGCTTCGAAATACTTCGACCCGATTATTAAATTTTATATCCAAGCTTTATATTCAAGATGAGATTAGCTTACTTGTTATTTAAAGTGGCTTTGGGTAAAATGCGATCGACTGTTTTATTCGATATCCCAATGATGAGATCGGCAGCATCAATCTTGCAGTTGGGGGTGTACATACAAGGTACTCGTTACCAATTATAAAATTCACCTCGGGAAGGTCTGAGACAAGGTCGGTGAACGCTCTAGCCGGGCGATGTTGTAATAGCATGCGCGAGAACCAGAAAAAGCTTGGGCGCGCCAAAATTACCGGGGATGCTCCGAGTCTTTGTTTTTAAAAGACCGAGCAGAGGTGGCGTTTGGCTTGGGATGGAAACTCGCGTGACCCGCGCTTTTAGTACAATCTGCAAGCCGCATCAATCATTTGATCGGAACTCAATTCAGACTAATCTGATGCTGCCGTACAAACTGAGGGATACATTTTTCAACGGTTTATCAGTTCACGAACACTATCGACCATCATCAGTTATTTTTCTCTTTAGTTTTTTTTAAATATCCTTCGTGTTCGTGTTTTTTTTCTTGCAGTTATTTACAATAATAAACGATAAGATAGCAAATTTTTTAATTTAGCTGTTTCGAGCGTCTAAAAATATATCGAAATTATGTATTTTTATAGAAAATTGAATATTATTAATTATTCAAGAAGTTTTTTAAAATTGATGAAATTATTATTTCTGAAAGTATAGTATTGAAAAGATAAATTGGTAAGTTAATATTTAAATCTTTGTATATTTTAGTTGAGTGAATGATTAAATCGTTAGTGTACGTTATCCTTATATATAAATATAATATATAAATTATATTTAATGAAACGTTACAGTAAATTTTGAAATCAAAATATTTAAATTTTTATTATTGTTTTGAGAAGTTTTACAGTAATAAATATTGTCGAATGAAATTTTATGAAAAAAAAATTGATAAAATAAGAAATTTCAAATTTATCACTATAGTATTTAGAATTATACGGTTGGATATTGGTTGAATATATTTGAATTTGTTCTGATGATGTAGCAAAGCTTGAAAAGTGAATATTGATAAAAATAAAAATTCTACGGAACCTGTAAATTCTGGCGCTTATTTTCAATAATTTATTTATCACGACCAATACGATACAAGAATAACATGATTTCTTAACACGATTTTCAATTCGACGAATAATCAAGTAATATATTTTATTTTTAGATAACAAATATCGTGCTTATCCGCATTATTCTATAAAAGAGTGCGATACGGTATAAAATATACATGTGCGTATAAAATTATAGATAATATGCTAATTTATTTATGGATTAACCAAGCGACGATTCTGGTTTTCCATACATTAAGTTTTAATATAAAATAAAAACAATTTTAATATTCAATAGAAATTAATTTAATATATTAAGTCTTTAATAATAGATTTTGAAGTAGAGAATTAATGTTATCGATAGATCCGATTGTTTTATTCTTTTTTTTGGGACAAGTGTTATAGGATTATATAATTAATTTTAAGATATATCATAATTTTTTTTTATAATGGTAATTAAAAATCAATAAAAAATTCAGTTTATATACAATTCGTGTTTTTCCGTGATAATACTATATTTTTTCATAAAGCAATTTGTTAATTTGTTTTGATTCTGATTCCAACATCGAATAATTTTGTTGATACATTATAATTGATTGTATATTTTGTAAACTGAAGATGATATTGTACATAAACATCGATAAGAATATTTGATTTATATAAATTATGGTATTTTAACATTAAAGTCATACACATATATATTTTCAAAATTAATAATTGTAAATCTTTATTAGTTAAAAATGTGTTAACCGAACAAAATATATTTTGAAACTATAAACTTTGAAAATTAAACTCATAACGCAACATGTTTATACGTTTTCGATCAATGGATTTTCTTGATTTATAAATGGCTTAGTGGTCCCAAGACGTTACACGTGATAATTTTTATCAAATATTGTTTTATTCGAAAATATTATTCTTTATAGAAACTAATTTTTAATTTATTTGTCCTTTTTATTTTCAAAACATTTTATTATAAGTTTTACTCGTTATATTCAATTGTGTAGGCAAATAATGATCATCGCGTTTTCATATAATTTTATTATTTGTTCGATATTTTGCGCTTCATCATGCAATTATTAGAGGCTAAACACACTAACTTTTTTTGATATAGTTTTATATTTTACAATTTTTTTTTGTGCGTTCGCAACTTGATTTGTACCAAATTTTTATCGTCGAATCAAAGATTTCGATCATTTTGTATTTTTCTCTTGAGATTTCGAGAAAATTATTGGATAAAATAAAATACAATTATAAAACGAATCGCGTACATACAAAAGCAAAAGACCTTTAAAAATTTAAGAAATTTAAGAGAGCAGTGTGCATATTATCCGACAGACCTACACGAAGAAGGATGTAACCGAATGTCCAATCTGCAAAATCGAGCTGACGGCGACGTCGTTTGTGAAGGTCGAACAGTCGCAGCGTTCACGACCCGCCATCAGGATATTAAACGTACCGTTGGTCATGCGTTACGATACCAACGAGGCGACCAATAATCTCAAGGGCACGACCATTTTTGGACATCCGCATCTTATCAAATTACCATCGAGGGTCGATGCCAAGGACGTGTGGGAAATCGTAAAGAGCATCGCACCGCAAGATTCGACGTACACGCTGTACTTTGTTGACGGACAGGTTTGTATTATTTATTCGTTTATTTATCCATTGCACAAGAACGAGGAAAAACAAGCCATCGAGAAACATCGTTGCCTAGGCAAATCTGGAAATACGTTCAGTCCTTTTCAGGGCAAATAAAGCTATTACGTTCGTAACATGCTTTGCTTTTTTTGTCGGACGCTCTTACGTGAATTACTTTATTTTGCTAAAATTGATCGACTGATCTATTTTTAACTGTATTTTTTGTAGAGAGTTGCAAATTGGAAAACATTAAATAACCACTCAACTTATGAAAGGTCTTAAACATATTAGTAATAACGTATTTTAGATTACTTGTCTAAATCAATATATGCTTTAAAACGAATGTTTCCTTACGTAATATCAAAAGATCTAATTTTCACTTTTTGTACAATATTGAATATTCAAAGTTGATGTTAATGTCATTTCAAAAATTATGTGAAAGAATTTGTTATTTTTTTTTTATAATTCTAAATGTGATAATTCTGTACGGTATAAGATATAAGAGGCATGTCTCGCTTAACAATGACAAGTAGAGCACGTAACACTTTTAGAATTACCAATATATTATTAGTTTTCATATTTAATTTACATTTCCTTTAAATCACGAAATGTAACATAATATCGAATGATTGAATTTTTAATGTAAATAAATTTTTTAATTTATAGCAAAATTGTTTTAGCGCTGTAATTCGTAGACTAGTAAAATAAAAAATGCAATTTTTTCATTATAATGATAAAATATAATATAAACTGCTTCCACCTAGAGGACGACTTACTTTTCCGATGATTTCTGCAATGCTAAAAAATATTTATTATAATAAAATCGATGAATGACAAAACAATTATTAAATCAATAATTATATTAATAATAATCAATATTAATTCGATATACTTAATATTAAAATGATTTTTAGTAAAACGATTATGGATTTAAAAACAAAATTTTTTTTCAGGGCAATCGTTGCTCGCGTTGTAGTTGGTCATCACACTGTTCAGGTTGCGAAGTACCAGAAAGCGGCAGAGTGATTTTACAAACTGGTGATACATTGGCTGTAAGATACGTGGATAACGTTCCTAAAATTCCACAACTCATCGATCATAACAGTGTTAGCAAACAGAGGCCGCATCATCCTCTATCATTGTACGACTGTTTGCAGGCATTTAGTCAGAGGTGACTACAAACTTGTAAAATAGTACCATTGAAAGAAATTTTTGATCATGGATATCATCAGCGTTTCTTTTATATAATTTCGCGATCGCGAAGATTACAGACATCTATATTTACATTGTTTTAGAAGTATTTTTTTTGTAGAAACCCACACGAATTAAATTACTGTTTGTTGAAATATAAACATGTGTGGAAAGATATATTTGGAATGCCCCAGTTGGTATTTTCCGAAAATTTGAAAACGGTAGTGTTTGTTACCCTTCCATTTAATTTTCGTTCCCTATGGTATGAAAATATGTGGAAGTGTCGAGACACTATTTAACGTGCATCTTCAAATTTTCAAGTTGAATGTTTTTTTTTTCTAAAATAATAAAATTTATAAAAAGAAGTGAAAATGAAAATGAAAATTTCATATGCATTTTCAATTTTTAAAATAAAAACGTGAATTCAAAACTGTATTTTCGATTTTAAGAATAGAACATGACAGTTGTATATTAAAACTGTATTTATAATTGTTCATTTAATGTTTGATTTTAGAATTTATAATTGAATAAACGTATGCAAATAATAATATTGCATTTTTTAAAATACATAGATATAAATTTTTAAGATCAATAATATTTAACAGTTCAAAAAATTTATTTTGATTATTTCCGAACTATCCAATAATCCAATAAAATTTTAATAAGATTTACTTGTTAAATAATTTTTAATTAAATTTTATCAGTGAAACTTTGGATAAACATAATCCTTGGTACTGTCCAAAATGTGAAAGTAATCAATGTGCTACTAAAACGTTGACTGTTCATCGGTACCCAAAGTTCCTTATAGTTTACCTTAAAAGGTATATATATATATACATTTCTTTGATTTTACAAAAAAATTATTATTAAAATGATACATAATTTGATTTATACATATGGTTGTTAGATTCGTGTTCTATGAATGCGTTAGTATGAAACTTGATGACAAAGTGACCTTTCCTTTGGCTGGATTGAGTTGTGGAAATCACCTTTATGATCTCTACGCATGTGTTTGTCACTTTGGCGGTAAGTGAAAATTAAAATATTAAAATTTTAAATTAATGTTGTTATCGAAATTTACGATTATTCAATAATTTATATTGATCGAAACGAAGATTTCATAAACCAAAATGAAAATTTTTAAACATTTATTTCGTTACAAAACGATGAAACTCGACTATAGATATTCAATTTTTTATTGTTTTAAGGAGTGTCAGCTGGACATTATACGGCCTATGCGAAAAATCCTCAGACGGACACTTGGCATTATTACAATGATGACGTAACAACTAGACAGAAGCCGCAAGATGAAGACTATAGTAACGCTTATATTTTGTTTTACAGCCGACAAGGTGCTAGTGTAAAACAGTGCAATATTTAAGATTGAAACAGAGAAAGAGAGAGAGAGAGAGAAATAATGAAGACATCAAACGACTGAATAATGAATGTCATTAAGACTTTAAAAGATCTCGTGATGGATCTTTAACTACGTAAAATGGAACAAACAAAATACAAAAGAAAATATCTTTCAAATTCGTTGGCTGTGTATAAGATATAGCGAGATTCGGAATATGGTTCGCTCCAGAATGTTTTTTCATTTTGATAATGATACTGTCACTCTTAGTTAATAACGGTAGCCTTGATCAAATAAGGAATATAAACTTTTGATTTTAAATATCCAATATATTTTTTATTTTGATCTTTCGATCAATTAGAAATTTGAAATACGTATTTTTGTGTAATTTTCAGTACAGTGCAGTGATTACAATATTATTTTAGCTTCAACTCAAAATCAATTGAAATACGTATATTTTTGTGTAATTTTCAGTACAGTACGGTGATTACAATATTATTTTAGCTTCAACTCAAAATCAATTGAAATACGTATATTTTTGTGTAATTTTCAGTACAGTACGGTGATTACAATATTATTTTAGCTTCAACTCAAAATCGGAAGTAATTATTAAAGTGTTTTAAAGAAGTAAGTTTTATAAATAGTATATGTATAATAGTCAAATTAATGAGTATATGATTTATTTTATATTTAAATATAACTGTTTAAATAATATTCACAAGTTTAATTTACGTTTTTCGTTAAAAAGAAACGTAACATTGCATAGGAAAAAGATATATAAATTTGGAAATTTATCTACAGAAAGAAATTCCGTTAATAGCAATATAGCTTTGTTAGTGGTCGATCGCATGTATGAAATTAGGTTGATCGAGTCATCCTATATTATCGTTTCGTTATGTTTCGTTAACCAAATTTATTTGTAAAGTGATTTGCGAAGAATACTTTAAAAAATTTAATTCTAGATTATTTTGATATTTATTGATAGTTTTATGGACAAAATTCATATATTTTCAGATTAAGATAATTGGTTTACGTTTTATTACTTGCGATACAAGGCTCGAATTTTTTTGAAACGAATCTGGTGTCGCGAACAATAAAATTTCGAAACAAAAAACCCAATAGCACGCGTTACTTGTCTTTTTAGTTCACTGTTTATAGAAAACATGGTTTGCTAATTTTTTTTTTTTTTCATAAAACGTCTAGCGTTTTCTTTCATAAAAAGATATTTATAAATCATTAAGTATCTTACAAAGGTTTACTTTATTCGATCGTCAAAAAATAAAAATTCCAATACAATGTTTATTATAAAGGGATAATCTTCATATTATAAAATGTAGTTGATTATCCTTTGGTTAAGCAATTTGAATAAAAATTATACGTAATGCTAATTTTTTAGCACCTATAATGTTGAAAAATATATTTCACGAGTAAATATTTTTTAACTTGTATGTACTTTTTCTTAAATATGACAAATTTATGATATATCTTTCGTTGATGTGAAGATGGAAAAGCCTTTTAACATTAGGTCTGTTGGAATCGTTTTTTTACCTCACACTGGTTTCACTTTTGCAGCGTCACGAATCATAGGACAGTTAAAAACATGGTTTAGAAAGTCATGCCTAGTGTCTAAATTGATTTATTTTACAGGTATTGTACTAATATAGGAGCTGCTGTAATTGTTTATATGCTACGTTTTTAAAAGTAGTCGCATATGGAAATCCCTTAATATCGAAGAGTAGGTATTTAACAGTAGTCTACGATATACGGTTGCTCGTCATTATTAAAATGTAATCCATAGATGATTTTAATTAGTAATGCAAAATAAATGCAAAGTAGTCATCGCGAGACTTCGTTTATCTCAACTTGGTTGATTCTTAATTGAAGCAATTACGTCGCTGTTAGGTTTCCAAATTCACGTTTTTATTTAATTTCGAAAGTGATCCGTGATTCATCGTGTTTTTTTACATACGGTTATTTTAATAAACGATCTTGATTCAATCTAGTAATTCGTTAAAATACAATCGTCAATAGTATTCATCTATTTTGAGGAAAGTTTATTGCTTTGTTTTCTCGTAATTAAGGGAGATCAGCAGATGCATAAATCGCACTAAGGTAAATTTAGACACGGTAGAATTTGACAAAATAGGGGCGAGTGTCGGTTGATTCGTTTGCCTCGCTATAATTGTACAAATTTAACTTTCTATTGTTAAAAATTATTTGTACATTTTTGTATATTATTGTTCAAGGTTAAGGTAGTTTCAATTTTTCTGTTTTTATTTAGATTATCAATTTTTAATTCATTTTAAACGAATAACGACGATAACTATACAAATAGAAAACTTTTTGTTTGCGTGTTGAGCCGTTATATACACCTTTTACCGGTCTTTTCGAAATGAATTTTGTTTTTGTTTTTTTTTTTTACATAGAAATTTCATTCATTGATGTTAAAAGAATCTTACGTTGATTATTACGTTGATTATTACGTTGATTATTACGTTGATTATTACGTTGATTATTACGTTGATTATTACGTTGATTATTACGTTGATTATTACGTTGATTATTACGTTGATTATTACGTTGATTATTATACTGATCTTTTAATAGAATTCACAGTCTTAGTGACCTACTCGATCGTAGAATTTTTATAAAATGTAATCACCGAATTGTCAATATTGCTCATCGATTTTTATTAAATTTTTCTCCAAGGTATCGAAACGAACGTATTTAAGGGTCGTTAAAATTATTCAAGATTGTTCATTGAAATTTTTTGACAAAGTAATATTACTAAATTTTTTTATTTTATATAATTAAGATATCTTTTAAATATAATGTCAAAAGAGTGTTTAAATTAATAATATGAAAATAAATTATGGCAAAATTTATTCTTTAATTAGTTTACATTTAATAAAATGTTAATGTAAAAGAATAGAAATCGACGTATTTAGTTTCATTAGTCGATCGTATAAATATTAGATTTGTAAGCTGACGTGTATATCCTGAAAATTTTTAAAATAACCGAAATCTCAAATGCGTTAAAAATAAGTATAAGTGGGACAAGCGATACAAATTTATAAATGTTCACAAATTTTCTATTCACGTTATGTCTCGATAATTTATACATGATCTACCCAACTCGTTGTCTTTTAAGGGTAGAGGATAATCGCGGTTCCAAGAAGCTGTAAAATATATCACCGTTGTAATCGAATCGTGGAATGTAATCGATTGAATTCGAAACAGCTTTTATCGCAACCATAAGCAATCTGAATTTTCATTCATCGATGTATATTTACTATTCCTTCGAGAAATGTCCAATCGAATCTTTTTAGATATGGAGTAACGAATAATCGTGTTCTACTTGAATTCTGGTAAAGAATCAAGCTATTGCATCAGAATAAGCAAGTCTAATGGGTTTAAACTAGCTCTTTCTTTGAATTTGTCTTGGTTGTTTTTGTTCTTTATTTCGTTTAGCACAATTCTTATAATATGTTTAAATTATGAAAGTGTCGTACAATACAGATTATTTTTCTTTGAATCGAATTAGTATAATTTTTATTATCATTACGCTAAAAACATTCAATAATTTTTTATAACTTATTGTATACAATTTGGTTTTGTTATATTTTATATTAAAATAAACAGTTTATATCGGTGATACAGTTAGATCAATGTTTACAGAAGCAAAGCAAAAGAAATTGATTCCATTAAAGACACGTGTTTGATCCGCGATCGGTGATCGATCGTTTGTCCCCAAATATTTATATCGAATTCTAAGTTTAAGGCGCAATCAACCGTCAATACTAGCGCGTCTTTTCGATTAAAAAAATATTGTACGTTATTGATTGTAGATTGTAACAGTGTAGATCGATTTGTCGACGTTACTGTCCTTCGGACTATTACAGGTATTTATCATTTATGAACTATTTGTCCGCGTTGCTGAAGTAACCAAGACGGATGAATAGGAAACGGACTCGAAATCCTCTTCGATATGTGATACGGTTTCAGTTACCTCAGGATAACGATCGAGGGCTCGACTTCGTGGTTTAATGTAGATATGATTCATAGAATTAAGATATTCGGAAAAGCAACGTCTTCGTTGGTGAATCTGCTTTTTCCGATGTGGGGAGGAGTTGAAATATCAATTCCTGGTCCGGGTATTTACTTTGCATTTTAGTGAGTGTATTCAGAAACAAAACGATTCTTCTACCGTTTTCGTCTATTCTTCATTCGCGAAAACGCAAACATTGCGTACCGCTAGATGCATTTGTTATAATCGCAGTGATATCTTTATTAGTTTAATTTAATTTTGAGTGGTATTCGTTTCGATCGGAACTCGTTAAGTATTGCGGTGTTTGAACTTTTGATGTATTAAGACGTTTCGTGACGTATAATAACTACTTGTAAAACATGTTACTTGGAGGGTAACGTTGCAAACTATTTCGATTTGCAAATATTATGCAATCGAAACGAAAGCTCATTTATGAATGTGCAGTGGAGCATGGTTTAGATGTTCCGGATAATTGTAATATGTTAATAAACAAAGAAACAAATTACGTTATTGTATAGTTTTCTTCATTTTGAAAATAGTCTATCGATTTAGACAATTATGTCAATATTCTATAGATTTTTGAAAAAAATTTAATTATTCTAGATATATATTATATCTAAAAACTATTTATTGTTTTAATTTATTTGAAAAATTGTCGTGAAGATTATTTATACAGTTATTTAAATTAAATTTAAATTTAAATTAAATTGATGAATGTATTGATTAATTGCGATAACTTATTACTCTAATTGTTAAAATTATGTTTTCACTCAATATTTTAACGATTCAACGACTATAAAATAAAATAAAATAAAATAGAATAAAACCCTACGTTAAATTTATAAGTTTTCAAAATATTGGTACTTTAAAAAGTATATTGATTTGTTAAAATCAAAAGTTGGCATATTTATTAAGTAAGGCTACATTTTTCATTTAAATCATTTACGTTGGCACGAGGTGAACTTGTTAAAGTTTTTCAGAAGACTGGTTGAATTGAACAAATTACGACTTGAAATGTGAAAACGAACGTTTGCGTACGCATTTATGGTAATATTTATACGCACGAAGTGTGGAAGAACTGTAAATGTAGATACGAATCGATGAAACGTCGAGACCTTAACACAAGAGAGAAACGAGTATTTGGCGAGTGTTTGTAAAGAATTTTTAAATGTACTAAACGCAAATCATGGAATTACCTCGCGCACTGTTCCTCTATGGGTATTGTTAATTTGTTTAATTTTTTTTTCTTTTAATTAGTCAAGCGATTTTTAGACAATTTTTATTAAAAATGAGGTGAAAAAGTGCAATAAAAGCAGGGAGAAGTTCGTTTTAGCGCGAAAATGTGAAAATGTCTAAATGAATTTGTACAGTAGGCGAACAGACTCAGTGATTCTGAACGAGCATAATTTATTAGAAAATAAAAGATGAACGTTAAACACTATCGATTTGTTTTGATGAATAATTTTTAACCACTCCCGATATTTTTGTTCTTTGTTGTTTTGTTATGTGTAATTTTATTTCAAAATTTTGGGTCAAGAATTAAACAAGAAAATGTGTCTCGTATGTATTATTTATTACAAGGAATGCATCTTAACAAATACACATTAATATACATAATTATCGTGTCGTTACAAGTTAAATCGCATTGTAATTTGTTGAGGTGATCGGCAGTTAATATCCCCATAAAATAATTTTTTATAATTATTTTTTCCATCGAGCCAATTTGTTTTATAATTATCGCGTAAACCTTTTAAATATCTAGTCGTCAAAAAATTATAATGTAATCGCAAAAAACATTGTCAAAACGATAGATTCCTGTAATATAATTCAATAATTAATTTTAATGAAATAAATTTCTAACGTTTCAGTGGTAATTGCTTATTTACATTTTTGTTATTACAATGTATATTATTAAAGCAACAAGTTGTACAAATAAACGATAAATAATGAAAAATGATAACACTTTTATTACATTAAATAATACGCATAAATAATAATTTTGCATTATTTATTAAGTAATGACTAGACAAGTACACAATGAAATTTATAAACGTAATTATTTATCGGAAAATGGAGTTGAACTGCAGAAAAAATTGTAATTTTCAAACGAAATTACAACTTTTTCCATGACGAATCCTTTGTTTTTTTTATTTCTGTGAGGGATAATAGTAGTCTAAGTGATTTACAATTATACGAATGTCTTCCCTTTATAAATATATAACTTCGGTATCTGTTTTAAGCTAATTATACAATATCAATCATGTAGCATTGTATTTTTATTTAGATGCGCGAAGTCTCTTTAAAAAAAAAGAATCTCGTTTTATTTTAAAACGATTTCATCTTTCAATGAAATTCTTTTGCTAGTTTAGACTAACGGGAAATCTCTACGAATTAAATTTGAGTGTATTTCAATGTGACTTTCCGTTATTCAGCCTTTTCTTTTTTCATTAAAAACTTTTATAAGTAGTTGATTATTACGCACCTCATTATGGATTGTAACATTAACAAAATAACTCTTCGCTTCTGTACACTCTGCTAATACTAGCTGGTATTTAATTTTGTTTTATCTTTTCTTTTTGTATGGTCAGATCATTACTATCGATCTTTCTCTCTTTCTTTTCATTACTCACTTTCTCTAACGAAATATCTTTTGAGAATTAGAGTTGGATTTCGATACATCATTTTTAATTTTTGAAAGATATTGTATACTCATTCATTGTAAAATTTATCATTACATATTTATAAATAAATGGATCAATATTTATTTCATTTATATATTTTTTTAATGCTTTAAATTTTAATTATTCTTTAAAGGACGACTTAATATATACAATTTATTTAATAAAAATTTAACGAGTTGAAAATTTACTCGTTTCTTTTTACTTATAAATAAACATTTTTTATGATACTTTATAAGGATATATTTATAAATTAAACGATAAAAATTAAATTAAATTCATAAAATATATATTTATAAATATATCCGTTAATAATTAAATAATGTTAATTTTTTAATTTAATCTAATGTAAATAATCTCAACAAAAAAATTATACCGAATATAATTTCAACAAGTATTGTATACTATATACAACATTTTTGTATTTTATTTTTTCAAATATTTATTTACATTTAAAAAATCATTAAACCGTCCTTCAATGAAATGAAATATAGAAAAGATGCTAAAATTATTGTTTTCTAGAAGAATAAATTTAAAATTTAATTTTAAGAGATACACAAGTGAATCAATGAAATTACTTGAAAATTCAATCCGAAAATACCAATATGATTTTAAAGTTCATAAAAGTATTTTTTCTCAAAAATATATAAATTTTTAAACGTTAAGTAAATTTGAAATATTGCACGTAGTCATTTTTAGACTTTTTATAATTTTAAATTTAAAGACGAATTCTTATAGTCTACACAAAATTAAGTATTTTACTAAATAATTTCCATCAACTAATAAGTATAAGAAAATATTTAGAATATGGCCTCACTTTCATCAGTACACAATACTTTTCAAGGCTTGGTAACCTTCTTCGTCTCTCTCTTTCACATTCTCAGTATCTCTTTCTCTGTCTGTATTTATTCGTTTATTTCAAAAATTTATATTATCAACAATCGTCCTAATAAATATTTTTTATAAGTAAATACAAAATTTTAGTATTTTTAAATAACAAGTTAATACGTCATTTATTTTCATTTAATAGAACATTATTGTTTAATCTTTTTTTTCTTATTTTCAACCAATTTTAAAAATATATACTTTTTCTCATTTATTGAAAACAATTTTGAATAATTATATGTCTAAATGAGAGAGACGAGGGAAGATTTATTATAATGATAAAATTACAAACATTTTTATCGTATTTTAAACAGGCAATTCTTCATAAAAATGCTATAATTAACATTTTCATATATCTATAAATATATTCGTAATAATACTACATTATCACTAATTATTGTGTACGATGGGTCTTATCAAGTATTTTTTTGGAAAATTATATAAAATTATGTAAATAAATTATTTTATGAATTTTTATCCGATTATTTCTAATTTTGTCTATTATATACTTATGCATGTTCACGTATGAAATCCAATGGAGGTTATTTAAAAAATATCTAAAACTTTAATTATTATTAATAAATTCCGAAAAGTAGATTTCAAATAAATTAATCATAAATTGTTATTTGTAGTATCTTACTATTTAAAGAATGAAATATATTTTCTTAAAGAAATAATTTTGTATATTGGTCGCTTTTTCTACGAGTGGTGATAAACTATTTTTAATACTTTAAGAACCGTAAAATTGCGTATTATAACAATGAATTTTTAAAAGTCATAAATAATATTCGAATGTAATGTATTATTATATATTACTGCTTTATATAACTTGTATTTGATTAATAATCTTAGAGATTAATATGAAATTATAAATAAGAAAAAGTAACAAATGAGCAATATAGCGAAATAAGTTATTAAAAATAAATTTTTTTAAATTTAATTATATTAATTTTTAATACTCTAAATTTTCTAAAAACGTATGCAAATAGTACGATTAAAGATTTGTTGTTCTCGTTAGAATTTTAATGCTTATATGATGTACATGCATTATTTCTTGTTATTTAATTATTTAGAATCATGAGATTTATAACTAAAGACCAAATCCCACAATTTAAAAATCCAAAATATTTTTTTTCACTGCATTTATAAACTTTAGAATTGTTATCAAGACATTTAAAAATATTCTTAAATGCTTGTATCTCGATACAATGTAAATACGCTTATATATAAAATTCAAACATGGCGCTAAGAACAAAATAAATGTATCATAACGATTTATTTGATTAAAAAAGAGAATAAAATCGAATAAATAATATTTCTTTTAATCAATTTTAATCCTTAAAACAATTTATATTTTTAAAAGTTGTTTTATTTTTACGAGTCGTGTAAAAATATTATAATCAGAACGTGAAGTTAATCTTAATACAGTAAAATACTCGTACGTTTTTTTTTTAATACAAATTAAAAATACAATTAAATTATATGTGAATATTATTGTACTCTTCTATGTATATGGAAATGTTATATAGAATTAGGAGAAATTATAAGATAATTTAATACATTTAAAATATAGTAAGTTCCGAATTTTTTAACAGGATGTCGAATACCGAAAAAGATTTCTGTTCCATCAGTGAATTAATGAAATATTTTTTACCATTTTTTGATTTTATACATTGTAAATTTTCAAGAGATCAAGTTTATCGATCAACTGTAATTTAAAAATAAATTAAAAACATAAAATAATTTTAAGATTTTATTTTTTCTTTTTATCATTGAATTTCACTACTCGATGAATTCACCTAAAATTGAATCCGAAGTAAAGAATCGCGCGATATACATTTCGCTATATTTTTTAATTATCTGATACAATTTTCGAAAAACCGTTAAAGTAAGCAACGGCAAATCGTCAAAACCATAAATACAAACTTTTAGATAAAACAGAAGTCTCTATTGGTAACCCGTCGATATTTATCCCGCGATGTTCAAATGACGAATTCTTGGGTTGAAATTAAAACTGGTTTTAATGCATTGGTACGGTGAACCATACGATCATACTAGGATGCATCAGTCCACCAATTTCGCAGTTGACCGTTCGTGTTTCACCGTTGAGGACGAAAAGTGCTTCGTTCGATGGACTGACCATGTACCGACCGAAAACTCCACTTTGGACTATGGGTCTGTTGGGAAAGCCCCATTTAGCGAAGTTGACGGACATTGCCTTACCCACGCCGGTGATCATCTCCACTTTACCTGTGTAAATATGCAAACGAATGTAAGTACGTTCGGTACAGCGGCCCCGATCAATTTTTGGTCAATTTCGTCAAGCTTCTATTTGGTTGAAGTTGAAACGGTAAACTTTATAATACAGAAATTGAAATACCGACATCCATTCGATGTTTTTTGTGCGACAACAAAACGAAATTTAGTTGCGAACGTATCGTCATCCATGTAAACGATTTTACGTACAAGGTATAACATTTTTTTGTAATTTCGGTTATTTCACATCGATTAAATTTATTCCAGGAAACTACTTTAATTCTGACCATTTTTATTTTTAAATTTCAAGAGTTCGATCGTGCCTGCTCATATAAAATAAATATATTTAAATTAAAATCGAAGAAGTTTTTGACGCTTACCAGATGCTAAATTAAGGAATAAAATATCTTCCTTGTTATCCATGGACGATGCGTAAAGATCGTATCCATGCGTTGTCTGAGATGGATAAAAGGTAATGTCGCTGATGTTCAACGTTGTCTTAACATCGAAAGCGAAGTTGAGTCCAGTCGCTGTGAAAAGTTACCATCGATCGATATTAAAATTGAGTAGGGCGCATTCGGATTACGAATTACGAGTGAGAGGGAAAAAAAGGTGTAGTCGAACTTACATTGTATTTCTTCGACGATCAGGACGACGCCGTTTTCCCGTCTGTCGAGGGTGACGAGGTGGCGAGAGTCCGGGGACACCATAGGCTTACCAATGAGCTCGGGTTTATGCGCCCGTACCGTGTCGGTCAGATAATCCAACAGCAATTGGCCAGTTGGTCGACCCGTTATCGGTTCCTCGCACTGCAGTACCACGAAACCATCTGAGTCGAAAAGAAGAAGCAACCTTAGGCCAAATCGTGTTTTTCCGTTTTTCCTCTGCATCGAAGCTTTTGTCTTTCTTTTTCGATGGGTACTTCTCGTTCGATTTATACTTCTCTATCGTAATATTCGAAGTTCAAACGCGTTTGCGTTCAATTCTTAGTTTAACTGCGAATTTCAATTCTTCTCGGTTGATGGGGTACGCTATACTCCGAGTTATTTCAAATTATGCCTCATTGGAAGTTATTTTTTTAAGATAAATTTTAAAGTTTAATTATTCGTCTTTTAAATATTTTTGTAGAATTAATGTTAAAATATTGCAAGACCCAAGCAAATAAATGTTTATTCGAAATTTCGTATGAGTATTTTTTGCGTCACGAGCATTCGTATAAAAAATACTTACTAGAGAGAAAATTAAATTTTATAATATTATCGCGAGCATGGAGTGGAAATAATTAAAAAATAAATAATTAAATTTAATGTCGATCTAAAAACAGTTTCGATTCACTATAATTTTTATCGCGATATCAGATTTGGTTTGCAAAATATCGGTTCAGCATTGCGATCAAAGAGAATACAAATGTAAACAAAGATCGCGTTTTTAAAAAGTAAACTCGCATAAATTAACCGAGCGAACGTGCATCACGGGAATCCAAGCTAACAACTCGAAGAAAATATAATTTCTCTCAGTATTTCAGACACGTGTAAAGTCGACGGAAGTTCTTCAAAAAATAAAAAAGCCGCGTTCTTCTGGTTTCTCTTCTAGAGCGGTGAAGTTTCGCACACGGACTTAAGTTAATTGTCCATCCGTACACATGAATGTAAGCATGCATACTTGTATCGGCATCTCGGTTCGAAGAGAAACTCGGTTTTAACGTAGGGTTTTACCTTTTCGTCCAACTCGGACGAAAATAGTTTGGTCGAATGCACCCGAAAAGTTGTCGAACGTCGACGTCGTATCGTCGTCTTTGTCGTTTGCGCGCGAACGCGAGATTCGATTTACTTTTTTCTTGATGTGTGTGTGTGTGTCTTGCTCGGATTTATATATATTCGTTACCGTTCGCGTTTAACATGAAATATAGCAGTCGTTGTTTTTTCCGTTCAAAGTTTCGTCGCGACGAGGTAACGTACGTTTTTGATAGAAGTTTGATACCATTGTTTGTAGTCGTGAAAAATGCTGAAAAGTTTAGAAAAAAGCGCGCAAGAATTTCAAAGTTGCTTTTATTTGTATAACCCATAAATAAAATTGGCTTTGTAAATTATTACTCTTATTATATTCGTGATTCGATGAGAAAAATTCGTTTTTAGATGCGGGATAGTAAGGTTAAGATAATAACAAACATCGCAAAAAGTTTACGGTTGTTTTATGTTTTTGAATTATTTTATGTTTGTTTATATAAAATAACAAAAAGCGGATTATTTTATGCGGTAAAAAAAATTTTCAGAAAAAAAGAAAATTTACTGCAAAGCTCTTAGAATATAATTCTAATCGAAACGTTCATCGTTGTTATTTTATCGTTCGTTTTACAATTCGGAAAGCAAACAAAAATTCCTTATCTCAAACCTAAATATCGATTTAAATCGAAATATATTTTCCAGCTTTGCCAAATTTCTTACAAAGTTCATTGGTAGATTGGCGAGCGGGGACGATCAATTTCCAAACTATAAATTTCGAAATCGACCATCGCCATGTATCGACAACTGTCGGACGGCGAGGAGCGGAGCTTGAAAAGGAGGACGGTCCCGTAATTTGTAGGCATACTTACACAGAGCAGGAAACTGTATGTGGGCCGGAACGCAATTGTAAGGTGCGAGATCGGCGCTTCGGGTGTACCTCATGTTCGCCAAGTCGAGCTTGTACATGCCTCGTTGATTCGCGTGGGTCACGTATCCGTACTTGAATACGTGGCCGATGTCCTGTAAAATGAAGAACCTCGTTAACGCGAGGAGAGGCGCCTACAGGTTTAGCATTTAGGAAGGGTGAAAAACTCGACGTCGATCGGGGTTTGAAGTATTTGCATGCTGGATCACGGATACGTTTTGGAGTATCCTCGTTGGAGGAGTTTGGTGCAGACGGTGGCAGAAGGTCTTCGATACCTGGAAATTGAACCTAACCGTACGTAGGAGACTATAAAAGGTTGGATCGAATCGGACGGAAGGAAGATTCAAATTCCGAAGGAGATGAAAAATATCGCGAGATGAAAATCTCCGAGTCGGAGACGCAGGTGGATCGATGCAAAAAGCAAAGGAGGAATTACCTGACGCTCCGGGATGTAAAGACCACGGACGAGATCAAACTGTCCGTCGATCGGCTCCGGATGAACGGTCCTATGCTTCTTCTTTTGAGCCGCGTCCCTTATCACTTGTATCGTCTTCACCCCGACGTCGTTCTCGCTCCGCCAATTTAGCACCCACACTTGATCGAGTGCCGGCACATATTGTAGCTCCACTGGATATTTGTCCGTTGTCACCACCTATGGCCATCTTTATCGATCAACCTTATCCTTAACTTACCCGAAGTATATTTTTTTATTTTCTTTTTCAAGACACAAGTCGTTTTTTTCCGACGCGTTTTATGCAGTTTTGAATAATTTGAAACGTACTATAAGTCGTTATAATTTAAATGTATAAAAGCTTCAAGCAAATAATATTGTTCCGTAGTAAATTTTGCTACGCTCGTTATAAATAAAAATTTTAACAGTTACTTTGATAAAAGGGTACGATAAATTTAGATTGAAAGGGAGAAAACTAAAGGACTATATTAATTTATCGATAAATTCGGTCACGTGATCTTAGGGGCCGAAAATGTGTTAAACGGTCGACCGAATTTGCAAATAGAAAATAGGATCTTTGGAAGTGACCATGGGTCTAAAACGGTTGGAGAGGGAAGAGGAAAGATGTAAAGAACGATTCTAAAATTAAAAGAGCGAAGGTCACGTAGTTGATAGACTTTCGATAGACAAAAACAGTCGTTCGTTATTCGTTTTTTACGAATTTACTTGCCTAATAATCAGGGCAAGCAAAAGTGTCGATTGGAGGAATGGGGGGAGGCCGATCAAAACATTCAAGTAATAATGGTAAAAGTCGCGATCGCAAAGGAAAAGAAAAACATCGTTTTGATATTTATTTTCTTTGCGGTTAGAAAGAAAAATCGAACTGTATGTCAACTTTCCCCCTAAAGAGTCATAATCAGCGAATAATAAATATTCGGCGCTCGATGTTTCTCATTGTATTGAAATCGCGTAATTAAATTTAATATTAATTATTATGCATTTTTTTCTTTCGATATATAAATTCTAATTTTTTCGTTCATGAATCGCTAAGTAGTTTGTGTATTTGACGGTGGATATCGAGCGTCCGGCATTTTGTTGACAAAGTTGTAACGTATAAAATGAATTTTTAAAAAGATTAGCGATCCTTATTCGCGTTTCGACCGAAAGTAAAAATTTTTTTTAAACATATAATACGTATGCAATATTATGGAATACCAAGTATTTCATAATAAATTCTTTTTACTAGTTTTTCAGTTATATCTTTTTACTCGATTGATAAAATAAAAAAAGCGAGTATATACGAAATCGATTAATGAAAGCGTACGTTTAACTTTGAACATTCGACGGAGAAAATAAAGAATGATCGTAGAAAAAGAGAAAAAACTAATGAAAATGTTCTTACGTCCACAACGACCATTTGTATTTTGCTAATAACGAGTATACGATCCTTTTCTGGCTGAGAAACGTAAACGTAGCGATTAGCTACATTGATCGCTCGACCCCACGAACAAGGCACTCCTTTTTCAGCACACACGTACTCCTAAATAAAAACCATTTAGATACTTAAGATTGTTTTTCTTGCAATACATTTTAATATTCGTGTGTTCCGTGAATTTATGAAATACAATGTTTAATTTATTATTACAATGTATTAATTTAAAAGGCCGCGTTCATTATTCATCGATAAAAATGAATTCGCGTATCCATCGAATGAAAAAAAGCAGACGAATGTAATGAACCACAACGATCGATACGTACGATTAATTACATTTGTCAGCGTCCATTTTTAATAAAATTTGTACGATACTTTAATCGAAGCGATAGTTGTAGTTATTTTTGTACTTCTAAAAAGTGACTAATCATATTTTGTAATTGTAAATTTAAAAAGCTCGCAGGAGTAAATGAGTTTTAAGCGAACCGCTTTGAATGAATTCTTTTAAAATGCTTTATCATATTTTTTGTTTTCTTTTTGTTTGAAATATACAGTAACTTAATTTATTAGATACTTTTTCAAATATCGAGAGTTATAAATATTAAAAAATTTTCCGAAAAAGTGAGTAAGGAAGCAATTTAATTAAAACAAAGTATTTAATTTTAGGAGTACCTGTGTTCCAGGTATAATATCCGTCGATTTAATTTGATGATACAATCGACAAGCTGACGGCTCGTACACCGATATTCCCCACTCGTGGAAAGAAAAAAACCTTCTCTCTTCGTTTGGTGCAGCTGCAGGAATAAGTCATTGATTTAAAGGTGTCGTTTAATGCTACAAAATATTGAATTACAGGCCAATGGTTCAAGAAATTCGGTTTAGTTTGAACGTATTTATTTTGTTACGAGTATTATTAAAATGTTTTTCACTGGAAAGAGTTGTTAATTTTTCTTTTAAAATAAATGAATTTTGTTTATTTAGGAATCGATATGGATTTTCATAATACCTTGAAATATAAATTAAGATTTATTTATATTTACATTTACAATAAAGCACAGTTTAATCGGTCAGTTAAACTTAATTCAAGAAATTATTTGACGTGATACAACTAATAAAGAACAAAGTTTAATTTTCTAAAATAAATAATTTAATTAATTTAACTTTAATTATTAATCACTTAAGTTTTATTTATTTTATTCCTATTTCACACAAACATGTTTATTTTCACATTCCAAAAGTTAAATATTATACGTTATCAATGCAATAATAAGTAAATGATAAAAATGTCTTTTTGTTTTATTATTTTTCTTCTATTTCGTAATCCTTGTCGACCTGTCTCGATTAACGCAACGTTAGCTATAAATCTCGACGTCAGTTCTGGTCAAACTTAGTTTTCCCGATTTTTCAACCTCCGTTTTCTTTTTTATCTTTTTTACGTTATCTTTAGAGCGATTCTGTCGTAATAAGCGTATTAAATGAAATTCATTCATTTTTTATTTTAGATAAAACATTGATGATGTTTTTAAAGAAAATTTATAGAATTTAACAAAAATATATACTTTTGAAATATTATTTTAATTGAGATATAAAAATAAGTTCATTATATTAAGGGCAAAAATGTCAGGATTTATTATTAAAATTTAATAATGGATTTTTCTCTTATTATTATAATGAAAGCGATACTATATCACGTTATATTCGCACGTTTATAATCTCCTAAAATATTGTTATTTTATAATTTTGATTTTACTTCTAGATATTACACCATCGGTTGCAAATATCTATTATATAAAAAATTTAAAAAAATTTTATGCTTTTTATTAGAAAATTCTCATTGTTATTTTCCAAAAAATGTATCGATGTCATTTTTATGATATTGTAATTGGTAATAAAAAATAATTATCACTATTAAATTATAAGTTAATCTTCCTTTGTAGACATAATTGATTCGATCTATTATATTAAAAATAAAGATTAACAATACTCGAATATTTTAAAACCGATATTGGATATTAAGTAACGTAATATACTCTTATTGATATTTTAACCGAATTATCCTTCCTCATCATAAAATTACCTAACACCCTTTGATCCAAGTTAAATATGCTCTAGTATGTAAAAATATTCACTCTATTTATGCGATAGTGCACTTCAAATTAGATTAACGGCATTTTTACTTTATTTTGAATAAATTCTCTAAGAAATTGAAATATCGATAAATTTTATTTGTCTCATCGTTCGAGAAATTATTTTCAGAATCGACCAGAATAAAAATGAAGAATAACGATAATTTACGGGATAAGTGTAAATTATAAGTTTATTGAAAAAAATATAGTTATATGTGAACACTCGTAACTTTTTAACTTGTAAAAATGATCCAGTATCGAGGTAAAAATAAAACCATGTCACCATCACCACAACCCGGAAACTTGACAGCAGAGTATTATACTGATCCGATCGAACGCGTGGCGCACCAAAATGCGGTTGTATAAAATTAATCAATTGAAATTCACATCCTCCGTGTACATCGTCTCTGTACTCAAAAAATACAACGATCAAAATAATATGAGAGTGAACGTCAGACGTGGAGTTTTGTTTCGTAACAATTTTTTGCAGTTTTCGTGCCGTGTCTCCAAGCGCATACGCAACTACACCCGTACGAGGATATCGATTGTCCGATTATTTTTCCTTCTCGATACAACCGTAAATTCGCCGCGAAAAAATGAATTTTATTAGATCGCGACCAACTATTAAACTCGTACGATCATTTAAAAATTACTAAAAGATAATAGCCAAAGAAAAGGGTAATTTATTATTTCCCTTATTCCGCTATTGCCAGGAACGCAATTTTTCAAAGAGCCATGTCGGAGTTTTTACGTCGCGCACAACCTCGGCGTTCGGATTCATTAACCGCAGTACAAAAGTGCACCAGGGTCGAGATAAACTTACACGATGACACGCGGATTTTCCTTGCAGACCCTTTGGATGCGTGCGCAACGAAAGTAAGATAAATCGCTGCGTTTTCGCGAGGGAAATGGGGAAAGGGACGACTTACTGGGCGTAGGCTGCTCCTGAACAACGAGACTACTGATGTCCCGGGTGACGCCACCGACGCTCGTTGCCTGACACATATATGCCCCAGTGTCTGCATAGCCGATGGCTCGGATTGCCAGCCTCGTTCCGTTGCCGACCACCTCGAACTTGTCCTCGTCGCGTTGCTGCTGGGGGAGAGGCTCGTCGTTCTTGAGCCACTCGACCCGTGGGAGAGGTTCGCCCACCACGTGGCAGCGCATCGTCGCTTCCTCGCCGGGACGTTTAGATTGCAGTTTCGGGGTCACGTGAACCTCGGGTAAAGCTGTGAGTACTCGTGGTTAATCGATTGAACCTTATTGAGCGGTAGCAAATTTTTCGGGGAAGCTTTTAAGACGAGCAAAATCTCGGGTAGACGATGTTTCGAGGTCTCCCTTTTTTTTTTATCTTTTAAGATTTGTTCGTGGTTGTCTCGCGTGGATTCTCGATGCTGATAAAATCTTACAAGGACGGTGTATGAAAATTTTTGTACCGATTACGGGGAAAACTTATACTGATCGAATAGCGCGTACTAAAATAAAGAATTTATGACGTTCGAACGTAATTAAAAAGATGGAATAGAGTAGCCACCGATAAAAGCGGGAGCTGGCGCGAATCTCGATTAAAGATGTACACCGTAACGCGAATGTGTTTGCACAAAATTTAAGATAAGAATGACCGATGTTAAGAGTCCAGTTGAAATTTATCGAGTCGCGAGTCGGGAAAAGGTTTAATTAAAAAAAGAAGACGAACGTAGGCCGTAAAAGGAGGTATTAAACCGAGTAATGAGATAAGCAGGGTAAACGCCAGATGATGTTGATTTTTTGCGAGACAGTTGGCCATGAAGAGAAAGCTCGGAGAAAGTCGTATACTCACTGTGCACCGTGAGGACATGAGTTTGAACGACGTCCTTGTTACTCAGAGCATGGCATGTGTAATTACCGGCGTGGACGAGCTGCACCCTCGTCAAATAAAGACTACCGTCGTTGAAAATTCGTATCTACAAAAGTTTTAATGTATATACGTCTGTTTTGCTGCGCATCCGTTCAACTGATGCGATACCTTTCTACTTTTATAGGTCATAATTTGAAAAACTTAAAGACTCCATTTAATAATATCTTATAAAACGAATAAAAGAAATTGCTAACGATTCCATTTTAAATATTTCGAATGTCTGACGTATTCCTTGAATTGCGGGGATTCTAGACGATTCCATCGCGTACGATTACGTACGTTTTGGAACTTTAAATTATTTAGATTGTTCAATATAAATAATTTTTTAATTTTAATAATTTATATACATACATTTTCAATAGTATAAACTTTAAAAAAATTTAAAACAATATTTAAAAACGTAACAAAATTTTACGTAATGAAAGAAATAATTTTATTAAAAAACATTAATTTAGCTAATATTGTCATTCATTGTTCATAAAACTTTTTAACTTTAAGACTTTCCATCTATATATACAATCAAATTGTACTCGTTTATTACAAAAGTCGATAATATAATTTCTGTATTTTTTAAAGTAATAAATGTTCGCAAAATCAATCGTTGTTATTTTCTTTGAATAATACGAATGAATTTTTCCAAGAAAATGAAAATTTACTGAGTCATTCGAGTTCAAGTTCTTGTATAAAAATAAAAATAAAAATCAAAGTAAATGGAAAGATAAAGGCTTGCTTAAATCATCGGATGCGTCAGGGATGCTTAGCTTTTACGAAGGTGCATACGTTTACCTCGGGCTCCGAAAGGGTTTCCAGATCGGCACCGTAGCGACGCCAGACTAATGGTGGCGGCGGTGTACCGGTCACGTCGCACTTTATCTCGACGTTGTCGCCGACCCGAGCCGGAATGTGATTGATTTCCAGGTTCTTGTCCAATGACACAACCGACACACCTGCGCACCAAGATTTATCGTCTGAAACTCGGGCACACCTCGGGGATGAGACTAGTCGCATTTTTACAAAAGAAGCGACATTTTTTTTAGACGAGGGAATAAGTGCGCTTTTCAGCCCGAATAATAAAGCTTTAGATTGAATTTTATCGTTGATCTTCGAATACACGAGAAGAGGAAGAGTCTATTGTTGACATGTACGAAATATCGGCTTAAGCATTTTCGACAGAGGGAAGTAAATTTATTGTGCGGTTTTAGAAGTAAGATGACTTATTTTAATGCGAATGATAATAAACAACCTAACGGATTTAAAATGAAACGCGGTAACTTGAATATTTATTATAAAAAAATATATAAGCTACCGTATGTTTGAAGTTCTTTTAATTCAATAAATTCAAATTTAGCTAGAGGTTGTTATTCGTTAAAAATATAAAAATCTCCAAAAAGTAGTACGTCTTAGCTTTACGGAAAATGAAATTTTTATTCGTTTCGATTCAACGTTATTTAAAAATTTAATATTTTTAAGAAAATATAATTTTATTTATTATTATAAATTAATATAATTTATTCATAATGTTTTTTTAATTACAATATTTTTATGTAATAGAATTAACTACATCGATATTATGGATTTATAACTCTGTATTTTAATTTATTTTTTAATATTAGTTTATATTCGAGTAAAATATATAAATTTCGATATTTACTTATAATACTAATTGTAAATATTAAAAAATTAATGTCACCGATCGATTCGATAAGAAGTAATAAAATTTCAATTGTTGAATTGGATGCTTCGAAAAGAAAATAATGGAAGGAGCGTTAAAAAAAAGAATAGATTATTTATATATCTGAAGTTAAATATTTATAATATATGGATATTTTTCAAAATAAAATGAACAGAGAAGAATAAGAATTTACTAGCTTCTTACTTAATTTTTAAAATTCGATACCAAATAATTAACAAATTAATAGATTTATTAAAAATTTTCATAATCTGGAATAAGAAACATCTATCTTAGTTCTATTTGATTATTAATACGATTTTAACGATCATCTGTACGCGTTGTCACATTTAAAATATAATATTTGATAAATAAAACTCTCTATAAATTTGGATTAATTAATTAAAAATCTACATAAAAACGTCCAAAAATAAGTTAACGCCTCGTAAGCAATTTGTAAAATACAATATAGATTGTTTATATTGGAAATAAAATAAGCGATAGTAGCCATTTTTCGAAGTAAAGATTACTCCGCAGCTTACTGTATAGCTTGCTGAAAGCCAGATAAAATTCGTTGATGTTGAGTCTGCCGTCCCTGTCCACGTCGTCGAAGGTAATCATATGACCGAGCGAGCAACCCTTGCTCAGCTGTTCGAGATCTTCCCGCTCGGCGATTTGCTCGAGCTCCTCGCGTTCCAGGTTGCCGTTATTGTTTTGGTCATAGTGCGAGAACATTATGCTCACGAGGTATTCCTTGCTGTGGTTGTCTTGAGCCATCAGCCTCGCGTGGTTGTACAACAGCAGATTGTCCTGTGGGATATAAAGTTAGTCACTTAATCCGACTCGAGCTCTTTTCTTCTCGTTCGAATCGATATTTTATTTGGTTTTATTTCCGTGATCGAAACTATCAAGGGCTGCGAAACATGCGATGTTGTTTAGCAAACTTTTTAAAGGGACTGCGAGTACTTTTATCGGTGTATAAATTAAAATGATCGAGTGAGCGGAGACGCATTGTTGGAAATGATTCAAGAATATCGGGAACTTTCGAAGTAGCTAAAGCTTAAATATATGCATTTGAACGAAATACTTGTTAATGGTATTTAACTATTTTTAACGAACAAACCTTCATTATTTCGTATTCTTGAGCGGAGCAGTCGTCAACGTCATAATTATCTTCAATGAAATTTTCCTTGCTGTCGTATCTACCTTCATTATTTTGCTGATTGTTTTCCTTAGACATTGGAGGCGTTACATTTTCAAGTGGTAAAGCTTTGGGCGTTTCGTGATGATCATCTGAAACATGCGAATTAAAATACATGCTAGCATTTATTTATGTTACTACGAATGCAGACGCGAAGTTTTAGAATTAACAGAATTATTATTTTTAATCGCACGAATCACGTTTTTAAAAGCTACGAATAATGTGATATTTCTGGGGAATGAAAAAAACATAACTTTTTCGAACGAGCCACATCGATGTTTATATCGAAAACATTAACGAATTACTTTCATTTTTACAAAACGAGTTCATTGTTAAAAATCTGTCCTGTGCCAAATTTCCGAAGTAATTTACGTTCAAAAGCAATTACGTAAATGCTGCGAGGGTATTTTTTCTTTACGTGCACTCGTTGCACTTTGAATTTATTCGTGACACGGAGGTCAGCTGATGCAAGAGAACATAGACGCGGTTGTTTGCCGTAATACAATTACATTGCTGTACACTGTTCGAGTCTGCTCTCAACATAGTTGTGCAATCTACCAGTGGTATGCAAAAATTCACGAGAATTAGTTTATCGGGATGTTTGATCGAACGTCCAGCGACTGGCGCGGGAAAGATGCGATAAAAATCGATGAACGAAGAAAAAAGAAAGAGCAAACGAATCGCGTACGGGGTAAACGCGAATTCATACTTCGTACACGATGCATAAAATTACACTCCACGCTTTTTGGATAATGATCGGTAACAAAACTCGTAAGGGTGTAATTCTCCCAATGCACTTACCGAGATCGTGACACGGGTTGAAACTCCCGATAACTCCCCTATCGTATTTCTCGTCGGTCAGAGCCATAGGTTTTACCCTGGCGAAGTTTCGTGACTTGTATCCCGTACGAAAACTATAACACTTCGAGTACGTCATTGACATCGCACGTTTAAGATTCACACCGTGTTCAAGAACTCGTAAGGCGCGAGATGCGTAAGAAGCTAATTTTTGTTATTTCGATTTTTGCTAACAATACGCAAATAACGTTATTGTAATTGTTTTTATTTGCATTCAGAGTCAATTCTTTTTCGTCGATCATTTTTAGAAAATTATTTTATACAAAATATTACAACATTTGTTAAATTGCAATATGTTGTTTATTTAATTTTATATAATACACGCTGCGTCGGATTGATCAATAAATTAAAAAAGTTTTCTGTTTTTTAAATTCTGACAACATTGTTTAAAGAAACGTGATATGATTTCTAAATATCTTTAATTTTTTATACAATGCGTTTATATAATCTGATATATTTAAAGGTATAAAATAAAATTTTAATGCAAAATTAACCGTAGTATCTTGGAATATACGAGACAATTTTAATAGTTTTAGAGCGATTAGAAATAACGATAGCGTAATAAAAATTTTCATAATTTTTATGAATCATATTTATAGATGTATATATTTTGTATGCATAAAAATAAATTTTATAAATATTTTTTTATAAATAGAATGTTTTATATAAAAATCTTTCAAATTTTCTTCCACGATTCTCAATGTTAATGCATACTTCCATACTTTTATTTGCAGCAAAAGCACCTGTAGAGATGTTTTTGACGAATTTTTTCCACTATTTGTTAATTTTCTAAAATAATATTTATGAATTATGATTTAAGTTTTTTAGAGTATCAATTTTTTTTTCTGTTGTGTAAAATTTGTAGCGACAAAACTCGAAGGCAATAAAATACGCGTGTAATATTAAAATTGTTTTCGAAAGAAAAATAAAGTAAAATAAAAACGTACGATTTAACACTTAAATTATAATTAATTGGTTATTTGTAGATAGTCATCGTTCACTCATTGCACAAAAGCTAAACGGACTTTACTGTCCTCGTATCTCGCGAAAACCAATATCGCCCGAGGGTCTACTAAATGCTTACGAAGGTACAATGTAAATTTTAGATGGAACTTATGGTGGTAATTACGACGCAACGATAAAGACATTAAGGTAGTAGGTATTAAGAGATTAGTAAAGTTCAGAAAATTTTCACTTCTCCGAAACATCGAAGAGCGAAAGAATTTCTCTTTGAACAGCGGCGCAAGCGCTCGAGCAAATATGCGTCCCTGCGTTAACGCGATTTGATATTAACTTGGATCTTGTTCGTGATCGTTATGCAACCTTGCCGGTTATGCTTGCTTACTATAATTAGGGATGGATATTGCGTTAAATATATTGTGGTAAATTTGCGACACTAGATAAATGCTGCGTTTATAGTTCATCAATGGGATTCGATTTCGACAAACACGAGACGCGAGCCGTGGATTCTCTGTGCGAGAAGGTGATAACGGGATAATTTGTAATCCCCGTGGGAATTACGTTTCGAAAATGTCGATTTTGTTAATTAAACGATATATCTTCATTTTATCGTTATGTAACAGTTCTTTTTTTATTATTTTAAAGTTTCGTAAGAGTTATCTTAAAAGGTCCGCTTTAAATAAAAATTTTGTGAAAAGTTTACAACAATTATTAAATGAAAAGGTTGATGCATTCGAAAATTTACATTTAATTAGAAAAACATTCTAATGAAATCTTTATAATTTACATTTTTTTGAATTATTAAAATATTAAAGAGATATCAATGCAGGAATACAAATTAAAACACTTATATTGTAATAAAATACTTTTTATAAAAATTTTGTTGGTTACTTTATGCATTCAAATTAAATCATCAAATTATTTTATTCGTATTATTAAATTTCAAAAAATGTTGATATTCAAATTAAGTGAAATTTTTTTTTATTATACATATAATTAAAATGTTTTAGATACCACAAAGAATCGGTTTTAGTTTTAATTTTTAAATGCGTTGTTTTAATAAAATATACTTATATTTCTTCAATTTCAAACGATAAATATTTTCTTTTACCAATATTTTTTTGTAAATCAAATGATGAATTTTGTTAAATACGGCATGAAGTTTATTGTTTAAATAATTTTCGTTAACAAAGATCTTTAAAACAATGTATACTAAATTAAGATCATTTTAGATTTATCATTGGCCTAGTACACAAATTTTAATATTAAAACTATTAACGCTATAATGTTAAATTTAAAGTATTTGAATCGAGATACATAAGATATCTTTTTTATAATTTTTCCGTTAGTCGTCAAAATGTTAAACTGTACGTGCCTACTTATATCAATTTAGAATATCATTGTAAATTAATAAAGATGAAATTATATAATTTTCATTATTTATTTCGACGTTAAAAGAAAATAAGTTTACATCGTGATGTAAAATTTATATTTCTCAACATCAGTGATATTAATTTTTACATGAAGTTTTAAATAGATGAAAATAATAGATGAAATCGATCAAATTACTTCGGATTAAAAAAGAAAAACTCATCGATGAACGTACAAGGCAATTTCAGAAATATTCGATAAAAATGAATTGTGAAATGGTCCGCAATAAAATATAACCGATAAAATGTCTTTTTGTGTAAAATAAAAGAGACAAAAATGTGTGACCACAGCGTGTTGTAAAAGAGCGCGTGAGATGCAGTAATGGAAGTGAAATACAATTAAAACTTCAATATTACCGTGTCAAAGCCTGCACTTGCGTCTTTTAACCCTTTGCTCGACGCACTCTACTTCGATACAACCATCCGGCACATTTCTCCATACGTCCTGCGTTCAGTAATTGATGATATCAAATTAAATGTGAAAATCACATTATAATTAGTTTGCCCAGCTAACAAGATACGTTCTATCTTCTAAGTATACGTATAAGTATATTGAAATATACGCGAGTTGAACACGTAATTTTATCGAACGCACTTAATTTCCTTTCGAGCGAGTGTACAGCCACTTTCTTTTAACTGTGGTCTTGACTTTACGAAAAACTTTATATCGAATGATATAAAGTAGGTTAATTCGATTTCGCCCAAACTTTGGAATTCCTCGATGCTTCCTATAATTCTTTGATGAAAAAGTTTTACTTTCAATTATTATTCCTTTTTAAATTTATTTATTCTTTGCATCGTATTTCCAACCAATGTGTCCTAGAAATACTTAAATACTTCTTATAAGTCTAGCTTATTTTAAAAATTCTTTTTTATAGAGTATACGGAATTCTTAATATAATGTTCATTTTTCAAAATGATTCTCGCTAATATATTTTCTAGCGATAAATTTAAAATGCGTTGATTACTTTACGAATAACTTATTTATTATTTCACACCAAGTTAATATTACACTACGATATAAAATAAAATATTTTATTGAAATTTATTTTTCTATACTTCATTTTCTACAATAAAAATCAAAGGAATATTTTAATGGTGAAAACAAAAACTGATTATATTTCTTATTTATTTTTTCTATTTTTATCCGAATATAATTAGCAATATCAAAAAGCAATAAATATTTCTTTATTTTAACGAATTTAATTTAAATTAAAGAATTTAATAATAATAAAGAATAAATTTAATTTAAAGAATTTTAATTTATAACTATTTTTTGTCAATGATATTTCAATTATTTTATTTATAACATTAATTAATTTTAATATAGAATATTAAATCACGAAAAGTTGACTATTATTTCAATGAATAAGTTTCGTTGAGCTTTCATCGTGTAAAAAATTACTATTTTTCCTTTAACAAATAAGTAGTCTTATTGTTTAATATTATTTTGCATTAGATTGACACTATCTTTAATTTTATCTTTTCAATATTTTAAATTTAAAATTCCTTATCCATAATAATAAAAATATATTAAAAATAGATTAAATAAAAATATTTTAAAATAATGTAATAAAAATGTCATTGATTGTAAGAGTATATAAATATTATTTAATAAAATTAATAAATATATAAAATTTAAATATTTTTATGCACATATATCTAGATTTTAATTTTTATAATTTTTATTTCTAATTTTTAAAAAAATCTTTTCTATTTATGTAAATGTTATATTAACAAACAATTTATTAATGGTTAAAAAATGAGATTTTTCAAACGTATATAAGAGTTGTGTAAAATAACAGTCAAATAATTAAAGATCTAAAGATTTGATGAAATTTAATTTTTATGATCCAATATCAGTTAAATCAGTCTTATGTTATTTATTTTAAATCGAAAATTTTTTACGTTTAGTTATATTAACTTCAAAATCTTTAAATAGCTTTCTTTATAATATTAGTATCTTAAGAATCGATTTCAATCTCAATTTAATTTCGATTAAATCGAAAAAATAAATTATGAATTCTTTTAAATTTAAATTCTTAAAAAACTATATATTTTTTAAAAACTCAACTTTAATACAAAATTAATTCTAATAAAATCTAATTCATTATATATTGTTAAATCTAGTGTAATATTTTTATGTACTATACTAATTTATTATATTTCATCATCTTGGATATTTCACTCATCTTCTAGAACGAATTTAGTAGTTCGTTAAGGTAAAGTTCTAAATTTTATTATTTGAATCACGTCAGGCAAACGATTGAGCCATCCTGAAGTAAAGAAAATACTGAAAGTCATTGCAAAGAGGAAGAGCTTGAGGAGCTAGTATCGAAAAATTCCTTCGCGATTTCTTTATACCCTTTAGTCACAAAGTTTGCGAGTTCAGTGCTCCCTTACATTACTAAGAAAACTTATAGAGTAATGTAATTTGACATTCCTTTCGTTTATCATCTTTGACCCCGAGATGAAAGATTTAATATTTATATATGTCAAATTTTGACAAAATGTTATTACTAAAAGTTTAGATCCTTTTTATTAAATGCTTCATTTAATACAATTTAACAATACATATTTTTAAAAAATATTTTTTAAATGAATAAATTATTATAAAATATGTTTGTATAAATAACAGAAATTATATATTTTATAGTATTATATTGATACTAGAATTTTCGTAAAATCAGCTCCATTAAAAAATTTTCATTAAATGTTGATTCATTAATAAAATATCGTACACTTTATGCTTCATCATCATTTATGTCAACGTTCTTAAGATAATATTTTTTTAATCTTGAAATTTCTTATAAAGATACAAATTAATTATAATTTTTAGTACGATTTTAAATCTAATGAAAATTGAACATTTTAATAATGAAGAAAAAATGAAAAATCGCTAAATTATGTGCAATATCTAGGAATAGAAGCATCGAATATTACGTACTAATGTGATGAATGAACTCTATACCTTATATAATTTTGTTAAAGTAATTTAATTATGTAGATTAAGCAAAATTAAGAAAGTAATGCAAATTGAAAGTGCAAGAATTTCATAAATTATTTAATTTGTATAATCAAAAAAATAAAACATTTTTAAATCCATGTATAAGAAAAAATAATGAACGAATTGACTTATAACAATATAAAGTAACGTAACTTGAAGTTGTTACATTATTACTTTATTAATGAACTCATATATTTCTATGCAGTCTTTCTTATTATTTTTTATGATTTAATCACTTTTGAAATACTTTTGTAATCAAAATGTCGGTAAACAATACAATTGCAATTGCACATGTAATCGAAATATTTTAAGAATGTCAAAATTGACACTGTATTAATTTCATGATTGTTTAAAAAATTAAGTTAGCAAGAAATAATCTCAGTTTTATATTTTAAATGGTTAAATGTTTTGAAAAGTTATTTAAATAAGCTTCCATTTTTCCAAGAAAATATTTTATCGGTATCGAGACAAGTATTTACATGGATGTTGAAGTAGAAAAATTGTTATCTACAAAAGATCCATTTTCTCAGGATACCATTGAACTTTTTCTACGCTATATTAAATATATACTTTGCTATTCATAACACATTTCCTGCACCATTTGAAAATAAATTACCTTTCTTATACATATATATGCATAATAACGTTGAATTTTGCGAAGAATAGTGTCTTCCTTCCTGAGTTTTGCTATAGACTCTAGTTGTATGAGCTGTAAATACGAGTTCTTCGATAGTACGTATAATAGAACGATAGCAGGTTTATCGGACTAACCAGTAATATATATTAATATGCAAGTGAACGTTATTTACTCATAGAAATATATATTATACAGTGAATCACGTAAAAGGTTTGAGTTATTGAATTTGTATATATGTGAATTCCTTGTATGATATCTTTATGGAAATATTTAGTAATCAAGCAAATATTATGTTAAATCTCGAATTAATATAAATACGTATAATATATACATATAAATAAATACACACACACATATATAAATAATCACATTTCCTTACTAAATATATACGTAGATAAAATTACTTGAGTCATTAATTTTCTCTAAAATAAACTTTAGGATAAAAAAGTTATAGAAATATTCTATTCTTATAATTTAATTCTTTATGTTAATTAAGTTAATCTACATAATAATAATATTATTTCTAAAGTTACAGAGTAGGTAATTATATTACATAATATTCGTTAGGTAATTAGTAATTGAATATTCTTATTAATTAATTTGAGTATACACTACATTTATGAATTATTATTTAGATGTTTTAGTGAATATTAATAAGCTAAAGTATCAAGCTTTGAATATTATATAATATAATTGAATATTTATGTGGTAACAATGGCTTTTACTTTTATTATATACATTGTGGTACTTTATCGTTTTTCATAGATTTCAAGTTTCGTTTTAGATTTGAGAGCGATTAAATTTATTGCTTTTAATTTTATCTAATAATCACGTGTTTATTATAGAATAATCATTTTTTAATTTTAATATATAAAATACGAGTCCGTTGAACTATTTAATATTCTTTTATTATTTACTTTATAATCAATGTAATGAAGTTACTTTGTATAATTAAATATCAATAAATTTATCTTATATAAGTTACATTAACTTTATAACTATTAAAAAAATATATATTTGATGGAAAATAGTTGATTAGTAATTAATTAGAAATTCATTTAGCGATATTTAATAACCTTATTCAAATCTAATCACTTTATATATATATTGAACTTTTCATAATTGCTTAGTTAGACTCCTAATTAGACATGAGATGAATGATTTTATCGGAATATGCGATAGTGGCAACAAATATTAAATTAAAAAAGATCTTAATAAATTATTAGATTAGTATTTATGTCTTTCTATAAATATATGTCAAATTTATTTTATAAAAATAATTATTCATTTAGACATTAAAAATATATTTTCATTTTAAAAACGAATTTTATTCAGTTATAAATTGATTAAAAATGGATATTTTTCACGATCTTTAATTTCTTAAAATTGAATTAAATCATAATATTTTAATCAAACTATTAATTATTTATAATTTAAAACCAACGATCTATCGCCAAATAAAATAAACAAATGGCACTTTTAAATAGGAAGATGTGGTTAAATTAAAGTTGGGGATTGCTTTCTACTCTAAAAACATTAAATTTGACATATGTTATCGTACAATGATTAACATTCGATTAGTTTTATTCTTTGTGAAACTACTCCTACAATTTATTTAATTTAATAAAGATTTCTAGTATTATTAGTAATTTCCACAAATAACTCTTTCCCTATATTTTTGCAACTGGTAGTAAAATAAAATTTTTAAGTTTCAAATAACATTTTTTCCCTTAAGGACAACATATTTCATACATAATGTTGAGACAGTACCGATATTTAACATTTTTTCTTTTTTTCGAATATATTTTTATTTTACCTTTTAGGCCTCTTAATCTTTAGTTTTTTTTACTAAAGATATCATACAATATTTGCAGAGGAGTTACCAAACAGTTAACCATTTTGAAACTTTCCTTACAACTTTACGTAATCCTAACCGGTAGATATGTACTATTTCTTTTTCTCATTTAGCAGAACGAGAGAGGATTTGAAAAGAAATAGAACTACTCATAGGATTACTTAACATATTAACTCTATTTCTAGTTTTATTAATATGTAAATGTCTAAAGTAAAGTAAAATATTTTTTTCATAAAATTTAATTCCAGCCTACAAATAAGTTTTAGTACACTTTTACATCAGTGCTTAATGTATTATGTTTTTAATTATGTATATATTATAGATTAAATTTAAGATAATTTGAATATATATAGAAGTTAGTTAGATTTAAAATATAAAGGAACACGAAAATAAGAGATTTATTTAAAAATAATTATCAATACAGGATAAACCTTCGCGTTTTCTTTTATTAAAAAACTTAAAAACTTTATAAAGTTTTCATTGAAAATTTTTTTTTAATTATCACTGAGAACTTTAAAACTTTTACTTTTAAATCGAATTTAAAAAGCTGATTTTAATAATAGTAATCTACCTCGTAAAATTGTAAACATTAATTAAAATAACATCTCAAGATGAAGTAAAAAATATTTTAAATAGTTTCATTGAATTTTTATTCTCTACGTGTAATATAGTTCTGGCTTAATTATGATACATTGTTCTAGATATTGAAATTATAATTTTATTGGAGTTTTTTTACAAGGATATTTTGCGATTGCTTTCTAATAATTTAATACTATTTAATAAACTATTACGTTCCACACACGGCATATTGTACTATTGATTTAGTAAAAACAAATTTAAAAAAATGAAAGTAATACGTTTTGCCTAGTTTAATAAGGAAATTAATGAAAAGCACAATATTGACATTTTATAATATTAAAGCTCTACTTCCTTCAATGCATGATACAACATCTAATATAATATTAATCATAAATTTAACGTATAGTTAAGTAACTTATTACAGTTTTCCGATGTAAGTATTAAGATCAATGCAAATTTTTTTTAATTAGCAACGTAATAAAGTTATCGTAGAAAAAACTCCTTTGAACCGCATTTGAACCAGCAATCTATGGATGTTTATTTAATAATTTAACAACTAGAGTCCACAGGTCTACTAATTGAGCTATCGAAAGTTGTCAATATTTTTAAATTTAACATTTTGTAAACCTCAATTAAGCCTTTTAACAGATCTCAGTTAATCATTAAAAGTACATTCCGAACGGTTGAGTATCAACCTTTCCAACAAATTCCGTACGTATACAAATAGATAGCGATTTATCAAATTCGTACAGTATCAAACGTTTTAATGGAAGTTTCTTATGTTTTTAAAGTGTTTTTTATTCATTATACGTTATCGCTTTTAATTTTGCACATCAAGCGTATTTTTTGATACCGTGATGTCGTTTTTAACGTATCATGGATTTAACAATTATTATAATGGATTTACAGTAACAATTTTCAATGCAAAAATTCAAAATTTCGTTTAATATGGAGCTGAATGAGAATACAATATTAAGATTTAAAAAGTGTAATCTTTTATTAATTCTGATATTGTATGTTTATTGTTTATTGTATATCGATAAGTGCTTATTATTTATCTATATATATATATATATATATATATATATGAAAATACATAATTCGTTCTTATTTTGTAAAGAAGAGTTAAATATTTTATTTAAAAAATGGTATAATATTTATGTATATGACTATTCGATAAATTACGATAATTATATTAAAGAACATGAAATGTTTTAGCGATGCAAAATTCTTCGGGTTTTATAAAAAGTTAACGAGATTTCAATTTTTTTAATAAGTGGAAATACGATCAATTATTGTTATAGGAAATATATTATAAAATTGAAAAATAATTTACAAAATATCGGGCTGAATTCTTATCATAAAAATAACGGTTTTAGTTTCATAATATTAATTAAATAGACACCATCACTATAAAACTACATAATAAAAATGAAATGTAAAGAAAGTAAATAATATAAAATGAATTAAAAAAATATTTTTAAATTCACGTTTATATTTACTTTTCATGCTTTTAAATTTAAAAGCCTTTCGATCAAATCGACAAATTTAGAATTTTTTAAAAATAAAATTAAAGAACAAGAGGTAACTAATTAGTATCTCTTTTAAAATATAATTTAAAATACAAGTTTGCACTTTATGATTTTATAAAAACTCTATAAAATACATATCAATATACGCATAACAATATACTTTGTATTTATATTTTACAAAATTTTTTCATATGTAGCGTATGCAAAATGAAAATCCTTCGAGTCGGATTTGAACCAACGACCTATGGATGTCTATTTTATAATTTAACAACTACAGTCCACCGCTCTACCAACTGAGCTATCGAAGGCTTTTATTTGATGAATTTATTTTTTAAAATTCAATAATATATTTATTTATTATTAATTACTATTTTTAATCAAAATTCGTTTCTACTTTACTATTAAAGAGACCGAAATATCCGAGAAGAGTGTAAAAAGTGCAAATAAAAAATTATTGATAATAATTTTTTATTTGATGAATATTAATTGACAAAATTTTTAATAATTTAAATAGAGTGACTTTTAATTTAGTTTAAAAACTAAGCAAATGTAAAATATGGATTTAGCTTAATCGAAAGTATAATTATAGATGAAATATATTTTATAGAATACATTGGCTTATAACAGAAATAAAATTACACCTTTATAGTTTTGTTGCATTTTTTATAGCTTATATGAATGATTTTTTTAATTTTATTATAAAATAACTAATAATCGCTTCCAAATGTTCTAATAAAATATAAAATAACTTTCTTTGAAAAATATAAACAAATTTTTTTTATTTTGTAGTTTACTTTCACGCACGGCTAAGTTTAAAAATCTAAAAATATGTAATATATATAAAATTTTTATTATACCTATCGTTGGTGTATACAATTTTATATAGAAATCAACTTTATCGGCAATCTTCTCGACCCATATTTTATTGGCATTATCGCATATTTTTTCTTTCTTTATTTTGAAGTTAGAAAGAAAATTTTTGAAGAATTACTTTTAAAAGTGTAAGACGATAAAAATCGAAGAAGTAAAAAATTTTAATTTCATCATATAAATTTGGAAAAGCTAAAAATAATTTATAAAATTCAGTATTCTAATTATGTGCTACCCGAATTTGTAAAAATACAGCGTATAAAAAATAAATTTTATCAATTAGGAATCGAAATGGAATTACATTTTTGCGCAGTATTATGTTATATTTCAAGAAAATACCGAAACAAAATAGAACGAAACCTTAAATAATTTATTTTGATATTTTAAATACATTACGAATAATTTTATAAAATATTAATCGTGTTTCAGTGTTAAAGCTACTTAAAAAGATAAAGAAAATATTGTAAGTTATCGATTCATTTTCGTTTATTCGGAAAGTAAAAGAATACACGTCAAAAATGAAGATAAAATCGAGGAATTATACATAAAATCATAGGTATTTTAGTATTCGCCGACAATTCGCCTATATTATATTATATTTTTAAAATCAAGCTCCCACAATAAATAATTTTATCAATCGAATCCAGGTACAAGTAGGATTTGGAGCGATATCGCAAGAACCGCAATCTCTTTAAATGTACTAGAGTAATTCTTCGGACGAACAAGCTATGAAAACGTACTCTAGTCGGACTAGATAAGAGCCAGTGATAAAACAATCCACTAGTCCGATTTCGAAAAAGTAAACTCCTCGAAGCTTGAGCTCACCTCGATGCAGACATCGCATGAGCCGACTGGCTGTGAGCGGCGTCCCGAGGTTGCAGGCGGTGCGATGGAGTTCGCAGTGGTTCGCATAGACCTTACCGTCGCTGGCACAGACGGGCCGGTGTCGTCGGGCGCATCTCCTGGCGCACCCGCAGAGTCCGAGTCCACCGTCGGCCGACACCTGACACTCGCGACCCGCGCCGCAATACTTACTGGCACACGGATCTGAAACAGAAGGTTTAAGGCTCGTTTTTTATTCGTGTCTTATTTTTTCATTCGTTTTTTCTATTTTGTACGAGGATTGATTCTGAAGAAGATAATCGGCTTTGCGGGCCGAGCCTTGGTTTTTTATCGAGGAGTCTGACAGATTATGATCTCGGTTTCTTTAACTTATACCTTGTACTTTGCGCTCTTGGTGAGAGAACTGGATAAAGATCTGTAATTTTTTGAATTGTTTAATCAATGTTTACGGTTTAAGCTCGTTTTTATTACTTACATACGAATGATCATTGTATTAGCTTCAAAGTTTGAATCTTAAAATATTCAATAATATACTTGTATTATCGAAGAAAATTGTACTGTACTAAGAAAATTTAAAAAGCTATTGATTAATCAAGATGTTTTGTTAAAGTCTTAAATTATTTTGCGTTTAGAATATGGAGAAAATATAAGATTTAACTTTACCAGTTTTGTTTAAATATTATTTGTCTTAAGGTTTTAATGTCGTATTTATGTTAAATTTTATTAACGTTACTTTTATTTTCTAAAAATATTTAAATCTATGTTTATTAAATATCCTTTTTCAATATATTCAGAGAAATTTAAATACATTTTTCTATAGCATCAAAGTACGACAAACAAAATATATTAAATATCTTTTAATTTGCTTTTTATACTATTGCTCGTGCGGTATGTATTAGCATTATGTATACATTTTTATTATAATAATAAAGGCAGAAAAAATAATAATATATTTTTTCTTTAACATCAAAATTTAATTTAACAAATCTAATTTTGAAATTTCATAATATAAATACGGAATATAAATTATGAAATATATTTTTTGTTAAATTATATATTATTTGGAAATTTTCTAAAATTTTTGTATAAAATTGTGTTTATATGTATGCATATATACATTTTTTTATTCAAAAAGTTCTTTTAATAAAACTATTTATATTCCAATTATTTGTGTGAAATTTATAATATATGTATATCTACTGTTGGATTATTTACATATATTTAATTATTTCTCAAAAAAATAATTTTAAATGAGACATCCCTAGTTTTTTTTTAACGTTGCATATAAGCAATTTATGATTACAAAACTTTATGTTTGTCACTTCGTTTACATGAATTCATATACATAAAGTAGATCTATGTATAAACCTTTTTATGCTTTCAAACTTCCTGTAAAAACAAAGTGTTGAAATTGAATTTTCTTTTGCATACAAATTTTTTATGTTTCAATGAAACTCGAAAAATTCTTGTTTTTTCATAATAATAACTGAATTAAAAAATACGATGAAAATTTGATAAAGATAGAAAATAATTTCAGCATCAATAAGTAATTGATGTAATTAAAAGGGAAATTAAAAAAATAAACAATTTATAGATTATTCATATTATATACAAAATGAATTGGTTAGTTTCTTCGTATTAAAACTCTTAAAATAAATTTATAACCAAGATTTATTAGTACGTTAAATTATTTTTAAAAATAAATTAAATTATTTTAACACTTATACAACTTAATAAAATACTGTTAAAATTCCCCAATATTAATTTCATTAAAATATTTTCACAATTTACAACTGTTATCTTTGATAATAAAAGTATTTCTTGTTTCCTAATTAACAAAATATCACCATTGTTTTTAATATATACCTATTCATTATTAGATTTTTCATAATTCATTTTTTATTGGAAAATCTTTGTTTTAATAAACCGTTTGAGTAAGAGTCGAAGTCCACTCATCTTTTCTTCCACTAATTTTCAGACTATATTTCTATTTTTGTCTTTACGATTATTAATGGATACGAGCTTTTTAAGTTGGATTTTGAGAATCCGTTGTCTTGTTAATCGATCGACCTTGACATTCACGTACCATAGAAATGGAAATAAACTTCACTGCTCTCGAGTTGGTCAATTTCTTTAAAGTTTCGACGCTTCTGCAAACTTTTTTAGAATTTATCGACAAGTTATTTAGAGATATGAATTTCATTTTACTACCGCCAGAACAGATAGTTTTATTACTATTTTTCAGCGACTCCGATCCTTAGTTGCACATTGCGCAACGGTTACAGTTTTTGCTCGCAAAATTATTGCATGGATGTTGAAGGGCAGATAATTTTTCGCAAATGCTTCGTCTTACATTTCACCGATCTCACTTTTTTTAGAATTTCAAAATCATCAATGTACTATGATATTCCACGATTTACGAGTTGGTAAATGTCACATTTCTATTCAAGCCTTTCAAAAAATCGCCATATACGATTTTCCGAAGACGAATCTTTGCAATAATTTATTTATTATAGCTTTATTTATAATTTACTAAAAGAAGATGAATTATATATATTTTTATACAAAGTTGTTGGAAAGGGAAAAAGAGCATACTTTGAAAGATCGAAAAAACGAAGCGATTGTAACGTGAAAATTCTCTTATGATTCGTTATTCGTCATTTGTCATCGATGAGTACAACAACGAAAGTTTTTTTACGTACAGTTTGAACGGATGAATATAATTTCAAAGTAATAACTACTTTCGTTACGATATTAATAAAATCCTCGTAGTATCCAAAGATACCCATAGAGACGAGAGTAATGTCCAGATCAATCTGCCATTACAATTTGATTTAAGACATAATAAATGACTGCATTAACGAATATAAAAAGCGTATTAAAGAGGATTCATCCGAGCAATTGACTCGCATAAAAGAAAAGTAAAGGATTACTGATGCTCGAGGAGAAAAATACGAAAAAAGAAGGAAAATACATAAAACGCATCGAAGCCGCGGACAAATCTTTCTTTTCTCCATAACTCCACGCGCTTGGCCACTTGTTGCGTGGATTTCGCCACTCGTTCAATTTTCTCTCTACTTTCTTAGGGCTGGGAAAAGTAGCGACTCCTTCGAGAAACGAGTGGACGTTTGCTTATCATTGTGCTTCTACGAACGATCTATCGTTTCAGCTTAGCGAAATATCCCGGTTAATCAAAGTACGTACTTGAGATAATTATCCGATCGTTGGGTATCGACGCGTCGGTAAGTTTTATCGCTGTTTTCCTCGATAGCCCAGAATTTCAGAACGGTAGAAATTCTTTGTAAGGCTTGCGCATTGAAAAATATTCCATCGTTTTTCTTTTGGTTTCATAATTCAATTTATAAGTGTAAAATTTATAATGGTTCTATAGTGCGCTTTTAAAAGTTTTCTTCTTTATTATATTCGTGTAACGCGAGAGAATTTTAGTTCAAAGCACTCGAAGATTTACTTTGAAGCTTACAGAGTAATTATAAATATAATTATCCAAGATTTTTTTATCTCATTTCTGGAAAGTTTTAAGAAGAAAGTTCCAAGGTTTCGTGATATTTTTCCATGATTTCGGAATCATTATTTTTATTTTTGATATTGATAATCGTCGATGATCATTGTTTTCGTTGATAATATGATACACGCTCGAATACGTATCGAAGTTTTAAAATGAATCGGCAGCTCTATTAATATTTAAAAACGGATCGAATTTCGATTAAGATTCGGAGAGAAATACAAATGTCCGTAGCGAGTGCTCGGTAAATTTTTTAAAAATAGTTGTTACGTAGGAAAACCTTGAAGGCGTCGAGTGCCGGTACGGAGGTGAGCAATCCTTGAAAATGGAAAAACTGATTGACAGATTTTACGATCGAGGCAAGCAGTGCCGCGTACATAAAGTGTGAAAATTCATAAAAAATAAGAACGAGTGCGCAAGGATAGCAAATGTGATGAGAGTGAGAGCGAGAGCGAGGAAGAGAGTGATGGCGTCGGAAATGGAGGGGAGCTTGCAGTGACAGCGAGTTCGATCTCTATGTTAATCCAAAAGTTAGATATTGAATTCGTGATCCTCGACGAGTAACTACCACTAGGCAGATGCCACCTTTGCCTGTGTACATTCGCATATATACTCGACGAACTCATCGAGATCTTCGGGGATCAGCCAAACTTGTATTTGAGCGAATTTCACTCAAGCTTTTCGTCGACGATGCATCTCTGCCTTTTTCAACGTCCTCGACTCTTATGTTGTGAAATGATTGTTTTTTATGTATATGCATATCTGTCATTCACCTTAGCAATTAGACAAACGCTTTGTCTGTAGTCTTTTTGATCTACAAATGTACCGAATTTATTTCAAATTTTAATCCTTTTATTTTTGTATAATTTATAAGTGATAATTTCTCATAATTTATCATTGAATAATGTCCGATTTCGTTGACGAATTCTTATTTTTTGTTTAATATCATTGAGAAAAGTGCACGATCCAACGGAATTATTAACATTATCATTAATATATAATTAATCATTTTAATATATAAAACAAAATATAAGATAAATTGAAGATTCGTATCTGATATTTCTTGTTTGAAAAAATAACTAATGAAACCTTTTTGTACACAAATATCATGTCGAGATCATTTTTAATCAATTGGTAATTATAATGAGACCCTTAAAATGCATTGTTTAATGAACAATTGTATTTTAATAAATAAGTGTTCAAAAGAGTTGAAAGGGGAAGAGGAAAAAATAATTGGTACTATTTTAATTTATCGATAGAAATTCGATTACGTGGTCTTAGAGGCCAAAAATTCTTTCCAGGGTCGATTTCATAAAAACAAGATCTTTAAAAGTAATCGTTAGTCAATATGCGATTGAAGGAGCAAGGGCAAAGATGAAAAGAAAAATTCGAAAGTATCAGTAAAAACAACACGGAATATTCAGGCGTAAAATAGTCGTTGGGCGGTCGATCGACTACACGAATAGAAAATAAGACCTTTGGAAGTGACCGTTGGTCAAAAACGAATGAAGAGGAAAGGGGAAAGATGTAAAGAACGATTCTAAAATTAAAAGAGCGAAGGTCACGTAGTTGATAGACTTTCGATAGACAAAGAAAGTCGTTCGTTGATTAATTTTTCTACGAATTTACTTGCCTAATAATCAGGGCAAGCAAAAGTGTCGATTGGAGGAATGGGGGGGAGGCCGATCAAAACATTCAAGTAATAAATAATGGTAAAAGTCGCGATCGCAAAGGAAAAGAAGAACATCGTTTTGATATTTATTTTCTTTGCGGTTAGAAAGAAAAATCGAACTGTATGTCAACTTTTCCCCTAAAGAGTCATAATCAGCGAATAATAAATATTCGGCGCTCGATGTTTCTCATTGTATTGAAATCGCGTAATTAAATTTAACATTAATTATTGTGCATTTTTTTCTTTCGATATATGAATTCTAATTTTTTCGTTTGTGAATCGCCAAGTAGTTTGTATATTTGACGGTGGATATTGAACGTCCGGCATTTTGTCTTCAAAGTTGTAACGTATAAAATGAATTGTTACGAAGATTAACGATAGTAATTCATTAATATACGAATTAATAAGAAAAAAATCCCTTTTTCAAAGAAAATCGATTGGAGATGGAATCGCTCGATAAACTACTTTGAAAACATTCGTAAAATTTTAAATAATAATTGAGTAGTAATACGTTGATTTTTAATTGTCTGCAATATTGATTGAAAATCTTAATCGTTAGTCCATGCAAAGAATAATAGTCAATAATATTTTTAGATATGCGTGAAAAGTTTGATTACTATGAAAATTATATACTTTTAAATATTATACGAAAAATTATAAAAAAAGTAATTTAATTGTATTATCAACACATTATGTATTTTATTTTTAAGTTTTATATATAAATTGAATTAGCGAATAAATAATTTATGTTATGTATTTTATAGCTATATTTGAAATTGAATATTATAATTTCCGATGTAAATTTGATGTAGTCTACTGTTGAATGTTCATCGAGTAAATAATTTTGAATTTATTATATTCCATAATATGATATTGTTCAAGATGATTTATTACACTGTTGGGATTATTATGGAATAATAATGATACGTTTGAACAATAGCATCAAATATCAAATTATAATTATTTAATTTATTAAAACTTGTAATTTCATCTAAATACTTATAAAATTTACCTTTTTGTAATAAATTTTATTAATTACATATGTGAACAAACTTTATTTTTCAATTAATATTTTTCTTTCTTCACGTAATTAGTTTTTATCAATTTTATGTTTATTCATATATTAATTATAAATTTTATTGTATAATTTTTAATAATCTATATGTTACGTATGTGGCATAGCATATAATTTTATAAATGTATTATTAAGCTTAAATTGAAATCAATAAATTGTTTTTAATATACTAAAATAATTTATTTTTTTTATTTATATTTCTAATTTATTTTAATATCTGAAAAAAATAAAATAAATGAAGTATATAATCATATGAAATCACTTGTAAATAGTCAAAAGTACTTTGATAATAAATTTATAATACGGACAAAAAAAATATTTAGATAATACACATTATAGAATTTAAAATTGTAGTAAATGTGGTGAAAATATTTGTTATCCGTGTAATTATATATAAATTTTTTAAATTGGAATAAAATAATTAATAAGTTCGATTTAAATGAATATTGTCAAAAAACCAAAGTATTTTATTTTTAATATTATTAATTTATGAAGTGACACGTATGTAGAATAATTTTGCAATAATATGATTTTGTAATATGAAATATTTCACCACTGCAATAGAGATTAATAAGATTCGAAAAAGAACGGCAAAAAAGAACCAAACAGTAGACTCACTGCGACCGAAATAATCGTTGTCGAGATCAAGGGACGTCGATGGTACGTTGGCATATAGGACTTTCTGTGGTTGGTTGGTCGTTTCCACATCCGAAGATTCGCTTGCAAACTCGTGCCGGCCAACCGTCATGTAATGATGGCGTTTTCCGTGCTGAAATATCAAAAAAATTAGTCAGATCGGATGAAATTCACTTTGTTTATGAATTAGTTAGTTATGTTTTAAGTTCTTAGAATTGTCGTTTATCTAATTTATACTAAATTTTTCTACTTAAGATATTCAAATTATTATATTTATATTTATTGTGTAAATTATTTTTTGGTGAATTGTGTCTTTTTATCATCAATATTTTACCAAAAAACTTCATTAAAGATTAAGTAAATGTCAATCGGATTGATTACTCGTCGCTCAATTAGAAATCCATTACATATTTAAAACGAGATAATAATGTACAATTAAAATTTAGTCAAAGAAAATCCTATAACTTATCTATTGTAAAATTGAACAATGAGATATTAATTCTAGTGAATTTTAAATTCATCTTTACGTTGAGTAATAATCATATTTAACAATTCAATTTAATTTTGAATTATATTATGAAAATGATAGTCAGCGAAATGTAGAAAATTTCTCTATATAGAAGCTCGTGGGAACAATATTTGATTGTTAAATGGAATAAATTATTGACATTCGTAATTTATAAAGGGATGAAAATTTATTGTGCACAATCTTGAGTTTACTTCAGTGAATTAATACTAACGTTAACCGATTTTGTACGATTGTCGAATTAAGTTTTATACAAAGATTGTAATTGAAGAGTTGTATACTTGTATGTAGTAAAAATTATAAATAAACAAATTTTGAAACGATCAGATTTGTTTATATCATATCTAAAATGATGCTAATTATATTTTTATATTTATTTGAATATAATATATTGAATAAAGATTTAAACAATCAATAGTATTTTTATATATATCATTATATCACATTTATGTATTTAGTACAGTAATTGTGAGCACTTAAGTTAATATTTAAAACATATTCTTTTATTCGAAAATTGTATTATGCTTATAAACTTAAATTTAAATTATGGTTTTGCCTTGAGATATTGTATACATTTATTTAAATTTAATACACCGTTTTAAATATAAACTGTAATTGAGTTGTTTGGAGTTCAAGAGATTCTTTGGTTAATTTTAGATTGTTCAATCAATTTTTAATAACATTGTAAATCACGCTTAATTTTGGGGCATATATACCTATGGTAATAAATTGGGCGAATATTTTTAAATCTATATATTTTGGATTGTAATACTAACACCATGTGTTGGATTTATTTAAATTTTTTATCAATACTAATATTAATTTCTATCATGAACTTTGATTATATTTAATGTTAAATTTGATTTTGATGGTATTTATTATTGTTTTTTATATCGTGAACTATATTATTATTCTTAATAAGTATAAATAATTTTATTTATATATGTATATATGTATATATGTATATATGTATGTATATAATGTACATATAGATTTAAACGAAGTAATATAATTCTTTAACAAAAATTAATTTTTGTCTTGACAAGAAATTAAAAGTATTATAAAATAATAAATTATTAATATACATTTTATTCGTTTATTTTATACATTTTTATGAAAATAATCTAATAATTAAACAGAAGAAACATTTTATATTATGTTTATAATATCGTAATCTTTTGTTTTATAAAACTTTATAACGATAGTCTTATGCTAATTCACTAAGAGGTAATCATAATATTTAATTTAATTTCTACTTTAATTTTCGTCATTTATACATAGAAATTAAGAGTGATAAAGTATAAAAATAAAGTTCCTTCGGTAGAAGTTTATAAGCATTGCAAAGATTCTTTCTAAATTTTTACGCCCAACAATGATTATAAAGAGAAATGTTAATTATCGATTCTACAACTTTTATAGCAACAAAGAGATCTTTGAAAATTTTTTTAAAACTTTGCTTCGATTAAGAATGATACTTGAATACAGTTTTCCACGCCTTATTTGTATACATACGATAACGTGACATAAGTCATCGATCGATTTATAGTTCTTTTAGTTTTTTAATTTTTTCGTCTGCTAAGTTTTTCTCATGCAATAAGACTTTAATTAATCAAAGAAAAATTTTACAAATATTTTTTTTTAAATTGAATTTTTAATTGAATAAATATATTATATAATTCACATTATAATATGTATTATTCATTTACAAGCTATGAATAAATTGTTTACAATTTTATTAATTTATACAATTTTTTTAATTTGAAATTCTTTTATTACTTGAGAATTAAATTTATATTTAATTAAATTTATTATAAACCTTTAGATTTCTTAAAAAATTGTTATTTCGTTTCAAATTTAGTCAATCGAGTTTTAAACAGGAATAAACTCACATTTTCTAGATTTTTAATTGTAAATTTATTTTGATTGACTAAAATAATAATAAAAGTTGTTAAAAGAACTGTATCAAAATTATATCAAAAAGTATAAATTCAATCGTACATATGAAATAAACAATCGTAAAGAATTCTAATGTTATTATATATTTTTTAATATATTGAGTTGCAGTTATTTACTACTCGCATATAATATTTCATTTCTTTTTATATTATTAAATTTTATATTTTACGAAAAAGTAATATTTTAAAGAAAATGATCAAAATCAATCGACGTAATATATATACATAATAAAAGTCTTATTTACGCCAATCATCTGGAATTTATATTCAAACTGATTGAACTCACGAGTAATACGCGTTATCGCTGTTTTTTTTCATAAATAATATTCGGTGATTCGGAAGTGCGAACCAGATGAGATATAGCAAACACTGAGAAGTCGTTTAATTTGGGTCATAGGGACGCCAGAGGTTGCTGTCGTTTCTAAAAGCATCGCGAGCGACGTGTTACGGGTACTTTTTTTATTTTGAATCAATTACCCTTAGATATTGGTATGACGAATAGCGTAAACACGCTTTAGAGGAAAGTTATTATTTTTTCATTCTGATTCAACCTCCTTCTAATTTTTTCTGTTATTTAATCAATATTTATTCTTTTGTGTGTCATTTTTGTTGTTGTACCGATCAGTTTCTATTTAAAAATAAATCATCGTTATTTCTTGTTGAATCTTAAATTTTGATTTTTTATTTTTTAACTGTAATTTTCTGTTGCTGTCAAATAACATCGTGTTTGATATTTTTCTCGGTGATATTTTTAAGAAATATCGTATAATTTTTTTAATCACGTTGACAATTCTACATTTTTTATTCATCCTATTTATATCCGCGCAATTTCGTATTTTTATTAATTAAAATACGAATTTATTTTCAAAAGAATCGTAATACTTAATTTTTTATAACGAAGTCGTTATATTTAGGATCTTGCAATTAAAGGATGTAATACTTGTATTCTGATAAAAATATGTCGACCTAGTCCATAAAAATATGTATAAAGTTCAAGTAATATATAATAATATTGCAAGTAATTTTATGGGAATTTTTTAATTCATAAAATACAGATTTATATATTTATTTATTTTCTATATATTTCGATGATATATCGAAAAACTTATTTGAGGTTAAATAAGCTTTATAAATAAGAAGATGTAAATGCTTCGGTCAATTCTTCGTAAACTTGTGACTACTGTCTCGTAAAAACTAGTATTATAGTAGCACAGTTTCCATTTTTCTTATGTATCTTCTACATATATAAGTACATTAATGGACTGTAGTAAAAAGAGTATCTTAACTAACTGAACCAAAATGTAACGATCTTTCATAAATCTTGCTGACATTTTTATACTCGTGCAACTTTATCCCATAAAATGTAAATATGTAGTCTTGAAATAACGAATAGTATATACGAGCAACTGATAATTCGCTTATTTGCAACTTTGATCTTATGCTACGTTCTTTATATATAATTGTACATAATGTCTTACTTTAATTTTTTGATCTGGAGTAGCGATAACTTTCAAGACGGTATAAATTAAACGATTTCTGATTACAACGGTTCGATCAAATTGTTCGTACGTAAGAGTCAAAGCAAGAAGCTGCGAAGCAGTTTGGAAGGAAGAAAATGAAGAGCGATGAAGATCTCCTGCAGGAAATTGACCCGACAGACGGATAGTACGTGATGCACTAGGATGTGTAGACAATCAATCCGCGAATCTTTTATACGTTTAATTCTGTTGCTTTTATACGTTATTGTAAAATAATATTTTACGATATACCGTTTTATTAAACTCGATCGAATTCTTTTTTATTGTAACTTCGAGAAAAATATAAAAATTTATTATGTATTGTTTTTTTTATGATTATAATTTGGACGTTTTTAAACATTTTATTTGTTATAAGGTATTATTCGACGATATCTAGTTTTTTGCATCGTATTTCTAAATAACCTCTCGTTAAATTCAAGCGGGAGTATTTAATTCTTCGTTAATTGAAGATACAGCAATTCGCGTAGAACTATAATAAAATAATTTGTTTTTTTGTAGTTTAATACAACTTCATTGCAGTAACGTAATATACAAGTATATGTATATTAAAGTAAGATATACACTTAATTCCTTAAAATTTAATGTACAAATTTAAAATTTTAATAAAATGTGCGGTAATGACATAGAAATACGGTAATTATCGTAATGAATTTCTAGTAAACTAATCGATACGAATCGCAAGGAAACAATATTTGCAAGGATTTTGACCATTAGAGTTATTATTTATTTAAATAAAATGTTTTACAATAAGATATTAAAAAATTAAAAATTGTATCTAACAGATTAGAAAAAAGGTCTTATTCGTATCGTACGTTTATATAATATTATCTTTAACGGTGCAATAGATTCGTTGCAAAGTCGAACAAGATGCGCGAGTTTTAGGAATAACTTAAAGTTATAATACAACATCATCGTTTTGAACAAAGCTTAACGTTGAATATTGTTAATAGGATAATCAGAGCATAATGTCAGAGGGTGAGAACAGTATTAATAAACTGTTATGTTCGTATCACTAGCGTTTTAGCACCGTGAAGTACCACTTTCCATTTAGCTGAAACATGGAAACCGAGCAAACTCGCTACTGGAGAATGGACCACTCGATGGCGCTTCCGAATTTTGATGCATTTTCGTGATCGATAAAAGTACGTAACACTTTTTTTCTCGTCCGTATGGATAGTGATTTATATTTATGTCTTTTTAATGGACACGATAGACGATAATAAACGCGAACGGTGGGTATCTTTTTTCGTAACAATATTCATTTTTAACTTTTTTACAGTATTTAGAAACGATACATTTTTTAAATGAATTCTGCTAATAACAATAATTTTCGTTTTTTTACAATTTTTTAAATAATTTTATTGCGGTAACATTTTTGAGATAAACATGTAAGAGTAAAATAAAATTGTAGTTCTTGATAGCATTTTTATTGCACGATAAATTAATTGAGGTTAATTAAGAAAAGTAATAAGCGATGATTGTTATAAAAGCTTTTTTATTTATCGCATAAATCAATATCGTCGATGTGTTTTGATAGTTTAAAAAAAAAATTTTAGTCAACGTTCGTTTCGTAAATATAGCTTTAAAACACGTTTAACTTCAAAGTTCGGTAACAGAGACAACGAGAAATCTACAAATCGTATATTGTTCTTCGATTTAGCATACATGCATATGTATGCATTCTATATAATTGCAAGGATAAGTATTATATTTCTTAGAAATGTAACTATACTCGGTTGTCGACTCGATATAAATTTACATAATTGAACTTTATCGCTATTCACTTTTTAATTTGGACAAAAGGCTCTTAGTCGTAACGACTTCCGCGTGACGATTGAAACGTAAACGTTCGTTAAAAAAGGCAAACGTTCTATGTAAAGAGTTGCACGAAACTCATAATAAAGAAAAATAAAAAACACATCTCGGGAATCAGCCGAATTCTCTCGACATCTACCTTTACTGCGCGTTCATCGCCGAACATTTCTCGAATTTCTTCTTCGTGCGGATCAATTCGGCCTTCTACTCCCCAGAGATGGAGAAATAGAGAAAGAGAGGGATGACGTTGGAGTAAGATGCAGGGAGAGCGTGCGAATAAAGAGAGACGGAGAGAGAATTCATTCCAGGTCGCAGCACGGAACGAACATTCGCGCTAGCCAATAGTACAGGAAATAGCCTGGTAGAGCTGCGTTCTAGTGTTCGTATTACAATTGAAAATGAAATAAAGGAATTCTCTGCTTCTCTCGCTTTATTTTTTATATATCACTTTCTCTCGTTCTCTTGTAAGAGAGCTCTTTTGCTTCTTTTGTTACTTTTTTTACTTAACTAAAATTCACGTAATAGACCGCATCTTCAACTTAACGAGAGCAAGAAAAGCTGCTTTGTTGGACAAAGAGTTAAACTATGTCTCGTTTCATCTTTGTCCTCCCAAGAGAAGGATTTCAGACTTGGGTTTCATTTCCGAACGGAGAGCCAAGTTCGCGAAGACACTCGTGAATGATGTAACGTTTTGTTAGAGCATCGTAACGATCGTTCGTTTATACTTACGATTTATGCGGATGGTCGTACGACGCTTAAGGATAACTTGGAAAAGTATTTATTTGTTCATTGGCCGTGTTTTGAACTATTTTTAAGATCTTAATGCACAGTTATTGATCTTAATATACATTTATTTTACAATTATGATTCTCGAAAAATACGATGTTATTTGTTCAATTTTCGATACCAAAGTAAAGAAAATATAGAATGTACTATGCTGGATCAACAATATGAATAATTCAAACGTAAAACTGTGAATCTTTTATCGGCATCCGAGACCGGTATTTTAGGAATAAGATAAATTAAAACTTATTAATAATCCATATTATTTCATAAAGTAAATTTATTTATTTTATTGAAATAAATGATTTGACATGAATAAGAAAGATGTAATATTATCCAAAACGAAATATAGTTAACGAATTTTTTTATCGAATGCTCGTGTAAAGAAAGATTTATATATCTTTTATGATTTAATTTTTAGTACAAGTAAATGAAAAGCACTAATTTTAAAACGTCTTTGTATTTGAAATTTATTCAACCAGTAGACACGATTATGCTCTAGAGATTCGGAAAACGTTGTGAATATTTCTTAGCTTGATATTTTCTAAAATAAAATTTTAAATATGCATACTCTAGGTACAAAAAATCGTTTAATTTGTTTAATAAACTTTAAAGTATACTAATTTAATGATACACAAGGAATCAATCTGTATTATAAATTAGGAACGATATCGTAGATCATTACAAATGTACTTTTTGATCGTATTTAAATGATGTAAATCTTCAGTTTATAATCGATTAATAATTGTCATAAAATATAAAATGTTTACTCAAAAAGAATAAATATTAAATTTATATCTTTTAAATAAAGACATCGTCTCTTGATAATAGTATAATAATATCTACATATTCGTATGTCGTTCATCGAGTAATTTAAGTTTTCACAATTTATAAACTTCATAATTCTAGCATTATAATTCAGAAATTAAACTCATAATGGAAACAATCTCGAAATGTAGAGCTTATATTTTTTAAATCCCTGTGTTTTCGATTCATTTATATCGAGTATTATAAAAATTGCGTACCTGGCAATCGGATATATCGTAGTAGAAAGGGGCAAATGGAAACTCGAGGGACTCGTAGGAAGAAGCGACGTTTAAAAAATAGGGGTGAGTTTTTCATCGAGTTCGATAATAAGCTCTTTCCTTCTCTCTCTCTCTCTCTCTCTCTCTCTCTCTCTCTCTCTCTCTCTCTTTCTCAGTCTTCCGATTCACCCTAATCGAGTGCACGAGTGGCTTCGATGTCGGATGGCTACAAGGGCGTTCACGTAAGTATCTGCGATGCCCGGGAAAACGGTCAGCCAGTACTCGATCTCGGCAAGAGCAGCCATTTTGCCTGGTGCAGACGCTAATGGACCTCTTGTTTTTTTTCCATTGAGGCGGAGGCTCGAAGACCTCCCGAAAGTCCCTGTCACGAGAGTTTCTCAAACACGCTCGTATATTTTCCGAACGGTTTTGCGAATTTCCAAATAATAATTACAATGCACTTCGAGTGTGATGCAAACGCGTTGAGGGAGTTTACAGAAAATCATTCTGTTGTATGAGGAAGTTATGGCTCGTTTCTGCTGCATCAAGAGTGTTTATCATCAGCTTCAGATTTTAACAATGGATCTAAATTTAAAGAAAATTTAATTAAGACACGAATGAGACTTCAAGAGTGATACAAAACGATGAAGTTGGAAATCGCAGAGCTTTCAATCAATTATACTTTAGCGATTAAACGAACAGATTTATTTAAGGGTTAACGTTTTACCTTGAATTTCGTTCTCTTCGAAAGTTTAATAATTAATTTTCACCGTTCTAAATTTTAAACACAAAAATATTAAATATTTTGTTCACGCAACAATATTTACAAAATAATTTCATTTGTTTTCGGGCAATGTAAATTTTAAAATATAAAAATTTTGATTCCAAGAATTTTGTCTGAGTACGTAACGAACGAATTTAAAGAAAAGGCTACATCTTAAATACTTAGAACTTTAAAAGCTTTCGAGTAATATGTGCGGTTATTTTAGAGCTTCCTTTTAAAGTAACGTTCTTTTTTAAAGACCTTCTTTTTTAAAATTATGTGCCATCTATCTCGATATTAATTAAATAAAATTTAAACTGCGTTCCTAAACCGAATCGTAACAACTTCTTAAAAAAATCATATAAAGTGACGTTCGAGTAAATTGAAGAAAAATTTAATAAATATCTTACACCATAAAAAGTTTAAATACTATCATTCCAATGCAAGCTAGAAAATTGAGTTTCAACTTTAAATCCAGAGACAGAAAATAAAATTTTGGATTCCCTTGTGAATACTTATTGAAAAATGAAACGGTAGTTCGTCTCTTAAACTTTACTCGGAACAAGAACATTTTCTCTTTAATTATAATACAGTTCTATTTTACTTATTGATAAAATAAAAATATTTTACAATAAAACCGTACATAAATATTCACGATATCGTTATATTACGAAAATTTTCAAAATTGTTACGTAATTGTTCGAAAAATTCTTTTATTCGCGTAGCTCGTTAATTAATTCATAATACACGAAATAACGCAAGTAATATCACTAGTGTTCCCCGCGGAAAGAAGTTTCATGTTGATTTAGTAGGGTAATTAGTTTTATAAATAGAATACTTATTTTCAAGAATATTTTAATTTCCGTTCCAAAAGCTAATCGTTTTTTTCACTGGAGAATAAAGTTCTTGACTTCCATTTTAAGAAGTTTCTCGCGGGTCTTAGAGGTAGATATTTTTTTACAAAGGGTTTTATTTCCAACGAAAAATCATGCAAGCGAGCTGGTGAAATTAGTTAAAATGGAACGTGCCCAGGTGGTACTTGTGCAAACTACGTTATCTCTATAGAGTTAGCGTTTGTTAAAGAATTTACGACGCATATTTGTAACGGTTCCTTTGAATGATGGATAATTGAATTTTAAATGCAGGTTAATTCGCGCCGTTCGATTCATGTCTAAATAAAGTTAACGGAATTAGATAATCAACGTTTAAAAAATACGATGCGCCTTTTTTCTTACCAAACGCGACTAATAAATCTCTGACTATCGTTTACATTAAATTACGGCCTATCTTGTTAGATTCTATAAAGCCGATTGTTGAATGAAAATTGTCTTTGCAATTTAGGAAAATACATATTACGCACTCGGCGATATGTCAATGCGAATATCCGTTTTGAAATCGTGCGTGTAAAACGTCGAATATAACAACTCCAACGGCCAATGCCCAAGAGACAGTTGTAAATGCAATTTACAAGCGAATATAGATCACACGGGCTATGGAACGAGAACGTGCATAACCAGACTCGTCAGCTAAAACCCAAGAGTTGGAGAGAACGGGGAAAAGTTAGCACGTCTTGGGCGTAACGACGTGGTAAGAGGAAGCGCCGTTTCTTCAAAGGGGATGAACAATCCAGATTTTATTCGTGGACGATGCTTTGCTCGATCCGAACGGACTCTTACATTCCTTCTCTCGACTTCTACACGCGCGAGATCCTTTTTATTTGTTTTTATTCCGCGGCTGTCTTCCCTTACCTCTCACCGCGTGAATTATCTTTTCGTGGTCCGCGTATTTTCAATGGCTTTCTTCCGTTCATAAAATAAGAAAGTACATCCGTGCATAAGAATTTAGTAAATTAAAAGTACTTAATTGTTATTCGTGTGCGAATCGTAATATTTTAAAACTTTGTATCGTCGACCCAAATTTTTTATACATTTTTTATTTTAATTACATACATATAATTTGTATCACACGAGTTAGTCGATTGCTTACGTCAAGGTAAGTATGTATAATGTCTTTTTTATAACGATAGAACAGCGTAATTAATTTACCGTGTTTTCAAATGGTATATATAATAAAGGTATATATCCTATTATAATAAATAAAACGTCCTCGTTTCATTTTCCCAAAAAACCAAAGTGTTTTGACACTGACAAAGTAAATTTTTTACCGTTTTCTCTCGGTGTTCGCATTTTTTCATTGAGAAATATTTTAAAAAAACTACTTCGAGAATAGACTTTTTTTTTTAAAAGTATTTTAAAAATTTGTGCAAATCAAAGAAGAATTACCGAATAGAATGAAAAGATACAATAAGGTTATTTTAAATTTTATATAAAATTTTACGTTCGAGACAGCGACGTTTATCATTTTTGACGTGTAATATTTTTCAACACATTCTTGTCTTTTTTTTATATATACAGTTAAAAATATAAAATTTGATGCGTTTAAATAGAATTAGAAATATTAAAAATTTATCGTAAATTATATACAAATATTTAACGTTTTTTCTTGTTAGTCGATACATTTTCAGAAAAAATTCTTTCACGGATTTACAAATTTGAAGGAATAGTAATTATTAAATAATGATAATATTACGAATCAATGTCGAAATTCTAACTCTGATAACGGTGGAAACGTAAACACCCGATAAATTAAGTGATTACTGGGAGGTTGGTTCGACTGGATACGGAAGATTACTCGAGCTGTCAAAAACCAAATGTACGGTCGGTAATCGTGATTCTGTACGATAGCCCAAGATTGCTTTTCTGATTGCGCCTCGTAGCACCTTCACGCGCTTACACAGATAACTCGAATATGCAGCACCTGGAGGTTACGATGAGAGATGTCGAGCGATAAAGAGGGAAGAAGACGTTGTCATTGCTTGGTTGGTGAATTTGCATGTGTGTGTATGAGACGGGTAGACTGTATATTATACTGCATCGCGATCAAACTCATTTTTCATACTTGGTTGAATTTATTAATGATTATAATTAATTTAATATATAATATTTAGATATAATATTCATAAAAAATTTAATTATTTAAGAATAGGAATAATTATACGTCGTTGTTTTTAGGAATAGCTTGTGATATTTATATGCATTTTAAAAAAGTAATCAAAAGATATCGTTCGACTATAGCGAGTATTTATAAATTATTCAAAACTTAACTTTTTATTTAATCTCTGCTATTAACTTGGTAAAATTATAAAACAGTTGCGATATAAAAATTATTTAATTTATTAATCGTTATAAATAGCTTAACTATAAAATTAATTTTAACCAATAATTCTTATCGATAGATATAGAAAATTCAAAATGTATTTATACAGAAAATTAATTGGAATATATTTATTTATAATTATTTATATTTGTTTCTTAATTTATTCTTTATGATTTTTCATGTATGTTTGTGTAATACAAATAAAAAAGTACAGAGAAATTAAAACATTTTTTTTATTTTATTAGCTTTATGCTAATTATCTAAGAATAAGTTATGTTTAATATTTATATTTATATATTATTTGAATTAAATTTGTCTTTTCTTGTAGTTTGTTAAAAATTGCTTAATAAAATAAATTTAAAAAATAAAATAATAAATAGATTATTATTCAATTCATAAATAAATTTGAGTGTTATTGGATACATTTAATTAGATAATTTAAAATTTGTGGTTATGATAGTTAAGCGATATAAACCAAAAAGTTGCAGTTTTTTTTAGAAGGAATAATAATACTTTAGTAAAGTATTTTTGTACATTACAAAAATATTTATCTTTCTAATATCCAAACTACTATCAACCGGATATTCGGATAAAGCAAAGCGATGACATTCGATTTATCGTAGCAACGATCTAATGTTTCGTTGCTTACGTATGTGTATACACATACATATAATGCAAGAGTTTTTTTAAGTTTGGCGATCGTAACGCGTGTAAGTGTACACACGTGCACATCGGATTTAACGGCATGCGCAGGGCATATGCCAGACATAGAGATTGTAAATAAGCTTTTCTGTACGGAAAAATGATTCCGTAGTGGACGATCCTTTGGACTTTTAACACGGACTTTGGTCCAAGCTAGTCCGATAGCCGTAGTCGTAACTCCATAAGCACTAAATCCGTCTTCCGTCCCACCTCGATAGGTTTAGCCGTGACCTGGTAGATACTTGGACGACGATCCGTTCGTTTTTCCTAGACTTAGCTCTTCCTACTTGGTGCCGAAAGACGGCATAAAATGCGTTCACCCGTTCAGATTTTATACCTCAGGATACCCTTAAATTGTGCAATCCCGACTGAATTTAATTTAATTTAAATATATATTTATGTTTCATACGGATTTAATTTTAGTTTTACCACGTCTCTTAATAATTAATAATAATGATCGTTTAAATTTAATAATTTTTTTCATATGCATTATATATTTGTATCCTTGATTTTTCTTATTATTCGCCTTTTTTTTATTTCTAATTTTCTTTCAGAAGCTTTTTTATTTTTTTAAACTGTAGTAATTATTTATTGCATTTATTTTTCTTGATGAATTGAAAATTTAATGAAATCGAATGATTTCACACAATTTTTATTTATATTGTCATAACATCGTTTCTTTTTTCTTTCGTGTAATGAGTCTTCAGATTTTAGCGAGCATCAAAACATTTTTTATCATTTTGTTTTAAATGATAATTCTTGATAAAATATGTAAATTCAAGTTATTTTTTTATATTAATTTTTTTGAAATTTATAAACTTACTTTATTACTTGAGCTATCATCTCGTATTTTTGGCACATAACATTGACTTTTTAGTTTACTCGACGTTTCATATTAAGATTCATCCGTTGGAATAGCAATTCACTGCATTTGTAAAAAATTCTCATACGAAAAACAGTTTTCTATTATTTAATATCTAAATTAATTAAAATTTTTACGTTAAAATAATATAAGTGCACTTATTTTTCAAGTTTAAATATTTATCCTTTAATTTATTTGTAAAATATCAATCATAATATAATAATTTTCTATTAAAAATATGTGTATGAAAAAGTACTTTAATCAAATTTTTTTTTTAAAGTTTAAAATAACGAAATATTTATTTTTATATTAAATATGAAAAAGATATCAATCAAATTTTTTATTAAAACTTTAAATCAATACATAAAATTTTTGATCAATACATAATATAATTGATAATTACTATATAATACGTAACATATGTATATGTTACTATTTCTTTTTTTTATATATTTTTTTATCAAAATATATTAAAAATATATCAAAAGATATTTTTTGAGATAATTATTAATAATTATTATTGTAGATTTACAAGTAACATTTTTTTCATATTTTTTAAATAATTAATAATTTAGTACTGTATTTATTTTCATTATTTGTATTAATGTTATGATGTTTATTATAAATAATTATTTAAAAAATCTTGGCAAAAATATTGAATTATAAAATAAGATTTGAACTTCCGTGAACTGTTGAAATAGCTTATTAAAAATGCATATTTTATTTTAAAATGATATATGATAGAACTTTATATTTAATCCAAGTATTTTTTAAAATTTTTTGTTTCAACTTCTAATAATAACATGTAAACGAAGATCTAATTTTGACTGTACTGAATAATCAATTCATTATTAATATTGATTGTTTTATCTTAATTATTTATTTTATATTTCTGAAGTTTAATATTGAGATCGGAAAAATAAAACAAAAATTTTCAAGCTTTATATCTTTCTTCGAATAACTTTTACTTCATACAATGAATTTCATAATGTTTCCAGTGTCTATTTAAAGGGTTACAAGCACATCGACCCGAAATTAAAATTTTATTACAATTTTCAAATAACACTGCTGAACAATTGGCCATCTTTTCTTGAATGTTGTAAAGATCGATAAAAAAAGTATTTCTCTTTCTCACTTTTTCTGTTTGTCGCAAATTCATGGATTGCCAAGCAAGACGCGATTAAAAAGGACAAACATTCCAAGACTGGATGTTGATTTTGTTTGGCGCAAAGTGCATGGCCTTATATTGCTTTCAAGTATTTTGTACACAAGTGTTGCATCTGCGTTCTCTCATTTCCTATATATTCTTTCTTTTCTCAAATTTAAACGAGAATAACATCGAGTGTGAGATAAAAGTGTTCGTAAGCAAGCTGGTTAACATACTTTGAATTTTTTTATTTTAAAACATTTGTGTAAGTTTTTTTTAGTGTAAGCTCATTTACTTCTTTAGGCCTGAAATCGTGGTGGAAAAATAATAAGGTTATAATCGTCTAGTACGTTATTATGAAGTATAAATGAAGACTTTTTTGGTTTCATTTAAAATCGACTAAAATTTTAAGTATCCATTAAGGAGAACGTAATATTTATACCGAAATTATAAAATTAAAAAAATTATCTTTTTTTTATTACATATCTACGAAAATGTTTATAAGGTATTTAATTACAAATATTTTAATCTTGAGTAAGTAGTATCCAGTAATACTTATTATTTTTTGTAACGTAAAATTTATTTTTTATTCAAGATTTTTTGGTATATGACAATTATTAGTTAAAAACTTAGAAATAACTTTTTTGTTACACGAAGAAATACATATAAGACCTCGAAGTACTTTGAAATTATGTATAGCTTTAATTTTAATAGATTTCACATTCGATATTACAGACTATATAATAAAAACTACATATTTTTTATTTTATTTAAATTTCAATATAGTTACAGTTTGATTATGTAAGAGAAATTTTTGTGAATTAAAGAATAAAATTAAAAATTAAAAATTGTGAAATAAAACTCAAAATATAGGTAAAAATTAAAAAATCTATTAAAACTTCCAAGGTATAGATTGTAATTATTTTGTAATATCCTCTAGTTTATTAAATCAACTTTATATTTATAGTATTTTCATTTTTTTTAAATATTTATTTTATATCATTTTGGTATCTCTAATTTTATTTAATATAATTTATTATCGAAAAAACAACGCACTAAATTAGAAACTCAATTAATATATAATATTACGCTTGTTGTAATATTATCACAAAATCAATGTAATTTTGTATGAAGTAAAAAATTATGTAACATTATACAGATATTATATAATTATTTGGTTTTTCTCTAAATTATTAAATCACTGAAACAAGAAAGAGCACGTCTGATGTATTTAGATTTTTGATTGAGTGTCATTATGCTTGAAAAATGTTAATATGCAAATCATTATATTATAAATATAGTTGAAGTTATAAAATAATAGAAAAACTTTATATTATTTTTTAATTAAAATACTTAAAAAAAAATATTCTTTTAATTTTTATACCGATTGAACTTTATTTTGGTAAACCTACATAATCAAATCTATAAACAATAACAATATACTTGGAAATTAAGCATCTTTAAATTTATTTTTTATATTTAATGTATATATTTAATAAATAGTTCATTTTTTAATTAATTAGAAATGTATTTTATTGATTTATTTAATAAAAATAAATTTATTAACATTAATTTTTAAGTTTTTTCTATAATGCTTTAATTAACTTAAAATTGCGTATATCAGATTCAGTTATAAATTTTACATTTTTTAAATTATCTTTTAAAAATTTTTTAAATTATCTTATAAAATAATTTTCAAAAAAATTTTTACTGTATATTTAAAAATTATATAATTATATAAAATTTATATTAATATTAATTAATATAAAATATTTAAACTTTATTGTTTAATTAGTTTCATATTTGGTGTAACTTTAAAATATTTAATAAATCAAAACTTATCTATAATGTACCTGTTTCAAAACTAAAGTCTATATAAAAAATGTACAAATTATCTTATCTTAAAATAGTATATGAATTATTTAAATTTAACCATATTCTTCAGAAATAATTTTGAAAAAACTAATGCTTTTGTACTAAATTTTTGTATTAAATAATTTTGTAACATTTAAATTTATTCAAAATTTCAAAAGTTTATAAGTTTAATTAAAAAAATTAAGATTCATCAAAAAGATTAAGTTACTATCAACTTAATTACTCAAATAATAAAAGTAATAAAACTAGCGAAAGAAATTGGAGAATGTAATTATTAACAATGTTTTCATTTAAAAAATATTTTTTTAATCGTCTGAATTTAAAGTTTAAGATTTGGGTATATATTTATTGTATTTTGTACTTAGTTACACATAATAAAAATATCAAATTTACTGGACGTGACAAAAATTTATTTAAAATTTATTATTTATTCAAATATTAAAGATTTTTAACGTTAGAAATAAAAATTTAGATTATAATTCACTAAATAAAAAAAGATTTGTTCTCGATTTAATTTTTATAATTTTTATTTATATAAAATTATCGATATTGTTTTATATTAATTTTTGAATGAATTACTAGTAATTAGTATGTACAATCAAGTAACACCGATAAATCTTTAAATAAACGAGAAAATATTTTTTATGTAAAAATTTAAATTTTGTTAGTCAAGGCACTAATAATCGAACTCGCTTATTTAAAAGAGATTTTTATTCTTATTTCAGAAAATCTTTAAGATACTAAGATTATCTTTGTATTCATTAAATTTAAATATCACCATAATTTAATATATATTATTACATAGAAATATCTTTGTAAATTAAATCAATTGCAAAACCTTTGGTTAAATGTAAATTATAGTAATTCTTACCTAAGATTTCTACTATGTATCTTTTGAGAAAGAAGAGCAAAAAAGCTTGCTACACTTGGAGTTACACTTTTTTCATTGCACGTAATACTATCTCCACTCAATATATACGCTTTTAATTAGAGGAATTTAATGCGCAAGCCTTCCTACAAAGCGAGATAAGTAGTAAAAGAGATAGAGAGTGAGATAGTGAGAGAGCCAAGGATTCTCTACCTTTCGTTCTGCAGTACCTTTACCTTTTCTCTCCTTAATTCCTACTCTCCTTACATTTTATCTGAGCGTTCTACTCTCCAAGTGATAAACTTTTTTTCCTTAGCAGGAAGAACTCGCTAGTTGTCGACAAAGTTCCCTTTTGATCGAGTTCCACGATACAGTAACTCTGATTACTGACCGATCGATTGTCTCTTACTATCACACGCTTTTCATCGTTTTCAGAAAGACTCTTGAAAAAATCCATTTTCTATGTGCATTATCGTATGAATGAGCAGTAATCCAATTTACATATGTATTTATCGAGCACTTTATCCATATTTTAATACATTCTTTTTAGTTTATATTTGTTTCGATATGAATAAATATTTTAGTATCTGAATCAAAATGATTTATAATGTAGAGAAGGATAAATACGTTCGAATATATGGAAATAAATTTTTTTGTACAATGAAATAAAACAAACGTAATCATGGTAAATATTTTCTGCTATTGAAGCAAATGAATTATGTATCAATAAATATATCGTTATATATTTTCTTTATTAATAACAATATTTTCTTTTATTTATTTTATTTTTAAATCAATAAGGAATTTCATGCGTTGATCGTGTTATTGAATTTTTATTGCTACCCACAATGAATAATGTATCGAAGATACCAAATTCCAGTTTTAGGGACGAAATGAATTTTTCGGTGATATATTAAAATTTATATAAAAGCTTGTGTTTATCCATAAATTTTTTCTTTTCCATCAAATTAAAATTAATATTGGATTACACATTGGGTTTCCCGCCCGCGCTAACGGTAGTCCTTGACGAGGTTTGCTTTGTTTACGTCGAATCCCTTTCGTACTCCCTAAAGAAAGGGAGTCGAGAGGCTGTATGCCCAGGAAAAATTCGGACGCGATGATGGGAATTTGCTCGGTCCGAACAGCACCTTAGCCCTGCGCTACGCGAAAGGTGGACAGTTCCAATGACGGGATAAAGAAAGTGCAAGAGTAACTACTCCCGCTCCACCGGTGAACATCATCCCCAGGAGCACGGGGGACCACCGCTCGTGAATCCAGTCGCCATACGTCGATACCGTCACAAGGTCACCGTTAATAAAAGAAAAGGATTCAGTGCTTGATTTGGTTCCCATCCTTCCCGCACTCTCATTAGTCTTTTAGTTTCTATTCTATCATTATTGCCGCGAAGAACGAAATTGACAAAAGCATCTTTTTTCCGAGTCCTCTTTTTGTTAACATTTAGCTCAAAATGGACCGTTATCTATAATGTTTTACAAATATATTACATTTTTTAAATTTTATATATTAACGATATTTATATTTTTTTAATACTTTCCTAATTTCTGACATTTATAATATCAAAATACTTATAAGATTTTGACTCAAACCGATTTTATACGCAAAATTGATTTGAATTTAGATTTCTTATCTTGAATACGTTTTAAATAGAAAATGTATATTAGTTACGAGAGAAACATTATTCGAAGACGAGAAGTGGATCGATTCAACTAAAAATTTTTTAAATCATAAATAATCTTTTTATAACGATGTCACGTATGTAATTGAGATGCATCCATTTTTCGAATACTGCACTATTTGAAATATAAAACGTATGAGTAAATGATTGAAAAAGCTAAAAAGTAAACTCGAGATAGGGGGATGTTTAGCAAATCACGACAAAACGATATAAGGAAAATATACAAAGAAAACGATGTAGCAAAGATACAGAGAAAATTTGAAATTAGAAAAATTCAATGTATTTTATTTTAATATATAGAAAATTAAGGTTAGCTAAATTAATAATGTTGACTATTACCGAGTCAATCTAAAAAAAATGAATAGAGTCCATTATCTGGGAATCATCTAAAATCGATTAATTTTTGATCGGATGTTTGAAATTCGTTAAGTTGATAGATAAGTCATTTAGAAAGAATCAAAAGACACGTGTACGAATGGATAAAAAATAACGAGTAACAAAGGTGTACGTGTATACAAGGGTGTACAATAATTTCATCCAATTTACGATTTTTTCCCTTTCTTTTTCCTTCACTGTTGCCTATAATTTTTACTACTATACGTAATAAGTAAGCACGTTATTATTGTAACCAATTGTAAATTATGTTCTTAGCGAATATTTATATATAAATTGAGATGCATTTGATATTTAAATCAATTAAATAATCACATTTGTAATATAGAGTACTTTTTGATGTAAGACCTTCATCAAATAATAATTGTTTTGTTTATTCGTATTTATACTCCTCCGATATATCGATTTAACTTTTTTCACTAAAAACTTTAAAAGTATACCGTTATTATTATTTTTTTAATTATCAAATAGGCAAAATCTTTAAATTTCAGACATTTCTTTTTATTTTCCATATGTGATGGATCAGAATTTTAGAATAAAATTTTTCAGATTTAATAATTTGCTAAAAAAACTTTATATTATATTTATTCATCTATAAATGTTATAAATAATATATTGAGAAAATAATTTTACTATAGTAAAATTATAAAAAAACTTATAAAATTATATTTTTTTACTCGTTTTTATTTTTTCAACTTTTTCTCTTTCTGTCTGGTTCTCTCTCTCTCTTTCTCTCTCAATCTCTTAATCATACTTTTATAAATTTGGATGACCGAAAATTATTTCGTTTTTATCGCAATCAAAAGCCTTCAGAGAATAGTATCTCTAGAGAAGTTCCAGCTTATCTCAGATATAGAAGAATATGTATGAAGTTGCAAAAGGCGCGAGTTTGTAATGGCATTTACAAATAAAAAATGAGAGAAAATAATTTCGTTCAACTTTTAAATTATTTTCATTTGTAGAAAAATACAATAATTTTTTATTAAAATTTAACAAATATTTTTATTCAATGGCATAGTTTAAGCGATGATTTAATATATTTTTTTAAGTTAATCGTCTATTTTTTATTTGAATTAGAATAATGCTTCACGAATACATAATAGACAGGTTAATAATAGTTATTTAATTATGTAACGATCATATTGTTTTTATAAGTTTTTATTATAATCTAAAAAATTTATAAATTTATAAATTTATTAATTTAGAGAGATAGGAAGTAAATTTAAAATAATAAATATATACGATAAATATTTTAATTTGATCGTATCTAATAAATGAGCTTAATTACGAAGCAGACAGAAGTCTCTTTTTAAATTCTCTTTTTATATTTTCAAGCATTTACGGACATTTCTCTTTTTCTTTTATTTTACTTTCTCCCTTTTCGTTAAGCGTATGTAGTAACTACTGAAATTAGAAAGGAATGTATCTCTTGAAAATAAATCGATACGGTAGTTTTATCAACGCCCGACCGAATTCAAGTCTTAATTAGAGTACTCATTGCGCGCTAAAACGTTTGCATTTAGTTCGAAGTTTATTAGGATGAACGTGCGCTGAGCAGGATACCAAACTCTAGGAATTTGTTTATAAAACTTTAGTTTCATCGAGTACCTTTCAATAATTATTTTAAGCTTTTTAATTTTTTAAATGAGAAGATAATAAAAAATTGAAACGTGGTGATTTTTTTTATCTTACATCGTTTTCTTTATTTATATTAGTAGATATATGTGTATATATATAGAATTTTACTTAAGCATTCTAAATTTATATGCAAAGAAGTAATTATTTTTTTCAATTTAATGAACGATGTCTTCGATCCTACCGTTTAAATTACGCACACTTGTGCCAGTTTATCATAGCTATTAAATTCTTTTAACTCCATCAGATATTAATATTACCATCAATTGAAATAAATAAATTTTCAGTCACAGTGAAATTAATCAAGACGATTAATTCAAATTATTACAAGAATTAAAGATAATTAAGTTTAATATTATTTTACATATACGGGTTATATATTATTAAAATTTTAGATTCTATTGAATGTTTTCATTAATTATAAAAAATAAGTAAAATTCATGATAAGTATAAAAAGAGAATAGATTGAAGATTTTTTAAAATTAATTTTAAAATTTATTGCTTTGAAAAATGTAAAAAATTTGTTATACATATGCTTACATTTGTTTTGGTTGTTCTATATAAGAACACATATTAAAATTCGGTTAAATAATTCAAACTAATGTAAAGTATAGTTGTATCTAATGTATACACTTATTTCTGAAATTCATCTGACTGCCTTGTGGGTGCAAATCTCTTTTTGACCTTGAAACCCCATGTGGCAACCATATTTCTCTTCTTAATAGGTCTTCCATAAACTGCGACTAAAGTATTCCTCACCAAATAGTTCAATGTCTAAACCAGTAGCGTATAAACGATATTCTTACTTCAAAATTTTATATCTACATTTTAATTATCTTACCGTAATTTCCTAATAAGTAAAAAATAAATGTTACATTCCTAATAAAATCAATTACGATATAAAATAGTTATTATTTTTATTCTTTTTAATATTTTAGTAATTACAAGTTAAGTATCCGTAGTCCTACAATTTTCTTCAAAATAATACACATATTTTCAGAGAATATTATTTGCAGTAAATATTAATAATTTTGCATTTATAATATATGGAACTAGGAATAATGAATTATGTATACTTTCAAGATTAATTGTAAACTTTTATTATTTCACAGTAACAATTTAAATTTATTACGATTTCATATTTCAGAATTTTACTATTTTATTATTATATTTATTAAATATTAAGAATAATATTAATAGTAAAACTACAATCATACATTAATAGTTAATAACTCGGTCTAGAAATTCCATTTATAAGCAATTATTTGTAATATTTAGAGAATATTGAAAGTTTACTTTTATAATAAATTCGAATTTTAAGCAAAGTGAAAATTTCAGTTTATATAGTACGTCACTGGTGTTCTACGGTCGACAACTGAGTTAATTTAAGGAAGCTTCTCTTCAGTTTCCGAGTTTCTCTCGTACCGTGCAGACTGTGATTATTGTATTTACTTCCAATCATACAAATTCATCGTTAATTTTCAAGTAAAAAAATACGTTGTATAGTTTTGTTGTAACAATTTTTTATGTGATAATAGTTAAATGTAGTAAAATTAATTTGGTTAAGCGATAAAAGTATAAAAAGTTTGGTTTTCCGTAAGAAAAAAAGCATGCAGTTAAGATAGACGTTTTAAACTTATCGCTTTGAAAATGAAAATGAAATTGAGTTGCGGAATTTTTCTGACATATTAGTTATTTAAAAATACCGATGATACATGATATAATAATAGTAATTTCCATTTATTATATAATCTGCGTATGAATTATTCAAATACAGAATAAATAATCGTTGGTCAATGAGATAGAAGTGTAATTTATATTTTAAATTTAATATATAGATTGTTATTTGAAGTAAAAAATTAAATATAAGTATACAAAGATGAATATTTTGTGATATTGTCAAAAGTATTTCAAGAAAAATTATTTTCTTCTAATAATACTTAGAGAATTACGCGAACGTATCATTTATGATTGATTTAATTATATAATCTTTGAAAAATAAACCTTCATAGAAAAATTCTGTGTCTACTACCATTTTTTATTATAAAAATGTAATATATATATATAGATAATAACTTTTTAATAATATGTGAAAATAGAAAGTATACATAATCAATTTTTTAGAATAAGAGAAAAATAAAAAATATATGGAAAAATAAGATTTTGAAATTTAAGAAAAATTATTCCTAATATTAAATTAGTTTTCTTAGGAAAACTAAAACATGTGCACAAAATTTTAAATTATGTATTTGAAGAAAATACATATGCGTGAATTTTGAATTAAATTCATTGATGATCAGGAAGTGGAAAAAAAAACGGATAAACGAATTAGTTTTAAATTTTAGTAAATAATACGTAGTCTAAGGAAAATTCACTCGTTAATTTCCAATAAAATTGCCTGGATTACAAACTCGACGAATAAGGTCAGAAAAATTAATCACAGGTTAAAGCAATGCTGTTACATCTTGTAATCATGCTCAGCCTTCCGCTGGTAATCCTCGGGATCCCGACGACAGAGTTACCTCCGAGTACCGAATCGAGCCTCTGTCCTTGCCCGACGAACGCTACCCCGGCGACTCCTCCACAGGGAGGTTCAGCCTCGGTGGCGATACTCCACGGAAGTTACCTGTGTCACATGGGCCGATCACCCGGACTCCCAGCCCGTGACGACTATAAATACAGTCCAGGCGTCGGGGCGCATAAGTTGCACACCCGAGCCGCTACATGGAACGACGCCCGGAAGATGTGCAATGAGGAGGGCGGACATCTCGCCATCGTTAATTCCCTCGTCGAGGCGCACGTAAGGCTTTTCTCTTTTTTCCGCTTTTCATTTCTCGACCTTTACTTCGCTTCGTTTTTACGGAGGAAATGAATAACTGATTCAACTCGTCGATTCGGATACAAGCGTTTATTAATTTGAATTTTTGTGTCATTTCTTCGGTCGTTCGTGCAAATTTCACGGTTCGTCCGTTTACTCGAAAGAAATTTTCTTAACGACGATGTAAAGTGACTTTCCTACAAAAATATGTTTAACATTTAACGAGCATTCGAACGCGTATTATGAACGTAATATTGGAAACTTAAAATTTTTTTAAACAACTTCTAATGACGCATTTACACTTTTAAAATAAATAAATTGATAAATTTCATAAGGTTAGAATATTAATTATTAGAGTTTGCGAATTAAACTAAATTTTCGCACATAGTTCAAGTTCGAATGTTTTACTGTTATTTTTATGTTTTACTCGTTGATAAAATATTCTAATATCTATATAAAATTTGAAATTTGAAAAAATTTTTAGAAAATATTGGAAAGTCAAGTATTCAAAAATAATTTAAATAAAATTTTATCTAATTTCTAAAAATATTTAGATTTCTAATAATAATAATTAATTATATCTTAAATGCAGTAAATATTTTATGTATCGTACATATAGTATGCAATCGATTTCAATTTTTCCTTAAAAAAAATAGAAATTATATTATAATCATTAAGTTGAATAAGGGATTTTATTATAATCATATATTACTCGTAAATTTAATATTCCCGTCAGTATTCGGAGCCTAAATAGTCGAATGATTCATTTAAATATACAGACTTTTATATGAAGCTAAATTTTTAATAATTTGTAAAATAAATTTTACATTTATTTTAATTGATTTTGTAGAAATTAGAAAATAAAGCCTATTTTTAAAATAATTTTTAAAAAAATTTATAAAAATTTATGAATCTTTTTAAGATTATAAAATATTTGATTTTAATTTTTTATAGTATTACTTTACAAATCGAAAATGTATAGACGTTTATTACAAGAAAGATAAAAAGAAATTCCCTATTTAATAAATAAATTGAAATCAGTGGATAAATATTAATCGGATATAACATTGAATTGAATATTCAGAGTCCAATAGTATCCGTAGTTCTAAGCGTCTGTTGAGATAAATCTTATTAAGAATTGACGACAAGCGACCAAAGTTCCGTAATTTGTACATTCAGGATTAATAAAAGATGTTAGCGACTCGTAAATTAATCTGAATGCCTGCACAGATTCTGATGGAGATATTCGCAAAATCAGGACTTGTGAAAGGCGCCGCCTACAACGACCTGGCCTACGTCGGCGTCCATGACTTGTACAAGGAGGGCGAGTGGGTGACGATACTCGGGGAGTCACTTTTCAAGACCGGGTACACCGTGTGGTCGGACAAATATGGCGGACAGCCGGATAACGGCGGCGGTAAACAGAACTGCGGAGTTTTCTTGAAGGATGGTGGCTTGGACGATATCAACTGTGACGTGCCCTTCGCCTTTTTCTGCGAGCTGCCCATGACCTGTATCGTACACTAATAACTTTTAGAACTGGTTTTCTGGCTCTATACAGTAAAAGATGTCCTAAAGGGAATATTAAACAAAGAAACTACTCTCTTATGTAGCTGCAGTGATATTCGAGCAGAGTAAACGCATTTAATATTGTATATGAATAAACGTGGAAAATTGTTTCCTGAGAGCTTAGATTCTTTAAAGAATAATGTTTTGTATTTATATTTTTATAAAAAAATCATTCGAAATAACGATTGTTAATTATTTCACAATAAAATATAAACTTTTAATAAATTATTCATATTAAATGTATGTAAATATATTTAATAAATATCTTCAAACAAGTAAAATACTCATTTTAATTGTTTTTCTTAATAAATATTATATAAATTATGATATAATAATAAATTAACAAATTATTTCTTTATACTTATCTTTGATTAAATTGTAAGAACTTAAAAAAATGTAAAATTAAGAAATAAAAAAAATTAAAAATTCTAGAATTGTATAAAACTTATCTTTATTTTTTCTTTATCAAAAAAAATTTCGTACATAATAAAGAAATAATATCATATAATAAAATAAAAACTATTTGATTAGCATTTTTTGAAATATTCTTAATCTTTATTATTTTTAATTGAAATACTTATTTTAGTAGAGAACTAAATTTTTATATCGAATTAAACGAAATTCGACTAAACAATTAACTACACACAGTAATTTTTGTAATTATATTAAGAATATTTTAACTGAATTATTTATTTAAGTATTAAAATTTTGTAAGTATTAAAATTCTGCTTTGTTAATATTGAAAATTATAATAATAATAAAATGAAATAAATATTTTTTTTACAAAAGTTAAACATTATATAATGAAATTTACTATTTTCATTATTTCAATTTAAGGTTATAATCGATTATATATTTTAAAAATAGGTTTAAATATAAAATATACCTTAAAATATTGTATATCAGAAAAATTGTTTTTCTTTAAATTTATGTTAAGATTTAATAAGCATTTTCTGATAAACTCATTAATAATTAAATATTTATGATTAAAATTTAAATTTATTCAAAGCTCTTAATTTTTATTTAATTCAAATAGACTGATTTTTTATTAAAAGCATTTTAATGAAATGTTTGATAATTGGATTATATTTATTTGCAAAATTTTTAAATTAAGAAACTATAAGTATATTTAGTTATTAATTATAAATGTTGTCATTGTTAAACGTAATGAACAATATTTAAGTTGCTTAGAAATATCCACACAATAAAAAAGTGGTTGTAAAATTTTTATGGATAATTTTAATAGTTTAATATAAGTTAAATAATTAAAAAATTTTGAGTTTAAATTGATTTTTATATTGGAATGATTTATAAAATAGCTTACATGTTCGTACTTATTTTATCATTTTGACCGAATTGAATTCATGTAAATTAATATTAATATTACTATTGCTATAAATTAATATCACTCTTTTTAAAATATACTTGAATTCGAAAGACTCCGTTGTTTCTGACTCAATAAAATATGATGTACGAGATTCAGATATGCCTATAAGAATAGAGAAAAATATTATCTCAAGATAATCATGTATTTATAAGAAGGAATGATTTGCAAAATCGTTAGTTCAGCAAAGATATCGCGATGATGCCATCGACATTCATAGTCATCATTTCCATACTTGTTACAGTTTCTGCTAACATCGATATTTTTTATAAAACAAATATTAAAAGTCGTAGATTCAAAATATACTATTATACACAACTGGATTAAATAATAGTAAAAAATCAATTTAAAATTAATTAAACAATCAAATAAGCTACCAAACAAATTTAAAAACAATAAAATAGATATACGCATTAAAAACGAAATAAAATACGAATTTTACGTTGATAATAGTCTTCTTTAAATAAAACTTCTTATTCATATAAAATAATTTTAAAAATAAAGTATTTTTCTTATTGCTATGTGATTAGTCTATCAAATAATTAGAAAGATTACTAAATTAAAATTTTTTTAAATATATTATAGGAATCGAGCAACTTATTTAATATATTAAATGTCAACAGTACATTTATTGGTTGCCATAATTTATTTGACGTAAATGAATAGACTACTGTATCCAAAAAACCAGTTATGATATTTGAAGATTTAATTCTATTATTAAACACAGATACATTACGGACATAGAATTTGCAACGATGTTTGAAAATTTTTTTATTTAAAATCAGTTGATTATAAGAGAAAACGAAATTATTTCTGTGAATTTGAAATATAAAATAGAATATTTATACAAAATATTTATAATTTTTGTGATTTGTAAAGAAATGTATTAATAATTTATTATTAAATTATGTAATAATTTGAACTACCTTACTTAATAATACAAATTATCATTAGTTATTTATTAGTCATTTTCAGTTTAAGTTCAATAAAGCTTTTATTATTAGATTCAAATTATGTTTCGTTAGGCTTTTTCACATATTTTACAAAATTCATTTATTAAATGATATTTTACACAAATTTTTTACATATTCTATGAATTTTATACCTTTCAAGTAACAGAGAAAAATATTAACACGAAGGAATTTAAAAGTTATATTGTAAGATTTATATTTGATGTGAAAATAAAATTGTACTATTTATCTATATTAAATTTCTAACCAAAAGTTTTTTTAATGACTTATCGAGGCAAGGTAATGAATAAATCAATACAAATAAAAATAAAAAGCAATATTTTACATAAATTTTTAATAATATTGCCTTAAATCGGTCCACATAATATTAATATATTTATAAAATTAATAATGTAATATAATATTGAGGGTAAATATATTTTTATTATAATTTTCACGAATGCTGTAATAAGTCTATTTTAATATTTATATTATCACACCTATATTCTAACTATATTTTAATAAATAATCAGATATAAGATAATTATTATAACTTTTAATTTGATTGTAAACAATTTTTAGAAATATAAATATTGTATGAAATACTATAGTGAGTACATATCATTCGTATTCTAATTCAGATATTATGTTGTTTCATCAATGTTAGATAATCTACGTATTTTAACAATTATTCTAATAAGAATTTCAAATTTTATATATATAACATGGATAAATCTTCTATAATGAAAACTATTCTATCAATCTTAATGTAAATATTTAAATTATTAAGTAAAGTAATAAAGAAATTTGGTAACAAAAGAAGAAAAATATTTGAAGAAGATAAATTTCAATAAATTTAATAACACTTTCTGAACTTCGAAAATAATTTCTATTGTTCGTATTTTCTTTTTCATAAAAAATAAGCATTCATAAATAAGATAAAATTTAGCCCAGAGAATCAGTTTATACCTTAAATAGTTATGCGAGGAAGTTTCTCAAATTATTAACTCGAGGTGTAGGAGGAAGAAGGATCCAACGGTAGCAAAAAATCGATTGACAATACAGGGAAACGTGATCCATTTATCATTTCAGAACACAAAAGAACAGAGATAAATTTTCATAGGCCGATGGGAATCCTAATCGACGTTTGAATCCAAACACGAGTAACGAAATACAACTAGGAGCAAAGTGAAAGCCGAGACTTCTTCTTGTTGTCGACTATAGGGATAATTCTAAACTTAACCAACTGAAAAATCGAAAGAGAAGTGACGAAAACATTGTGCTTTAGTAACGTATATTTTGGTATTGGAATAATTCAGTAATAATAATTTCGATTGATGGAAGCGCGTTTCGTTAGTGCAATGTTTACCGAAATTATCAAAGGTCATTAAAATTTTGATATAACTGAAATCGATGCATCTTGGATATAGATTTAAATACTAAGCGTCTAATTCAATAATGAAATTTTTCGAACACACAGAAATATTTCAATGTATCATTAATAAAAGGAAAATGTATGGAATTAAATACATAAAAATTTTTTAAATTGAAAAAAAATTTTTTTTCTAATGACAAAATTATAGAATTAATAGTTCCTAACTATGCAAAAATTTTTTTTTGTGTATTTAAAATTTAATTCGTTTTTTTATAATTATATCAAATGCTATTCAGTGACATTTAATCAAGTTTTTCTCGAATAAGAAGAATAAATAAACGATATCGAAAGGTGCTAAAATTATACTAGAAGAAAGGATTGATGTGGGCGACTGTAAGTGAAATCGAGCGAGAGAGATAGAGAGAGCCGGAAAGAGATAGAGAAGAAAGAATATATAATTTGATTTAACGTAGTAATATTGGCTTAAGAATAAAATAAAATCATAAAACATTATGAATATTTAAGAAGTTCTTGTTCGGTTCACCGAGCAATTCACCAAAACCCCGGAAAAAATTTACCGATTTCAAGATATTTTTTCGTTTACGAAGTAACTAAGGCGGAAAAAAATTAAGTACTAGCAAAAGAAGAGGATTGTTGAAAAGGAAATTGTCAAAAATACTGAAAATCTTATTACTAAGAACCTTCACAGGGTTTGGATAATCAAATTTGTTTCCTTAAATGTTATTATTATTATCGCAGTCGAAGTTATATTGCATCGCGATCGAGGGAAAGATTTAAGGAAAGATTCATTACAGTTTACAAAAAAATAACTATAAAGAAGGAAAAATACTATTAAAAACGATAAAATATTAGTTAAGATTTACTCAATTAGTTTGAGTCTGCAAATATTTCTAAATACAAATAATTTAAAACTGTAAATTTCTACATTATTAAAATTAATGCTACCAAGAGTAATATGATCGTTGCGTTATTACGGAGGATTCACACAAAAAGGAACAAATATTTATTTTGAAGAGAAATAAAAACCAAGACAACGAAAATGCGCAAATACGAAACTAAATAAACTAAATTTTTTAATGTATATACGATTAATAAAAATACTCGCACAGTCGGTAAACCTCATTTTTATTCTGACAAGAATCACCGTAATTGTATATTTAAAAATGAACGAGACAAGTTCGCGATTGACCGTTGAACTTTTATAAAATGCTTCGCATCGAGGGGAAATCATTTTTCTTTCTACCCATTGGTTTGAATCTTCTTAAGGACAAAAATCGCTTACAAAAGTCACACGGGAGAAAAATTTGTCGATTCATTTCACGAGATTTACATTAAGGTTCTTTCGCTTCCTTCTCCCATTGGGTATTTATGTTTGTGTTGTATCATATATCTCTTTTTCTCTCATTTCCCTCTTCTTCTAAATCTCAAAAATTTTCTCCTAAAAAATTTTACCTTCTTTATCTTACAAACTCCTTTAAATTTACATTTTAAATGTACAATAAAAATTAATTCTTCGATATTTTAAAATTTTTCAAATCATCAACGAATTTACGGTGTTGTACTATTTAAGGATTATTTTAAAGACGAATTAAACGTAATTTTAACCGGCTATGTGTAATCGCGACGAATATTCGTATAGGAATAAATTGGCAATTCATCACCAAAAAAAGATTCAAACATTCGGAGTTATCGAACTGCGTAAACATTTTTGCTCGTAAGAATATTCGAATAGTTTTCGGACAATAGACGTCAACGCGAACGAATCACAACAATTCAAACGCGATTTCTCCTTGACTCTCGAACGTCGCGTCGAATTTCCCGAAGTCGATCAGCTTGATGTCGCGTTAGAACGATGGATGTGCGATTAATTAATCGAGCGACGTAAATCATCGTTGAGTGTGGGAGTTGTAGTTACGCGTCGTACGAATGGCAGACGCGACTCAATCGAGTCTAGGTGAAACCTTTCGATCCAGACGAGTTTACGGTTCGCACCGCAGTTTCTTCGGCACCTTTACATCTCCTTGTCATAAAAGTCAGCTACCGTTAATACCGTTAGACTACTTATGAAGTCCCAAATTTTGTGACCTTCGAGGGATTTTACTCAACGCTACTCGAATGATGTACGAATGAACGATAAATTCATAAACTTCGATAACACAAGGTAGGTATCAACTTTACTCGAAACTTAATCGGTTGATTCGTTTTTCGATAATAATACGTTTGATTTATATTTTTTTTAAAACACGAAACTTTCGTTCCTTTTCGCTCTGTGTTTTAAGAATATATTTTTGGCTAAATATCGAATAAACTGGAACTTCTAAAATTACTGGCGCACGTGTAATGGAATCGCAGTATGTGTTGAGTCAAAGGTAACTGTATTTTAGGGTTCGAGATGTCGGTATCGCGTTCGAGATGTCAATCCATTTACATTGTATCTTACTTTTTAAAATCAACTATATCATTAAATTAACTTTATATTCTTAAAATAAAGAAAAATAGTAAGAAAAATGGTATAGTTCATGAATATTTTAATCTTAAAGGGACTTATCTAGACGCAATATATCATTTTGTTAGGGTCTAATTATTATCCTTTATGTTTAAGTACAAATTTTGGTTTCATCCATGAAAAATAAATTATAAAACTATTAATATACGAAAAGCCTCACGAAAAAATATATAAAAAGTGAATTTTTGTCATTATGTACTTATTTTATTATACTCAAAGTTATAATTTTACAATATTCATTAAGTGATTGGTACACATAATATTAAATGTTGTATCGCTAATGTAAAATCTTTTATATATATAAGAGAAGCAACGAAATATTTTCCCGAAAGAATGATCGCATAAATTTTTTTTAAATAGCTACTGTTATTCTCTGGTGAGTTCATTTTTCTTTCCTCGCATTTCCTTCTTATCTTCCAAATAATCTTGCTAAAGTTTCCGTTGCAAGTGTTACAAGTATAGGGACAAAATTTTAAGCCTAGGAAATAAAAGGGGAGACTGTGAAAAAAGAAGTAATGGCGGAAAGGGCATAGAGAAAGTTGGCTTACTTTTTCTGTCTCCCCCGCATTGTGTCATGATCAAAGTTAAGCTCGTTAGTTTCATAATGAGAATAATTAAAGTAATTGCGTTCACTGAAGCCCGAGAGTGTACAGTTATCGCACCGTTATAAATTCATCTTACCCAATAAGATAGAAAAAGCGTTTGAAATTTACTTTTGAAATATTTTTTTGTGAAATTTTAAATGTTTTTTAATATTTTATTAGAGCGAATACGGTACAAGTAACATATATATTATAAATATCTGTATGATAGCGTTGTGAAATGTAATTTTTATTGAACGATGATCTTATTCAATTTAAAATTATTGAATATAAAATTAGGTATAATAAAATATAAAAGATATTGTAAACTACTGAATGAAATGTGGATTATTTTTGCACCGGATAATACAGAATATTTTTTACATATTATTTATTATGCTATTCGTGGATATAGATATTTATCTATACAATGGTCTTATATATTCTTCATAATCACGTATGTACAAATACCTTGCTAGAATAAGATTAGAAAATGCATTAGGATTAATTATGTTAAATATATATGTCTTGAATTAATTAGTATGCAAATTTTCATTTTCTTAGATTTTATTCATAATGTGAACAGATAATAATAGTCTGAAACTTTAAAATCAAGATAATAGTAAAAGATTGGTTCTATGAATAAATTTTTCTGGAGATTATACGTCTTTATCTCTCTGAAAAGAAGTTCAAGGAAACTTTAAAATTGAAAAGAAAAAAATATATATTGTCTAGTTCAACAATAAAACCTACGTCTAATGGATATTTTAAAAATATTTATTTTATTTTATTTATAAAAATATTAAATATTGAGTTTAATTCGTTATATCATTTTGTATAAAATAAAAGTTCTAAATTTCACTTTTAAAATAATTGTTATTTAAAAATTAGCAGTCAAATTAGATAACTTTATAGTACAATATACATAATTAAAAATATTTGTATTACATATATCGCCAATTAAAAAATTACCATTTTTAAAGTACGATATTTTAAAACTTTTAATTGAATTCTATGTTTAATTTCAACGCCATTTTTAGTCAAATTTATTTCGAATTACTTTTTACAGTATTATTGTTTTATAATTTGATATTTGTTTTATAGTTTGATAATTGAATAACTTTTTTCAAAATTATAATATTTTTTTAGAAAGTTTCTGTAAATTTTCAGTAATAGAAACAAGAATGTGATAAAAAACTTCATCCTCATTGAAGTTAAAATGAGAAAGATTTCAAAGAATAAAAAATCATTTCACCAATCAACTTCCTAAATCAATACATTTTATTTTTTTAACGAATATTATTCATATGTATTCGGTATGAATATTATACATATTATTCATATGTATTCGGTATTTTTGTGATATTCATAAATATAAAATTAATTTGATTACAGATAGAGCAAAAATATATTCTTACATTGTTTTATTAGGATAGATTCATTGGTAGTACATACTCATATTTTACCTATGTAAATACGATCATGTAAATGTATTTAAAAATTGAGAGTCACTGTTGTATGTTCGTAATATATTTTTTTACAAAATTTGATCGAGTATTCTTTCTCTTAAGAATATTAAAATGTTCAAAAGTTTCGGACTTCGTCGTAAAAAGTTCTTTCTGAGAAGACTTTAAATTATGTTTTTAATTTTTAAGGATAACACGTAGAATGCATTAAGCAAAAATACTACTTGAAAATATGTTCTAATATTTTAAATCTTCATAAGTGTTAAGTTATCTTAAAACTTCATAAATTAAAATGTATCTATTAGAAAGAATATATTCTAAAATATAAAATCAGATATATATAATATTATACATCATTAAGAATTTAATATAAATTAAAAATTGATAATTAATAATATTTATACATTTTAAAATAATGTAATAATCCGAATCAGATTCAACTTGATTAGTAATTTATAAGTAAATAATGTGAATTCTATTAGAAATTTTTTTTCTATCTGATAAACTTTTTAAATAATCAGTAAATTATACAAATTGTAATAATGTATAATAATTGCTTTAATTTTGTTATGTTTTAGCATACAAAATTAATAGACAATGTCCATTGCATTTTTATATTTTTTAATATTTTTATATCAGATTTTGCAGATTTATATGAAATATACGTTAGGCATGGTTATATTTTTACAAATAGAAAATTAATGAATTGAAGTTAGCAATGCAGTAAAATACGTTTGTGTGAAGTAATTGATGCAGCATTACGTTTACACATTGCTAATGAACTTACAAAACTGCAATTCTACCTTTAAAGTAATTAGAGTTGGCAATAAGTTTTGTGCAGATTTAACGAATAGTGATAAAAACGGAGCATTCAAGCGAGAAAATCGTACATTCTGGTTAACTTTGTTCTGCGATTAGCAAACATTCGAATATTAAACTTTTTCGCGCGTATATTTCAGATTTGGGTCAGTCAAGCTTCTTCGTCTATTTTCCTCTCTTATATCGATAATCGATAATTCATTCAATACCATAAAATTAGTGATTGTTATTTAATAACTGTTCGCGTATTAAATTATCTCAATGTGTTTTATTTGTGCAACATGGTAGATTGTAATTACAATTGATAGAAGCTTTCTTGAAACTTCGAGAAAGTTTGAAAGAAATTAATGCATATCTGATAACTTTCTTTATAACAGCAAACTAATGTAACTGATATAACGAGACAATTAGATACATTAGAGTAAAACAATCCGAATTGATTATAATTGAGTTAATGTACATACAATATTATAGCTGTACGGTTATTTTTAATATTTTTAACGAATAAATCAATACTCTAAAGATATGGAAAATTATAGCTACTTACTATAAAAAATAAATAAACCAACTGCCCTATATTTATGTATAAATATATAACAATGCGCGTATAAATAAAGTAGTGACTTTAAATTTTAGAAAGTTATTTTTCACGATAAAAAGTGGGTTTTATTTTTTTTATGCTTCCAATAAAGTTTATATCGTAATAAATACTTCATTTTTTATTAACGATTTGAACATAATAACCAAGTATAAATATTCTGTAAAATGCATTATTTAGACTGTATTTTTTTTTTGGTGTACGATGATAAAAAATTTTTTAAGTAAGTTAAAGGTTTTACTATGTTTTCATGGATAGCTACAACTTTTTTGTATTAATTTTGTTTAAAACTTTTTTTATTAAAATAAATTTTTTATTCCTTGTTTGTCAAATACAGTCGAGAAGTATTTAGAATATCTAAATAATTTCTATAAGTAATAAATTTTTTTTTATTATAACATTAAGTTAAGGTAAATATATTGTCATCGATAATTATGCAATTATGCCGTATACTTTAAACTATATTTTATAATTTTAACTATAATCAATGTTTTAATAATTTCGAACTTTCATAAGTAAATTATTTTATTTATTTATAACAGATTCTTATGAAACCATAAAATACATAACATAAAACATAATTCGATAAAGTACTTAGAGTAAATATAAATTTAGTGTATTAAAATTATAGGTAGTGATTTTAGAAAAATGTAAATTTGTTTTTACCATAAATTATAATATCGTTTCGATTTTATTTTTAACGCAAAGCTCTTTTTTAATAGAAGTAAATATTTTTGATGATGGAAAAAATAAGAAAAAAATTATTTTTTAGATCGGCCGAAAATTTGAAGAACATTTTAAAAAGTTTTCCTAAATCAAGTTTATTATAATTGCATGATTTATCACGAAAACAAAGTTTAATTCCCCATGAAATTGTCTTTTGACATTATAACGGCCTCTCAACGTATTATTATTCATTTTTTGCATTATTCTTAAAAACACCCCTAATTCCCGTTTCTTATCTTTAGATATCGATTATTGCTAAGCATCAATTATCAATACAAATAAATTTGTCCCGACTATGTATTGAGCAATTAATCAGCACTTATACTTTCCTCTCGTTATTTTGGTTGTTCGTTAATCTTCATCCAGGATAACGCGTTAACGCGAATCACTCAGTTTTTCAACGGCTTTCATAATTGAGAGTAATCGCAATTTTGTAGCCAGAACGACTGACTAATCGCATTCCGTGGTTTCGAATCACTCACCTTGTAATGAAGGGAATCCCCCGCGACGTAACTCGCCAGAACTAGCAGAACGATTAGCCTCGAAGTGGAAGACTCCGTTTTGCTCCTCTCCGGCAACATCTGCAAACACATTTATACAGCGATTAAAACTTTCATACTCCTGGATCTTAGATTATGTGATTATGCGATTTGGATCGTGCGAGGTTTCAGGTCAGAAGGAAAGGTTGAATACAAAAATTATAATCAATTTGGTAACTAGAATTTCTGGGGTGACGAATCGTATTTACATGTAAATGGAAAATATCAATTTTCGGCGTTTCTAAACTCAACAGAAAACTTTAACAGAAATTTTGGTATCATTAATTTTCGTTGGAATAAATTTTTTTTAAAAAACGAGATATATGTACGATCGACGAGAAGAAATTTAGCCAAAAGGTACGCGTTAAAAAGTCTTTCTAACGTTCGATACACATATGCGATATTCTACAGATTTTCATTATCATATTTATCGCATAATCATGATATAATATATCATTTCAAGTTTCAAAATATTTGAGTATCTTATTTAGAGATTGTAACTCGAAAATTAAACTCTATAAACAATTTTTTGAATAATGTTTATTATTATTATAAAATCGAAGAAACTCGTAGCGATAGACGTTACGAAGTAAAAGAAGAATATCTTCATCGCACCATCTTAAACGTATGTTTATACCATTAAAAACGAAGTATAACTTTTCCAATGATATGTCTAGATTAGATTTGATAAGATTAATTATTTGTTTCAATGCAATGAAAAATAATTCTAATTAAGTAGAGCTTTCGGTTATTAATCAAACGGTCGATGATATTCGATACTCACTCGCGGGTTGATTATAATTTAAATGTTTAAAAGGTCTATACGATAACAAATATTCGCACGAAGAAATTAAATATTAATTAGTAATTCTCACATTTCACAGAGATGCATAGAATCTAAATATTCAAGTCGTGACGCGTATGCAAAGTATTACATACCGGAGAAATATTAATCGAATTCCCGGGAATGTATTTTACTAAGATTTCATTCCACCGAATGTTGAATTAGGTTGCAATTCCACAGTGAACAGACATACTTCTACTTTCCGAGCATACGTATATGCCCACACGTAGACGTGTTTATGGTCTGTAGCGTCGGTGACACCCGCTTCGTTCGCTACTAATTTTGGAATTCTGCATTAGCATTTTCTAAGTTACGAATTACCGTGAAGTGCTTTTATAAGTATTCTTGCGCTTCTTATGTATGCAGAGAAATTTTGTTTCGTGAATTTTCATGATTTTTCGTGTCTCGAACAATGTATTTTTTATTATTTTATAGATTTAGTTCGAATGTATTTTCATATTTAAAATCGTAATGATACACGTGGTAGGTAAAGCAGAGTTATGAATGTCAACGAATAAATGTAATTATAAATATTGTTTATAATTATAAATTATAATTGTTTATAAACATTGGCACTGCAAATAGTTTCCATATCAACTAGTCATTGTAGTTGTATAGAAGCTGAAAAATATTAAAATATATCTGCATCGATGAATAGATCGATAAAATTATAATTATTGCGAATTAACGATATAAATTTATAATGTTTCTCGTTACGTACCGTTAATTTAATCTATAACTAGGTATTTGTAATTTTATGTAAAATAAATAGTAAATATTAAAAAATTCAAAATTTTTAGTTTTATTATATGAAAATTTATTATATAATACATTTTGTAATCGTTCAAGAGTAAATTACTAATCACTATTTTTAAAATTATTGGTACACAATTGTTCATAAATTATATTATTCTCGATAAAACTGTTCGATTATTTAAAAATTTAGTTGTGCTTTATAGAATTAAATAATTATTATGAAATTCGTAATATTTCTGAAATAAACTATGTATCATAAGAAGGATTTTCATAAATTTAACAAAAATTAAAATATTCTATCGCGATAAAGATGATTTCATAACTGATTAATATTTTGTTACTATTCTTATCTTATATGAAAAATGTATGAATGTAACCATTCATTTCTTTTTATAAATTAAATGTTTAAAGAATTGTTTTAAACTTTCCATCATAGTTTGGTGTTGAAAAATTCTAATAGCAAATTTGTATATGTTACGTTAACGATATATTAATTACACTTCCATATTTATAAATTTAAATATTTTCTTTACACGTTGCATTGTGGTTGTAGATAATCTTCATAAATATAGATATTATTTGTAATAAAATAATTATTTGTAATAAAATTAATAATAAATTAAATGAAAAAAATGAAAATACACATTTTTATTAATTATTACAGATTTTCCAAAAAGTCTACATACACAAATACTTAATTGTAATTAAATTTTGATAATGTATACAAACGTTAAGTGAAAACTTTATTTAATTTAAATGTTTGTCTATAATTTGAGAATAAATATTTATTAAATCTATATTATTTATTTTCTTTTAAATTAGCATTGGTATATTATATTTAGATATTTTAATTTAAAAATTTGTTTCAATCGTATAAAATTTTATATTATAATTTATTTACTAAATAATGAGAATAAGTTGAGCGTAGCTTATATAAAGTTCCTTTAAAATTTAATAATTTTTTGCGTAGAAATTTAATATTACGACACAAAAGATGTTTTTATATTTGAAAAATAAATCTAAATTTCCATACAGCTTATGCGTTAATTTATAAAATATAAATATAATATTTAATAAACGAATAAGATAATATTTTATAGAGAACGAAATGGGATATGATAAATATTACATCCATATACGACTAAGTTATAACGAGGTTTGAAAGTTAAAATAAATTACCATTATTTCAAGGACGGGGAATAAAAAATATTAAAATATCCACGTAGCCTAAATTACATCGGTTTAACGTTTCTCGTATAAAATTGTTCAGTATTCGTCGTTCCCGCATTAAAACTTCTTCCCATTTTAGTTTCAAAAGTACCAATCTAGAAGTTCTAAATATCCAAATCAATTAGCCAGTTTGAAAATCAGAGACGGCATATACTGAGTCCTCTAATCCAGATAATCGAGCGACTTCGATCCCACGCGGTTTCTAGTTTTAAATCGAATTAATCCGCTTCCTAACCATATGGTAAACATGTATCGTTTTACGAGTCAACGATAGTCCATAAGCAATCGCGATGCTTTTACGAATATTTTTCAAAAGTAAATTCGAGTTCTGTGGATGACTAAAATCGATCTCAAAGAATGTTTATTTCGATAAGATCGAGTGCGTCACTTTCATTCTCTTTTTAAAGATAATTTGTACATTTAATTAATGTATGTTAAAGAGCTTAACGATAATTTTCAATCGTAAATTTAATGTTAATGCATACTTTGAATAAATTATAGTATTTCCGAATTATTTTATTATTTATTTTTATTATCTTTATAACAATAAAATATTATTAATACTATAAATATTTCGTATACGATCGCTCATAAAATATTATATTTAGAAATATACATTTATTATTTTAAGAGCAGATTTAAAAAATCTTAACGATAAATTTTATATTTTTGTATATAATTATTATTAAATTTAATTTTGAATATGATTTTCGATTAACCTGTCTCGGTTTTATTACACAATATTACTTTGAAAAATATATGGTATATTTATCCTTAGTTGTTATTATATTAAAATAAAAATATTGAATTAAATGTATATTAATATTGATACAATTTCCTGGATATATTTTATATTGCTGAAATTTAATAAATGATATAATAAATATTGCATTTAAGGAAATTACGAGCGTGAAATTTGAGTGTCTAACGTAGTATTGCAAAGAAATTTAGACTTCTTAAATGTCAAATTATTTGAAAAATAATGAAACAACAGCAACGAATGTTGCAAACAAGGTGTAATTGATACAGCGATCGATATCATTTTATTTGTATAAATGCATTTGTTGGGGATTAAATAAATGTTCGTACTCTGGGTTTTATCACAATTTATTTTAATTCATACTGTTTTGTATTTCAACAAGGTTGTTGTTCGGATGTGTATAATAAATCTCGATGTCGCGTACAATATTTTGATTATGATAGGCATTTATAAGATGCTACGTTCGCCAACTCGGCATTGTCGATCGAGTTAGAAGAAAATCTGTCTGCGACCCGGCCTGTACATATATTTATATCTTTTCTCCCTTCCGGTTCTACCTTTTTTCCTTCTTGTTATTTACTCTCCCCGCGGGATTGAGCCTTGACAAGGCGTTATTGTTTCGAGTTGCGTAATTTCCCGGGCCCCTTGTCGTTTCTCACGTGTCTACCATACCATCTACTTAGTCCACCTTCGGTAGATCGGACCCCCGGTCAATTTCATAGCCCGGATCCCCACTCGTGTACCTGAAGGAACTCCCTTCAGTGCTACGTTTGGGCCCGGCTACTTGTTCATTAATTCAAAGTTGCTTTCTACGTACAGTTGATTTCGTTGTGTGCTGTATCCTAGGCGAATTGGCCGTATATGCCACCCGAGTCACTCACAACCTCCTCGAATATCATTTCCTCGCGATACATTTCGTTTTTGCATCCTTTATTAGAAATTGCGTGCATTCTTTGAAAGGCCTTTCGCGGTGACACCCACGAGGCTAGCATTGCGCCTCGTTCCGAGCAGGGCTCTGCAAGGATTTCTCGTTACTCCTCGCCTTTTGGAGCTCAGAGAGGCGAATTTATTGAAATGGTCTCGTACGGGCTACGGACATCCCTGCGCCACATGTTTGAGGTTTTGAGGCGAGCAACTCGTTGTCCGTATCTTGACTGGGTTCGGGTAATTTTACCCGCGTTGTTAATAATTGTTTTTCCTTACCTTGTCGCCGCTCGAAACCTTTTTTACTAGACTCAATTTTCCTAAGGTTTTCTATTCTCAACAGTGTTTAAAAGTTTCTTAAAATTTTCATTGACTTTCCTTTGTAAAAAGCAAGAAATATATAAAAACAATCAATGTATATTAATATATGTTTTAGAATGAATTATTTTGACTAATAATGAATGTATGAAAAATAAAAAGATAAAATTTATAAAATTTACAAGATCAAAAAATTATTTTTTGTATTGCTGCGCCAAATAAGTTCACAACGTGCGATATGAAACAGGAGAATTCTTGAGAATAGAAAACCTTAAGAAATTGAGCATAGCGAAGGGTTTTGAGTGGCGACAAAGTAATTTAAGCAATTATAAACAAAACACGTAAAATTCCCCTGACCTAGTCAAGAGACGGACTCCTGCTCGCCTCCAGTTCTCAAAATACGTGGCGCAGGGACGGCCGTAGTCCGTACGAGACCATTTCAATAAATTCGCCTCTCTGAGCTCCGAAAGGCGAGGAATAACGAGAAATCCTTGCAGGGCCCTGCTCGGAACGAGGCGCAATGCTGAGAGAATTATGCGACATATAAAACAATGATGCCTTGTCAAAGTTCGATCCCTGGAAAACAAATAAAAACAAAGAAAGGCGATTGAACTAGGAGGAGGGAGAGCGAACTTTGTAAGCGACAATACAACTAAGTGCAGAAGCGATAGAGACATCGTCGAGAGAGGTTGCTAACATCAGCAGATGGCAAAACATTATACGCTACAATGGGAATTGTCTTATAATTATATATCAAATAAATAAATCGTAATAACACCAATCAAGAGTAAGAATTATATTAACTCCGACAAGAATGGAAAGTCTTTTACTTTATGGTTGGGAAAATCTTTGAGCTATATAAGCTAAACAAATGAAATGCATAAACGTGCATATAAAACAAAAGTAAGCGAGTACGAGGGTTAAAGATTCAAGAAGAAAAAGAGGAAGAGAAAAAAGAAGATGAACAGTAAAGTTAAAAGATACAAGTGGATTTATTGGAAATACAATTGGTGAGAATTTGGTGAACGAAGAGACGAGAAGTACAAGAAAGTTACTCGAATTTTCCGCACATGCGAGGATATCGTCTCGAAACCTTCACTTTGTGTTACATAATAACCCAAAGAATGCGCCTGCCCTTTGGCAATCGACGAGACGAATGAATTTCGGAGTTGTTTGGCATACGAGTCTACGGTGTATGACTTTTCTATATCTTTGCAAGCAATTTTGCCTTTTTGTGGAAGTAGATACGTGAGTGGCTCCTACGATTCTTTCTGTTTTATTATCAACCTTGCTATAGTGGTGTAGATGTTTTTGTTGTCACGTGCTTTACTTTATTACTGCTGATTCTATTTCGTATAGAGAGGATAACAAAAGAGTAGCAACGCCTCATTTTCATCGATCCATTTTCCTTTTTTTATAGCGTCTTTTTTATTAAAGAATATTAAAAGTATCATTCTTATGATTATTAATTTTTCATATCTAGGAAAATAAAGGTTTACCTATTGAATCTTTACCAACTGCGCAAGAATAAAAATTAAATTAGATCTAACTGTATAAAAGTTGTATAATTAAAATTTAATAATTTCTATTATATGAAAAAATCTTTTGATCATTCTAAATCTGGTTTTATATAATAACAGTTTAATTTCTAAGAACCATTGATGCTTCAATTATTCTCAAATATTTACTATTAAAAAATTTTTTAATTAGTATTAATTTGATACGAATAGTTTGAAAACATAATAATCTTTAAAATTTTAACTGAACAATGCAATCATGTGAAAAAGAATTCCAGATTTTTATATATTTTTTTATATATTTTAATGTTGTTATGTTTATTATATATATATTGTTAAGTAAAGATATAGTTGTTTCAATTCTATATTTAAAACAATTATTTAGCCTGAAATAAATACATTTTAGAATTTATTATATTTAGTGTTAAAGAATAGGTAAATTTTAATAAAAAACAAGTATTTTGTATCTCGCTAATAATAACTATAGAATAGTTATTCGAATATATAAGATTATTTAATTTCAAATTTTATAATATGATATATTATTTTATATATATTTTATAATATTTTATATGTTTCGTAATATGTTCTTTAAGTATATTATAATATATTAAAATATGTACAGAAAGAAATAAATTATATTATTTTATACGAAATGAGTATCTTATTGACGGATTTTATAATTATTTTAATTTTATAAAAAGTATACAAAGTATAATCAGATCGTAGAAAATGTTCTAATTTTGTAAAATTTAAATTGTAAAATATAAATTGAATATTATTTATTATTATATTGAACATCTTAGAAAATATCAAAGAAATTTTGAAAAATACTTTCAAAAATTTTAAATCTTCTGGTAAAAGCTGTATAACTGAACAAATAGCCTTCTAGGGATCATTTTGTTAACGAAAAAAATCTAAGTTAGAAATGTAGGAATATATATAAAAATGAAAACTTTTTAATGTATAGTACGATAAATCATAAGTTTTATTCAAAAAACTTTTAAAAGAACGGTAAATAATATTTAAAAAAAGTTTTTTTGTTACTTTCTATAACGCGCTTTGGAAAATTAATGCACAATATTTAAGATTTTTTGATAAATAAAATATCTGCGTAACAAACTTAAGTATATTTAAAATATTGTTACGTTCGAGAAGTACAGGTTATGTAAAGACATTTATTATCAATATAACGAAAAAGTAGTTTTTCGATTTTCATTGTAACTATCAATAGACGTCGGGTAAGCTAAGGTATTTATTGTTTTTGTGCTGCTGTTATTTTTTCGATTTCTCAAAAGTTCGTTTCGGTCCTCCGTCTCGTCTGCTCTTTTTTAGTTATTCTTTTTCTCACCAGCGGCTACATAAATTAAAACTTAGCCACATATACGATCGGAACTTTTTAACGGTTTCGCGTTAAAAAAAGAACCTCCGGCACTACCGGCTCGAGAAAACGATACACAAATGCGTTGGAGCATCGAGAGTGATCGATAAATCAAGGCAAGAGTAAACGCCATGAGCACGAAAGGCGCAAAAGACGTAAAAGCTGACACCGCGAGTGTAAATCACCGACGCGTGTAATTTCATTGAATAACGCGCGCGAAGAATCGAACGAGGGAAAGAGTAAGAGCGAATAAAATCTCGTACGCGTGTAATGCGAGCTTTCTCGAGTCTGCCAAATGCAGCGTCGACTACGCGTGCAAAAAAACGCGAAGCTTAAATGGCTAAAGGAAAATTCAATTTTGAAACCCGTACAACCCGTACGGGTATTGCACAAGTCTCTCTCTCTCTCTGTTTCTCTCGCTCCTTGTTTTTCTTATTTTTTCCGTCTTCCGTTCGTTCCTGAACTTTCGTAATATTAGTGCAGTAAAGAGGAGAACCTGCGTAAGTGACACGCGCCGAGATATTCCATCTTTGTATTAGTTTGTGCATCGACGGCCCGTTCAGCCTCTTTCCTGAGAAAAGAGTCGGTAGCGAGTTTTCGCAATGCCGGCAGGAAGCCAAGCTTCCCGAATATCGAGACGATACTTTTTCAGGGTGAACGTTTCGCTCAGCATTGCAACGAGAGACTGGGAAAAGTCATCGAATGTTCGTATTGGCTGTCCAACGTATTTCCAAAGTACTTTGGAAATTTCTTAAATCTAACAATATTTTTAAATATTAATTTTACGTGGCACACAGAAATGATTTTTTGTATTCATTGGTAAAAATTTTAAACTAGACCATTAGTTTTTATTTAATTAATTATTTTAAATTTCATCCAGGAAACAGCAAGTCTTGAATCAAATATAAATTTTATATTTGGTTGCTTTTACTTAAACACTGGGAACGAAGTATGTAATAATGTATGAGTGGTTTGAACCGTTTTTTTAAAAATATTTTTCAAAAGATCCCAAATCGGGTTAACGTTGACGAGAATTCTTCTTAATATTGTCTAGGCTTCGAGTAACGTTTCTTCCACGTTTATCATTATAAAATAATAGTGATAATTAACGAAAATAGTAAGTAGATTCGAAAATGAAATGTAAAGTAACAAGAGGATATATAAATCATCGCATAAATTAAAAATAACACTTTCGGTATTTGCTGTAAGTAAATAGTATTTTAGGAAGTACTTTGCGCGATCCTAAATTTAAAAGAGTGGAATAAACGATTTCATAGTTTTAGGCACTTGAAATACTTAACGCTCCTTGTATACGCTTTAAATCTTTGGGTAAATATAAAATAAAATCCTCGATAGGGACGGAGAGTATAAAATCAATACGGGTGGATTTTTCGCAATAGAATTCAACCCTTCGAAACAAATCAAAATCCCAGGGATAACGCTTTCAACTCCCTTGTAGTTATCGGTACATTTACGGATATTCAACGGTGCTTATTGATAAATCTAGGATAAACTATTGTAAATACAAGGGTAGCTTGTAAAGTGGAAAAGGTGCAAGGAAACGCTGCGCAGAGAAAAGAGAAATCCTTTCGTATCTGGTCTGTGACTGGTCTTTAAAACTGCCTCGTTTCTGTATGCAGGAGGCGTTTATGAGACCGAGAATTTAGTGGTTGCTGGATTCGACGATGTCGTCAAAGTTGTGCGTCACCTCGATAAATTTCTCGGATGTACATCCCCCGTAAAAAGGTGGTACATCGACACTATGTATAATATTATATAATATAATATTAGATAAACCAACGTTTGATACTGTGCAGACATCGCGAAATAACGATGTTTTTTCTTTCGGTCGATATTTTTCTTATAATATCATTGAAAACAGATCTTTTACGCATTTGAACAAAAATTGTGCGAGCCTTTTTTTTGATAAAGAATATTAAAATCTTCAAATATAAAATAAACTAAATCGTATTATATAAAATAGTTCAAAAATGGAATGTTTATCATTTCGTTAATTATTAATTTAATTTTAATACTTGCATTTTCTTTTCGCGAATTTTGATTGCCTTATCGTTATAAGAACGATAACATTTATACTAGTATGCAAATAAGCTATAAACAAATTATCTTTTTAGTTCTCTCATTATAATATACATGTAATAAAAAAATTCATGTATTTCTTTTAATTTAACAAATGATCAATAAGTTAATACTTAAGAATGCGCAAAATTATAAAATTTTTAAATACTCGAGTCAATGGAAGTATTAGGATATTTTTATAGTAAATTTTACTCGTAATAAATGGCAGATATACCAAAAACTGGTGAGAAAAATGGATACGTACATTATTGAATTGATTTATAAAGTTTGATAATAATAGTTTAAAATACGAGTATCAGGACTGGTTAAACAATAATCATAAAATACGCGATGTGGAAATGTATAAAAACAATATGATATAAATATTAAAAATCAATTAACAATATTTTCTCTATTGCGATACGATTTTATGTGAAATATATACTCGATTACGTAAAATGATATTAGCAGGAAGAAAAATTGAAATCATATTTATCGATCGTTTGCGGTTAATTTTCATAAGCTCTAGTATAAAACTACGACAGTTCGAAGAAAAGAACAATGATAGTCCATTTATATTTTCGTTGAGTATCGAGTAAAGCAGCCATAAAGTATTAAACATAACGTAGCCATCGGCAATATTTTGCTCAGAAATATTGGATTTTTCTAGGGGTTGGATGATCGCGAGAAAGAAGAGAGGATGAGCGAAAAATCCTCGATCGATGATAAGTCACATGCATCGATGGTATATATCTATTCTCGTTAGCTAATTAATATAGCTGTAAATTTTCCGTATAAAATTTTAATTATAATATACGATCGATATTTCAACCGGTCATTTTCACATACATTTTAAACGGTACATCTCATTTATATTTAAAATACGTAGATTATTTTTTACATTACGCACGTGCATCGATTGTGATTGGAAAAAAAATAAATATTATAAATATATATTTGTAATCCTAAAAAATTATATAATAATTTTATTCAAAAAATACTGCACATATACTTATTAGCGCACGAATAAAAGCTCGAATATTCACGGATTTAAAATCAAATGGACTAGAAAAAAATCGCAATGTGTAATAAAAATAAACAATTCTGTGACAAAAATTATAAATTAATATAAATTAAGATATAATGTCATTTCTAGTCATTCGTTTTTTTGAAACGCAAAATTAAACAAAATACCGATCAGCATTTTTAAGACTAATAATTCACGTACGAATAACCTCCTTTTGAAAAATTAGATGAACGGCAAAATGAAAGTAAAATTTTCAAAAAATCTAACCGTATTTTCGTCTGGATAGAAATTGCAGGTGCTGAGATGCAGCGAATTGAAAAATGACCCCCAGCTAGTACTTCGTCAATTTACTAGATTTATATGCATATGCTAATGCGTGACGGTAATCGGACCTCGCGTGACGGATACAAATACAAGCAAAAGACCAGAGGAATAAGAAATTATATGCAAGCATACGTTACGAAAGTGTGGAAAAGATAGAGTGTAAAAATTTTTTCGCAAGAGTGAATTTTTGGTGTCGAAGTTAGAGACAAGTCGATGCAAGTTGCAATTTCAGTTTTAGATTTTATTTCACTTCACATATCGATGTGGTGTAATATATTTTTACCGAAACTACGATTAACATTTTATTCAGCCTTTGAGAAAATACATTTATATGTCAAGACTTCGGAAACGATATTTTTTACTATCAAACGAACGGAGATTAAAATGTCATTTTATTTTTTAAAATAATTGCAATTGATTACAACGTTCATGCGACTGGAAAGACCAAACTAAAGTAGAAAATTTTATTGGCGGTGGATAAAATCAAATAGAAGGGACAATGCAGTATAGAAATGTAATTTTTCCTTGTTAGGTTATGTTTTTTCCTTTTTTTTTGAAAGTTTCAAGTTTTACCGACTAAAATGTAACGATAGCATCCTAAATATTTAGGATAAATTTTACCATAAATTGTTAAAATGGTTATTACCGAATTTTAAATAAAATATTTATTGTTACATAAATATACCTATTACAGTTTTGTAGTTTACGGTTATAATAGATATTTTTTAAACCGTAATTTTTAACTTATTTATGACTTGTTTATGTATTTTTTGACAGAAAAATGGAGGTTCGGAAGCTTAAATTTATGATTCGTAGAGACATGAAAATTATCTCCGACTATTCTGTCAATTTTCTCCAAGTGTGTACTTTTACACGAATACAATGCATCAACAACATATTTGCGACTGCAATAGTTCTCGTATTTTTCTCGTATATTATACCTTATATTTCATATTTTGAACTTGATTAAGTATTAATTTGCGTTTTTTTACTTCTAAAAAAGTGAGACATGAGTTTTTGTTTGGATTTACTACCTTGAGGCATTTTAGTTAAGCAATAAATTTTCGACGTTTTTATTAGAATTATTAAATCGTTAAATTTTATTTTATATGCTTAAAATTCCTGAATAGGATGTATACAAGTACATTCATTCCTTTCAGAATTAAAGTTTTATTAGAATAACAGGTTGATTTAAATGTTTTAAATTCATAATATTCTTCTTTATTTTCATAAAATCTACTAATTTTTAAAGTAAATTTTTTTAAGAAAAAACATGTGTAATTAGTTTATATAGATTTTCTCGGGTAGGAGAGGTAAAAGAATATTTAGAACTTTATTTCAGAAATGAAAAAATAAGCTTTATGTACTGTTGTATATTATTAAAACATAATACTGGCATAAACTATAATTTTTTGTACAATAGAATTTAATACAATATAATTGACAGGGAGTAATTTAATTAATATGATTGACATATTAATGATAAGAATATTATTCGAATAATTATACTACATTGTTCATAACGTATCGTTAAATGTATTGTGGAATAAAATAATTTTTTATGACTGAGTATATCTTTTATAACTGAAATATCGATTATCCTAATCGATTCAAAATATTAATTATAAAGGATTAATCAATATAATTATTGCAACATTTTCCTACGCATAAATGCATTAAATATAAATGAAAATCCGATATTTTTGTAAATCATTTAACTGAATTGAAGTTGTATGATTTAAACTCTTGAAAAATGAATATCCTTTAAAAAATATAATAACAGATCAAATTTATTCTTTAGCGACTCAAAAAAAGTTAAAAATTTTATAATTTTTTAATTGATCGCTTATAACTGTAATAGGTATGACTATCAAATGCGACAGGTGTCATTGTTCGACAATATATCGTGTAACATTCAAAGAATCGATTTTTGAAATGCACGATGTAGATACAAAACGATCGGAAAGAGTTGAAGCGAACTCTAATCGAGGAAGGAAATTGGATCACAGAAAGAGATAAATAGAAATTAAATACTTATATGGGTGTGTAGAATGTCGAAGCGCGTTACATGAATTGCTAGATACAATCATGATTGAAAAGTTTTCGAACGCAGCGAGAAAGTTAGAAAGTATTCAATTTACCATTAAGCATATATATAGTTTATACATATTGAACGAAAGTTACGGAAAGCGATCGTTTTGCGACGTTTTTACAAATTTATTTGGTTAACAAGAATTATAGCGAAAAAGTTTCAAAGTAAAATTATATTTCTAAGCAAGACGCTGGAACCATTTTATTTAATTACCGTACGTATTTAGCATTGCAAAAACGGTGTAGGTTATTATAACATAAAACTTGTATTCTTTATTCCCTTCTATTCTTGAATAATTATAATTTTTAAAAGATTTTGAATATTTAAAACATATTATTTAAAATAATAGGTTATCGACACACATTTTTATTTAATATTATGAACGTTGAAATTTTCAGATGAATGTTTAGAATACATCGCTTTGTTATAAATGTCATGGTTCCGTATATTCAGTACATTTTTGTTTATAAACGGTATTTGATCACCTTTCGATCGAATCATAGACATGGCGATTTCATTAATTCAAAATCGACGTCATTTTTTCATTCTTGTCAAATTCATCCGAATGCGTTATGAATCCGGAAGCTTATTCGATAGTCTTTGTTTGCTCCTCGCCTTTTCAAATTTCTCTACCTTTCAGAGCTTTTATGCAAATCTTCCGTTAATAGCAATCGTGTACTCGACGTTTCATTCATCGGGTATGAGTTTTAATAATTTTTAATCAGTTGAAAAAAAAGTTTAATGCGTTTGAAATAACGAGAACTTTTTACATAATGATGCACTTTATTTATCGACTAACTTTAGTTATTTTATCCTTCGTAGAGTAATTTAAATTTAATTTATTATTTTGATGCAACGAAAGTGTTATTCTTCTAAACTTGAAAAATTATTTCAATTTTGATACATTTTAATTTATTTAAATGTATTCTAACTCGCGTATGTTTTCTCAGTATTATATATAACATAGGATGTACAACTACAAATTAGATGATAATTGTGGAAATTATACAAATAAATGAGAACATGTTTATTTTAAATTGTATTATTACATGAATGCAACAAATTTAAAAATATTTAAATCTAATAACATACTAATTCTATCAAGATTTGAAAGAAAAAATATAGTCTAAATGATCGATAATTTCAAATTTCTTTATACGATTATTTGGCTTTATCGCGTTAATAATTTCGTTAAAATTTGAATAATTTAATTCTCAAGTTGTTTTATCGATTTTTTATAAGTTTTTAACAAAATATATAAGATACGAACAATTGTATATAAAATTTATTGTGACTATAATTTAATAAATTAACAATAAGTTCCTACACCCTTTAAAGGTTAAAGAAAAGAATTTCTTCATAAAAAGTGTAGAATTCATGAAATAATTCCAAATTTTTATTCTAAATTAATTAAATTAAACATTACATACATTATATAAAAAAATTTCTCAAGGAATGCGATATTATTATCGTTTATAATAAAAGTAGCTGTTATTTTAATTATGGCTAAGAAAATACATTTCGCAAGCTTAAAATATCATTGTTCATTGTCAAGGGCTCTTTATCTATATTCGAGAGAATACCTCCTCTTTGAAGTTAAGAAGGGTGAGAAATAAAACGCGCGATTAATTTAGCTTATATATGAGTTTATGGGAATTTTTAAATGGTGTTTGTTTGCCTTTATTTTGAGTAGATTATTGTGAATCTTTTTACTAGTTCATTTAGTATTATTTCAATATTAATTTTCCTCGGCTTCTACGGTCTATAAAATCGTTTTTGTGTAAAAATTTTTAGCAATAGCTAAAATTAAATAAATAAATACGAACTTTCTTCGATAATCGATGATATATATTTTTTTACACTAGTTTTTAAGCCCAATGCAATTATATGCCGTGCAATTTTTTATAATTGTGAAATAGGAAGAGAAATTTAGAAAAATAAAGAGAACTAAGGCTAATTTTATAATAAAAATACAAAATTTAAGAAAATAATAATCACAAAAGCACGAAAGATTCGTTCCTTATGCTTTTCTCTCCTTCTCTCTCTCTCTCTCTCTCTCTCTCTCTCTCTCTCTCTGGTCTCTAATGTTGCAGTCTTATTAATTATCTTGAAGTATCTTGAAGTAACAACTGCATTTATTCACATTGCACGTTAGTTTATAGAAGCACGGATTCAAAGTTATACAGCCTTAAATATCATATCATTGAGAATGAAGCGGTAGATCTGCAAGGCACACTGGCACTCGCTAATCCCGAGTTCCGCTTGATTATCGCAACTTGCCATGGAAGGGATTTCTTAGTCGAACCGACTCATATAATTAGGGTTTATTTTCTCGAGTGTGATATCGACGCGTCTTCCGAAAGATTTTGTAACTAGAAGCTGGTAAAAGGTAAAATAAGTTTGCATTTCGCGTGTTACTTTTTCGATTACTTCGCGTAACTTCCGAGTTTTTTCTTTTCTCAACTTCGCTTGTGCATACATATCCCGCACCGAACTTACATACGAAAAATTTTATAATTTTTTTTGATGCTTTTTCTAAATGTTTATTTATATTGATTGGTTACTTGGGCAAAATAAAAATAGGAACACAAATTTTAGACTGTTTACAACTTTTTTTTTAATTTTTTAAATTTTAAAAAGTTTTCCTTTACTTTATAATGTATTGTATTATCCTTATACTTCTTTAAGTAATTACACGATAAAGACAACCAAACATATTTTCTAAAAAACACATCTCAATTATACGTTTCACAAATTTTCAATATACATAAACTTTTATAAAGCACGTAAAATTGATCAAATTTTAAGATATTCTTTGGTATTGAGAATGGGAAAAGTAACTTTTACGAATCTCTTTTTTTACTGACTTTTTTCGATATATGCTTGATTTTGCTTATACAAAACTACCACTGTTACTTATGATTCAAAAAAATAATATAAAATTATATAAGAAATTATACATCAGCGGATCGGATCAAAATTTGAAAGAAGTGAAATCTTTTAACAAATTTTTCATATTTCGTGAAAATGATTTAAATTTTGAGAAAATGCTGGAGTTTCAAAATATATTTTATATAAATTATTGATGATGATTATTTCGGTTTGAATTAATTTTTATCTATATATTTAAAATATTATTCTTAATGTAAATTCATCTAAATTTTTATATTAATTTAAGTAATATTAATATTAAAATTTACTATATTTCTAAAATTTTTTATTGAAAAATTTAATACTTTTTTAATATTATTTGATCAGGATAAATTTTATTTTATTTATATATACAATATACATAAATGTATGTTCTAGAACTAAAGTTTGACACAGGTTGGAAAGTTTGTTTGCATACATGTGTGTATGCACGCGCGTTTATATGTACAAGCGTGTGTATGTAGAAGCGTGTGCGCGAGTCAATAAAAGTTTTTTTTTAAAAAAGAACGAAACAAAATAACTTTCAAACTTTTTGTCTCTCGCGATAGTAAGGTTATGCGATTTATTGGTTCTATCTTTTAGATAAAAATAATGTAATAAAATCATCCATAATAAATAATTGAATAAGTAACTAAAGTGCACTTCCATTCCAATAAAGTTCTGCACATGACTAATACATTTTTGTTAGATACAACTTATTTTATTTACTGGTATTTCATATTTTAAATAAGCATATTTTAACGTAATATTATTTTTTATGAATATCTGTTCTATTCGTATCATATGTTTTTCTTAAATTTTTTTGGAAGACTTTAATTTTATTTAGCACACTGTAAGTTGTTATATAACGGTAATAAAAACTTTAAAAAATGAGAAAATTCATATCATAAATTATAAATGAGTTGTCAAAATACCGAATACTCGTACAAAGTTCATTGTTTTTAAAAAATATTCGTACTCGAGACTTCTATTACTGCAATTTTTTTCTTAGAATTTAGCATATTGGGGGAAAGAAAGATTTAGATGAAACATTTGCACTTAGATCTTTCTTAACATTTTAGAGTAAAAAGCGGACACGCGATCAGACAAGCTCAACTGTAATTTACATTCAACCTAAAATAATTCATAGGCATAGTTGGTTTTCTGTCTCTGTCCTAATCCCATGCATCATAAGTTCGGACGTACATGCGACATCTTGTTTCGTAATCTGATGTTTGTATTGTTCATGTACCTTCAATGTTCAAGTTGATTACGATCGATGATAATTTTTTGTTCATCTTAAACGCGGTATTATTGAGTCAACGTAAACACGATCGACTCGGTAATGGTAATGCGTGTGTTTATTTTTGTTTTTATTAGACTGTTTAGCTTAATTCTACTTTTTAAACTACTACAGTATTAAACTTTTTAATTTCGGTTCATCGGTGTAGTTTGTATCACGTACGACGAAATTATCGACAAATATGAAATCGCGCGATACGCATTCGATCTCATTTTCAGTTTCTTCTTGTTTGATTACATTTGCATTTCACAGTATACGTAAAATAAACAATTGCATTCATTCGTTAATCCGTACGTAGGAAACGGCTTATAGTTTAATGTAAATACATGTATACAATCCTGTAAATGATATGGTTCCGTAAAATCAGGAATTCCGTCGAAAATCGCGTAGATCCAAAAAAAAAGAGGAAGCTGAATGAGATACGGACTTGAGTGGTATCAAAAGCACGTAAAAATGGAAAACGAGGTCAACAGACAAGCGAAAAGCGCAAAGCCCATATGCAATGCCAAAGGGTACTTTTACGGGAGTTCGTGCGTGCGCTTACGTTCCTGGGGAAAAAAGGAAAAACGAATAAAATTGAAGCCTTTCGAGCGGTCACGCGATTTACAGGCTCGTAAACCCTATACTCTAAATTTCTTGGACTAAAATTTCAATTCGAAGAAGAGGTAAGCTTTTCATTCCAATTGGATCAAAAAAATATGCATATATTGTGCATTTATAGCCAACTAATTAATAAAGTTTTTAAGAAAATATTGTATTTTATATTTTCAATTCTTTTATTATACAGATATAATATTATTTAGATTACTATTTCAGATATATTTTGTCTAGATTTAGATAAAAGAGGAATTTTTTAAATAACTAGGATGAATTGCGCAGACATGATTTAGAGTTATAATAAATAATATTTTAATATTTCATATTTATTATTTTTATCAATTCTATGGTTTTTTGTAGACCAAGAGCTTTAAACATTAAACTTTGGTAAAATAGAAAGGAAAAAATTTTGAAATATTCTTATGGAAGTTTTACCCAAACTTTTTGCTACGGATTTTTATAATATTATCCTTTTCAAATGTAATTGAAATAATGCAAAAAGATTTTTATAACAGATTTTAAATGCGATAATTTTGCACGTTATCATATTTTGTATATTAAGATATACGAAACGGAAAATTATATTTATCACTTTATATATCTTTATGGCTAATCATACGTCTAGATAAAATGTACAAATATATTTTTAGGGAGCTACAGCGTTTATTAATTAAAAACAAATACTCAATTTGAAATAAAAATTTTAAAAGTTTAAAGTAGCTCGATGAAAATATGATTTAAAAACGAATACAAATCTTATGAAAATATGATACAATTTAATTTCTATTATTTTTACAAATTAAAAGAATCCACATATTTTAGACCGGTTGCTTTCACGAATGATCCAGGTAATATCCGAATATACGTAGACTCCGAATGAGTATTCCTGATCTAGTGATGCACTTTCGGTTGTCGCGTTACGATAAAATGAAAGCATATATACGTTGCTCTATTTCTTTATCTCTATCAGAGAAGCTGTTTTTTTCTTTTCCTTCGCTCTTCGGTGCGCGGATCTCTCTCGAAAGTTTTAAGTTGCACTTGAAAGACATTTTATTTTCACTTTGAATCTTGGGATCTCTGTGACTTATCTTGTAAATGTGACGTGACTTATAGTAGTTTAATTTGGATGGTACAACCGATAACGCAGTTATGTAATTATATATTATCCATTGTAAATATTACTGCGTCATTCGTATAAGGAATATTTTACATAAGTTAAGCTCGTATTAAAAATGATAAATAATTACGCGTAATCATTATAAAATCGCTAACGAGATGCAAATCTTAGCGTTCGTCGTAAAAATATGAATTACTCTATTACTTTATAGGATAAGTCTGTCAAACTTTTTGCACTATAAGTTTCTACACGTCTTATTATAGATATTTTATATAAAACATTAATGTTAATTTTTTTCATAATTACATTCGGACAATTTGTGTTTTAATACTAAAAAATTGACGATAATTTGTGAAAATTTATGAAATGAGTGTCAAAATATCGTTTAATTTATTAAGACTTCGATAAAACCAGTTTTATAAAAAAGCTAAAAATTTATTAAAAATTTATTGATAAGTAAAATTGAAATTATTTGAAATTAAAAAAATTATAATGCATGTATTATCGCAAAGCCCAAAAATGTATCGTTATTCAATATTTACCAAAGTCTAAATATTTTAAATATAAAATTTCATCGATATTTATTTCGACAAGCATCGGTAAAATTATTTTTAAATATAAAATTGCACGATATCACATATTTTCCGTTAAATTTAATAAAAAAGTATCCGTTAAATATTTCATAGTAAACAACAAAATATTATAATAATTTTTCGACTCGAACGGTTTATCCTTAAATTATAAGCGAACGTTCTTATTCGTGGTTCAAAAAGAATTTAGACATTAGAATAAAAACCATATTTTGTAAGATGTGCAGGGATAAAGTAGAAAATCTTTCGTATGTAAACACGAAGTATTTCCTGATTCGTAAAGTCGAAACACGAGAAACACAATTAAAAAGTATTTACGTTCGAGGGAGTTCGGTCTCATACGAGTCGTACTTGAGCATAGGAGCTTAATGGAAGATCCGAAAGCCTCGGACGAAATTCTAAGTCCTCGACTCGAAAAAGCCAAACTCGATTCCGTGTGTCGAGGGCAGACCTTCATCCCTCGAAACAGAGGCCAGCAATGGTGAAACTCGCATCGTCTACGTGTGATTTTCGATTCCACTTATACCAAGAACCGAAAGTCAATAGTCGCAAGTAAGTTTGCTCCACGCGCGTGCAGAGTGAGTCGCGCGCTTTGGGTTACCACATGATGCGACGCTATGCATAGGCAAACAGCATGAAATTGTCTATAGCCGTCCGAGAAAACTACTGGTCCACTTCTCATTCGTCCATCTTTCTCCTCTCTTTATCCGTCCGTTTCTCTTTTTTTCGCTATCGTTTTTCGCAGAGACGATTCGATGCGTGTGTATAGATTTGGCGAAGTGGCACGTACACTTTCATCTGTAGAGAATGAAAGAACGTTATAGGTTACACGCGCACTTCTCCTTGTGTACACACTAAGGTATGTACGTATATATATATATATATATATATATGGATCGAGGATGGAACAGCTCGCGGAACATTTGATAGTCGGCGCGTGCTGTGCCTCTTGGGAACGAGGTAGGATTTTTTGCCTCCCTTTGGGATTCTCAACACGTAAGCGCGACTGATTCTATCCTTTTCTGGGCGTATGTGTTTTTATGAGGGATGGCGAATGAAAATCCGCACGGCGTGAAATGAAAAAGTGCGGTTCGGAGAGACTAGAGCTTGATTTTAAATCGGCTTTTATAAGCCTTTTTAACGATCGTTTTATATAACTTTCGTATACGCTGCTATGGCTGAAAATTTGTTTTGAGAGAATGGTTGCTTCGGTAGCTCGATACCATTGGTATATTGCTCCAGGAACGAACGCACATGAAATATTTAAAAAATTTTAAATGGTTCGCACAACGCAATCGTGTTGTATAACCTATCAATTTTTTATTTAAATCGATTGTTTTTACTTAATTTTGAAATTTTATTTTGAAGCCTGTTGAATAAGGTAACTCAAAAAATGTACATACTTAACTTTTTTGATACGATCAACTTCATTCGATATTGCGTTAAACCATTAAAAGTTATTGCTCTGAAAATATATTTTGTTCTTATAAATTGTAATGTGGATAAATCTTGTATTCAATGCTTTTAATGTTCAATTATTCAAATATTTACGATTAAACTTATGTAACGAAATTAATCGTATATTATGGCATACATAACCGATTTAAAAAATTCATTATCATAAATTTTGTTTAAAACGTCTATACCGTAAAAGATTTATGTATTTTAATTTAAAGTCGTTAACATTATATATGATTTTTCTGATATTTTTCATTAAATTTACGAAGTTAATTAATTTGGTTTAAATAATTACTGGATAGTTTAATTTGCGTATCGATACAGTTATAAACTTTACATTGTAGCGATGACTTTCATTCGTAAAAATTTTAAGATTTATAATACATATATTATAAAATGTACTTCAAAAATGCTTCGCGCAATAGTTTTTATCGTGTCACTAAAATTCTACATTCAGGTATTCAATCAACTACGATTATAGTTTTTAAAAGAGCCTGTTGTAAATGTTTATAACTGTTTATAAATTAACCTTGAAGGTATATATGTATATATCTTTCTATAGTATGAAAATCTAAATTGAATGGTTTTAAATTAAAATATTTATTCACATTATTAATTTATTTATTCCATTTTTCCATATATTTTCTAACAAATTTGAATACATAAGTACAATGTAATTTAAAAAATAATGTTTTTCTCATTAATAAATAATCATATAATTATTAACTGTTTCATTAATTTACATATAAAGAATACATTAAAAATTTCGATATATAATAAATTTTATCAGAAAGAAAAATCAATTTAATAAACCAATATTAATTTTTTGTTAATAATTTCATATTAATTTTTGAGATGAATTAAATTATATGTACAGGTTTTCAATAATTTATTTTTAATGTTTAACATATACACATCGATTACGCCTGGTATAATGTTTTATGTAGGAAACAGAAATTATTAAAAATAAAAATTATTAAAAATGTTTCAAGTATATTTTAAATATTTTTTTACAATAATATTTTATTATAATAAATAATCACTAGAAATCGAGATACTCTTAATTGATTAATTACCATAATTTTTATAATATTCTCATGATTAATCGTAGCATTTAAAATTCATGTATATTTTCTATAAAAAAGAAGAAACGAAAAACAGTAATACAAATGTATTTATATTTACTTCATATATTTTATATTTACTCTAATACAATATACCTTTGATATCGAAATATACTTTTTACGTACAAATGACCAAGTGAAATAAGTTAAACAAGCACATAAATAATACATATTTTTTATTTACAATAAAGATGACGTAGATATGTGTTTAGGGCATTGTAAAGATTGTAATTGAAATGTGCTTTATATTCCATAAATCTTTGTTTTATGCGAGTATGATTTTCAACCACTACGTGCGCAAATGAAATTAGCATACATCGCAAGAGCTATATATATTACTACCTTCGAGTACCGCAGTAACTGCTGTTTATGTAATATTTCTTCCTCTTTCCATTGCGCACCTTCTAAGCATATCCATTACGTACCTAAAATTTAAGTAATTACGCCAATTAATTAATACGAACTAACGAGTTTAATTTTGCATTGTCGTTTATTGTAACAAGAGTACCAATAAAATACTGGTCACAGATATTCGAAACACTTCCGTTCTGTTATCAACGATAATTTCAACCAATTTTTAACATAAAATTATTTATAAAATTCCCATACTTGCATTTTTAATTTAAATGTATTTCAATTGAACTTCAATGAGAAAGAACCTTTTTTTAATCAAATCAATAACGATATTTATTATCTTGATTATTGTATTTACAGTATTGAATTATTAATTAAAACCGCTCATAGAATACCTTCATGATTATACGTCATTCTCTTTTATGCTATATTTAAACCTCTTTAGATATTTAATCAATTTAAATCAATCTTTTTAACCAACAACCATTAACAGTGAGTACATTGAAAGGATCTAGTAAATAATGAAAAAGACAACAACGGTCTTAATTTAAACAGGCTTTAACAAAGACTTTGGATAAATATTTATACCGAAGAAAATCGAACTTCGAATCGATCGCGCTAGAAAATACGATCTGAGTTTGTTTAGCGTTCTACAGTAAAAAAGAAAGTTGGAAACAGTAAAAGTTGGAAAAATATATTCGAGGTGTATAAGTAATTGTGATGTATGAGTTTATTTGCGCGTACTTCATCATTCGATTTAAATATCGATAATCGCATCACTCGCTTAGTTTAATTTTGAATTAGATCTATATGAATCGCATGATTTTATACGTGTACGAACTAAGAAAATCACGCACATTTTGTTCGCGACGCGAATCTCTTCTCTGAATAAAATTTCTATTTTCAGTATAAAAAATTAATTTATAATAATTTTGAACTATTTGTTTATCGACTACATAAACATCAGATATCCGCATCGCAAAATCATCGTTCGCGAAGTATTTGAATAGTCCATTTTTAATCGGGTATCTCGCACCATACCACGGAAACAATGAGTACAAGAGGATTTTACAGGAATAACGCGAATGATCCGCGTCCTCTGATACCTTCAGTGGCAAACACGAACGATCGTGCCCTAATGGCCTGGGCCTCTCATAATAACCGATAACACGATAATGCGTCAAAGTGGAATTTCCCGTTCAAGTCTCTCTCTCCACAATCTTCCCGAATCCCTATAGTTTGACATAGCAGCCTGCTCTACAGCCCTCATTGTGTTCGTTCATTGTTGGTTGAGGTAACATCCGAGGCTCGTGTGCCATGTTAACCTCTTTGTGGCTATTCTCGACCCTCCGCTGATGCTACGTCTCTCTTCTCTTTTATTTTCAGGCGATACTTATATTTACGCGCATATATTATTGCGCAAACGATAATCAGGCTATCCTCGGTGAATTCATTATGCGAATTATGCGTAAATACCCTCGGTTCAAAGTGCCTAGATCATCAAGGTCTTTCACAAAGTTTCAAGTACAACATTTGCCAATCTTTACGAACGATCCTCTATTTTTCGACCTCTGATTTATTGCCTTTTCAATTATAATCACTCTTTATCTGCAAATTATTTTATCGATACGTTTTGTTCCTTCTATTGTTAAACTTGATCGTTAGTAATAGCGATAGAATCTTTGATCGATCGTGTAACGATTTTTATATATTCTAATATTTTTCAGGTAAAAATATTAATTTATTTGAATTAATTATTGAATAATATACAATCTCGGGTAAAATTTTTTACATAAAAATTTAAAGTAAAGAAGTTATAAAGAAATGATTACATTCGTATATATTATTTTTTCAAAACATTGATATATTGCACTTATATCTATTCATATAACTTCTACGGAATATGATACAAAAAGAAATTTTTAAAAAAATGTTTGGTTCCATTATATTAAAAAAAATGATAAATAATGATTTTACTCTTTTTTTGACTTCGGTATCTAAAATATAATTTTCGTACATATAATGAACCAATCTTTTTTTTACGTTAAAGTCTAAGGTTGAGAATACAAGAATACAATTAAGGAATTCAGAATAAACTAAAATTTGTTTGAAAATATTCGAATGAATATTTTACCATATCAATTTTATAATTAAAAAAATTCTTGTGTAGATTTTGAATAAGTATCAATCTACCTAAACGCAATAAGAAAAAAAAAAATTTCTGAAAATAGAGTTGTTACATTTAAAATATATTTACATTAAAATAAAAATAAATTAAACTAAAAATTTATAGTTTTAATATTCAATAATTTATTAAATTTCTTAGATGTTATTTCTTAAATCTAAAAAAAATATATACATAATATTTTATTTTAGAATTGGCAAAAAATTTACTTGTATTTATTTATATCAATTTCTTACAGAGCAGTACGAAGAAATGAGACGTAAATTGACTAAAAATGTAATATTTATGTCTGTAAATATAAGTAAATGTGTATATAAATATATGACAAATTAATAAACCAAAACTGCAATTGTAATAATTGTTATATTTTTCTATACTGAAAATAATATTTATAATTTTGAAATTCGCTTATCAAAGCTCAACAATTTCAATAAATTTAATGTGCAAAATGCTTTAATTTTAGAAAAAAGATTATTTATTACAGATATTGATTTTTTAAAGCATTTCGCTAGTAGTAACATAATAAAGTTTCGGTACATCAATTACTCCTTTAAAAAACATGTAAAAAATTGTTACGAGTACACGTAGTTATATACACATGCATAAATAATTCTCTTTGATACTTTGTTAAGATTTCATCTGCACAATATAACTTTTAATAAATATTTTATTATAGAATTTTAAGTATTTTTTATGTAAAACGTAAAGATTTGGCTTCACAAAATATTATTTGAGAATGACACATATTAAAAAAATTATTTTCAGTTTTAATCTGCATTTACTAATGAGACATAAAATACTGTTAATAAGAGATAATATAGTTATATATAGATCGGCCAATACGACAGAAGTTTTTTAAAAAGTGTCTTTTTTGAAGGTGTTAATGCACACGTATTACGTCATATTACTCTCGCGTATACAAAAACCTAATCAAGGATAATCGCATTTTGCGAGACTCATCGAATCTCAAATTTTTATGAATAGCTAAAGAAAAAATAAATCTAAAAAAATAGCTGTATTTTTCATCTGATACAAATAAATGATAATTGCTTTTGATTTAAATATATTATTATCACAAATCAATTAAAATAAATAAAAAACTAGCTTCATACAAGTTTAACTTTAATATAAATAACAAAGATCTTTTACATTAGCTAAAAATTAAGAAAATGGAAAAAAATTGTCAGAAATAAAAAACAATTATAAAAATTTTGCATCACTCATGTAAATTCTTACTAATCAGCTAAATTTGATTCATAAGTTGTCCTTTAAAACAATTTAAAAACTTGTTTGTAGATTTACGTTGAAGTTCTTTCAAAATTCATGTCTTTTTCCTTTTTTTAATTTTCCTTCTTTGGAGTCGGTCATCTTATGCAATTCAATACAAGTTTTTTAAATCAGCAAAAATTTTGTACAATTATTTAAATCTTACAGTTAAATGTTTTCGAATGTTGTTGTTCAACCTTTATTCGATAAGGTACAGACATGTAAGCACTTATATCAGTGACTTTCACAGCACATCGTTGAATTTAAACTCTTGTATGAAGGAGGGCCACTCCAAGTTCCAATATCGATGAAAGTGGCTCTGTCTCACTCAAAAGAGGTAAGTATTATTAACGGGAAATATTTAGTGCTCTATAGAAGACGTGGTTCATACACTATATTATTAATTTGAAAATAAAAAATTTAATCATTATGAATAGTAGTAGAGAGTTTTAGTAATTCGTATAATTGGAACAATAATAGACAAAGTAAGATTACACGTCTCATAATCAAACGAAAGCGAAATTCCACTGTTGATAATTTCATTTATTATCATTACCTGGCAACTGTTTTAAATATTATATTCTTGAATATTCTGATACGATAGGTATAAAAGAGCATACGAGGAACAGTGGTGTTAAATTATTCCAACTTATTCAAATATTATTATTATTTTTGAATTAATTTTATAGTCGTTTCAAACGATATGTTCTATTTTTATACGAAGATAACATTTATTTCTAAAACAATAAGGTATCTAAAAAATTTGAGTAAAAAATTTTATAATATGCATAAATGCAATCGTATCATGCGTAATGATTAATAAGTGATATATGAATATCTTCTTTTATATAGAAATTTATTATAATTTTTTAAAAACACGTTATTTTACAAGATATAATTTATATTATTATAACGAGATGAAGATAAATATAGATTCAAATTTTATATTTCATCGTGCACGAAATATATGAAAAAGTATAAGAAGAATAAAGAAAAGAGATTAATTTTGCAAATTATGTATAATATAATCAGTCAAATTAATAATGCAAATTATAAATACAAATATGTCAAATGTAAATTGTTTGTAGGTCGTAATAAATTATTACGAAACATTGCAGAAGTTTTTAATATTTTAATGGATAATTAAAACAAAATTCTAATACACTCCACAATAACTAACTAACGCATAATTATTATACAATATCTATATAGAAGTGTCTTCCATGGATTTTAAAATTTTAAGTTTATTTATGCAAAAAATTGTTGTAACAAACGATTGATTGCCCACGATTTTATCGTCGGTGCGTATTTCTTTAATAAAATTGGATAGTGTACTTGTCACGTTCTTGTAGTTAATTATTAAATATTTTAAGTCGAGTCTAATTAGTTTTAGAAATATGAAATTTGTTTGATAACATTAGTTACGTACATCGACATTTATATCAATAGCGGTGAATTTTTTTAATATTTCTAGTATGCGTTTATGTTTATCTCGTGACTGATCGGGTTATGTTTATTAGTACATAATTCTTTAATTTTTTCTATTATTAATGGTATTTATTTTATTAAAAAATTAGTTCTAACAAATTAAAAAATTTGTCGGCAGGAAGTTTTTAATAAATCCGCTTTGAATGTTTGTCTTTTTTTACACGATACACGTGTTTAAAACAAATTGGTATAAAATACAATCAAATAATTATAATTTAAGAATTAATAAAAATTTTTTTTGCGATAAAAACTGTATTTATTATCAATAAGATACGTATAAGTTTTCTAACGAATATATAGAGGTAATATTGTAATATGTTCAAGTAAAGCGCTTACAGTTTCATTTTATGTTTACTGCACGATGTTTCCCATATATTAGCAATTGGATTGCTTCTATTCTCGTATATTAAATTTCCGAGCAAATAAAGATGCAATAAATTGTATGGAGACTTAAATTAGGGAAATTGAAGTTTCTATGATTCAATAGTAAAAAATGTTCGTTTTATATTTATTTATAGGATATATCAACACGATAAAGATTCAGATATTTTTATGTTTTCGTTTTTGATTGTAATAACCCAATTACCTGTAATATATTTTCGACAATATTTATAAATATTATTTACATGTCGATTTAAAATTATTACGTATTTAAAATATATAATATTCTTATGACTACTTATGTTGATAGTTTAATTTTCTAATTAATACAGTCCAATATTATGAATGAATGATTAGGAATAATCTAGTATGATGCAGTATAATTATTGATATCAAGAAATTATGTAATAATTATTAATATTTATCAAGTATTGATCTTAGATGAATAGATATGTCTATATATTATTATTTATCTATATTAGAAAACTATTTTTGTATAATAATAATAATAATGTTTTTTCTTATTGTTGTTGTTGTTGTTATTATTATTAAATTAAAGTAAAAATCGTATATGTATTATATGAATCATTAGAATATTAAGGATGAATACATTATATTTAATTTGAAATGCACCGTCAAAGATGAACTTAAAAAATACTTTATTAAATGGTACATATATTTTCATGAAACGAAAAATTTGATTTCACCACCTGTTCAGGATCATATATAATATCAATAGTTGATTCTTATATCATCAAATAATTAGATTTATGTAAATATCTTTATATATTTACTTCGGAATTTGAAAATAATAATTTTCATAATTTTCGTAAACTACTTAACAGTCTATTGAAACATTACTTATTTTTTATTTGATTAAATAATTTAGTAACAATATCTGAAATTGTACGATTCTAGTACGATCTTAATCTCTTGGTCTTTATTATAATTTATTATGCTATAATTTGGATTTTATACATGAAAATGATTATTATTTATAGACATAAATTTATTGATATAATTATTTTATTTAGTATTTTTTTTTAATTACATATTGTCGATTATTATTCAGTTATTATAATATTATATATATATATATATATATATATATATATAATCATATTTAATTTGATCTTATTCTAAATTTACAACATTATTTTAAGATAAATAAATAATTATAAAATTCAACATATTTTTACACAATGTGTTTAATACGTAAACAAATTTTGTATTAATTCATATAAAGTAACGGAAATGTTTAGAAATTAATTTTTATATAAAAATATAATAATTAGTGAATTTTATATTAAATTAAATGTATAATCTAAATAATTTTTGAAAAATATTTTGATAAAGTTGATAAAAATAAACATTGATGTTTTAGCTTAAATTTAATATAAACATTATTTTTGTTTTTGTAATTTTATTTTATAATACATGACTTTAATAAAATTTTAATAAATGCACACTATTTTTTTTTATAAAATAAATATTTTTAGAGAGAATTTAAACTGACATTTTTAATAGGTAGATAATTTTATCCTTTTAATCTATGTTAGAATAATCATAAATACTACATTTTTAATTTTTATGTTACGATTTAAATTATTTCTATTTACAAAAAATCTCTATATTAGATTTTAAATAATAAGAAAACTTCTATTTTTATTTTAATGTAATATTAGAAGGAAGGAATTTTTAAAATATCAATTAATACGGATTTCTGGTATATATAAAAATTTATAAAAATCTAATTGAAGCATTTGAATGAACATATACGACCTAGACACATAAATTCATAATAATTTGTACGATTAATATATTGTGTTTACCTTCTGCAGTTTTATTTTTATAAAATAAAATTGAATATGTCCATTATATTCATGCGATTTAGAACAAAAACGATAATTTAGAATATCTTATTACTTTAAAAACGGTCATAGTAAAGTAAATTTTCATGTATAACTCATAATATAAAAAAATTATTCAAATTTATACATCTTATTCATTATTGAGAATTTGAGAAGTTAAAAAAAACAATCGAGAAAATAAGAAAAAAAAGAAAAAAACGATCAAGTAAATAAATTTGTAATGTAGTATGTAAATATGAAAAGATAAAAAGGATTGCGAAATATGCGACTGATTTTACTTGAATTGTATCAAATAGTAAAAATTTATTTTTTTTATTATACAAATACGTAAATACGTGTGCAATCCGATAGTTTTGCATTCAAGCTAATTCCGTCAGAAATTGCGAAGGTATTTTTTCACGTTCTAATAGAGCTTACGTGCCTCTTCCTCACTTTCAGTTTCAGAATATACAGCCTTTATCACGAAAGAGGATTGTCTAACGACTCGAGTCTTGCTTCGAAAAAAACTCGACTCTTTCATTACACTTTGGGAAAAATATAAGACTTGCCAAAAGACCCTTACGTAGCCATTGTTTTGTTTCTTGGTGTTCTTTCTTTTTTGCACATAATCACTATTTCAATTAAATGCTTATTGCATGTGAATACTATTGGTATTAATATAAAAAAGATTAACAAAGAAAATATTCGTCTTAAAGTATTTATTCATTTTATTTTGGACAATAAAAATAGATTTTAGTTCGTGTTTTCTTGAATTTTGTGAGATGTATTTGAAAGAGTATGTATATATACAAAATATAATGCTAAAAAAGAGTATAAAAAAATTTTACTACTTTTTTTTAAAAATTGCCACTTAAAATATCTATTTCGTATAAAGCGGATTACCATTTGTGCAAATTCGTATTAAATCGATCAGATTAAATTATCAACTACATTTTCGGACTAGTTATTTTAATATTTTTACAACATTGTATTCTTGGAAGTTAAATTAAATTTGAAATACGTATTAAATTTAATTATTCAGAATTATGGTTTTGTTAAATTTTAAAATAATTTAAAAAATTTTGAAGAAGTCTAATATTTAATAAATAAAAAAGTAATAATAAATTCAACGTGTTCTTTTAAGTTTCAGATTTTTTAAAACTATTATTATTATTATTTACCATTTTCACTTTTTATATTTATCACTGATAAAATTTTTAAATATTTCAATTTAAAATATAATACAAAAAGTTAGCAAAAATTTGCGAGTACTATAAAATTTATAAAAGTGGTAATCGTCTTTACCTGCAACACAATAAGATAACATTAATGGTATAAAAAATCAATACGCATCAACTCTTTTACTTCTTTTGTAAAAGAATTTATGAAAGAAAGATTTTTGAAGGGTTACTATATTCGAATATATTTATCAATCGCGTAAAATTAATATCACGCATGTATTTCAATCAAAATGACCGACTAATGCTTTCTGCGTTCTCGAATAATTTATCGAAAATAAAAGTCTTGAAACACAAATTGGTAAACTAATTTGATTATGTAGGCTATACTTTCTGGGAATTAAATTTCACAAAATTGCGACAAACGAATAGTGAGTGACGTTTTAAGCATTCTTTACGCCATCCAATATTTTACTAATTATCCGACACCTTGAATTGGATATGGTATCTCAATGCTCGTCAACTTTGTAAATAATAATTTCTCAGTTTGAAAGCTATCCCAATTGGAATTCTGAACGCTGAGTTATAGATCAGATTGCGTGAAAAAGCAAGTTGCACCGATGCGCAAACTTTGTCCGTAACCGTGAAATTCACACATCGATGATATAGATTTTTACCGCCTTTAACTTTTTTCCACAGTATCCTTTCAATAAAATAGGAATGTATGTATTAAATTTTAAATATATTGTGCATTGTGTAATTGGGATTCGCTTTTACGTTAAAAGACTATTCTTTGACAAATGAAAAAAAATTCTAATTTTGTTAATTGTATTTTGCTAGTTTTGTTGTTACTATTTCACGAATCGTGTAAAATATATTTATTTTTTATCTTAGAAAAAAATAATTAAAAAAGTATATAAACGATAGGTATTTTATAAAAATCAAATTATTTTTCGAATACAATGTTTAAAAATGGATTCTTAATATTATTTGTAATATTTACTTTTTGTTCCGTATTTTGATCGACAATGAAAATCTGTATCGTATTATTGCCCACAATTTCGAGAATTTAGCGTATTAAATTTTATTCGTATAATTTTAGTACTTTACGTATTTTACAATGATAACATTGATAAATATAACAATCGTTTTTGGTATTTATACGCGTTATTAATAAATAATATTTATTTGCGTTTGAAACATCTAACATAAATAGTTTCATGTAATTTATGCGATACAACGGAAAAATATACAAAATTTTTCTAATGTTACTTTTGAAAAACTGCTATATATATTATACAAGTACACACGCATAAATATATGTCTTAAAATTTCTAATCTAATGCGATGCTCGCGAATAAATGCGAAGCTCGACGCTGTTTCTGATGTTTATGCGGGAACAGCTGTTCGCTATTGCGTAAAATCTGCATAAAACCGCAACGTACGCCTAAGCGAAAACCTTTTTCGAACCTTTCCGAAGCTGACGCGTCATACCGTGCATACGATGTTGATTATTATTTTTGAATTTGCATGAAATTCTTCTTTTAATAGAAAATATATGTCAGTTAGTGTAACCGAGTGTGACGTGTTACGTCTACGACGATTAAGTGAATTTTACTCTTCGTTTATATTCGTAATACTACGCTTCATTTATATCCTCTCATTTGAGTTTCTTTCTTGCAAGACACAAAAAACGTAGTATTTTATCAACAATTAATAATTGATAACTATCGTGCTGTAAACTTAAAAAAAATAATTTGCATATTCTTCGTAAAAACTACTTTATTTTATTGAATGAAGTATATATTACAAAGTTAAATAAAATTAAGTATAAATATTTTAGTAAGTGACGATGTGATATAATATCGATGATTGAAAATCTGTGTAAATTTATGTTAATTATTATTATCATTAATTTTCAAATGGTTAATAAATTAAAACGTTATAAATATTCAAATTTATAGCTGATACAGTATAAAAGAAATATTATAAAACTTGAAAACGATCAAAAATTTATGTATGCGTTACCACTAGGATTCTGCACTCACCAGATAAAAAGGTATAGTATTTTTAGGGCTTTGAAATAAAGATACGTAAAGTTAAAATATATTTTGTCATTCAATAATTTATTTAAAATGGTTTTAAGTTTTACGTATAAATAAAAACTATTACCGTGTTATATAAAAATTTTTTTATTAAAATAGTTTTTGTATTTTTTGATGCAATAAATTGAAAAAAATACGACATTTTGTAACAATTTTTTTTACATAAAAGTAGTACTTTATCTCAATTCTCGGCAATAAAAGTGTTCAGTTTAAGTAACGTCCTAAACTCGTTGAAAGTTCTCGTGCATATGACATTCATTTTCTTTGCAGCCGTCGACAGTGTATACACTAATCAATTTTTCTCCACTAGCACGACAAATACCAGTCGGGATTTTTTGAAATTCACGAATTTCAAAAGTTATTGAAATATTAGATAAAATATTTTTAAATTTATTATATTTATGTGTTTTTTTTAAATAATCTTTCAATATTTACTTATATTATTGATATTCGTTCTTAGTTATAATATACAAAATACACGTATATATCATAATAAAAAGAATAAATTTTTAAATACTGCAAAAGATAAAACAATGATTAAGTTTTGGATAAATATAAAAAATTTGTCTTAATCCTTTTGATTTGGAAAACATGAATTTTATTAAATCAGGTAGTATTTTTATTAAAATTTCTTATTTTATATTTACACTTTCAATTTTATGAATTTTCGTATTTTGAGGATATTTACGTCTGTTTTATCAATTTGAATATGAACATTATATAATAATACTGTTTTGAAAAATATATACTACTATCTTATAATTAATATTTATATAATTGGATTTTATTGAATATATAATTAGTTTTTAATTTACACGCGTCAATGTTGTTACAAAATTAGTTTATTATAATCTATTTACTGTAAATAATTATCCTCTTTCTTTGTTTTCGAATTCAATAACTGCTGTTCCTATAAGCTATTTATGAGATCAGTTGTCGATGAGCGGATTCGGTTCCTATCCATCACATTCTTAATCTAATCAGGTCTCTAGAAGATTATTGCACTGATGTTTATTAGATTATCTTTGAGTAAATATTCAAAATGTATCTACCATCTCTCGTCTAATAAAATTGATTCGCGTATTCCACTGAATCAAGAATAGATTCTTATCAAAAAGATCGAGAACAGAAACTTGCATCGTGGTTCCGTTTATAATAATGTATTTCAAAAACGGTTGAATAATTTCTCAAAGTGAGTTGAATCAGTTATGCAATATTATTGTTTAAACTTTGACTATTTATGATGTAAAATTATATCGTTTGTTTTATTATTAAAATTCGAAAATGTTTTGTTTCAAACGTATTAAAATGATGAAACTGAAGTTGATGTTGTAGTATATTAAATCTTTTAAAGTCACATAAAATAATCTTACATTTTATATTAGAATATTTTAATAGATGCATATGTTTGAGCTAGAATTGAAATACATTGAATTTTTGTTCAAATTATTGTAAAATCTATGATTTCTTAGAATTTTTTATAACTATAATAAATGATATATTTACTATATAAATATTACAATAAATTAAATTTTAATTGTTTAATAAAACATATTTTGAGTTCAAAATTCACAATATTTCTTATAATTAGTTGTTATTCCAGAGTTTGATATAAAATATTTAAAAAATTAAAAAAAATTTCATAATAAAATAAATGATTGTCTATTAACGAATAAGAATATTTAAGTTCGAAATATTTTAACAAATTTTTAACATCGAGAGCGGAGCTTTAAGAATTTTTCTGAACATAATGAAAAAGTATAGGGAATGATGAAATTCTATACAAGTTCAGCTATTTTCACAGTAGTAGCATAAAAAAGCAAGAACATCTTTATATTCATAAGGGAAAAATCTAAAAAATGTGAAAAAAATGCAGACTTTCCCTAAGCGTATTACTCGCTGCCCATTGTAACTCGATTTTTCCAGACTGCATTTTATCTGCGTCATTCTGAACTGTTGTATTTTTTTACTTATAAAAGAATGAAAGTAACACAGATGAAAGAGAAAAGGAAATTGGAAAATAAGCACGACGACAGTCGAGATCGGAAGTAGAAAAAATTTTAGTTTTCTCTTCCTCGACCGTTTACGGAAATTATTGCGATGCATCAGACCTTCTCTCTCCCACACTTTCGAATATTTTCTTTCTCGTACTTATTTCTACTCCATGTCCTTTATTATTTTTATACTCTTTTTGTCAACTTTGTTTTTTTTCACTTCCATTTTGTTTTCTCTAGAAAGGTACCGTCAATCTCAACGCTTGTGATTCTGTGAATGGCATAAGACGATTACGTTCTTTCGCGTTGCTCCGAGAGGGGAAAAGGAATTCTTGATCTCTCTCTTTCTCTCCTTTTCTCTCGCCTTCTGTCTTTCTCTTTCACTTTTCCTTTTCTTTATCATTCGCTTTGTGACGTTGCGTTCGATCGAGTAGAAAGAGCGTACGCGACGTTATATTCGTTGTTCAGAGAGAACAGAGAGGGCTAAAGATATTTTAATTCCATTTTCCTCTACATTGCCAGTAAGAAAAAGATTTATTTATATTTAAAGGAATAGAATATTCAAACCAGCAATAATAGAAAATATAGGGGTGATACATTTGCATTTGAATAACCAATTGTAAATATAAATAGAGTATAAATTGTACATTTACGGTAATATTTAAATTGAGCTTGCTTCAGCCATAAAAATCAAAAATAAAATTGTCGATAATAACTTCCATTTAACGTATTTTTGAAATATTTCTGAGATTTTTATAAAATGCGCACATTCGTGATATTTTTTTCTAATAAATAAAGCGTAATAAAAGAATAATTTGTCATTAAAGTTGAGTTTAGGAGACTTATATCTTCGAACGAAATATAAACCACTTCAAAAGTACCATTTTTCTTTTGAATCGATTATCGTAGTATATAGTATTAGAACTCTTCTGGTTAAAATTTTACCTACGGCATTCCCGAACTAATCGTTCGGTTATTGCGAGCACAAAAATAAAAATAAGAAAATTGGGATGAAAACGCAAAAGTTTCCCATCGCGATCGACTAGTTAGAGTTCCTCTATCAGATCTAATCTTTAATAATTTCAATTAATAAAAAAGAGAAAAATTTTCGAAGGTAACGACTGGCAATAAGGGAGTGGTTAACAAGGAAAACCAAACTATCACCGAAAGATGACCACGTGGCAATAAAACCGGCAACGTTTCGACGCTCTTCACCAAGATTACCCACTCGAGCATAGTGTGATTTCATTGAAGATTACTTATCGGAGAGGGGCAAATCGAGGTTACACGTATGATTACGACGATGCTCGATATTTCGTCGCCTCCTTCGCTCTCGCAGCGTATAACGATGCTTCCTACAAACTTTTCTTCTCGCGAAGAAGTCTATCGAACCCCCCAGATCCGGAAAAGCGAGCGAGAGATCCAACCTGGTGGGAATATTGGTTCGTGCGTCGACTTCCCAAATTCTTTCGTATTCGCTATTTTTTTGATGGGTTTTTCAAAGAGTGAACTGCGGTGACTAATCTACGACTTTGAATTCCTGCGGCAGACAAGACAGTTTTAGGGTAGTATTACCTTGTTGCGATGGCGAGGGACAGGTACGATTTGCTACCCATTGCATACTTTTATCCTTTACTTTTCGATATTCTAGTTATTCACTATTCGACGAATCGTTATGTGTTCTTCTTTTTATATAATTATACTGTTATACCGTTATACGATATACGTTTGACGAAGAAATACATAATAAAATCAAACTAATAAAATGTAAGCGTGTCGCGGATAAGTCTAAAAAATTCCTTAAAATTATTGTATACATTAAGATTATTTGTATCATATTATAATTTATACAGCTATCTGAATTTATGAATAACGATCTTCGAATTATTGTTATTGATTATTTTTTAATTTTCCATACAGTTAAATTAGCTAAAGGATTGAAACAAATAATAAATGTTTGCTTGACTCAAAAATGTTTTCAATTTTTGATATTTTTAGAATTAAAACTTTGCATAATTAATAAGATTTTTAGAAGAATTTAAAATCTATAAATTCTTAAATTTTATCTAAATCTAATTATATATTCAAAGCATTAAATTCAAAAAATTAAATTGTTATAATAATTAATTTCTTTCATTACAAAATTTTTGTATTTTTACTAAAATAATATTTTCATTAAAAATTCAAAAGATTTTCTATGATTTTGCAATTTATTAATTTAGAAAACTATCGAGTAAAATACTTTTAAAATTCAATTTTTTAAATTTTGCCTATCTAAAATAGATATCGATGTACTGAATTATTTTTAAAAAAATTTGATTAATACACACTGTTTTATATTTTAAATAGTATGGATATTTTCTAATTATATCTCAAACGAAACAAGATTCTGGTTTGAATATACTCTTTTGGATTTATTATCGTACAAATTTTGCATATAATTTATAAAAATTCGAAGCAGTATCTAACATATAAATTATAATATATTATAAAATATTACCTTTATTATTTATTTAAAAGATACGTACATAAATTATTGTTAGTTATCAAAATGTAACGACTCATTATGCTGATAACGTTAACACATAGCTGAACTGATATAACTTTTTATAACATTCGAGAGTACAAAAAAACTTATATTATTTTTAAATTTTTGGAATTAGATAATTTGATATTATTCAAAATATTATTAAATATTTGCATTTTTAATAGCCAATAATATACATGAATACTATATACGTTTTAAATATTAATTTTACAATAAGTAATAACATAAAAATTAAATCCGTTAATAATAGTGAATATTTTCTTCATTGGAAAAATATTAAAATTTATTAATTTGATAGAAGGTATTATTTTTAAGTATTTATTTTATTCGACGAATTTTCTTGAAAATAAATACTTCAGCTTTCAGATTTTTTATTTTTATTCGTAATAAAAATTTAGTTAATTATATTAATGATCATTTACACATCGTTTAATTGTTTAAAAATGCATTTTACCGTTAATTTGTCGCAAATAGTAAGTAAATAAAAAATATATAGCTTATTGGATTCATATCGATGTCTCAAATCGATTGAATTCATTTACACGAGGCACTATTAAATATTATGTGTTTATTTCAATACAACTTTATTAACGGTAATAATATATATAAATAATCACCATCAAACTGCTGGAAAGTTTCATAAAAATTCTAGAAATTATGGAAAAATTTGTTTTCAGAAAAATTGAAAGTCGAAACGTCATGTCAGAATATTCCACGTCTTTTATATTTCTATTACAAAACATATTTTATATCAAAATTTGCAAATAATTAAAGAAAGCTGTCCATATTTACAAATTATTACAATTGTTTGACATAAATGCTATCGTAACCTTATATATGCTTAGTCATTATCAAACAATCGCAAGAATAGCTTGCAAAACGAAAGTTTTATTACCTACCTGTACCATTCAACTAAAGAACGAAGAGTGACATCGAAAGTCAATTGCGACGCCTCGATAAATTATACAAATAATCCAATTATTCGAGCACTCGGTCTTAAATTCATTGTCCCATGAAGCATGAACTCATTTTCCGTCAGTCTTTGACATCGTCGAATCTTTGTACCAGGCTCGAATGTAATACCACGCATCTAAATATATAACTCGCATACTCGTGCTCGCGTATTTGTACAGACGCAAATATATGCATAAGATATAACGTTATAAACGCGCGAATTAAGGCCGCGCGAATCGTTCAGGTGGGAAGATAAATTAGCATTAACAGGCGTATGTGTCGTAAATGTGAAACCAATAAATATACCGTGTGTACAAAAACTACGCAAACGAGGGCAATTTTATCGGTTAGGTATTTATGATAAACAACATAATAATTATGGCTTGTGAGAAGATAAGGTTTTAGAAATTACAATTCTTTACTACTTTTATTTAATAAATTATTTTACGATCAGCGTAAAATCGTTAAATTTGATTAGAACGAATATCGATGATTTTGATTCGTCGATCGAACCGAAGTTTGGCTCGAAACCCCGACGCATTTGGCTTCTTTCATTACCCCAAATCTATGCGTACGGAGAAAATTGAAGGGCGAAATTAATTTTGTTCGGGATGACCATTGGGTATATCCGGTTTGGCGGCAGTTGCCTTCGTTGTACTTGTAACTAATCGAGTAGATGCGATCGTATATCTATGTATTTATCATAACGGCGGACGGAGAGAAAAGCCGGTCGATGAAATAATAATTTTGAATCTATGTTATCCGACTAATTGGATGTACTTAATTAGACTTAATCGAAATAGCCAGTTTAATACGATTTTGATTAATATCGATTATCAACATTTTCGATGCACGGAGATGCGCAAATGAGATTTCCTAGGGGATTGTTCCGTAGCGCGCGCATACGACGTAAGGGCTGATTAGTTTTATGGGAAAATGGGAATTGCACTCGCGTCGATACGCTTTACTAGTTGGTCGGTGAAAATAGTTTTTCGCTTTGGCGCGACGAAAGACGAAGTGAACGACTGGAAAAGAACGCAAAATCGTCCAAGATGGAAAAGATGAGTCGTCCGCTTTGCCGAGCGGATGCATCGACTTCGCTCGTTGCTTCGCGGGATGCACTCGTCCGAGAAAGAAGAACTAGATCACCGAGAAAAGCGAGAAAAGCGAGAAAAGAGAAAGAAAGGGGACCGAAGGAGAAAGAGGGACCCGAGGGAGAGAAGTGGAGCCGGCAAAGTTTTCGCTGAACAATCGTAACCCGAACGTTCACCCCACTCGCGGTGCACCGAGACTTTGAAAATTCGGTTTGGAGCGGCCGACTCGAGACAGCTAATTCAGCCTCTGACTTCGGAGTCTACCTCTTTTCTCTATAGTTCCAACGGTGTTGACGAGGTCTCTTGACGGAAGCTCGAGCTCCTACGAACGATTCAAGCCTCTTTGGAACCAAGTTTGCGACATCTCAACTGGGGGGAGAACAAATGGCCCGTGTGAGAAATTGCTTGGGACTCGCGGATATCCAGATGATTTTCAACGGAGCGTGCGACGTCGACGGAGAGTTAGCTTGGAAAACTGACGTGGATGCTGGTAATTGTACGAATTATGTTTGTACACATTTCGACTGCTCGAGAGGAATATCAAAGAGAGAGAGAGAGAGAGAGAGAGAGAGAGAGAGAGAGAGACGGTGATCGAGTCCATATTTTATTCGAGAAGATGTAAATAAAATGAGAATGACGTATTATTAAATATAGGTTTTTTTATAATAGTATTTGAATTGTTTTTATAAAATAAACGATTGCGCTATGTATGAAGGAAAATAGAAAAATATGAATACATATAATCGACAGTCACGAGTTACAAATGCATAATCACGCTCTATCTATTAAAAAATATAATAATAAACTTTTGTAATGTGTAATAGCTTTTATCTAATAATTAAGCTTTATTGAAGAATATTGCTTTACAAGATAAAATATATTTGTTGCTTACATTTTTAAAATTGGATCAAAAATTATAACCGCGAAACCTTTTTTTGTAACGTTTGAAATGTTTTTATTATTAATATTATTATCATTAATATGATTTGTATCGGGTATTTATATTAATTATATAAACAATTCAAATTAAAACTTGTACTTTAAAAAAAGTTTTTATAATAAGAGATTAAAAAACGACGGAAATAACGATTCATGATTTTTCTTAAGATACGTTTTTTCTTATATGTTTTTAAAAAATTTATCACGAAGCGTATTTCGGATTCTTTTATTATCATATCTCATGCTAAGCATATAAATAGAATTTTAGTCAATTCCACCGATCAGTTTTAATTTATTTTTCGTATACGAAAATAAAATTTTCTCGTCATTCCATTGTTAGATTTGAATAGTGATTTAAGATGTTTAAAATAGAATATTTTATCGTCATTTTTGGTAAGTAATTTGTTGTATTTTTAAAAATATACTTTATATATTCAAAGAATTTTCATTTATGATTTTTATTTACTCGACCGCTAGATTTTTATCTTATTAACTATAAATTGTATATTTATAAATTAAGTACTTTTAGCATTCATCGTCTTAAAAAACATGTTAGCTTATGAAATGTATACAACAGAAGCACCTTGTAATTGTTACGCAATCGACGTCTACATTCCAGTATGTGGAAGTAATGGAGTTACATTTCCTAGTATATATAAATTACGTTGCTACAATTACTGCCACCATACGAGTAAGTTTAAAAAATTGTTTAAAGCCACGGCAGTTACCTTTTTATAATTGATTGTTTTATCAGAGATATAAATTTATTATATTTCTATCTATCACTGCTCATATTAATTTATTAACTCCTTTATATTTTTTTAACGTAATTTAACGTAATTTTCGTAATTTAAAATGCCCGATTCTTCTCTGTGCCATAATATTTATGAACTCTACAGATGTGTCTTAATGTATTTTTCATTATTTTTTAATAAATTCATCAAATAAGAATATTTTTATTTTAAAAGAATATTACATTATAATATTGTATTATTTAATTTATGCATTTTCTAATATAAAATTTATTTTTAATTTAAATCAATATATTCAACTGAAAAATTTATAACATTATTTCAAAAATAAAATGTTTAACATTGTTAAAATTTTTTTATAATTAAATAATACTTTTAATCTTTTTTTTCTAAGAAATTTAAGAAATATTTAACTATTTAAAATTGCTTTTAACAGCCGTAACAAAATTTGTTCAAATTTTTATATATTGTACACTAATTAATATGTATTACATAATTAAAAACTTTTAAATATGTACAGCCAAAAATATCTTGAAATAAATATATATCACATCAAATATCACTTCTTGTTTTGCATAAATTAAGCAATAGATTTCAAAAAAATTTAATAAGGTACGTGATATTGTATTATCTTCTTTTTATCCACTTTCAACCATGAATAATTTTTGTAAATATCTCTGGTAATCAATTATACAGCTTTTATAATTAAGTGAATTCACATTCGTATAAAGTAACTTTTTAGAGTTTCCAAACTACATGTCTTAATAATTAAGACTTTTTTACACCAATTTATATTTGTTGAAGTATACAAATAATTGGAATATATTATTATAATTTGCTACTAACACACATATTTTATATTACATCTAATTTAAGCTATCTTCAAAATTTCTCTTAATTAAGTTTATATCTATGAACATTTTTGGAATATATTCATTATTTTATTTCTCTAAGATTTTATTATTTTCATACTATCAGAATGTTAAAAAATTCAATTTCAATATTTTTCTAATTATTTTATTATAAATAATATTTATGCCATGTACTATACTCTTAAAACAATTTAATTATTTTAAAGTAATACATTTTTCTATCATTCACTTAAAAATAATTTCTGTAAGATTTTAATTTTTTTCAGATATCACTGTGATTCGCAGAGGTTTATGTAAAAAAAAAATACACGAAATCCTGCTTACACATTAGTATTAATTTCATGGTGTAATATAATTGTTTATGTTATTTATATTAATTATTATATTTTTGTATATAAAATGCGTTAAAAAAATACGACTTATACATTATTATAAATAATTTAAATGCTTTTTAAAATTTATTATTTAGAAAAAATTTTTTACGAAGACGTTTTATTTAATTTTTTATATAATAATTTTTTAAAAAACAATAAAATATTGACACGTATGTATATTATAAATAGAAATGTAATAGAAATGAATGATAGACCAGAATTTAATTTATTTTATGGATTTTGTTATACAGTAATTTATTCATATTAAGTAATGACATTAAAATAATGATTAAAATTTATATAACAATTAAACATGATTTAATTATTCGTGTTGTTCAATAAATTTATAGTGATAGTCAAACTAAATTTATACAGTTCAATATTAAGGCTAAAAAATATAAGTTATTATTCATAATGCCTTGATTATAGAGCTTTTTAAAAAAATTGATTACAGATAATAATATAAAATTAAATATATTATTAAAATATTATGTGTAAAAATGTATATAACGATTCTTTTTTGGTAAATTTTGCTTACTATTATATAATGAAATGATGTAAAAAGTTAAAAGTAAATATCGTCTTAAAAAAATGGCAATAACATGAACATATGAAAAAAATGTCACTATATATTTTTTAATAAAATTATCTAGAAATTCATTCATGAAAATATGTAACAATAACGTTTAGTTGTATGTATATCTTAACGTGCATCAATTATTAGCGGTCAAAATTCGTTCTGCGGTGGATTTCATAAAAACAAGAATTTGTAAGTAACCGTTGGTCAAAATACGATTGGAGTTGGAAGGGGATAGATGAAAAGAACAATTTGAAAATTAAAGTAGGACCAATCACGCGATGTTCAGGCGTAAACAAATCGTTGGGTGGTTGGTCGACTACGCGAATAGAAAATAGGACCTTTGGAAGTGACCGTTGGCTAAAAACTATTGGAGAGGGAAAGGAGAACATTGTTTTGGAATTTTTCTGTGGGCATTAAGAGAGAAAATTCGAGCGATTGGTGTCGACTTTTTTTCAAGTGTACACTATTAATTATTGTGCAATTCATTTTTCTGGGATCCAAAATTTAAGATACGTACTCTAATTTATTTCTTTCGTGACACATTAAGTTGTTTATATATTTTTGGCTATAGGTATCGAGTGTCCAGCAATCAAGTGTCATACAAAAGGGATAATGTGCCAACATATGCGTGAGGCAAATTATAGTATAGATATTAATAATGCAACGGACTTGAATTCGCGTTGTGACAATTTTCGTGTGTGTTGGATAATTTCGATCTAGCGATAAAATAAAAATTATCGAGGGAATGAAATCACCGGTCGGGATATACCCACGTTTATATATATATATATATATATATGTAAACACTGAGACAATTATGTAAAAATGAAAATATTAATTACATAAATTTTATAATGTTACATAATTATATTTTAAATGTAATACCGAAAAATGCAATAACTTCAAAACAAAATTATTTTATTACGTATTAGATTTGAATAGTTATATATTGAAGACTGCGAAAAAATATTAAGTTCTCGAATAAGAACGTCATAAACTGTATAAAGTCGTAATTTACTATTTTTTAAGGTATACAACAATGATATAAGCTTCTTATATTATTGCATTGAATATAACAAAGTAATTTTGTCGGATGCGTGACGTACTTTAAAAGAGATCCATCAAAATTTATCATATTTAATGTCAATTTGGTTAGAAGCTTTTTAATATAAGAACAATTTATGATATTTTATTAATATTTATTATTATTTAAGTTTTAAAATTCAAATAAGTATATGAAAATAAAGATCAATATTTTAAAATGAACCATATTTTGCAATATTCTATAATTTATAAACTATCTGACATTTATAAAAGATTAACGTTTTATCTCATCTTAAAATATAATTTTAAATAATAATACATTAATTTTTGTTTTACAAATATAAATAAATTCGTATTAATAAATTTCGAGATAAAAATCAGATATAGATTTTGAATAAATTAAAATTCGTTTATTTTCTTTCTACATATAAAAAATCGATTTTTTACTGTTACTTTCAAAATTATATAATAATTATACACTAATTTATTTTTAAATTGTTAATATTTAAGAATCGTAAATACGCATATATTTTTTTCAATTCTTGATGCGAGATTAAAAGTTATTGAGTTTACCATTATCGATACAATATATAGTAGAAAATAATATTTAGTAGTTAGATGAAAAAAATGCGTCATAATTTATATTTTTCTTATTTTAGAAAAAGGTTGAGTACCCAAAGTTGATTAATATTTAAATATAAGTTGAATTTATCATAATTTAAAACATCTGAATCACAAGATTTATTTTAATTTTTTATTTTAAAAGTTATATGTGAATCAAGTTAAACTACTTTAATTTGGTCAATTGTAAAATTTAGAAATTATAGATTGTAAATGTTGAATTCTAAATTTACTTTGTTTTACGTTGAAAAAAGCTGAGCTTTCATTTAAAGTCTTAAAATTGATAGCTATTACATATATAACGTATCTGCATATATACGGTGGATTTGTTTTCAAATTATGTTCATGAATATTAAATTATTTAAATTACAGATTTATGTATATGCAAGGTGGTTAAAGTTTTTTATTTTATCATAAATTGGTATGAATTCAAATAAGACTGAAACACGCTTTAATAAATTTTATACATTGTACGATTGTGTCTCGAATGTAATTATATTTCGAAGCAATTTTCACCGCATCGTTATAAGAGGATTCGAATGCCAAGTTTTTAAGAGTTTACGATAAAGCAATCACGTCGATGATTAAAATGTGCATTCAAAATAAGGACTCTCAAAAACTAAAATTAAGCGCAGTAGCTGATCGATTTAGCGGTACGTTCTAACAAAATTCGCAATGGGATAGGTACTCTAAGATGGAGCGCGAATTCTCGCGCCATTGTTTACGTAAAGGTAGGATTTCTTCCCTCTATGATAGACCAATACCATTGCCGCGATTGCATAGGAGTAACAGCGCCAAGTGTAACCCGAATCCTCTGAGTATTGGTACCAAAATAGTTTCGATAGAATGTAGTCTAATGAAACCTTATACGGTGTTTATATGCACATGCGCATACTTGTTGCGGTAGCAGATGGAATTATATATACATACGAGTAATCGAATGAAATATCTGTCGAACTTCCGCTCATTGTTCCACTACGAATACCATAATTCATACACCTTTCGTTCTCTCCAGGCTAACTTTGTTTTTATATTTTGTTCTCGTTAAACGCTACGGAATTTCTAATTAATAACAATGATAGATGAAAATTAAAATAAGTGGAATTATTCGTATTGTTCTTTTTGTATTGGCTGTTATTAGTATTCTCATTTAATTCGCTAATTCTCATAGAGATTATTTTTTGTTTAACGTAAATAGACGAATAAGTCAAAAGTAAATTTTCACGTATCATCATATTTTCTAAAATGTAGAACTAAACGTTGAACCATAAATATCACAACACTGTACAAAAGTAAAAATCTAAATAATGCATTTAAAATAATTATTATCTTAAATATTAAATAATAAAAATAACAAAAAATTACAATTAAATAAAAAAAATCTAAATTACCAGCACGATAGTGTTAGTAATTAATAATAAATAGTTAAAGAAAATTAATAAAATTAAAAATAAATTATTACAAATAAATGATAATGAAACATAAACCACCATAGCATCAACAAGTGGAACACAACAAAAAAGACTCATAAAAAAGACTCACAAAAAAGAAAAAGCATAAAAATATTATTATCGTCAAATACTAATACAATGAATCAAGAATTTGAAAATCCACAAGTTGATAATAACAAATACAAAGTATTATGAATATATTATTAAAAATTTAAAACCAGTAATTAATAAATTAAAATTATTAATTAATAGGAATAGGAAAAAAAAATAATAATCAGAAGATTTACAAACCAATAACAACGAAATAATAAAATTATGAAGAAAACTTTTTAACAATATTCACATTATTAGAATCCAAAATATGAAAAAATGTACAACACAATATTACAATGATAAAAGAAATATTGACAACTCAGATTAAAAAACATTATAAATACTTAAGATTATATCAATAAACATCAACTACTTAATATGAATTAAAAAAAGATATAACTTATTAAACCTAATAAAAAATAAAAACTAGATATAATATTAGTATCTAAAGCAAAACAAAACTAAACAAAACTAAACAAAACAAACAAAAAAAATTTAAAAACTATAATATTAGAAATGACAAATCAAACTCAACTCAAAGAGGAGGAACAGCCATATTAATAAAAAATACATAAAAGTACGATATGATCTCTAATAATAAAATAACTAACTTTAAAATTCTAGAAACATCAATAATAAAACTATAAATGAACAATAAAAATAATCTATTCATAATATCAGCATACGTAAAAAATAGTAATAAATCTAAAACAGAATTCAAAAAACTATTCCAAAAACTAGAACTAAACGAAAAAGAAAACTATTGCATAATAGCAGGTAATCGAATGTAAAACATGTTGACTGGAAAAATAACAAAAATAATATAAGAGGATCGTGTATAAAAAATTGGCTAAATAACCATGATACAATATACGAAACACAATTATACAGTTCGGAAAACCCATCTTATCCTAAAAGATAGTCAGATCGATTTATGTTTAAAAGACGCTAGAATTCAAATAAATAAGTAATGTACAAACAATACAATCGATACAATAGAATATGATAGTGATCATAATGCACTGATTAAAGAAGTCAAATTATCAATACAAAACTTAACTACTGATGAATGTAATAAATGTGTACTATAAATTTAACAATAAAGAAAACAAAATGGAATAAATTCAAGAAAGTTTTAACAAAACATTGTCAACTGGATACAAAAAAGAACAAAAATTTAACATATAACAAAATAAATATCTGCATCCAAAAAAGAGATCACTACATAAATCAAACCATTAATAAGTTCGTACCAAAAATACAAAAAAAATTAATGAATGCTATATAAAAAGAACATAAAAAAACTACAAAAAGATAAAAGCTATGTACTATCACTAAAAAACAGAACACGACAAATTATAACGATAGTAAAAAACAAGAATTAAAATTTTATAAATACCTACTCTAATGAAAAAAAAAACTGCAACAAAAATTTTCAGAATCAATAAATAATGACTCCAGTAAAGAAATAAAAAATATCTTAAAAAATAATCCAATAATAATATTCCCCAAAATTAATTCAATTTTTAAAACAAAAAAAAGTTTGAACATTCCTCCGTTAACAATACCATATAATGATATCACAATACTAAGAAAAGCTGGAATAGATATAAAAAATATTAATAAAGACAGTAATAGCAACTGTATAATAATTAACAACAAATACAAAACTTAATCTGCTAGAATTACATTATGCTGAAGTACATAATTAAAACTTTACTCTTTGTAAACAAAAACACAACAATATAATTATGGAAAAAATTAATAAACTAAAAGAAGAGATAAAAAATATAAAATGCAAAATATTACAATAACAACTTTTTCATTAGATAACACATCAGATAATCCAAAACAAGCTGATAAAGAAATTGATTACTTTATTAATAACACTCAAGTAAATATTATTTTCAATAAATTAAGCAACAACAAAAATTACTAAAAGAAAGGATTCGACAATATATCAAATATAGTCTTGAAATATACTCTTAAACAAATTAAATATTATTACACAAAAATATTTCACAACGGACTAAATAATATGCATTTTACAATAAAATGGATAAAAGTAAAAGTAATATTAATTCAGAAAAAAAAATAAAAACAATGCATCACAATCTCATTTTCGTCCTATAAGTCTTCTACTAAATATAGGCAAAATATACGAAAAAATAATTAATCGTATCTTAATAAAATACTGTAATAACAATAACATAATACCGGAAAAGCAATTCGGATTTCAACATAAACATTCGACAATACATGAAATTCATAAATTAACATTGGATATATTCTGGGTACTAAACGACAGACAAAGAGTAATGCTTGCCTAATCGACATAGAAACAGCATTTGACATAACTTGGTCCGAAGGCCTAATTTATAAATTAATAAAAAAAAATTTTTCTAAATACGTAATAAAATTAATATGGAATATGCTCACGGATAAGTCATCAATTACAATAGAAGGAAATAACAAATCAAGCCTCAAATTCATAGTAGAAAACGGTTTACAACAAGGAACAGTAAATTCTCCGATTCTCTTTAATATATATAATAGTTATATTCATCATGTATTTAATTTTAACAATTCATTACAAAAACAATCGATATCATTTGCAGACGATTTAATAATTTATGTACCTGGGAAAAATACCAAAAACTTAAAACACAATTACAAGACTTGTGTAACAAATAAACCATTATTAAAATTCATGGAAATTAAACATTAATATAAATAAATACGAAATTATTTTATTTCAAAATAAATTATAAATAATAACCAAATGAGGGTTTTAGAAAGAAACATCTGTAAAAGTTTTCAAATAATGGGCAGTTTCACAAAAAAAAAGATTTCTTCATAAACAAATAATAAAATATTTAGGATTATATCTACATGCAAAATGAAAAGGTAATTATAACATTCAAACTCAATTGGAAAACATAAAAACAGCATTTTGGCGGTACAAAAAATTATTTTTTTCAAAACATGTAAATAATTGAATAAAAGTATTATACTATCTAAGATTTATCAGACAATCCCTAACATACGCTTGTCCCATCTGGTAAAATATAACCGCACATCAAATGGAAAAAATAATAATTTTCGTAAGAAAATGTATAAGAGCCTATCTTAAATTGTACAGAACTGAGGCAAGTGCTTATAAAAAATATTTCGAAAAAAAATATACAATAAAGCGATATACAAAGAATTAATTATCATATATTAAAAATAAATAGAAACCATTTTTCACAATTATACCGCATCACAGAAACTAGTTTAATTTCAAACACAATATATCCAAACCCAAATTACTTCTCAAAATGTTTTAAAATAGGATTTATCCTTCCAGAAACATTTAAATTTCTAGATAATAATCAATATCTACAAGATAAAAACAACATACCAATTATTTACCACATAAATAGAAAAAGACTTAATACAAAAATTTAATTATGAAGCAAACTTAACTAGCAATGATAAAAACTTTTTATGGAGATACAATATGGATATATTACTGAGATCATAAAGAGACACACCCAAAAACGGCGAAAAAATATTGGTAGCTTACATAACTATATAATAATAAGGATAAAAAAACTGAATCAGTAGAGAAATAACAAACAAAAATTAATTGATAATTGTATAGTTAAAAAAATATAAATTTCATAAAAAAATTAATCCTTAAATACGATTAAAACTTTTAATAATTGATTATATTCATATGTATGTAAATAAATATAAATTCCTAATTTCCCATATTTATTACTTTGTTTCTTCCGTTTCCTCTTCCTTACCCACTCACGTATATATAAAAAATTTAAAAGCAAATTGAATGTAGTTTTTTTAGATTACCCTTTTTCTGTATATAAATAAAACTAAAAAAAATGTTACCATACAATTTGTTCTCCCATAAATTTGCACAACCAAAAAAAAAAAAGAAAACATTGATTAAAAAAAATATATAAACTATAAGACTGTGTTCGCTGATATGACTGCCTATTATTCATTACTAATTTGTTATATAAATTATTGTTTATTACGATTGTAAAAACAAAACATATTGTGTTTTTGTATTTAAATAAATAAACATTAATAATTAAAAAAAAATATTAAAATCTACAAAAATTAATTTTTTACAAAGAAATTATATAACTGTCTTAGATAAATAAATAAATACACGATCGTTAGTGTAAAATTCAATATATATCAAGATGTAACTTTTTTACGAATGGATTATTACTTTGTATATTTTTTACAAAAAACCTTATAATTTTTAATGATCTCAGATCAATTTGAAGTATACAATTAAGTAAATATAAGTTAAGTCTATTTTAGATATATTTTACATAATTTATAATAAATATAAGTTGCTTGAAAATGTAATATAAGCAAATATTTAAATATTTAAAAAATGTACACGTTCGTACAATGTTGCATATATATTTTATGTGTTATTTAATGTTATAAGAATCATGAAATTTAATAACAATTTATAATATTTATATAAAATATTAAAAGAAAAATATAAAAATAAAAAATTGTACAAGAATTGATTCGATTACCGAAAGTCATTAAACTGAATCCAAATTGCGTAAGAAATATTTAATTAACTGCGATGATTTCATGTTAAATAGACAAAAGTAATATTTTTATATTTATAAAGCGGCGAATTTATTATGTCGCGATACAAGCGAAATAACGAAAATGTTTGATTTAGCTTAAGATTTTTTCTTATCAAATACAATACGACACATTTAATCTAGTTTAAAAAAAGTGAAATATTTTATTGGTTAGTCGAGTCACATAAAATTAAGTTAAAAAATTTTTTTTGTCATTTTTTAAAAAATAATTTACGGTTTAATACATATTTTATTACTATAGTTCGACATTTAATATTTTATACGATTCCAAATACATTGTCATTTAAATATTTAACGTAAATATGAAGTCATGTTTAAGTTAGTAAAGTGAGTGATAATGTAAAATATCGTATAATTATAAATTAATTAATCATCGTTCGAACAACGATGTAAATTAAAATATTGTATTTTGATGTAGACATACGTTTATAAGATAATAATAATATAGCATAATACCCAGAAATGTAAAACATTGGAATTACGCTTAAACAAACTAAAGCATACTATCTTGTAAAAATGAATCGTTTTAAAAATTTAAGCTCCGTCAGAAAGAATTGAAATGATACGATACGATCGATATAGTATATGGTAATATTCAGTTACAACGAAAAATTTATAAACGTATTCGAGATACGATTTATTCGTGCAAGCAAAATACAGAGGAAATGTGTTCTTTCTGATTTTCGTCCAAATTTCCTTATGACGTATATAGCAAGCCAAAGCGATCGCTTGAATGTGTTAATTGAATTGGCATTCAGATTCGATTCATCGAAAAAAAAAGAAAAAATGAAAAAGTAAAGGGAAAGCGTGGGAAGTAAAAAGTCTAAAGGCGGGAGAAGGACGATGAAGAGCGAATGAATCGTAGCCGAGGAAGATTAGTCCACGGAATCTCCTTGTACTTCTCGGGCAACTCTCATCTCTCTCTAGGCACGTCAGAGCTTAATCCAACGAAAATTGGATTTTTCAACGCGAATCGAGCGTTTTTTCTTCCACTGCCTTTATACCCGGCCGCTGCTCGGTGCAATATAACTACGTCGCCAGGATTAGAGATCGAGAGAAGGACTAATAGTACCAGAGTCAGCAGTCACTGATTCTCCATATAAGACTCACTTGTTCAACGCTATTAGTTTTTCACAGCTGTTGAATATTTTTCTATTTCACCGAGGCGCTTCTCCCAAACGTTTACATGGAAAACATTTGCCCTTCGATTTTAATGAAACTGCAAGACTTTTTTTTATCTACCCGAGACAATTTCATCTTTATTTTAGCATATTTTTTTCAATATGTATTGATTTGTTCTAAACATAGCAATAAATTTTAAAATTATATAATATTGTTTCATGCATTTTTGCTATTATGTTAACTATTATCTTATTTAAATAAAATACATATTTCATTATTTATAAAAATTATTATTTTTATCTTAGATTTTGTGAAACTTCTTATATCAAGGTTTTTTATTGAGGTAAAAAATGTAGATTATTTATAATATATATATATATATTGGGTATAAATTTGGGTATAAATGTATTTATTAGTTTACACGAACATAATTCTTTAAGTTTTGTATAGATTATATTTCTCACAAGTGTTAAAGTGTTATATTAAATATCTTAAAATAATTTTTTTAAATTTAATCTGATACATTGCATTTTATTAAAGAAGGAATTTTATTTATTAGATTATAATTTAAAAATTTTGTTTTAAACCTAGTTATATAATTTTTTGTAATTTCTATTGTAGATCACGTAGTTTAATCTAATTATAATTATAAAATTATTATAAAATTTTATTATAAAACAACGTAATTAAGATACATTTTGAAAATTAATGAAAATTAATAAAAAAAAAGCATAATTGGTAAAGTTTGAAGAATGTATAACAAATCATTATAAATAAAGGATGTGAATAATAATTTCTTAAATTATTTATTTAAATAGTATATATATAAATGAAAAAAGTCTTCTTACAATCATAATTTACATATATCGACGAAGTAATATGTTAAACTTTTTAACAAATTATATATATAAATTGAGAAAAAAAATTTACACCTTTCTGTTAAAAACAAACGATTGTATAAAAAAGTAAGTCGAAAAATATAAGAATACATTAAAAACAAATCGGTATCCTTTGTTAAAAATTGTAAATTACAATTTTTTTATCATAATTAGAGAAAAAAGATTACATCAAAATCAATAATATTGAAAGTATAAATTTTCTTTTTTAGTACAAATGATTTTGTAAAAGAAAATTGTGCTCAAGCAGAATTGAACTTTGAGGCAAAGTGATTTTAGTAATAAAAATTACATTATTTTTTTCAAATTAGCATATTTAAAAAGCATATCGTTAATTTTCGAAGGTATGTTGCAACTATAATATGATAAATTAATTTACAGTACATATAATTCTTTCTATTACTATTAATAAATTCTTTCGTGTTAAAGTTACTTATAGAATTTCAATTCATTTAAAACATAATAAAAATGTATTATGAATCAATTAAAAATATATTTTTGTAAGGAAAAAGGTATTAATATGTGTATTATTTATTACTTTCTATTATATAAATGAAATTTATAAATTTATAATTAATTTATTATCAATGAGAATGATTTAAAATATTTCAAGAATAATTTATAACTAATAGAACTAATCGTTGGCAAAATAAATATGTATTTATGCGCCACACTGTACATATCATTTCTTTTAAGAAGTTACAACAAATATAAAAATATAATGAAATATAAGAAATTTGTAACCACTCACATTTGTAATTACACACCATTAAATTAGTATATAATCACCATATTTCAAATTTTCAACTATTTTCTAAAACTAATTTAATTTTATTTAAAATGGTTGCATTGAATCAATCATATTAAAAAAATATATTTTTAAACAGGGCACCGTTGCGAAAATAAAAATATATATTTGCAATTATAAAATTACGCTTACAAAATATTAGATCAGTTCCTTACATTTCTAAATTGCATTGAAATTTTTTAAATCAATAATAATAGGTGCTTCATAATTATAAGTGATTATAAATTAAAAATTTTGATGTTTGGTGTGGTTAATAATTTAGAATAACAATAAATAAAATTTAAATACAAAATAAATCTTTATTTCTCGCGAGTAAAATAATTTTTTATTATATCTGATTGGCTTAAGTTTTTGAAAGAGCGTAATTTTTAAATTTTATTACGCTTAATTATGGAAAGATATCGTTTCTCAATTAAACGAAAGAACGCACTTTGATAAAATTTTATCCTTGTTTGTAAAATCTTGCGGATAATTACCGAAATTTTCCTAAAGGAAAGGAAAGGTGACGAGAAAGCAGGCAAGAAAATTCTTGGACTATCTAGGTTGTAACAGACTAGCAGATCAGCAAAAAATAGAGTCGCGGGTTTGGTTTATTCTTTCCGGATGCCACGTCGCGACGGAGGACCCGCCTATTTTACATGGTCTTCGAAAAACTTCTCGAACACGAACGCGACCGAGAAAGAGGAGGGAAAGTTGAAAGAGCGGATACCTCCTTGTTTTCCCAAAGGCCAGAGCAGCAAAAAGAAGAACCGCGAGAAAGGGAAATAAGGAGGATCGTGATTCCCGCGACGTGCTACAGTCGTTTTACTGCTACTTGTGCGATACACGACTTTTTTCTCTCGTATTGAAGAATAACGAACGCTTAAGGCGATAGGAAGGAAGAAGGGGCTGTTCTTTTTGTAACTATCGCAATTTCACTCTTGAGCTCGTGAGCGCCTCGCTACTGGCTCCATCCGTATAATTCTCTTCGCCTTTCTTTTCTGACTTCTTCTCTTCTTCTTCGTCTTCTTCCTCGTATTCTTTCGCCAGAGCTTGGGTATTCGTTTCCGACGAATTAGCTTTCGACGAGATACCAAAGTAGATGGAACTCAAGGGATATAGGAAGGAAAATGAAAGGGGAGGTATAAAGAAAGATAAATATTAGTTCGTTAATGGGTGGAGTCGAAAAAGTGCTTAGTCGGGGGCACTAATTACGCTTGCATGTTTATTTATACTCGTTTTAGAGGCGTGGTTTATTTTACCGAGTATCCTCCGAACTTCGAGTTACAATCGATTTGCAATCAATTATTCGAGATGGATTAAGCTATAGGAGAGCAAAAATTAAATAAATTATTTGGGCTTTATTATAAGGTCAATCGCTGTTATTAATTTTGTGTAATTTCGAATTTCTTTTCGATCAACGTTGACGAAATTCGCTTTGACGCTGCTGCATTTTGTGCGTAATATTTATTTGACAATATTAATTTGCTCGGTGATAATAAATTGAAATTCAAAAAATTAAGTTCAAATATTAATTAATTCATGCAATTCCATGTAAAGGATGTAAAAATATTTGTATAAAGCGTAATTTCTTCTCATGCTATAAAATTTTTTTTTTTATTTCCAATCTAGCTACTTATAATTTTTACGTAGCTTATACCTTCATAAAGATAAGAAAACAATTTAAATTACTCTCTGAAAGCATATTTTACAGCAGAATCTTCAACTTGGTTCGAGGTATTTGCAACGTTAGCCGCGCTTTAATTTACTATGTTAACGTAGTCGTATGAAAATAATTAGAAATACGTTGCGAAACTTAGTTAATAAAACGCGTCCCTCCTACAAAAATATAAAGAAAAAAATAGCCGCGAACCACAATGAAAATTAAAAATTAACATCTGTTTCTTTGTTTATAATCACTATCTCATTGTTTAAATTTCACCCACAACTGCACCTTACTATTATAAGCCAGCGGTTCTTGTAACAGTAATAGTCGTATTTCACTCCTTCTATTTTATGCGCTTTCGCTTCAGCGTAGGAGCTTAATTATCAAATTAAAGCTGATCTGCATAGCTTTATACTTACAGCTAGTCAAAAGCAGCGAATAGCTCGTCAAGGTACATACTCGAGTGCATTACTGGAAATGCATTATTTGAGTTTCACCGATGGATTTTAGTAGGTTCTATGCGCGTCGCTATTGTAGCCTGTTCGTTATTTTTTGCGAAAATCAACTTTATTAAGGTATTGTTAAACTTTTTCTTTTATTTTGTTAAACTTCATTCGGTTACTTTATTTTTTTGTATTAATACCTTGTTCTTATAACTCGCAAATTCCTAGACATTTTTATTCTATGTGAAGCTGAACCATGACATTTATTATTTTCATATATAATATAATAATATGTGAATCGATAAGTTATTATATTTATTAACAGAATAAATTTTTTTGTTTTAATATTTTAAAATTAGTAATTAATAATTTTGAATATCACGTGAAATATATTGAATACAGGAACAAATTTTAATAAAAAAATTTATCTCACGCAAGTATTAGATGAATATTTTGTAATATCTTTTACGTTTGAAGAAGTTTTATGAGCATATGTAAGCAACAAAATAAATGTTGTTTTCTTAAACTTTAAAAAATTAATTTAAGCATAATTATATTTTACGAAAATGTTTTCTTATTTATTTCGTCTGCTTTATTTTCTAATATTTTTTAAGTTTCTAAAGTAATAAAAATAAAGTAAATTCGTTTTTATGTTTGTTATATTAAAAATACAGAAGCAAGTGCACGATATATCATTTATGCTAAAGCGATTGTCAGTGAACGAATCAAGATGGACGATTACAGTTTTTTTTTACTAAAATCCAATATTCGTGAATACTAAAATTTTCTATTCTGAAAAGGTTACATATTTCTATAGAGTGATTGTTCTTTACTATCCATAGATTTACTAATAAAGAAAACTTGGTTTTTTGAAGTGTTCGTATACGAAATTTATCATGTTATTTCTTATTGAATTTACATAGGAAATTTTGTTTTTAAATGAAAACAAATTTGTTTTTAATTTATGTTTTTCTTTTATCGGTAATTAAAACATCGAACATTTATTTTTTCTTGAATGATATTTCAATATTTGTGTAACCTTTTCGATATTGCGAATTATAACAACGTTGGGTATGATTTTTTCATTCGTAATTGAGCAAATATTGATAAAGAAACAATCGTACCTTTTAAAGATTGAAATATAGTATTATTAATAAAGTGTTATTTTAAGATATGATATTTCTTTATTATTATATAATAACATACGTAATAATGCTATAATAAAAATATCCTTTTTTAATCTATATATTTTAGGAATAAAATATTTTATAACTGATACATTTAATGGTAATCAACTGGTACATTTACGAAGTTTCAGTAAGATATATTTATGAATAATATTGCAGTTAAATAAAAATCACAGTTTACTAGTATCAAGATTTCTAAAAATAACATTTTATTATGTACTTGTTAAAAAATTACAAACAATAATGAAGGTTTTGTTCAGTCTATTTCCTAGACATTTTTTACGAAATTTTTATTTTATTCAAGACTCAAAACCAAAAGAACCTTTCGAAGCGCACTACGCATTCCCTTAAAAAAAGGAAAAACGGCGAAGATGTGAAAAAGTAACGTAAGCTCGAAGTAAAGCGATTTCGAGTAAAGGCCGCGAAGAAAGTAGCCGACGTTAATGAGAATATAATATCTCCATAAATTGTCCGTCTATGAGAAGAAGAGGAGAGCAGATAAGATAGTCTTCTTTCTTCTCCTTTCTTGCGCAATTTTTCTCGTAGTCTCGCGGGAGTAAGACCGAAGCTCGAGTTGCGTTCGTTGCTGCGTTTTCCTTTATATTCCGAGTACAGCCGACAATCGCGATGAGCAAAGGAACGGGAGAAGCGGGTTCCATCAAATCAGAGTGGTATAGATAACACCGATGTCGTTGCCGCGGGTTTTTTTATTGGCTTATGCAGTACTTAAAAAGAGCGAAAGTGCTTTCTTGATCCGAAGGAACTCGGATATCTCGTGTCTGCAATGCAATCTTTATGCCGAGCTTATGTGCATTCGCGTAGATATATAATAATTTAAAGACGGAAGAAAGAAACGGTTTTCTTTGATACGCGCAAAAATACAACCGTGGTTGGCATGTTAATATTATTTTCAGATGCTATATTTCTGAGTACGAAGTTTCCGCATCCACAAAGATCGAGTCGTTTCATTTTATTATAAAGTTTCTTAAAAATTGCACGACTTGATTTTTATTATAAATTTAATTGTTGGCAATGTTTGCATTGAAAAAATATTTGTCATTTCTTTTAACAATATTTTTCATACTTTCGTTATTGAACTTTTTGCTTTTATTCTTAATGATAAAATGAATTTCAATTTGATTCGATATTTTATTCTGACCAATATTTTCACTTTAATTATGAGTAAATTAAATATATATTTTTAAAATTACTTCGATAAAATTGAGACGCAATAAAATTATTGAAGAAATTTATATTAAATATTTTTATTACATTTTTACGATTATACTATTTTATTCATTGCATATTGTTTTCGGTTTCAAAATTTTTTGTTTAGACCTTGTTGGATTAATAACTGTATACGTAAAGCATCATCAAATTTGATGTAAAATTTGCGATAAAAATGCATTTTATAAGTTGCCACAATGTTAACATTTTTCACAAAAAAATTTTATGTTTAAAGAGGAAAATGAAAAAGAAATTAAAAAATATTAATTTACCTAGTTGATTTCACTCTTATACAAAGACGATTTTAAAACAGGATGAAGATAATTACATGTAAAAAATGTTATCTTTAACAGTTACTCGTAGTTTTATTTAAATGACAAGTTACACAGGAATATTGATTCTTTTTATTCTAGTTTTTCTTTTATATATTATTTTTAATGTTTATTGTTAAAACCATTAACTTGCAGTAAAATATATTTTTTATTGTAAATTTGAAATAAAAATAATTTAATCGGATAAACTATAATACTTTCTTTATTATTTTTTGGTATAAATTAATTTAACGCGATATTTTTATTAAATCAATTTTAATACTCTGTTATAAAATTATAGATACATGTCTACATTCGTATTTTATACATTACATAAAAGAAATTACATATGTATTTTAGAAAAAATATTGTGATCGATTACATAAATAATTACTTGTTCATTAGTAACACACTTGTAATATTTTGGTTTTATTATCAAAATAAAAAAAATTAATTTATTAAAGGTAAAATAAACAAAATGTTTTCTGTGTAGAGTTTATAACATATATTTTATATTTAGCATTTTATTTTTAATATTAAAAAATATTAGATATAGAAAAAATCTTTTTGACACTTGAAATTAACCACAAAATTTACAAGTAACTAACTTCAGTTTTATGTCTGGAAAAATAATGGCAAAATTAAAACATAAATTTTAGGCCCCTAATTTTTAAATTCTAACTTAAATTTTAAAATATTATAAGGAAAAATTATCATAAATTACCATAAATTATAACAAAATACATTAAAAAATGTCTTCATTATTTATAAACCGTGATGCGCGTATCATGATGCTAGAAGTTGCGGTAGAAAAGGTTAGTCTTTTGATACAAATGTATTATTTCAATATTGTTTACATATTATATTCTCAACAATACGTAATAAATTATATTTGTAAATAAAAAAGTATATAATATAATTCTAATACAACTTTATTAAAATATTATCTAGTTATTAATTTATTTCCTTTACTAAAGTAAATATATTTTTAAAAAGCTATAAAAGAACTTAATATTAATTTAATTTCTAATAGTTAAGTGTTTTTATTATGTAACGTTGGTGATAATTATGCATAGTTATTACATGTAGACGTTCCGTCTATACATTAAAAAAATAATGTTTAAATAGCTAAAACTTATTTTATCCATAAACTTATGCCTTTAAAGCTATTCGCACCATGTACGAGTCCTTTTGATAATGTCATTACGAGCAAATTCGTCGTTAGCTTTCGCTTCCTCGATGATGAGTGGATCGATATTCAGCCAAGAAGACTTGATTACAGGTAGAGATGAGATATTTTCTTTACATAATTATTACGCGTTTAATTATTGATGTTTGCAAATTGGAAGCTAAATCGAAATTGGTTTTATAAATTATAGTTATTGAAAACAAAATATTTTCTCTGAAAGATGAAAAAATATATGTTTAAAAGCTGATGTTTTTAAACAGTAATATTACTGGATGTTAATTATTATTTAATAAAAATTAATTTTTCAAAACAATTTAGGAAATGTATATAATTTATAATAATTTATATTAACTAGTTTTATAATATAATAGAATACATAAAATATATTCATAAATATTTACATTTCAATATATGTCAATATTAATTAAAAATATCTAAAAATTTTATAATATATAGCAACTTAATATGCTATTAAAATATAAACTTATCTATTTATTCATAATACTATATTTTTTCTAACATAATGTTTTTAAGGATTAACATTCTAAATATTATTTATAGTAAATATTTTATGCTTATTTTTTTAATATATTTTATTTCTTATGATGAATTGGATAGTCATTAGAATAAACGAATGCATGTTTTATTAATTATGAGATTAGCTTCACATTATTGAAGGAATTATTAATATACGCCTATATTGCTGTATTAATATTTATTTATGAGCATATTTTATTATGATAAATTTAGTTTAAGAAACCTATAAATAGTATTTATTAAACTAAAAATTTTCATTCTTTTTTGAAACGAGCAAAATTGATTGTAAATTTCAAAAATAAAAATATATGCATTTGAATCTAGTATTACTAGAACTACGTTCAATTTAATTTATGATTATGTTACTCTAAAAATATATAATCTCGTTTAAAATTTAATATTATTAGTTATTTTTTAAAAAAATATTTCTTAGAAAAATAATAAATATTGCTTTTGGATAATCGATCCGATTCTGGTTAAGTTATATCATACATTTTGAAGGGAGTACCAGGGTTCGATTGGCGAAGAACATTATTTTCATGGGGGCAAGTCGGTTGTCTTCACCATGACTGAATCAACTCTAACGGAGGAAACTAAAGGTCTTTCAATTCAACTTACGGCGCGTCGCGAAATTTCTACTTACTTTGAAACATACAACGGACACATAACAAACCTCGGTTGCATCTCCATCGGAATCGACGATCTGTATAATAGCATAGTTGAGGAACTTAGAATCAGAGATGAACTCAAGGATTACTTGCGTATAATCCATAAGCAAGACCCTATTTGGAAGTTGGTTAACTACCTTACTAAGTTCATTTTTTGCTATTAATATTTTCATTAAATTCTTGTGGTTGATTGGCTTATTATACGTAAGTATATCGAATGAACTAATTTTTAATATCGTACCATACAGTAATATTAATAGGCGTGTTATTTATTCACATTGACATTGAGATCATTTAAAGAGTGTAAATTTCCTTTAATTTATTAAAAAAACGCAATAACGATATACCGTGAGATGTGAATTCTTTTTTGTCTCTTATAAATTAATCGATGATAACAACATTTAGTTTTTAATAATGAGTTTATTAAGGATTAATTCATGATTTCTGAGCTTAAAATATTTTCTATTCAGGTCAATAGATAAAGATTAAACATAAATAAGGTAAAATAGTAAATATAAACTAAGAAAGTTATATATTTCTTGAGTTAAATCATTCTTTTATATATGAAACCATAAAATCAAAATTCGGTATTCTTTTCTTTAAAAAGTGGTTTCGTTTGTTTAGATCATTTTTCTAGAGATGTAAAAAAACGTGTATCTCTTTTGACAGGCGTCCGAAATATCTTTCAAAGCTAATCAAATCAGTGTTGAACATCTGAAATACTTTTTTGTCGAGAAATATATTTGAACCATATAAAATTTGATTCTTTCATTTAAAATATTATCGTGTTAACAAACAGAATTTAAATGCAAGTTTGTTTCATATTTTAAACCAATGAATAAAATAATAAGTTAAGAACGATTTCACTTCGTTTCTTTTATTTTTAATCATTGGATAAAATTTGCATTTAATTATTATATTTTGATATACAAATTAATATTCATGTAAGAATCTATAATTTCATATAAAAAAGTTTAAAAAGATGTCAGTTGTCGTATATTTAAAAATGTTTTCTGAAATTTAACAATAATTTTTTAATAGATTAAAATCGAGTAAATTAGTAAATAATTTCAGAATTTTTTCATCGAACCTTTTGAATAATTTAAAAAATATATATAAATCGATGTATATATATCTCGCGTGTAGATGACATTCAAAAATTATTTAATAAAAAATTGGTTTTTTCAAAATACTACCGTAAGGTCCGTCATAAAAATTTCTAATAATTCAAGTATTATTCATCATCAAAATATTATTTTTAATATCGTGCTTTAACTTTTGCATTCGTAATTTTTTTCAATTATAATAAGGCACGTATGCTCGTACGTGCGTAGACATATTTGCACGTACTCGAATATCAGTATTATAAATTTGGTCAATATACATGAATATATAAGCGAAGACATTATAACCGTATTTCAATAAAATAAATATTGCTTATGCAATCATTTTAAAACATCTAACAGAGGTGTTAAACCATTTTATAAAATCGTTTTCAAATAAAGATAACGAAAGCGAAATCGAAGCACGTTATTGGGTCTATTAAAAAATAAGGGGAACCTCGCGATAATATACGTTAGATACTGCCTAAGTATTCTCCGCTAAATTTACAAAGGCTGATTATAACGAGGTTCAAAAATAGCTCAAATTCCAAGTAAGTGAACCGATGTGAAAATCGCTCATCTACAGGTCGACGAAGGATACCTATACTTTGGACAAGGATATCGGCTCCTACATTAAGCTCTATGTTCGCTTAAGTCACTTAGGCGACTGCGTGATCGCGGAGGTCGATAAGCCCTACAGAGGCCCTATTTCGTACTTCTATGGACAAGAGCACAAGAATCTCGATATGCCCTACGAGTTTTGCGAACTCGAACCTCCGGGAAAGCCGAGGCGCGATTTGCCCTTCCCAAAACCATTGGATAGATGTGCGGTTGAATGCACTTGTACCGCGGACCAACTTAACCCTCCTATTAAAGAGGATGTCTTATCACAAGGAACGGAAGTACCGAAGAAACGTAAGAAGCACAGGCGCAAGTTTTTCGGTAAGGAACGCTTGAATTTTGAGCGGTATTTAATTTACTTTTGAAAGGTGTATTATAAATGAAATTTATTATGGCAACTATCTTAATAAACTGTGTTACAATTTATAGAATACTTCAATAACTAAATGTTAGATCTAACGGGACTCGATTATTTTAGGCTGAAAAATATTTAATTTTAGAATATTGCTGTTACGATTCAAATTTTTAATCTTTAAAATAAAAAAAGAAATCTCTCGTTATTGTAACTTTTTGTAAATATATTTTAAGGGGGAGACGACTGCAAATTCAACATGCAGAAACGACCAACGGGTATCATCACAGTTGGCATCGTCGACAAACCAAAACCATGCGAGCCAGTTCCTTCTATCTGTTTACCTTGTTGTCCTACTGAAATTTGTACAACGAAAACCGCTGCTCCACCTTGTTATCCTTTTGTAACGTGCTTGGACTCAGTCTGTTGCGAAGAATGAGGGTCCGAGATTGGAACTTCTGTTGATAAGTTTAGTAAATGTGTGCAAATCTGTTTTCCTTAATTTTTTTATTGATGCATGGGCGCGTAATTTGGTGAAATTATTAAAATAAAATGAAAATTTCTATTCATATTTATGCACTTTTGATATTTTTATTTGTTATATTTAGTTATAGCTTTGAAATCCGTACGTATAATTTTTACGAGGACCGAATATCGTGTTTTATTTGAACGAAAGGAGAAAAAAATTCAGTCGGTGAATAAACAAAAAACTTTTAATTTAATCTTGTTATACTTTTTTCGTTCATTATTTTAAATTCAATATTTAATTTTTTAATATTTATAACTTCAAAACCTTTATTTTAATAATAATATTAATTTTAATAACACGCTATCAGTCGAAGGTATTTCAAATATATATGGATATTTCAAAAAGTACGTTTATTTCATATTTACTTTATGTAATGGGACGTGTAATTCTTTAAATATATATTATATTTTATAAAATATACCCGATAAAATTTACGAAAAAGTAAGATATAAAACGAATATAAAAATTTATTCTTAAATTTTCTATCGTTATTCGGTAAAATTGGTTTCGTTTTATAATTCCACGTTTTTAATAAAATCAAGTAGCTGATTTATATTCTTATTTATATTTTTTAATATTGGTAAAAAGTATAATGCAATTTTTATAAAATTTAATTCATAAAAAACTAGTTAAAATTTAAAAGATGCTTTCTAAACATAAATAATTTTTTGAATTCATAAAAATGGATTATTTGTCTTCGATATTTCAAAATGAAATTCGAAAAATATAGAAAAATATTTATTTTTTAAAACTTTGAAATTAAACGAAAGAATACGGTTTTTCATCGAATTTCACAATGGTAAATAAATAATTAATACAAATAATAAAATAAAAATATCAAATAAATCCATAGTAAACTTGAAAAATATAAATAAAAATTAAATAACGCATTAGAAATATGTATAATATTAACGAAGTTGTAGGAAAATTATGTACTTGTATTATTTATATGAATATGCAGATTTTTTTACACGCGTCGGAATTTTTATATAAATATTTATCCATACTACCATATTATAGAAAATATATTTTTTTCATAGCAGTTCTTTTAGATATTAAACACTAATTTTCAGTACAAAAGTAAATTGAACGAATGGAATTTTCGAAGAAATCGGAGAAACTTATTTCATTAAACATTTATTACGCGAGAAAGTTGGTCGAAAATAATATTAAGACCTTTTCTTTGTTCAAATTATTTATGCTCTTCTAACGCTTTTAGCAGAATTCGCAATTCATTTTAACGAAGTAATCGAGCAATTTGAATGAAAAGCTTAACTCGCTCCTCCCAAAACAACACGAAAGTACTAAAAAAAGAAAATAGAAAAGGAAAAAAACAAAAATGAAATGAGTACCGCTATCGGTAGCCGAACATTATTACACGAACAGAGCGGTTGTAAATTAAAATGCAAAAGTAGTGGCGTTAGAGGCACGTGATTCGGCAAGAGAGCCGACTTACAATAACCGATTTTCGCCTGCGGGCATCATTGGCATTCGCTCAATGCGTCTCTGCACCTTGAAATTCATAGTATCGAGTAGTCGTCTCTTGCACTTGGAGCCCTTTGCTCCCCTTCCCATTTTACTTTTTTTTACCTCCGACTCATTTCGCGTTGCTTACAGGCAAAATATCTTGCATTCTTACTCTGCCTTGCGCCAGACGGAAAATCTGGCAGCGTGCCCCTTTTTCAAGAGCGGAAGGAAATTATCTCTCGCTCGCTTCTGACGTCGAGGAAGTCATCGTTTTACAAGGGGTCTCGAGACTTCGTAGCTAAAGTGATTGCATTCGTTTTCAACGAAGACGAAGTGCGTGTATCGAACCAGAGAATAGCCTTTTCAAATTTTTCAGAGAGAATATTTTTAATTACTTATCTACCGTTAAAACTTCTTTTTCCTGAGATCCAGAGACAAGTATTTGGAGCGTTATTTGTTCTGTTAATTTTTCCGGAACGAACTTCTTTTAAATGGAGGAATAAAGAATTAACTCTTTGGCGCACTATTGACAAGGACAAACTTTATACGACATAATTTGAATGAAGTATATTTATACATCGCTGTTAAATATCGCTTAAATCTCAAGTGAATTTACAAAATTTTATTCTATTTATTATGAATTTGTACTTTCGAATAATGAATTTTGATAAATTCGGACATTATTGATTGATTGCAGGTAGATAATTCAGGAATTATTTATCGATCAATGGATAAAACAAGTATGGAATTTTTTATTTAAATTATTCGATTCGCATAAATATGTTATTTTGATATATTTAATAACATACCTCCGTTTTGCAATTTTGGAGCCTGATATTTACGTGAAATAATAAATGTGCGCTTATATTTCTGCAATGAATAAAAAAAAATTGAAATATTTTCGTGGTTTAATTGCAGCAAGTTTTTATTGCAAAGTTGTGTAATTTTTTTTACAAATCTACGTTTATTTTATTCGTATCTTATTATTTTATTGCTTCTTTCAAATGCGTAGTCGTTGCTATTTCGGTATCCGTTACGATGCAATCGCAAGAGAAATTGACTCGTGTGATCGCACTAATTCGTATAAGATGAAATGCGTAACAGAAAAAACGTAAATAGTTCTTTATTTTGAGATACACGTATCAAACAACTTGTTATTACATCATTTTCTTTGCGTTCATTCTCTTTAACTTTTTTTTTCATTTTTTTCGTATTGATTGAAATTTTTTTATTGCGTCCTTACGAGAAAGGCAAACGGATTTATTTGTGGTTGTTTTCAATATTGCTTAATCTATGTAAACAATCCTGTTTCCTTCAATTTTAGTTTCACGTCTATTACATTTATAAAAATGAGCATTCTTTAATTAATTACTTAACTTCAAACAACTAGAGATTAAGTATTTAAATTTTTCAATTATGATTATGAAAGTTTATCTTGGTAATATATTTTTTTTACGTAGAATTGTACGAAAGAATTTTTATATTACTTTAAATGCTTCAGCTAAATTATATATACAGGGAAATATGAATTTACATGTATTATTTTTTATATTTTCGTAGATCGACTAAAATGCTTTCTTTTATATTAAAGCTAGGAAAAAAAAAATTTTATTTTCATTTTAAAGTATTAATACTAAAATTTAATAATTTTATTACCATATTTTCACGATATAACGAAATAATATTCAAATATCTATGAGTAACCTTATACAATAAAACGATTATTGGATTATATACATAATATATGCGTTTGTTTGCCAATCGTGTCAATCCTCCAAGTGCACAACGGACGAGTAAACACTTCGGGCGAAACAAAGCATATTACTTGAAACAGCTTTGGGACGAATCTTTGATTGTCCGTACAAAAATATAATCGTCTATTTAATGTAAGATAGTTGAAATTGTTCATATTTTAATTTTTAAAACTTAGATAAATTAAATTTTTCGTGAGATTTAAAATTATTGATTAAATATATTTATTAAAAACTTATTCAACATAATTGAAAGTAATGTTTCGTAGTATATATTTTATATATTTATAGAAAATAATGATAATAAATTATTTAAAAAATAATTTATCTGATTAAATAAAAAACTAAAATTTGAAGAATATATGACAGCAATTTTTTATTGTAATTATAATTATTATTATTAAGATGCAAGAAACTTTTTGATTATATACTTTTGATTTTATAGTAATAATAATTATATTAATCATGCATAAATAAGCTACATGTGTGTATATATATATATGTATTTTTACAGAAACGTTTTATAGGTACAATTTAAGAATTTTCGTATATTATTCTAACATTAATACTGTGTGAATGTATTATAATATCTATTAAAGTTTAATTCACCAAGCGATATTCATTTAAAAAAATAATTTATCGTTACTTAAAATTGATTTAACAAGATTAAATATATCTGCACGTATATTCAAATAAGGCAATACATAATTTTTAAATAATATATTTTATACGTATTTGAAAAAGATTAAAATATATGTGAAAATTATCGAATAGTTAATAAGTGTAGTGTAAGATCGTCAACTAACTCTTGAAATAATGTCGTCTAGTATTTTATTTTAAATAACAAAAACATTTTTATTTCGAATAAAAGGTATAAGAAAGGTGTAAGGAATTAAAATTAAATTAAAAATCAGGGGACCAAAAATAGAACTTCATTTATTTCGTGGATTATATTTTCTCTTCAACATTTCGGCTGAAAGAGTAAGCAGTCGAGGTGAATGTGATCGGCAAGTGAAATAGATCAAGAATATTCCATCTCCGGATATTTCCTATAGCAAGAGATTCTTGAAAAAAGTGAGAGGAAATTCGAATTCGAATGCTAGAAACGATTCCGTATGCTCCCGAGCGTTTGAAGGAAAGAAGTCAAGATCCGCGTCTCCCGCCTCCGCAATTAGAAAAGCAGCGCGAGCAAAGCGACGTCTCGCACTCGCTTTACCCTCGGAATCGCCAGAGATAATGGCTCGGGGTGAATCTGGAGCGTCGCGCGTGTACGTAGACTAGCCGCTATCGCTTGGGGTCCGGGAAATGTCTTTGGAGTCGATATCGCAGTGCTGCCTCGCAGAAGCAGAGAGAGAGAGAAAGCGAGCGAGAAGGAGAGAAGCAGCGAAGCTAATGGGCCATAAAGAGAAGACCAGCACACCATTAAAGGTGGAAGTGCAGTGCGCTACGTCTCTCTCTTTTTCCCACCCTCGCTCCTCCTCGGCACTATCTGCGTGTAAGTGGGTTTATGTGTGTCTGCCAGGGGTTTGATGTTGAAATATCGACTCGGCCTGTACTGCAGCCTTCCCTTTCGTTCTCTCTCCGTCTACTTCTCCTTCTTACTGACCTATTGGCGAGCATCTTCTCGGTTCTCTGCGACGTTGCTCGAAAGTCTCGAGTCCCTTTGTCTCGCTCATCCCGTCTGTCTTTCCAGAGTTTTAAGATACTGCGGAGTACGGGAACTAACTCACGTAGTAATCGAGAGGATTAGGGGAGAAAGCAAAAGCCTCTGCCACTTCGTGCTTCTGAGAAACTCTTGCGAGAAAATTTCATTCGAATGCAGGTCGATGTACATTTTTCTTTATTTTCTCCCAAAAAACATTTAAATAATGCGTAATTATTAATCATTCAAGAATCAATTCTCATTAAAGTCGATTCAGATACAATATATTATTAGGTATATGTTTATATTAAATTATTAAGTATTTATTCTGATAATATAATCTATTTATTGTACGTATTATTTTCGATACGTTAAATGGATCGAGAGAAGGAAAATTTTTATATGATTATTTATTCGAGTACAAATAATTTTTCCTATATTGTACGACTTATGGAAACAACGGTATTTTCCAGATAACTGTACTATCTTTCGTATCATATGATCCTATTTTATATGATCATTAATAATACACTTGACATATGTCTTATCAATTTCGGGGAAAACAGAATACGCGATGTAGCATTTTTTGCGAGCAGTGATACATTTTCGATCTCTTAAGCACGTACAGTCGCATTATAAAAATGATCATAGCTGGTTAAAATGCTGATATAGGTAATTAAAAAAACACGAGTTAAAAGATGTACGTACCGCGATTAAGAAGGTTAACTTGAGTTTAATACGAATCTAATTTTATCGCTATACCGATAAGAAAAAAGTTTCGAAGTATTGTATTTAAATTCAATGATTCGCAAGTATCATATTTTGACAAGAATAAATAACGAAAAAAGTACACGATATAGAGCTATGAAATTAGACTACATTCAAGAAAACTTTTATTCCAATTACATTACAAATGAGATACTATAAAAATCAGTATACAACGTGAAATAAAATTAGTTTCAAGTTTCAATTTAAAAGCATATGATTTAGTAGACGTACAAGCATCTAATATTATATTGAATATTAATTCAACATAATATATCTTCTATTTCTAGCGTATAATTTATAGCGCAATAATACTTTTAGTTATTGTATTTACATAAAAAATTGTCGATCCGCTGATTGTAATATAATTTTGAATAATTCAGTTTGTATTCTACATTTTTTATGTTATATTAAACACGAAACAATATTTTTTGAATGAATATTTTTATTTTGAAAGATATTTATAATAATGTGATACGTGTATTTCATAGAATGGTATTAAAACCCATACAGTAGTTGTATCTGATTAGAAATGATTAAAGATAATTGGTATTCAAATACATTTACATCGATACATCTGGTGCACGTGCTCTAAAATATGAAACCTGTATCTCTTCATTTTCATTACTTTCAAAGTAACAAATCAATTTAATATTAATAAAATAATGATACAGATTTTATCATCGGCTGTTAAATTTTAGATTTATATAAAAGCGTTTTGCGAATCGTTAATATTTTTTAAGTTTTATTTCGCGAGCAATATAAATACAGAACGGATACATCATTAAGAAAATAAATTCATCATCGAAATTATTATAAATTAAAAGTGTTAGAATTGAAAATTATTGAAGTTTATTGATAAATATACTTTTTAATATACATTGTGCGATATCGAAAAATATTAAAAAATAACTTAATATAAGTTTTTAAATTTAGAAATATGTAAATATTTTTTATAATTATTTTCTTTTGTTAGATATGTTTAAAATTATTTACTAAAAGATTAATATAATAATGCCATGTATGAGAAAATTAAACATAATTTGATTACACCAAGAAAAAAAATAGATCGATTAAAATTTTTAATTAGAAACTATATAAAATTTTATATTATTTCTTAATTATAATTTAATTTTAAAATTTATGATTAAAAAATTTAAAGTTTTGTTTTTCAATTTTTATATTTAAGTTACTTAATATAATTTATATTAATAGTGATATTACATTTAAAAGTTGTTGCTTTTTATTAGAAAAAACTATATTTCGTATATTATTTTTTTCAATATTTTAATCTATAATGAGTTTTTGCATAAGATTATAAAATTATTGCGCTTACAATGTTACGTACGAAATATATTAAAATATGGTCGCCAAAAATATTATCTTATAAATTATAAGAAGATATATTCTTGTAACATAAATTTTTTATATATTCCAAATTCCATAATTTTATGTAGTATCACGTATGTTGACGAGACTCTTCGTCTCACAGAAACCTGACAACGTTAGATGACACGCATAGAAAAGGCTTGGGTTTATTCACCTAGAATTTAGTGGAAAAATATACGATATATTTACTAAAACACAAATAAAATCAGTGACCGGAAAATGAAATAACTTTTTCCCAAAACATCGATAAATGGAAAATAAGATGTTTTTCAAAAAAGAATAATATCAGTAACCTTTATTTTATCAACCCAGAACAGAATAAAATAAAATATAATGAACTAATGAACATTGTCTTGAACAGACACTGTAAAGTATACGTTTGTGATATTGAACAGTAGGAGGTTAATACAAGTTTAAGTATAATGAACATTTGAAAATCATGTATCGTATACTATAGAAGAATAGAAGATTGAACAATTACTTGTATAATAATACTTTCATTTCCTGAAATATATAGTTTAATCATTCGTTGGTTGTACTTGTAACGTGTTTTACAACTAGCATCGAAATTTTGGAACCTACTATTGATCAACGAATTAACTCTAGCGTATGCATTATTATATATTGTATTTTACAGTAAAAATTTATATAGTACGATTAATTCAAATATTATTATCTGAAATTGCTTATTTTGTTAAGTTAGAAAAGGTTTCACATAAACTTACTAATTTTGTTTTTATAGATGACATTTTGCAATAAGAATCGTCAAACTTACCTATAACATAAAAGAAATAAAGCGATGATTAGTCGTATACAATAATAACATAAATGCATAATTATATATGCAGTGTATGTATAAATAAAAATTAAATTTTTCCGTTTAATAGATAACGTAAACAAAGTTGTTTGTAACGTTTCTTAATTATTTTATTTAAATTGATCAATATTGAATATTATTATTATTGAACTAAAAATTTTTATTTGTAAATAATAAATAATATTTACTTATTTTTAAAATAAGAATGTTAATATATTTTTATTATATATTAAATTATTTTCAGATTTTATAAATGTACTTAGGAAGGAATTAAAAATACTTGGATTATTTCACTTTCAAAGTAAACAAAAGGTTTTGTTTTCAATTTTACAGTTTTCGTTATCATTATTATTGTATAATATATAGGATTATAATTCATGAATTTTTTAGTCAAAATAAGTAACGTTCACTTATTAAATTACATTCATTATTAAAATAAAATTATATGAATGTGTAAAACAATATTAAATTTCTGAAGACATTTTTTAAAAATTTTTCTAATATTTAAAAGCGAAAATTTTTTAAAAATCATGATCACCTTTTAAGAGCATAAATACGATAATTTATAGGAAAAAATGTACCTCGTATAGTTCGAGATTCATAGATACTAGAAATTATATTCTATTTTTCAAAATATTAAATATAAATCTTGCAATATTACACTGTCTTCTGATCCGTTAAATTAAGAACTCTCCAGAATACTTTTCCGGTCGAATTTCTATCCGTAAACGAGCGATAATACCACATTGCATCGGTTTACATCGATGATGAATTTTAACTAACGCGTCGCTGGATGGCTAATAGTGAACCAGCATATCCAGCCTTTCCGATAACGATAATTTAATACTATTGTAGGTAATTTCTCAAAGAGTAACCGATGCTCGACAATGTTACTGCGTTACGCATATAATTAATGTTGCAAAATTAGAAAGGCCTTCGAGCGTTGAAGCTACGCATTTTCGCAATATCACGTATACGTTTGCAGATGTGACAGTTGCATAACGATAGATCGTATGTAACCAGTTATGGAATTCCAATATAGGGATTATGGATAAGACTTCATTTTTCCTTTCCTGAAATTTATGTTTAGCCCCATTGGGTAGATTTTCTAGGCAATGCGCGGAATTGAAGAATAAATTGAAAACCATTTGTACAGTTTGCATTTTAGTCCACCGAATTTGAATCGAAATATGTATTTCATCAGAGGATAAATCATTTATTTTATAATGCATAGCTGTCGATATACTTTTTAAAATAAATATTTTCTGGAAAATTCGATGATATTAAAATTATTTTATCGAAATAATTCAATTAATATTTAATAATACCATTATAATATATCAAATTATAATTAGTAAGTAAAAAAATGTTCATATATAAAGAATTGTAAATATATTTTTTTATATAAAATAATTTGAAAAAGATATATATATATTGCTAAAAGGCACATACTGCAACAAAGTAACACATTGTGCCTAATTACAATGACAATATCAAATATACTATATGAGATAATAAAAATAGTCTATTAAAGATGTATTAAAAAATTAATTATCAATTTTTATTAATAAAAAAGGGTTTGTTGACGAATATAACCAATAAATAAATATATATATATAATATATTTTTTTTGTGGATATTTGAAGCAATTTAGTCTGATTTGCCGTTTTAATATTATACAAGTTTGTAATTTTTAATATTTCATGGTTAAAAAAATAAATCCGTTACAAATATTTTGATTAAAAACAAAAGTTCTTCGCGAAAATTATAGTAATTAGAAAAGTAAAATAATCTATGAATTTTCTTACATAAAGTTTGCACTATTCAGCAATAAACTTCAAAATAACCCAAATAGTAAGAGATAAATCATTGTATTAATAATGAAATATCATATCGAATATAAATTTGTATTCAAACAAAATTAGAAGACATATTTTTTTATTCATGAACTTATTTATTAAAAATTCACGAAATTTTTAGTATACGTAGATATAAATATTGAAATATTTATGAGTTACATCTAAAATCTGCTTCCATAAAAAATAATATCCTTTCTAAACTATTTGTAAGCATACTTAATTCATAAACTTTTGTATTTATAGGGATAAAGATAAAGTACATAGGCATAACTCAACAAAAAATATTCGAGCAGAATTAAATTTTCTTCATTTTTAAGAAGTAATATTTCTATTCCATTAATATTTATATAAATTTGAAAAGTTTTAAAATAATTTTCGTACCGACCTCTTAAAAATTTCTTAAAAGAAATGGAATTTAGAAATTAAATTTTTTAGTTTGCGTATAGAAAGAAAAAAGAAAACTCACGGATAAAGATCTCATTTTCTTACTTTCGCAGCAATTGTCTTATCATTTAAGGACCAAGAAATTTCTTTTAATTTTTAAATTGAATTAAAAATTTGAATTTTATACTTCAGCGTGGGGTAAAAAGTTTCATCGCGGCTCCAAAATGTTTTCTGCTCGCCCAAGCTTCGATACCATCCTCGATAAACAACATCCATTATACGGAAAAATAAGGTGAAATAGGGATAAACTGACAAATTCTCCAATAAACGGGTTTAAACGAGGTTGGGAGCTCGTTAGAGAGTCTTCTCTGAAATTCGCTGTCCCGCACGTCGTAGACTTGAGCGCGCGCATAGCCGGTCTCGTACGTCGCGGACCAAGTTTCGCAGCTAGTTTGGTCGTGATGCGATATTTCGTTGGAGGGTATATATCCTCGGCAGAGTATAGGAAGGACAGCGGGACGAGGAGCCAGTAGAACTGCTTGGCTTTTGCCTCAAGAGTGCGACGCCGACGTAATTCGGGAGCACTGCAGGCGACAGCGCACCGACTTTTCTTTCTCCTGCTCTTCACCGCCGCCTCGATCTATCTTCGGGGTTCCTTCTCTTTTTGCTTATTCCAAAGGATTTCTTCTCTTTTTTCGCATCCTAACCCCTTCTTATTTAGTTTCCGAGCGAGAGACTCGGAGATTCTTTTGTTCTACCTGCATCCTCTTAGAATCTTTGGCTTCTTAAAATTTCTGTCTCAGGCTTCTCAGCAATTTTTTCTCCTTTTATTTTGCAATCTATGAAGATATTATAAAAAAGGGATATCTTATAAAACAAGTATTTTTTTTCGATACGAGCTCGGGATTGACATCAAAATTTTATTTAGTTTTATACAGCGATTATCGTGCAGCGGTTTGTTTTTGAATATTGCTATTGTTTTATCGAATTTTTAAAATTTCATATTTTACTTCGATATCGAATAAAAGTGCATGCAGTTATAAATGAAACATTCTATTATAAATTACATATTAATATTATATACTATAATTGTACGAAATTAGTCATATATATATATATATATATAAGAGTTTAATTTTTCACGTATTTGGTGCACGTTTATCGAAGGATAACGATCTCGTTTAATTTAATTATGTACATTTGTCATTTCCACTAGATAAATCAGAAATATTTTTTTGGAGTATTTAACAAATCGAATAAACACTGTTTAATATAAAATAGATCTATAAACTTTATTAGATATTCTAGTTCTTGATTCTGGCACGACGCTGATAATAGTCTAACATATAACGTGCTCTTTTATTGTTTCAAATAATGTTGAGTTAAAGCTTTTCCATAAGTAATAAAATTGTTTAAATTGCTCAAATATACATTACTATTAGTTCTAGTATATACGTTTCATTCTTTATAACGTATAGAAAATAAAATGAAATTAATTTATATCGTACGTTTATTTGATACTTTTAAACGTAATTTAATTTAAAATCAAACAAATAATTATGTTTTATTTAATTGAAATATCGTTCGACATATTTCACGTTCTAACTTAAATAAAATATATAGCTGTAAAATAAATTGAACGGGAAAAAAGTCAATTCAATATACAATACCAAAATTTAATAAATACCGAAGTTTTGCTGACATGTACAAAACCATTTATAAAATATCCCCGGTTTAAGTAAGAAAAGATAATTCTATCGCGACTGGAATGCGAATATCGTAATGCACTTTCAATACCCGCAATAGATTTGCCACTGTATTGCCGCAACGAGACCACGTATATTCTGCGCTTGGACAAACAAACTCTACATCATTATTCGCTGTCATTGCCTCCCACAGATAATCAAATTAACGATTCTAGAATAGACAAAGGAGTTTTGTGGAGTAGAAGATGCTATACTTGAATTTAATTTACGTGGAACTGAATGAAAAATCGATTGCCGAGAAGTGTGCGAATTAACGATTTTTTGCTCGCTTTGACTAAGCTCAATTATTTCACTGTTTCTGTCTAAATAAAGCTCTATAAACCTTCGGATCTTAATTTAATTAGAAGCTACTCTGATTTCGAATTCGAATATTTAAGACAGATATTTTATATGTTCTCTCATATCATCGAGAGATTTGCATTTTGCGACAAGTACAAAATAATAATTTTTCGATTTATTACGCGATTCGTTCGACGAATTATCGTTTAAATTTATTTTTATGTTTCTCACGACACCTTTTACACAGTTTTATTCTAATAAATTGAAATGAATTTTTAACTATGAATATAGCGGATATCGGAATTTTAAAATTAAATAAAAGTAATTTTTAATATACCTTTTTACGTGCATTATATTTTTATCACTCGATAATTCAATACAGGAATGTACAAAAATAGTAGTTACCTGGATAAAAATTAAAATTTTTATTAATTATTTCATGAATTGCTTCAATAATAATTTTCAACGATAGACAACAAAAGGACTAAGTTGTTCATCAGTTTAAAAATTATAAAACTATTCTTTATACGTAACGTTAATTATATTTATAAATAATTAGGTTTTAATTTATAAATAATTTATAAATAAATAGACATTAGTTTATCGCAGTGATTGTTTTTGAGTTCCGATAAACGAGCGGGTAAATACAATATTTTTTTTGTAATAAGAACATAAGCTAACGAGGAGGAGCTACTTTGCAAATTCTTCTCGCGTAGTATCATTTTTTAAAAATCCAATCTCATCCATCAGATATCGACACCGGCACAGGATTCAATAAAGTTTGCGTCCCTTTCGTCTTTGGAATATACGAATGCTTCGAAATACGTGTATACAAGCTGGGTGTTGTCTAAAATTCTTAATAAACAAGAGCCGGAACGTTAACGGAATAAATTAGAGAATGGCTGCCGGCGCACGAGGTTGCAACACCAGCCTTAAACAAATTAGGGATAAAAGCGGCCAGGGAGGAAAGGCGACACCGGACAACTTCCGTAGCATTATCTTGAGTCTCGAGTTGTTTCGTATGTCCAAAGAATGAAAAAGGAAGCTTATTTATTTCGCGAGAGAAATAAAAAAAGCAATGCGCGTTATCGTATTATTTATAGGTTTGGAATTTATAGAAAAATTTTTATTGGTAATAAAGGTGAGATATGCGACGCTTATTGTTTTATATTAGAAATAATAAATTATTCGGGCCTGAATTAATTTAGTCTTCAAATTTCTATTATTGTTTTGAACGATCGAGCTAGTATCATTTTATCCATGAATTTTTTGCATTTAGAAATATGTGTAGCATTATTAAGAATAAATATATTACATACTTCTTTTTACAAACTTAAAAATGCAATAATAAAGTTACCATTATAATTATAATCGTAAAAAGTATTTATGAAATGGAGAAATTATTTTTACCTTAGTCATTTTGAACTAAAGATAAAAACTGAATTAAATTCAAGTATATTATATTATTCATTCGTGTAATATTCAATACACACTTTTGTAAAGTGAATATACTATTACTTTTTATGATTATATTTTATAAATATTTTTAAATTATTATTAGAAAGTTGAAAGTTAATTAAACTATTTTCCGAATATCACCTCTCAACTATATTTTGTGCCAAATTTAGCGAGGATACTTGGTTATACTTATTAAAATTATCTTTCCATCTTTTAATTACTCGTCCCAAAGATCTTTTGTTTGTTGGTTTTCTTACTAAAACCATCTATGCTCCTCTTTTGTTTCTCATTCTAGCTATGTGGTCGAACTATCTTAATTACCACGATTTAATTATCCTTCCAATAGTTACTGAATATTAAATTTTTTTATCTTCTAAAGATCACATTTCCTATATATACTCTTTAAAAATTACAATGTTCAAATAGTATTAAAATTTAAAATATACAGTGAAGTTCCTCTTAAAATAAATATATATATATATATTTAAAGATCCAAACTAACGTTTTTAAAATAAAGGTTTAGCACTTAAATTGAAAAAATATACACATAGAGAATACTAATAGCAAGATTTAAAGTTTATATACATGGAGAGTGATGAAAACAGTAATTTACGCGAAAAAAAGAAAGATAAGAAATTAAAATTTTTTCTTTAAAAAAATTGTGTATGGCAGTATTTTTTATTTTACAGATATCGATTTAATGATTTTAAAATATCGTAATTATTCAGGATATCTTAAACATTCATTTTTCATTTTCAAGATTTAATATTTTACAAATTATGGTCACTAAAACGTAACTAAAGTTACATAATATTTGTTATTGCGATAAAGATAATCGATGCATTTTTTAAGGTGATAAACATGTATTTATTATGCGCAAGTGCACACATGATATACACACACGCGCGCGAACATAGGCATACACATTCATGTGTGTGCATCCGCATTTATTCCAAAGGTTTCATCGATAATCTATCACTTTCTCTTCTGGCTGATTTCCTCTCTTTACCCGCCTTTTCTCATTGACGCATTTCCGTGAGGAGTCTTTCTTTTTTTTTCTAGGAGAGCGAGAGTAAGATAAGTAGAGAAAGACGAGAATTTTACGCCGAATCATCGATCACCTTAGCGGCAATATTGACTTCTGCGTCTGTCAAATGAGGGACTATCTTCATATACCGGCTTATCGTTGTAAATAACGAACGGGACTTCTGCTTCTTCCTCTCGTACTTATTTTTTTACCCACGTTCATACGTTTCCATCCGCCCATTCGTTGCTGCACTTTTATATGCACACTTTTCATCTAAATCTTACGAATCTGTATATTCTGATTTATCTATTTCGAGTTAATGCTTACATTTATATTTAAAATTTATATCACTAATGTTTTTCAATTTTGGACTTGTTTGGCCATATATATCGTAGGGTAATATTTAAAATCTAACGTTTTAAACTTTTTAAAACATTGAATTCTTATATTTGTGAAAATATTATAAATTATGAAGAAAATGAATCTTTATCGAAATTTCATTGGAAAGAATAAAATCTACATTGAAAGATTAAATAAAAAATGTGAGATGGTTTTAATTTATAAAATGATTATGGGTTATTCTAAAATTCATATATAATTTTTTACTTAAAATTTGTCATTCTATTAATATTATATGTCAGAAATTATAAATTCAATGATTCATTTCCACTTCAAAAATTTTATATACAATATTTCTATAAAAGTTATTAAACGTATCTAAAAGCATTTTATATTTAAAATAACCGATGAAGGAAGAATGCAATGTAATTTATATAAAAATCTAATTTCTTTTCTGAAAGGTGCATTTTTATTTATAGAAATTCTTTATCAATATTGGCCATAGAAAAATTAATATGAAATTTATAATCATATTTTTTTCATTATTAAATAATCCAAATAAAGATAAATCGAAATGTAGTAATTAATTTATTGAACAATAGCATCAGATTTTTATTTTTGTTATTTATTATTCTGTTTTATATCTCATTTTAATTTTTAATTTATGACTTATATATCGGTTTCTTTCTGTAATAATTGCAAAAATCCTTTTAAAATAATTAGTCGTATTACTTTCTTCATATCTGTATTTGTCTAATAGATTAATCGAGTAATTCGTAACTAAAAACAGATATTTAATGCCAATTTAAAAAATTTAAAAAAATAATTATATGTAATTTTTTTTTAATTTTAAAATTTTATTAATATTTATAATTTAAAAAACAAATAAATTGATTCAGCGAAAATTTTTATATATTTAACAAATAATGAAAATAAATTTTGTATTATTTATCGGTCGATTAATTAATTAAAATAAAAATATTATTCTTCTGTAGCAGAAATGATTTTTATATGGATCACAACATTCTTTCATCGAATTTCGTGTAAAATGATGTTAAATATCAAAAGGTACTTGGTAATCTAACATTAAATTATTTATGTAATTGTAAAATATATTTGGTCTAAGTAATATATTTTTATAAAATTATTGAAATTTTCGATGCCAAATAATCAAAATTTTATAAGAATAGTATACCTGTAAAATATTAAACAAAGTATAATAAATTTAGTTGAAATTTTATTTTAAATCAATTGCTATTTTCGTTTTTAAGGAAGTAAAGCAAAGTCAAAGTTTACAAATTAATTATAGTAGTTTATTATTGCTATGCTTAAAGTTTTTTTATATTCAACTTATTGAATCGTTAGTTTTATGTTTATATGTAAAATTATAGAATATTATTGTTTACTCATATGAATAAAACAAAAATCTAGTAAATAAATAAAACAAAACAATCTAGTCAAATAATAATTTTTTAAAGTTGTAATTTACATACAAATAAAATCCTTGAATTTATGTGCTATGCTAATAAGAGGGACTGCGTACTTAAGTGTATGCAATAGTGACTTAGTATATATATGCATATATATATGGCCATTAAGGAAGAAACGGAATCCGTTTTTTTATTTTAAATAATGTGTATTTATTTAATAATAAATCAATGATTTATATAATATATTGCTTATGACTAATACGTTGCTAAACAAAGTGAACGCAGTCTTCCAGAATATTTATATTATATATTTTTTAATGAAGATTTTTTTTTGTTTGTTAAAATTTGTTATGAGAGAACAAATTGTTTTGTAACATTTTTTATAGTTTTATTTATATACAGAAAATGGGTAATCTAAAAAAACTGTACATTCGATTTGCTTTTGAATTTTTTATATATATGTGTGTGGGTGTGGGAGAGGAAACGGGATTATGGGAAATTAGGAATCTATATTTATTCAGATTTATTTAAATATGAATATATTCAATTATTAAAAATTTGAAACATATTAAAGGATTAATTACGAAGTCGTTTAACTTATGAGTTTTATTTCTTTATCGATTCAGTATTTTTTTTTATATTCTTATTATTATATTGTTATGTAAGCCACCAATATTTTTTCCTATTTTTTTGGTATTACTCTTTTCTATCTCTTTGTGATATATCCATATTATTTCTCCATAAAAAGTGTTTATCATTGCTAGTTAAGTTTTTTTCATAACTTATTTTTGTATTAAGTCTTTTTCTATTTATGTAGTAAATAATTGGTATGTTATTTTTATCATGTAGATATTGATTATTATCTAAAAATTTTAATGTTTCTGGAGGGAATAATCTTGTATTTTAAATATTTTGAGAAGTAATTTGGGTTTGGATATATTGTATTTGAAATTAAACTATTTACTATGAAACAGCATAATTTTGAAAAATGGTTTCTATTTAATTTTAATTGATAATTGATTCTTTGTATATCGCTTTATTGTACATTTTTTTGGAAATATTTTTTATAAGAACTTATCTCAGTTCTGTACAATTTAAGATAGGCTCTTATATATTTTCTTACGAAAATTATTATTTTCATTTGATATGCGGATATATTTTACCAGATGGGGCAAGCGTATGTTAGGGATTGGTCTGATAAAGGCTTGGATAGTATAATACTTTTATTCAATTATTTAAATACTTTGAATACAATAATTTTTTCACCAAAATGTTGTTTTTGCTTTTTCTAATTGAGTTTTAATGTGATAATTACATTTTTATTTTGTATCTAGATGTCATCCTAACTATTTGACTATTTATTTATGAAGAATTGCCTATTTCTAGTTAGAATTGTCCATTATTTGAAAATCTTAACAAATTTTTCTTTCTAAAACATTTATTTGAGATAAGTTACTTCGAAATAATATAGATACAAAATCCGTTATTACGAGTCGTATGATTAAAAAGGTTTAAAATTGGATATATTAATTTTATCGTCGTATACTTAGGTTATTATAAATAAGATAAAAAGTCTATTGATATCAGAATTTCTACTTTAATATTTAAAATTTTCTTAATTTCGTAGTTGTAATGGGAAGTATGGTTTGCTCGAGTCCCAATTAGCTGAAGAAATATTTAATAAATTTAATTTTCTGGCACAAGTTATGAGAAATATTTGAAATATTAACTTGAACGTAACGAGTGAATTATTTGAGTATTGATCTTTACTATATACTCTTGGCTCTTTAAAGATATCTCTGTGTTCTTTAGGTACATGTTCAAATTAAATTAGTTCTATAAATATTGACGATAGATGGAAGAGAAGACGTTGGAAGATGTAAGAGACATTTATAAGTACTGAAGGGCGGAAAACGACAAACGACACTGCGACTGTCAATCTTGTCTTCCTTTAGTTAGCAGGGATTCGTAATGTAAATGCAAGTTATAGCTTTAGCACATTTGAAGCTTAATATTCCTGTAAGGTCTGATGCAGTCTTGACGAATGAATGATCTATGAAAGCTACTGTATTTGTAATCCGTTAGTTAATGGGTTATATTACAGTTCAAATATCGAAGAATCGTAACGGGGTAATATTCAAAGATTAGAATTGTTTAATGTATTAAAATAAAATATAATTTTGTCTGTAAAAAGTTAAGAGATAACGATGGATATGAATATATTTAGTAATAATGATGTTAAAATAAGTATTTTTTATTACCGTAATTCTAAAATATTTTCCTTTATTTAGGTAGTAAAATTTGAATTAAAATTCTGTTTCCAAGAGATATCTGTTTTTCATTGATGGATTAATATTTAAAATAAGAAACATATTTTAGAGAATTTTTTTTCAATTAATTGAATAATTTATTACAATAATACATTATTCTAAAAAAAATTAGGAATCCTTTAAACCATGTATTTTGGTTTATATTAATACATTTAAATAGAAATATAATTTCACGTTACAGTTAAGATATAATCAAGAATAGGCGACAATTGTAATCAATCAGTTTCTTTTTCAATTTAAAAATACCTTTATAATATTTCGGAGTATTGACATTATTTTATAAATAAATAATCAATAATTAATAGTGTAAATAAAAAATGTTAAATCAGAGTATAGCATAAATACATAAAATCACATGAATTGTTGAACGAGTTCTATGCATCACATTCGTGACAGCTTCAGATATTTGGATAGAAATTGATTGTTTCTAAACAACTTTATATGATTGAGTGGATAACTATATATATATTAAAAATGAAGGACATTTCATGAAAATAATAACAATTCAATGAAAGTTCGATTTTAGTCTCTAAAAGAAGAAGAAAATATTTTTTAATCCTGTGATGAAAATGTATCTCGAGAATAAATATTAAAAGTTCTTTAAAAAATAGAATTTCAAAATTTTTTTTAAATACAAGCTTTAATTATTTTATTAATTAGTTTGTCACTTTCAATTTTTTCGAAAAATAAATCTAAAAAAACAGCAATTTATTTTTTTTATAAACTATTTGTATATATAATTTAAAGATCATGTAAATCCAATTAGTATAATATAATAAATATAAATACAAATAGTTTTCATAAATTAAATATTATATTATTGATCTAAGAAAAATTTTAATGTACATCGATAAAATAAGATTTTTTTAATTACACATATTTTTATGACTTTCTTAATGCCCATTCTATTATTCTTTTAGGAAAATTTATAAATAATATTTTATTTCATATTTAGTTAATAATTTGAAATATTATAATTGTTTCGTGATATTACGTTATATTAACTTTTATATGTTAAATATAAAAAAATAATAAATGGAAGTATAATTAATGCCTATAACGATTTTAAAAAATACGCGATTTTAAAATAACCAAAACGTAATTTTTATAACTCATTTAGGTTATTTTTTCTGAGATTATCGAATTACGTCGATTCGAAAGTTAAATAGTGAGTATATTGATTACTTCTTTAATGAAGAATTAATCATTATACTACTCATTCAAAATAATTAAGTATGAATTTGCTATGAAAATACCGTATCAATGATTTCAACTATATAAAACATTTGTTTGCAAGAAAATTAGAGATAATTACAATTTATGTTTAAAATAATAGTTTAAATATTTAAAAATGTACAGCTGTTACTATACAAATTGATCAAATCCAAGATAGATTCAATACAAATTTAAATTTTTATAGAGTATGATTCAATCCTGAAATTGTTCAGTATAAATGCCATAAATTGAACTAAAAGAATTTTCAAATAATTGTATTTCTTAAAATATATTTGATTTTATTCGAGTTTTCATAAATTTATGATGTGTCTGAAAAATGTATAGTAAAAAAGGAAAAATAGACTCTATGTGTGTTGCAGTAGAGATTCAGCTGTCAACTTGAGGCAGCTGTCTAAGAATGTATTTTACATGGAAGGTAATAGCATTCATATTACATAAAACAAGATGCATTATTCAACCACTGGACTTGGGTATTTTTTGCCCAATTCTTTTTCTCTATGACAATTGCAGCACAGTTTCCGGTATATCGTATGACATTTATATGATAAATGGCTCATTCGCTTATAAATAAATTTCAAATTATATACAGATCATTATTGATTATATTTTAATTAAACTTATTTATATTTTCGATTTATAATTAATATTGTGAATTTGAATAATTTTATTCGTTATATATAACATTTTTAAATCTCATTGCAGTTCCAAAGTAGTACAAAATTGCCATGCAAGGAAACATTATACTAAATTTTTACAGATAACTCGTAGTTATTATTTATGAATAAGATTGCGATACATTTACTCGTACATTTTGTATTTTTGAATAATTAATTGAAATTTAATTGAATTTAAATTTATAAATGTAATTATAAGTAGTTGGAAGTCTGTTTTCCAACTATAATAGAACGAATAATATATTATCTTTTCACATAGTAATAATTAAATCCGTGGATAATTATAAAATAAATATCTGTATTAAAATTTTTAATTTGAACTGAGATCCTACTCGAAACAATCTTAATTAAATTATAAAATATTGATTCTTACGTTATCTAGATATAATCTATATGATTATTGCAATAATTAAATATGTCGCATTGAATGTGTGAAAAGCAGAAAACTCCATAATCGTTAGATACTCTTGGCTAATTAAAAATAAGATGAAATATACTTAGGTATCTCGTAAAAGATAGCATTTCTTTCGGCAAATAAGCAAAGACAAATTCAATGAAATTTAATTCAACAAAATAATTCTATCATCTGTAAAGCCTCTACCATTAATTATCGACTTTAAATTAACTCGAAATAAAATCAACAACTGTACACTGAGACACTGTCTCTGAGAAATCGTGTGTATCTTGCGCGAAAATCGCGTAATGGGCTAACTTTCCTAGATATTTCTCGACGAGACGAAAGGCGAAAGCTGAGGGATACGAAGTGAGAAAATCCCATGAATCTTGCGGCGTTCATCCATCTCCTGTTCGGTGACAAACGCGCGAGCGATTATACGAGAAACAAGAGTGCAAAAGTCTTTTCTGCGACGGATTTGGCCGCGACACATTGGAAATTCGGAAAATTAATGTTTTTGCCGAAAAATCGAAGGATATAAAGTGAAATTAAAAGGAAGTTTTTATGAATTATCGTATCGTTTTGGGTAGACGCAAAGAAGATTTCTCTTTAATTTTGTTCGGACTGCATCGGTTGACTTAGAAGAAAATCTTATTTTGTATCGAAGTGCAGAATTTTTGTTTAGTACAATACTCGATTTAACTGATTCATTTTTTATGAGTCACGAAGAGATGCACTTTTATAGAGATAAGTTACGCACAACTGAAATTTCTCCTTACCTGGATGCAACTTAATATGAAAACGATAACCGTTTGCTGTTTCCATCTAAGTTTCCTCTTGATACTATTTTGAGACAAAAGTTTTCTTATTGTAAGATGTAACTTATTTTTATGTGTACCAAACATCTCTCGCGAGTGACTCATCTTTTTTTGGTTTATATAAATTTTGTTATCGATATTGCCCATACGTTTCGCTTTATTTTAATGTGTATTATAAATAGACATATTTATGCAATAAGTAAAATGAAAAATTGCACTCGAATAGAAGTTTATTTCACTACTTGTTATTCTTTGCATCGAATAAGTGCATCGAGATATCTTTATAAAATATGTGCATAGTGTAAATGCATGTATTACTTTATTATCTGTCGATTGATACATTTATTTAAAAGTAAAATAAATTCAGTTTAAATTAACAAAGTTATATGTAATTCAACTTTGAATTCCTAAATATAAATATGCTACTATATTTGAATGCGTTATAAAAATTATAAAAGCCAAACGTAAATTACTTTTACATAAAATATTTCATAGTACAAAAAGTTTTGAATTTAGATTTCTAGAACGGAAGTACTTAGTAAGTATTCGTAAATCAACATAAAGTTATTAAGTTAACTAAAGCAAAGCTATGGTAGGATATTTGTAGATCTTTTTGAATAGATGCGCTTACGGAGGTGATAAATTAAGTAGATAACTATAATCTTCATTTTCTAATAATTCGGGAAAAGGTACTATTAGATGAAACAAAGATAGTTACGAATTATTGTCTTTCCTTTAAGATCGAAATAAATCAACGTTAGTTAAAAATATCGGAATGATTTTCTAAGTAGTGATAAAATTAGAAATTGTATCAATAAAATCTATTACGGACAGATAGCTGCAATATATTTTATCGAGGTATGGAAATAATAATATAAATATATACTACTACAGGTCATTGTTTCACCACATTTTAAAAATAAATTGAATAAATTTCTGTCTTAAATAATTAATAATTATTTTTACGCAATATTATTTAGCTTCTTTAAACCAAAATATGAAAATATACGTGTTTATAAAAAAATATATTTTTTTTTAAATAATAAAACGTTATTTTTTAGCGATATATATTGAAACATTTAATATATTAAAAAATTATTATTTAAAATAAAATGAATAAACTACATTCAACTTAAATCATTAGGCTTTTATAATATTTTGATTTGATTTTTCAAAAAATTAAATTTTTTTAAATAATATAATAATCTTGTCATAAGTTTTTGATCAAGTAAAAAATATCTGAATATTTCAAAAATAATCTCTAGTATTATAAAAGTTATTTCACTTGAATAATTTATTAAAATTAGTTTCTTAGTATAAAGCTATTCGTATTATTCGAATTATATTCGAAAATTAAATTTATTGTTATGTTATTGATATATATTTTTTATATAAATACAATTCAATACAAACATTAAGAGCTTCAAATGTAGGACATAAATAATAAAATTGATGCTGAAGCAAAATTGCTATTTCTCTTCTATCCATAAATCTCATTATTCATTGAACTGAATTAGGTAAAGTTAGTGCATATAGATTTCTCTGTTTACATTTCAATTATTCTTCAATATAATTTTAATTTCTTGTAGTTTCAGAAAAATTATACAATATGCGTAATGAATTTATTACAGAATAATTTTATCAATAGTTTTTTTACCAAATAAATAGAATCACGTAAGTTTTACATATTCCAACACGAATAAATAAGAAATTGTTCTTTCCTATTACGCTGTGCTACTTCAATATCTATAATCTAAATTTTTTGGGAGAAAAGCAGAAACTTTTCTTTGCTGTACAATCGTAACAACCAGTGACAGCTTCATTATATAACGACGAAAGACATCGGAATTCTCAGGATTGGTTCCTGTCGAGTTGCTATGTATAAATTCTAGCCTAACCTGTGACTGCGAATGAAAACCTAATATTTATTTCAATAACATCGTAGGCAAAAAATAATATTTATCAGATTCATAGTTGCAGTTATTTAATATAAAATATTCTAAAAATGTCTTACATTATTCTACGTTTAAATCATTATTATATTTTTTAAATTGCATCTAAAATTTTTGCAAATAAGTAAAATAATTTTTGTAGATAATTATCGAAGAAATTAAATTTTTTTAAATTTTTGTGTTCAAATTGAAAAATGCGTTTCTTTATCTTACAGTATGCAAAACATTTAATATTTTAAAAAATTTAAATAAAAATAAGAAGATTTATGAAACGGTAAAATACGTATACGAGCAAAAAAGAAAGAGAGTTTACGTAGTTTGAGAATAGTATATTATCTTCGTTAATAATAAATGTCTAATTTATAATTCGCCAATCTTTTATATAAATATAATCTAATAATTTTATTATTATTTCAATCGTAAATAGTTTAGTTTGTTATAATTATAATTCTCGAATATTTAATCATAATTACATTAACGAATTTCGAGCATTCGATGATTCATTAAAATTAAAAATATTCCTTTGGTTATTCGTATTTGTTGAATTAAATTTTAGATAAATTTTAATCATAAACAATTATTTTATTTTAATATTCAATTTATTAATAAACAATAAACATTTATAATATTTTATGTCTCCGAATAAAATTTACATGTTTTAACGTGACTTAATTAAGTGTATCAATATGGATGTATTAAAATTAATCCAAGAGTATTATAGCATATCGCGTATCTTAATGTATTGCTGTCGTTGACTACATTTATATTTTATAGGCGCGACGAAATGGCCCTGGATAATTCTAGCTCTCAAGTTCAACAGCCCGACACCGACAATAGTGGCAGTAGCGGCAGGACGTCTATGCAAAGATTCCAAACTGCGAGTTGGTGTACCGACGGTAGTCCAATTATTCGGCTATACGAAAGAGACTGTGAAAAGCGTTTTCCATGCTCCACGAGTCGTCGAAGACCGATCAATGGGCTTAGTATAGGTTTCTCGTTTGTGAAAAAAGCGCGGCGCTATCAAACGTTGATTTGTTTCGATCATTATGGCGGCAAGCGAATGAAAGAAAGCTCGAAGAACGCGTTTGTTTGAAAAATTCCAAACAGATATCGAGTCGTATTCTAGAGATCGAGAATAGGCATTGCTGAGATTGAGATTCAGGAGTGAAAGGAAACAGGGATTTTATTCGCACAAGCGAAAATGTATAAAAAATATACAATTAATTTTACTTTCTCTTATTGTATTCAACTACGTACGAAAGAATTTTCTATACAAGGTACCTTAGGAAGTCCATGTTTTATATTCGAACGTCTTTATAAATATTTTATTATTGTCATTTTTATCGAAGAATAAAAGCGAGATATAGAGATAGTCTCCCGAGTAATGAAGTATCCGAGATATCCGTTTTACTACGTATTTCCATGAAATGAAGGATGTGACTTAGTAATGCTCGCTTCTATTTTTTGCGCATTGATATCTTGATTTTGTAAACAAACGTTTTTTTTTACAAAGTTTAGGTTAAGTAAACCATTACATCGTGATATTTATGCATAATGCAATAAATCGCATACTATGGACTTGTGATTTATCTTTATTGTATCGCGCAAGTTTATCTAGTCGACCTCTACTTTATATGGGACAATGCGAGTTTTCCGAATATTTTTGCGATCGAATGACTCAAGCGTTTAAAAAAATTTATTATTTAGCGCGTTTTTTGATCCTTTGCAAGATCGATCTTTTTATAAACTTTAAAATTTTAATTCGATAATATTTTTGATTGCATTTAAATCTTTACAAAAAATGTAAAAGTGTTTTTTCGTAAACAAATTTTTCATATAAATTTAATATCTGAAATAGTTTGAATTCTTTATATATAGGAAAAGTTTATCAATATTATTGTTACTGTTAGTATATTTTTTATAACCTTTTTTTAAAAATTTTGTGTTCGTATATGACTTATTTTTTATATTTCCAAATTATAAACTTTCAATAGCGATTCGCTTCCTCGGTTTATAAATGAAATCAGTCACTTTAAAAAGTAAATGGATCGAATTTTTATTTCTTCTTCGTTAACTGTTCGTATACGCGATTAATCTCATTTTTCGCTTTATTGACACATGGAAACAAACGCGTACACCTTTCGATAAAAACTCGTGATCCTCGTTTACTTTTATGTTGTTCACCTCACCTACGCGAAAAGTGAATATGCGATTATCGCGTCGTAACCGTCGAGATGCGTGGACACGATCTGATAACGTACGTCAGCGTAACGCAGATTTCCGGAATTCCGTTTTTAGAACAAATATGACTGTGCGTACTTCATTGTGGCTCCTGAAGTTTCCTTGAATCCGCGGAGATGGTGACAAAAGGATGACAAAACGTACCAAGTCTGAGAAAATAAAAGTTTGATTTATCGAATAGAAGTTTGAAGCTCGAGACTCGATGTACAAAAGTTGCATTCGTTAGAGAACAAATGGCATATGTCGATTATTCAAGATTTCTACTCTGAAATAGTTAAATATTCTGCACATTAAATGGACGTTTGAAAATAAAAAAATTAACTTTATTAAGATATGAGAATGATTAGAAACAATTTTTCGTTTGAACGTAATTTATTAGAAGAGGTAGATGTTGAGTAGCTGTATTATGTACATTGACGTATTACCGATTTAATCTAAAATTTTTTAAAAGGATTATATAAATATTTTAATTAAAAATGGATTTGATTTTCGTATTATATAGATTAGAAATAAATTTTATTACGAGGTAAAAAGGTTATGTTGAATATAAATTTCAAATTTAATAATAATTAAATTTCTAGAAATCAAACTTATTAAATCATTTGATACGTTTTAGGTAGTTAACAGATTATGAGTTACATATCTTTTATTATGATGAACGATGATATACTCTTAACGTAAGTAAATGAAACTAATTATTTATTTATCTTTCATATTAAAAATTTTTAATCAACTCTATAAAACTCTGTATATATTTTTATGAATATATAATTTTTATGTCGTTGACCTGCATAATGTTCGAGATACATATAATATAAAGCATCCGTGTAATGTGGTGCTGAAAAATTTTTCATTATAGAAATTCTACGTATAATTGAACAATATGCTAAAGTTGGTGAAACTTAAAATTTTTAAGATTAATATTTTAACAATTGATTATTATTGTTACTTATCGAATACAGATTTTAATATTTAAAATAATTGGAGTTACTTGATAATAATACAACTGTATTCAAATAATTATAATTTTACGGATTTATATAAGATCTATTTAGTTCTTTTAAAATTAAATCTCAACTTACTAATATTATCGCTGCTACTAAATACAATATACTAAAAAACATATTCTATAAAAACATAAAAAATTTATGTAAATTCGTACATACGTTACTTAGAATTTCATCGAAGAGCGAAGTTTAAGATGTTGCTCGCGTAGAAAGTAGATTCGTTTACACGATAGACTATACATGCTCGGGGCGCTGAAGTTTGAATTGACGAGCGATGTTTAATGGTCAGTCCTTGCGTAATCGTAGTTGAAAACATATAACGGAGGGATTCACCCGTTTTGTATCCTCATTTCGCGTAATTGACCTTTCAGGAAAGATAAACCCGCGAGTTACTCGATACATAAATATCCATAAACACATGTTTAGATATGTGTTTGGGCATCGATGATTAGTGGATACACACCTTAGAATGCTTTTGGGTTCTCCTTTGATTGAGTTTAGTTATACACAAAATAGAATATACAGAAAGAGAATCATTGAATAGAGATTGAAATTTATATACGTACATCAAAAGAGGTTTGATGCAGTGCTTAAAGTAAATTTCAAAGCAGCTGTTACTCCTGAGTTTATTACTTTCGAGCTTGTTTCAGCTATTAAACAGTCAATTTATTTCAAATTATAAATTAGAAGAAATAAGACCTATTCATAGTTGCAAGCCGAATTTATTATTCAAATTATTTCTAAGGAGTATTCTACGATGATAACTTAGATAAATAAGGCGTGTAATCCTTTGAATAACTTAGGAATAAACGTAATCAGAGACAAATAAAAAAGACGGTCAAAATATCAATAAGGTTATAAGGTTTAATTTGTAAATACAGTAAATGGATAAAGATTACGCCATGATTATAAACAAATAAAGTGCAAATAATTGATTTTAATATTTTAAAAAATAAAAGATGCAGATACGAAAAGCGATTTCTTTAAAAAGCTTTAAATTTATAGAAATCTTGACTTTTGTAAACGAAAAATATCTATTAAATTTTAAAAAAGGTCACTCAGGACGTGGAAAAGAAAACTTGGGAACTGGAAAGTCGTAAACGTACCGCGTTCGAGGTAAAATCGCGCGTGTACACTTTGGGTGAAAAAATTATCGTAACTCCCGCGCGATCGTAGTCGCACAAGTACACAAGTTAGAAGCCCGAGTTAGGATCGATGCGGCAACGGGAATATGTTTGGTTGTATGTGCGGGTGCATCGGTAAACCAAATTTAATGGACTGGAGACTCGCAATTTGCGATTATTGTCCTACGGATGAGAGTCGAGGCCGCGCGTAGGTAAACCGGAAATAATAGCCCAATAAAACTCTCGCGAAAATTCGCGGTGCCCGTGTCGGAGGAACATAATTGAATGGTAATTGAGGCGCCAAAGGCGAGCGAGTTGCGGGCTTATTTGTTCTTTCGGTGGGAAAGAGAAGTGCGCGAATTGACTTTTAAATTTGGTCGGAGATCGTTGGAGAGTGCATATGTATACACGGTCGAGTGCTGCGCGAGAGGCGGTATAATATTTATCTTTCATTTTACGGAAACGAGAGTCAATATTCGATACGTTCGAGAAATGGTGAGAATGAAGGCGTTGCGGGCTAAAATGAATAATGCGAAAAAATTTCTTCCTCGTGCGACTGTTTCTACGTAATCGGACTGGTTGATAGATTTATTTTAAGAGAAAGAAAGAATCGTGCACCTTTGCTTAATTAAAAAGAGGAAACGAGCGCTACTCTTAATTGTTTTTTCATCCAGATAAAATTCTACGTAAAAATTGCTAGCCTTGGTTGGTACGCGATTCCCTACAATGGGGAATGGATATACGAGAATGCTGGAAATTACAAAAGTAAACAATTTCATCGTTTCCGTTTATCTTTGGAATTTAGAAATGCTTAATTCAGTAACTATGTTTTAACCTGGATAAATAACATGAGATTTTTTAACTTTATCGGTATGTAATTTATTATTCGAAATATTTGTAATTTCTTATTCTGTTACTTTCGGATTCCCTTTTCATTCTTCCGTCTTGTATTTATCATCTCGAGCTTCTTCGTTAATTTTTTCGACTTACTTTTAATTATTATAATATTTATGAAATTAAATAATAAGAATTGTAAATGGCATTTATAATTTTCTATTAAATGATCGAAGTGGATCAACGATAATAATATAGTTTTCTAATTGTAAAATCCCCTATTCGCATATTCGATTACTAAGCATAAATCGTATTGTTAAATTATATATAAAAAAACCACATTCAAAGGTTTTATTAAGCATCGAGCAACTAATTCATAATAAATTATGAATTAATAATATTTTTGTATATTCTACAGATGTATACAATTTTAAAATAATTGGTATACTTGATTATTCAATTAAGAAGTAAAAAATTAAAATGTACGAGTTTCAAATGTATGCGAGTGACAATATTTGTGTATGGTCAGACGTGTATATGTGCATTTTATCAATATATATAGTACACTTCTAGTATTTTCAAAAAATAATTATATTTTTAAACATTAAAGCGTATCGGTACGAGAGATTTAAATAAGAACCCACAGTAGTTGAGGTCGATAATTTTTTTTAAGTATATATATACGTAAGTATATGTGTAAATTTTTTCTCGTACGTACAAATTTTAATTTCTGAATGATATATAGTTTTCAAAAATATAATTTGTTTTTATATTCGAATAAGAAACTTATATGTGAGAGATAAAATAAGAAAATGAAAAAACCATGAAAATAATTTTAAAAAAGTAAGTGGAAAAGAAGAATTCATAAAAACTCCATCTCATAGAAATGCATATCAGAAAACCAAAACATTTGTGTTTCAAAAATTATGATTCTGCCAAAATATATACTATGTGAACAATATAACGTATCAAAAATTTCATTTCTTTATGGATAATTAATGATTATAAACTTTTAAAACTAAATTGAATATATATACTTGTAAAATAAAAATTCCATGACATTATATTTTATTGTTTCGATTAATCTTTCTCATACGGTTATAAATTAACAGTAGTATATTTAAATTTGATATAAAATTTAAAGTTTGTAATAATATTTTTTGTAAATTACTTAAAAAATCAATAATCATATTTATAATTATTAATAATTTTTTAACAAAAAATATGATTCACTCAGACATAATTTGAAATAGAGGATATAAATTTGATTCAAAGATACCGGTGTAATTTAGAAAAGGTACGGCGTATTAGTAGAAAGGATTTCAAAGCACGAATACGCCAGATGATCAAGCTGAGCGTTGAGTGGATTAACGCTCATCGATAGTTGGATCCTCGTAGAAAGAAACCTACGGATCACATACATGAACCAATGATGGCAAATCGAAGAAATTACGTTGATCCCATTAATTCTTCAGATTTTTCTTTCGCGTTTTTCCATTCGTCTTTCTTAGCCATGTTCCATCGCTTCTTCTAAAGAAGGAGTCATCTTCAAAGCTATGGGAATCCTGACTTATGGAACTGATATTAAACTTCTTAAATGCTATGTAAAGTCTAGTTTTTTAAATTTTCTTTTCAAGTTTAATTGGGAAAAAGTTTAATAAGTACAGAATTAGAATTAAAAATTAAAAAATAAATATTCTGCAGAGAATATGTTTTCTGTTACCCCTTTTATTCATTCTTAGAAATCAGTGTTAATATTCATAATCATGAATTTGCATTTTTACGTAAATATTCCATCAAAAAGCTTTAAATTATTATTTTTGCATTTTATAATTCGAAGAATCATTGCAAATTTTAGCAGACATATTTAAATTTTTCTAATATTCAAAGAGTTTTCTTTTCGTTAAAATTTTGATAATCTAAAATGTAAATATAAATATAAAAGAAGGTATATAAGTATAAACAAATGAGAGTTCTATCAATATTTATAGTCTCTGCTTTAACGGAATAGTATTATACAACTCGGAAGGAAGTAAAAGAAAATGTCAAATGGAGTTTTCCAAAAAAAATATTTTCCTGTATTCGATAAATACCTGTACACGTATACAAATTTTTGTAATAAATTAACGATATACAAAACTGTATCGTAAAATATTATAATACATTATAATACATTATAAAATATTATAAAACATTTTAAATAAGTATTTAAAATTCTATAGAAAATTTAAGAATTAACGCATTAAAAATTATTTAGGATATAATTATCGTTGAAGTATTTGCTAACATCCATTTTAATATATGAAAATATTTATTTATGTTGCATAGAAGAATTCTTCCGATCATTCTATATTAATTCATATGCTTCGCACGACTATTGCTCATCGGCTTGATCGATACGAAATCGACCGCTCAAATATGGACCGTTCCAATCAGCTTCAGTGGAGGTAGCGATGTTTCCGGAATTAGAGAAATTGAATTCAGCAGCAGAAGCCGAGTCACATTCAGCAAATTCTATCCAACGTAATAATTACAACTAATTGTTTTAACTATTTTAACAAAATATTATAAGAATCATTCGGATTTATATGTAGCTAGTGATTATAATTCATCGTAAGAGGTACATTCGTTTGGTACTTATGCAATAAATAAAGAACGACACTAATCTTCACTGACGGTGATATATTCATTCTATACTTTTTAACGGGTTATCCTTTCGTTGCTATTTTTATTCTTAAAAAGCGTTACTTTTTCGTTGGGTGGATATACAGGAAGAATAGTCGAAAGTTTGCGTCGCTTTTTAACCTCGAAAATTCAATTAATCTCGAATTTATCGTTTTGAAAAAATTACTCAAACTTTTTGCAGAACTTCTTTGGTTTTTAGTCACTGATGAATTAATATCGGTGATGAAGAATTCGCAGGTGATCTTGCCTCGCAAATACTTAATATTTCTGACAAATATTCATAGATATTTATATATGTGTACAAAATATATACGTATCAGTCATTTTTATATCGTGTAAAATATTTTTATATAAAATACTAAAAATATCGTTAGTATTCAAATATAATTTTGCGAACTATCGAGATGCATCGCTTCTAGGCTGCATATAATGAGCAGAATAGTTAGAATAGAATCAATAAAATCCTGTAATAAAAGCTGCCAATACTATTGATTAAATATGAAATAAGTATTATTCAAAATATCAAACAACGGAACGAATACGTTAATTTAAGCTTTTGGAACGAGTCGATATTTCACCTGTCAATTCCTACGAATTGGAACCAAAGTTTTTAATCAGAATAATTTCGATATAAAATATCAAGAGACTTACATTTAAAGAGAATCATTATCATTGCAATGATCGCAATGGAGTAGATAAAATACGATACTTGTGTATTTTCCAAATAAAATTAGTTGTATCTAAATTCAAGCGTCGTAATTAAACATTTTTCTTTGATACGATCAGAGATATTAGAAATGGTATACGTATAGTAATTAGCAAGAGAAAAAAAAGCCAACGAATTTTTTTTCAAGTCGGATGCTAGATAAAGCACTGACGTATCTAGAATATAAAACAAATATTGCGCTTTAGCGGTTAAAACGAGGGAACGGGCATGGATCGACGAATGAATCTTCCCATTTCAACCTTTCCATCTGATAAACTGTCCATAAAACACAAGCAGCCGTTGTTTTACGGCCTTACATCCCTCCCGCTCTCTCTCTTTTTCTCTCTCTGATTTTCTCTGCCTTGTCCGTTGCCGCGAAGAGTACGAATCGCCAGTCGTTAACGCTTGACTTGTCGTTGAGAACGGCGAGAGGAAAAGAAAGGCAGAAGAGTGAAACAAAAGGAGAAGGGGAGAAAAACAGAAAATGATATAAAAGCAGAGCGAGAGAGATAAAGCGAAGCTATCGTCGAGTATTTTTGTTCTCAGAGAGATAAATCTTGCGTATAATCTTGCTCGCGGACGTTCCGGCTGAGGAGAAATTCGCACGCGAACGCGCCGTAAAAGGCTGATGCGATGTACCCTGATCCTCTCCGAGTATTGGTTACGGTAAAAGAGTTTCGAGTCACGTTGTAAAAAGTAGAGCACACTACGGGGGGATCGATGATACAGCTGCAGGGAGGGGACGAAGTTGAATCTATGGACAGAGGCTGTGGCTTTTCTATTTTCGAGATAACCTTTTCCATTGATTTAACGAATGACCTTTCTTTATTACTGTGATGTTCTTCCCAACTATTGTATCGTCGGTGCAAGCGTTGGACGTTCGCTCGAGTTCGATGTAAGTGGACTAATTTATCAGCGTTGCTTTACATTGTAGCCATATAACTTTACATCGGAGTCGATAATTGCTTCTTGGCAAAGTATCGCGATGTCGATTTTATAAAGTTCTTTTACGCTTATTCCAACTCTAGCGAATAAACGAATTTTTTTTCGGATCGCTACATCTAACTTTAAGTGATCGTATTTCTTTTACAATTTAAATAAAATAAAACATAAATATTTATTATTTTTTAATTCAATCGATTTTTGGTATTTTTATGTTTTACGCTTATAAAATTCACGGTGTATAAAAATACTGTTTTACTCGACACGAGATTATTTATATTTTATTAGCCATAAAAATATCGAATGGGAGTATTTTTTCTAATACAGTACTCTATAATAATGTAATACATTTTAATAAAAATAAAATCCATTCTTTCGATAAACAATTTTTCGATTGAAATCATTTACAGAAAATTTTTTACATGTTAAAAATAGTACACGACTTGATTAATAATTTTTCAAAATAATCTATCAAGATTCATAATATAAAAATAGGTAACTAGAATGCATATTTAAATTTATTAATTTTAGTAGATAATATAAAGAAATTCGATGTATTTCTATCAAGCTTTATACAATTTTTGAATATATGTTATTGAATATAATTGAATAATGTTTGAATATTGTTTATTGTTTTAGATTTATGTAAATAAACGTAATGCTTACATATTGGAATTTTCTTTTATTACCATAAACGATTTAAGAACGTAAGATCGATCATCCAATAAGCTTTTGAATATACTTCTATAAGTTATCCTTTTAATTTCTATATTTTTTCTCGATGATTTATGAAGAATAATGCATAGATCAATAGTTTTTAATCAACCTTATATTTTTATATTATTTTTGATAGTAATAAAAGATTCAACGTATTTTACCTATTATATTGTTGATAATAAATTTCTTCAATTGATTTAGAATCACACAAAGTTAAAAAATACATGAATTCAAAGATCTCGAAAATAAAATTGTAATACAAAGATTTCATGTACTGCTACTTTACCTTTTCGAGTTCATTTTTATTTACCGTTATAAACTATCTTTTCTCGGAAAATAAAATGTAGAAAAGATATAACAATGAAATGAATCATTTCTAAAATATGTATACGTCTACGACTTTTTCATTTTTTTACATCGTTCGGAACTAAAACGTACATGAAATAACTTATTTAATGAAAACATTCGTATTCAATTAATATATACATATTCATAAACTACTGTTCAAATAAAACATTATATTTGTATAAATTAAATTGAATATTAAATCTTAAGGTGAAATATTATAAAGTTTATTAAATGTACAAATACAGTAAACGCAAATATCTTTCAAATAAATTATTTCAATGAAATCGAACGATAATATTTACCATCTTATTTGTTGTAAATCGATAGATAAAATTATATTTAATAAAATTAAAATAATAAATACATCGATGTTTTTTGTTATAAATTTCTTTACAATTTAGAAAATCTGAAAAATATTTTGTTTTCTACCAAAGAAAAATAGTTACTCTAAATTTATTTAATCACTATAAATCTAATATTAATTTTGACTAATTTAGAATTACAAAAATCTATATTTCTATGATTAAAATCTAAAAATTGTCATCAAAATATATATCTAAATGTTACACCTAGTACGTTATAAAAATTGTATCGAACAAATAACATTGTTTTTTTAATAAAATAATTTCTGTAAAAGTTTCATAATTTTATTCAAATTGAAATTAATTTCCAACGGATCGGCGTTCGCGTTTTCTTAAAAAAATATGTTACTAAATTCGAAAGCAGTAGAATACAACGAGCTCTAATTTAAAAACTCACTCCTGGTTTCCCTTGACCATTCGCATATGACCATGTTTCTATTTTTATAAAACGGAAAACTTCTTTCACTCCAGAGACACGGAGAGAAAAAGTTGAAAATAAAATAAAACCCGGACTTGCAAGTGAAGGCGTGAGACGTCCGAGCGGGAAAGTAGCTCAGAGGTGATATCCACTAGAAAAGTAAAAAATAAATACATATATACAAGCTTGGGATACTCTGCGTTATGACAGTCGTAAAAAAATTGTACGATACCCTGAAAGATCGTTGCGGAGTGTTAATTCCCCAGAAAGTCGCGACGCAAGGAAAGAAACTATGCCTGACCGTTTTTCGAGTTTCGCGCATTTGCATTTTCGAATTGCGGCTAGTGCAAATTCGTGTAATAATTTTTGGCTTTTTTCTATCAAGTATTATGTGCATATTTTCGTATATAATTAAACACGGAAAAAGTGAAATTTTGATAAACGTGGAAAATAGGTTTGGGAGTATGATAAATCGAAATGAGAAAGAAAGAGAGAGAGAAATTATGTAAATGTTTGTATAAAACTTATTCAAGTTCGGATAACTTAACAAGAATTTAATAAGTTTAGAGTCGAAATTGATGAGCAACTAAATTGTTTATCTACATATTTTTAAAATTGTAAATTTTAAGTCAATATTTCGTTAATTTATTTTTGTAAATTAATTGAATTTAAAAATGTTGAAAAAACATTTATTTTATAATATTCTTCCCATTTTGATCAATTTTATTTTGAAAGTCATGCATATCACAAAACGCAGTGGAATAAAATTTCTGGATTTATAATTTGAATGTTCAATAATCTTTTACAAATACTAATATTTTTTATAGCCTCATATCTAAACTTTTTCGAATTATTTTGAAATTAGCTTACACTTACTTTTTGTGAAATTTATAGATTGTTCTCTCCCTCTATCTCGTATAATTTATAATGTTATAAAAATTTTTTTATTTGTTTAATTTAAAACTGAATTATTTTTCACTTAAAATCTTCGTGTTTAAATATGAGTAAGTGAAATTTAAAAAATTATAAAGAATATAAAATATTTTAATATATCTATACTTGTAATTTAATATAGCAAATATTTTTTATTTTTTTTATTACTTAAATATATTATATTTAATAATCTTTAAAAGTATTTATATATTTTACTGTTAATAATATTATATAATAATTTTATTGAGTTTCTCATCTGAATTGTATTAATAATAAACGATTTTACACTGATCATCTAAAGGCTATTTTGAATTTAAGAGTGTTCATTAGTAAAATGAAAAAAAATTTTTTTGTATTTAAAGAGGTATATTTAATATGTCTTTATATTACTACTGAATATCGGAGAAAATAATGTATAATAAATTTGTTTACATAGTATTACATTTCTATAGTATGATTCCGCATCTTATAATTCAAAAATATTTTTTATGAAAGAAAAAAAAATTTTTAGCAAAAATATAATATTTTTTGTATTATTCTTATTCAGTTGTGTCTTAATTTTATTGAATTTAAAAGATAGAAAACCAGACATTTATTTTTGTTTAATTAATAAAACTGTAATATTTAATGGAAAATAATAAAAAATCTAATTAAAATAATGAAAAAATGTATTGTACATTGCAACAATGATTCTACTAATTACTTACAATTATTGTAAAATAATCTTATTAGTTAACACAGATGTTTTTGATCGTATATTAAATTTAATTGTATATCGCTGATTTGAGTTATTTTTGTAATAAATATCATTTTTGGCTCAAATTATTTTGAAAAAAATTTTTTATATGATACAAACTTTATTTATATAATAAAATATAATAATGATTGTTTTACGTATAAAATTACAAGTATTTTTATCTAATGAATTGGATTTTTATTACTACATATATATTATGTATAATTTTAGACAGTTTATCGAGATGGAATCGAGCTCTAATACATAATGAAAATAATTTTATTTACATAATTTTTTATTTTATGGATGAAAGATAATTTTGTCCGATATGTATCTAACTCTTAAAATATATAAAACATATGTATGAAGAAATATATATTATTCTAAATATGAAATAAGTAGCATTAATATTGCAATATACACGATATATAATCTCTTAGAAAAGCTATTAAAGTAGTCTGACTTAATATCAGTTTAACTACTTGTTTTAACTTTTTTGTTTTGTTTGTACTTTTTAATATAATTCTTATTCAAATTTGGTCAAAGTACAAATTAAACAAATAATTCACATAAAATAAAACAACGTAATATAAAATAACATATTTCGTCGAAAATTTTAGATATTCTCAATTTCACTAAAATGTTTCAAAATAACCATTTGTAATAATACAATATTATCTTATTTATACACGTGTTTGTATAAATGTTTATAGTTACATCAATATAATAACTAACTCTAATAAAATCTTGTTTTCAAATATTTTTGTAAGTTAAAATTCAGTTGTATAAAACTCTATTAAATTAAACGAGTATAATAATTGATAGTAAAAATATTTGCGGGAAATTTATTTGCAATTGTTTTCTTTATAATAATGTATTCTTAAGCTGAAATTTAAATGACTCATTTACCATTAACCAGTTGAGTAACTAAAAATAATTACCAATATTCACCCTCCATAACGAATGTATAGACATATATCTAGATACATACAGATATACGTATCTATGTACACCTTCAATATAACTCTACATTTAACTTTAAATAAATAAAAGAGACTTGTCATCAAAAGTAGCAACATCGTGATATAATAAATGTACCGAAACGAACGACCCGCGTACGAAAAGCTGATGCGAATGAGAAAGCGAGACGGAGAGAAATGGCGTGAAAGTGTAAACGGGGTGGAAAAAGGAAGGTATACAAGTGTATGTATAATCTATATACAGAGCATGATTAAAATCGCGCGTTGCAAATTATGATGCACAAGTTCAGCGAGAATACGCGTAGGCAACCGAGGATACGCCTCCGGTGCGATGCGGTCTGACCCTTTCACATCCATCCCCGACCTAGCTTCAACCCCATCGACACCAACCCATGGGAGTTGTTTTCGAAATTGGATGTCATATCCTCCTTCCTTCGTTTCCCCTCTTGTACTAGCGAGCGCTTGTGTCAGTTGGCTACCTAAAAATTTCAAAGTACGTAATTTGCTAGAGTGACACTGGCAGAGAATTAAAGGCAAAGAATCGAGTCTCGATATGGGTTACTAATTGAGACCGCAGACTATTTATTCGGTCAGTGGGAAAGTACCTATTCATTTTTCGTACCCTCCGTTCGTGATCTTATCTCTGTGGCATATATTAATACCGTTTTATAATTGAGTTGTCTACAATAATATCAGAGTTATTTATCGGTTGCTTTCGTGCCTGCGGCTACGGATCTAATTTGTACATTTAAATGCAATGAATTTTTGATTTTTCTAACAAGATTATGTATAACAACAATTTTTGAAGAAGTATTTTTTAAAGTTTATATCGATTTCAAATTTATTAGAGCCACCTAAAAAAATAAATGTAATACTGAGCTATTTTTATATTATAAATAATAATAGAATGTTAATATAAATGTGCTTAACATACATACACATATACACATACACAAACACATAATTTTTAATTAGGAATTTTTTTTTACTTAACGAAAAACATTGTTTAATTATAATTGTCTCGTAATCAACCTTATAATAAATTTATACATTTATTGAAAAATATTTTTTCTAAAATTATCTCTTTGGAATCCTTTCGTATTTGGCTGTCATCGTAAAAGAAATTAAAAAATAAAATAATTTCCTCTTAAAACCGGAAAACAGCGATACTTTTATAATATCAACTAATGAAATTGAAATCTAAAAGAAGAAAAATGTGTAAAATTTGAAGCTCGAGAAAAAGAAAACGAGGTTACCCAAAATACACGTCAGTTATTTCTTTGTACCTACGCATTACCGCAATACACATAAAAAAGGTGCAGCGTTCTTAGCATCACGTAATTATAAGACGTACTTTTGAAGAGTCGTCGGCTCAAGTATATTCTTTTTTTCCAGTACCGTTTCGTGGTATATTTACGCCTTTACGACAAAGAGGCTTTTTTTAAACAAAGAAAAACATAGAGTCCTTTTGACATTCTTTGTTCTGCGTTTTTTTTTACTTTTCACTGCGCATGCGGACAACGATCTGCAGGCTAATTCCATACAGCATCGCATCACAAGAGTAACTAGATCTTTCAAACGTTAGTCACACTTTTAGAGGGATATTTTTATTTATTCGCGTCTTCCTTGGCCTTATGAAAGTTTTGACTTTATCTTTCTTAACACGCAGAAAATTTGATTGCTTTCTTTTCATAAGCTCTAGTATAGATGAAGTAATTGGATGGAAGCAAAGAGAGCGTCAAACAAAGGTAATGATACGAATGTTGATGAAATTATTACTTTTAAAAATTCGGTATTTTTTTATAAAACGATAATAAACGTTAAATTGAGAAATTTAATATCGCTTAAAAGGAATTTGATAATCTTAAAATTATTTTTATTATTACAAAACTAAATAAACTTTCAAAATTAGTTTCGTACATAATTTATGGATTAATCAAGTTCTATACAATCTTATAAATTTTTTATAGAGTATACAAATGAAATATGTATTGAATTATTTAAAGTTAAATTTTCTTCACAAAAGTAAAGTATATATATTTTTAAATATGATGCGATACGTTTTATCGCTGTTGTAAAAGTATTACAAGAAAAATTGAGTTATAACTTTAGTAACAATTAGCTTTATATAAGTTAATTTACTCTTTTCATTTTTTAAATCTAAATTTATTTAAAAGTAAAGTACTAAAGTGTAATAATTTAAGAGTGTAATTATCAATAAAAATTTCATTACATTTCAATATTTTCTATTATTTGTTATAGAATTTTCCGTAAACAAATATTACAAATGAGTTAAAATTGAACCAAATTACTTTTAACTAAGATCTCTTTAGAATGAGGAAAGCAACTTGCTGCCAAGTTAAAATTTCCAATTCAAATATCCTGTAGTCATTCTGAGAAGATGCTTATAAACGTAACCTAGTATATTTAAAATCATTGAGTCGAAAATGTATTTGAAGTGCACAAAATGGAAATTTTCGATACATAAATTTAATTCTTTCGCGCATGGTTTCATTATATATATATTGTTAGTGTAAAACAAGATAAATAGATTCTTTATTCTATAATGTTTTTCTTCAAAAAGTTGTTTTTTAAAGCATTTGTTAAAGTTGATAAATGTATATTTAATACAATATTGTTATAAATTGTTATAAATATTATTACCATTTTTATCATTTTATATCCAAAACTTGATTTATTCATTTTAAAAACAACCTGTTAAAAGTATATTATATTTGTAACTAAATATTCCGCACATTTTTTATAATTAATACACTTCTAATATTTGAATGATTGTATTAATGACTTTATCGAATATTGTTTATTTAACTTTTGTCTTATAGACTACTATTTTCAAAAAATCTATATAAATATTTTTATCTTACAAAAGTATAATATTTATAGATGTTATTAAATTTATTGCGAAAGAAAATCTACTTCCATCTATAACAATATTAAATTTTTTATTAATATTCCAATATATTGAATAAACTAACAATCAATTATGTTTGTAAATTAAAACGGAAGTTCCTACTTTTTCTTCATTATTTTAAAGCTTCTTTACTACTGAAAGAGAATATTAACAAACTCATTAAATCGTATCCTCTCCTCGCAAAAGGCGAAACAAGGAAGCTTACAAACTCTTAAAGATTTTGATGAGGATAAGGATAGGATGAAAAAAATCTTCCATTATTTTCTTCCAGATCTTTTACCTTTATTCTCTAATTCTTATTCTCGAATTTGAATAATACCAAGATTATTTAAAAAGATGATTTATTTTGCTAAACATTAAAAATAAAATGGAAATTTTCTTATTCGACTATAATTAAAAATATGAACGAATTTCTATTATTTTATAAATTTTTATCATACTAAAAGAACTTCAATTATAATACATTTTTATCTTATATATAATACTGTATTCTTCGGCTCATTGAATACAGCTCAGCATTTCATACGAGTATTCAAATAGAACATTGATCGAGTGAATACAAAACTATGCTAATTAAAATTAAAAAAATTGAATATAGAAAAGTATGTACAATTTTTTTTATTATTGTGTAATACATATATAAGTAGAATATGAAAAATATCATAGGTGCTTAAATAACTCTTAAAAACAATGAATTCTTCTATTGAAAAATTATTTATTATTTTTTTATTATTAATGTTTATTTATTTATACCAAATAAATACAGTATATTTTTTTATAATCATAATAAACAATAATTTAATATAATAAATTACTTATGACTAATATGATGTTATATACAGCTTTAAAAATGATTTATATTATATTAGTAATGATTGAAACATAATCAGTATTTTAATTTATTTCTTAACTACTAAAAATTATGTAATTTATTAGAATTAGAAATTTTGTAGAAAATACGTATATTTAATTTATAATTATTAATAAATATTAATTAATATTTCTTCTTTAACCGAATTTACCTATGAAAAAGGGAAGTTCAAAAATATGCCAAAGTTTTTGAAATTAATTTAATAGTTGTTATAAATATCTAAAATGAAGTGAGAATTTTAAAAGTAAGATGACTCTTATTATTAAAGTGGATTTATCAACTAATTTTATTAGTTCAATTCTTTTTCAATAGATCTACATAGAAATTTGATGAGATTTTATGCAAACTTACTTAAAAGTAATTTATAAGAATTCATTTCCTTTGATTTTTTATATAAATATGATTTTTTAAACCATTTAGCTAATACCAAAATCTTTATAATTAATAATTAAAATACACGAATTTATGAATATATTTATGTTATAAGTTAATTTGTTGAAATACCTACCAAATTATTAATTTAAGGCCGTGCAATTAATTACCGATACATTTCAAAATATACTTTTTTATGATGAATATTTTTGAACTCTCAAAATTGCGAATTTCAAACATTATTGCTTACATCTACTTTCAATAAAATGTATTCGATCGCACGTTTTTAGTAAACATACAAAAAGGCGTTTGTCCCACTTTACATTTTGTGATCCATCGCAACGATTCAAGCAATAAAATGAATTCTGTGATCCGGTAGTTTCTAAAAAACTACGACTTATTATTATTTCTCGTAACATCTGCTCCCTTTAACGTTGTATACATGCCTTTAATTCGCTCGGTTTTCCTTTTGTTCTTGCATTGACATTCCATGTCGTACAAGCACAATTTACTACGACAAGATCTCTCGTTCGCAGTTGTGTAGAAGATACCCGCGTAAACACATTCATTAACACACACACTCGTAATCGTGGACATGGAAAAAGCTGTAACAATTTTAGTTTGTCGCACAAGCATTATATCCCATAAGGTCTAGTTGTAGTAGCCGAAATGCCTTTTAAAACAGAGACCGAGAGTTTCATGTAGCCTTTGATAATGAACATAGATAAAAACAATGTACCGAAGAGAAGAATAGCACAAAAGAAAGTAGAGGCAAATAAGTAAAAAAGGAAATACTTGCACTACGGAAGAAATATGCATATACCACGTAACGCGTACTTAAAAGATGCATGAACATTAAAAACTAGCGTGTAAAAAAAGCGAGCGGACGAGTCGGTAATTTATGTGGCCTTCGTTTTTAGCTTTGTATTATGCGCAGGTATTTTGCGTCTATACTCTTTTTAGTAGATTTGACTTATATTTCTTTTGTATTTAAATATATAACAATATATGTTATTTTATAGCTGTTAACCTCTTGAGAATGTGTTGCCATATTAAATTAATTTCGTATTCTGAATATAATAAAGTATATAATATAAATAAATATATATACATAATAATATTAAATAAGTTATAATAAATATAATAAAGATATAATACTAGAAAACAAATAATAACATAAGCCCTCATAAAAATAAAAATAATTTAAAAGTAAATAAAAAAATATAAAAATTTGTATTAAAAAATTAATATAATACAATTTTTTTTATTTACATCTTTTTACATGAAATATTCATTAAATTCATACTAATTTTAAAGTATCCATAAAATTATTAAAATTTATAATATTGTTAAGTATAAAAAATACATAAATTTATTATTACTTATCAATTAGAATATTTGAGCTTCGTGTATTTAATTATGCAAGTTTAAAAATAATAAACAATATAATAGAATAGTAAGCACTTCAAATAATTAATGGTGTTTCTCATTATAATCAACAGCAACATTATTCAAATGAAAATAGAAGTTAGTTTACCGTTTGTATATATATCAGTAAATACGAACTTACGAGAACTTGCATTCAGAATTCTCCTTGGAGAGTGATATTACTGCTGATGAATAAAACAAACTCTATTTTATTTTTTGAACGTATCAATACTTAATAATTGTAAATTTCAAATACTAATTTACGATTTAAAATAATTTTTTTTAATACCATTAGAAAAATGTTAATAGTACTAGATATAATATGGAAAGCTAGTCATATTTTATTTTTTAAATAATGATAAAAATAAAAATGATATATTAAAACTTAAAAAAAAATATTTCAAATATTATATATATGATTAGTGGTAATTTTCGAAATACGCTTATAAATTTCCAAGATATTTTATACTAATTTTAATATATATATATATGTAAATATTTAAAATTATGATTCGTGATAATTAAATATATCATATGAATTTAAAGTTAATTTACTTTAATTAGAGTTAATATTTAAAGTAAACAGTCATTGATTATAATACAAATATTTTTCTACTTTTGATCACAAAGAATTACACTAAAAAGCTTTCTGTTTTAGAAAATAAAAAGATTTAATAATCCAGCCACATTTTATTCAAATTTGTAACTATATTTTTATCTTTGCGTAATGTATAGAATAAATAAGCATTCGAAAAGTATTTGAAAAGTATTCGAAATATTTAAAGTAACAAAATATTACTTCAATTTTGTTCAACTTAATTTAATATTTATTTAAATAAAATTTTTTCATGAAACATTGATTTATCGTAAACATTCATAAAGGATTAAATTGAAAATTATAAAGTCCTTTACAAAAACCAAATATTACCACGAATTTGCGAGTTAAGCTTTGATATTTCAAAAGATGTAAAAGTACTCTCGGTAACAGCACTAAACTTTACATCCGAAGAATTACCAGCATGCATAAAAAGTTAAAAGGAACCATTGCACTTTCGCGTTTAACCTCTCGTCAATGTTTTTCCCGAACGGTTCGAGTGTCACATCCATCTTGAAGCGTCGCCAGTGGCACGAGCTCTCGTAAAATAATGCAGGTTAGGGGCTTTCGGGTGAGAGAATGACACCCCCGATTCATGCGCGCATGATCTCTTATTTTGCAGTCGGTAAGAGGGAAAGGAAGAGAGACGCATGGTTTTTTCAATCGGTCGCACGTCTGCTAAAATGTCTCGAGAGCGCGTATAATATCCTAGGTAAACGTAAAAAATGAATGCGAGGTTCGCAGTTGCCGAGTTGTCGAGGTGCTGAGAGCGCGAGAAATAGCGACTTTGTTAAGATCTTGACGGAATAGCTTGAATAAAAAAGGATGAAAATGTAGTCTATTATCACCCTTGCGAAAAACCCCCAGAAGTTAATAATTCTTAACACCTATTTTATGGATAGTTTTTTTAAGGACAGAATATTCCTAAATTTAGCTTTTTTTCAAATTTATTGCACATTCATAAAAATTGATATGATAAAATTTTCTTACACGAAAGTAACTTTGTCAATGTAGTAAAATAAATATTATATTTACATTATTAATTAGAAAAAAAAAGTAGATGAATCGATATGATTAGAATTTTTAAATAAATTTACGATGCTGAATAATCAAATATTGTCAATAATCAAAAATATCATTTATCGATAAATTAGCGATATACAAGTACGTTGCGGTAAGAATTAAATAAACGTAATGTTATATTTCAAGACTCGTTCATCTAACTTTATCAAGATTTACTCTTTTTCAATGCATTACCAGTTTTCTTATCTACATATTTGACTTATACGAGGTAACACCTTCATCCTTTAAGCTAAGATTTTTTTCTGTTAAGAATACAGTAGCCGTATTCGAAAGTGGTTTTAGCTATCGTATAGTTTACGATTGAGTAAAACTCGTGACGAAGCTGTATATAACTATTGAGCACGGAAAACACTAAAAGGGTAAGATGTGCAAGTGCAATGAAGATTAAAGAGAAAAAGAGAGAAAGAGAGAGAGAGAGTCAGCGAGTACTTTGTAAAAAGTAGATCACTTTTCACACCAGTGAGTACAACTCGCGTGTGCCAGTGATGCTACGCTTTTGACAGTAGGGTGAGCGGAAAGTGCCGCTGCACAAAGGAAACATAAAGAGTGTATGCTTTTATCTGCTGGATTAAGGATTTTTAATGCATGAAATCGATGTTGTACAAGGTAGTTATTTTCATTTGGGTTTCTCAAGTTCAAAATTTTAATATTTCTTTTAATTTTTTCTTAAATAATATCAAAATTTTCAATATCTGTTGATGGAAAAAAAACTAATAAATCTCTGATATAAGAAAAATTTTATAAATATAATTGACAATATAATGAAAATAATATTATGAAATTAAAATAATTTTAATACTTAATGTACTGCAACGATAAATTAAGTATAATATATTTATATTAAATTTAAAGTTTAAATTTCGATGGACCTAAAACTTTATTATTTCATTAATTCAAATTCTTCCCATTACAATTTATTTCGTACAGATTTGATATTTTAGATAATTTCATCTAGCGATACCTAAAACAACTATATATATGTTTTATATATTTTATAATAAATAAAATATTGTACATAATTTTCCTACTGTATTTTGTGTATATTTTTAGTTTCATGGTACAGTGAAATATATTGAATTTTATAAGTTAATTTTAAAAAGTTATTATGCACAATATAAAATTACTTATTAATTTTAAGATTATATTATATTTATAACGAGTTATTTTTGAAGTATACATTTTCTTGAACCACAGATAAAAACTTTCATATTTTATTCATAATTTAATTCTAATAATAAATTATATGAATAGAATTATAAAATTTTTAAAATTTTGGTTATAAAAAGTCATTTAATTATATTTATAATATTAAATTAATAATTCAATTAAGATATAAAATAATATTTTTATCTACTCAATTATTTTTTGATGTCCTTAAATATTATGTATTTTAATTATTTTCAATTTCTGAACAATAAATACTAAATTACGTTTACAAAAATTTTTTCAAATTAGCGTGTTCCGATTGCATCAAAAATACTTTATTACATTAAAAATAATTGCTATTATTTTTACTTAAAGACAATTGCTTTTATTCTCTGTCTCTATCTGTTTCCCCTTATACACAAACAAATACAGATACACAATAATAATAATATACATTGTAGCAAAATATGCACTATATGAGAAAATTAGCGATCTCTATCCAAAATAATTAAATTTTGTATATTTCCTCTTTGAAGCTTCTCGCATCTCCGAAAATATTCAGCACCGACAGCATAAATCTCATCAAGTGCATAAAGTAAGTGAGCACATCTGTATCGAGCGACTTTACTTGGAATTCACAGAGCCACGCGTGCGAGAAACTTAACGAAAAGCCAAACTATTACTCATGGTGTAGAGTCTTGTAGCCAAGACTTAAACTTCCTGCTTCTTGTCGTAGTAGTTTGGGAATGCTAAAAGCCAACTGGTAGTTCCCTTTTCGTCGCTGAACGAGTTAGCGCTGAATTTCGCTTATCGCAGATTTCTAATGCATGCGGATATTTTATTAGTTGCTCGCGAATCATATACGTCTGACACGCTACGACCACCTGAGATTTTGATCTCGCGTCTCTCGAAATAAAATTCATTTCAAACGAATCCCGAAGAAACTTTGAACGACAAACTAGTTGACTTCTCTTTAAGTGATGTCTCTTATGCACGAACTTTATTTTTGCATTCAATTATTTACTGCTAAGCAAGATTTTAGAAGATTACCCTGATCTTTACAAGCTATGTCTAAAATTTATTTCGTATTTATATTATAATGATGTATTTAAATATTTTTTAATAAAATAACCAGATCGACTTTAGAATTAAATATTGATATAAAATATAATAAAATTTTTTCGTTCGACTACTTAAAAAATTCAACTTTATGTTACAAAAAATATACAGTATATTTTATAAAATTAATTAACTGGAAAATTTTATATTCAAGGTACTAAGTAAAAATAAATTTCTATTTATTATTCACAAAAAAATGCATTTCTTTTAAAAACTAAAATACTATTTCATTATGTATAAATTAAAAATATTTTTAAAGATTCTATTAATTAGTACTTAAATACATAAAAGTTCATTAAAATACACTTACCCATAATTTAGATCCGAGTATCATTTTCAATGAACGCCCACCTACAAAAAAGGAAAGGAAAGAAAGTTTAAATATATGATTTCATTTTTCCATAAAAATATTATATGCATAAATAGATATGTATAAGTTTAATATTGTTTTATCTCAAATTTGTACCTATGACTTCAGAAATTTTTTATATTATATATTTTTTGTGGTAAATTAAGTGATCGCATTTAAAATTACTTAATCGTTATAAAAAGAAAAAAGAATGAGTTTTAAATTCAATATAATTCTGGATAATTGGAATCTTTATATGTAGGAAAAATTAAAATAAAAGAAAGAGAAAGAAGCAGAAGAAATGAAAAAAAGATAATTAAAAAATTCAGTAAAAGTTAAATGAGATAAAGTTACTTAATAATTAATAATATATCATTGATAAATTTCACAAAATACTAATATAAGGAAAATTTTGAAAAATAGAATTTAATTTTTATTACAAAAAAAGGTTTCAATTACATTTAAATTATATCTAATAAAAATTTTTCATTAATAATTTTAATTAAAACTTTTTTTAAATTAATCGTTTACTTTAATTTTATAAACTTTTGAAAAAATTGTATCGATTGTTCAAAAAATAATAAATAACATATATTTGTAGTACCATTAAAGATTTAAAATACTATAAATCTATAAATAATCAAAGGCAATTTTGGTAAATATTGAAAACATATTGTCAAGACTATCGGTATATAAATTAAGAAATTTAAATTTATGTTAAAAAATAATAGATTTAGCTAAAAAGTATTTTAAAATATATCAAAATAAATAAATGTATAAAAAATTAAAATATATAAAAAAAATAAAATATATAAAAATATGTAAAAATATTTTAAAAAATGACAAATATGTATAAAAGCTAAAGAATATATAAAACACGAACAAAATTAATCGAAGATGTATACATTTGATATACTTAAATGACTTTTAAATATTATATAATTAAAAATAAATTATAAAAATTTTTACAAAAATACAATATAATGCACACTTACTTAATAAAAAACTAAATAATATATTTCACGGCATTGAAAATTATCTATTTGTACTTTAACGTTATGAAAATTTTATCCAAGTTACAATATACTCTAGCGATGCTTTAGCTATTTATTTTATAATCGAATTAATAGTTTCGAAAAAGATGAAATCAACGCTAACATATCACGATTGGTTGACCACGAGTTCATTGTAATAAGCTAGTTTAGAATTATTTTTCTACATTTCCGTTAATGAAAAAAGAAAGAAAGAAAATTAAGACGATGTATTCGCCTTGAGTTAGCATAATGGCGGATGACAATTTATACCGAAAATTAAAATACTAAAAAAGCGAGAATTAAAAGTTGAATAATTGAGGCGTTAAAAACAGGTTTCCGTGCGCGTCTTTAATCGAGCTTTAAAAAGAAATCCGGAAAAATCTTATAAGTGGAAAAAAGCGTAGAATTGTTGCAGTCTTGGTTCAGTTTCCCAAACCAGAACGAGCGAAAGGAAAAAAGCCACCTAAATTCATCGAGGAGCGAAGTGCTCGTATTATTGGCATTGAACGCTCGTCCGTCCGGTCATTCAATTTGATCCTACGACGCCTCTTTTTCCGCCCCCTAATTAAATTGTAACGCGTCTGCACTTCGTAGCGATGCCTCATTAGGCGAACAATCAGCGCGATATCGTTGACCCTCGACAGCATCGCGAAATTTTGCTCTCCACCTTTTCCCTCTGTGAAATCCCTCCTCCCTGTTCCACCGTTTCTGTAATTGCTGCACCGACGATGCAGTCCATTCGATTAATCCGGAGGGGCTCGGCGCCTCAAACCTCTAGTTATTGCCTCTCCGCTATTTCTCTCGGTACTCGCGATCGTGCCTCGATGAAGTCGCTGATCCTTGAACAACGCGTCCGCGTAACTACCTTCGTTGCACCGGTTCTATCCGTTCCTTTCTCATTTTTATTTTCCTTTATACCTTCCCTCTGAAATAACCGACCCTCAACATTTATTTTTACTTCTTTTTAACTAGAAAAATTGTCTCACCAAATATCGTGTTCTCCTCGATAACAAAACAGGATTTTTATTCCTTTAGAATTCCTATTTAGTCATTTTAGGGTATTCGTCTCGTTGAAAACATTGTCTTTAATTACATTCGCTTAATTTGCTATAAAGAAATAATGTATCAACGGTTACACAGAAGTATAATTCAATTCAAAATCTACTCAATTCGGTTTCAATCTATCTACTCGATTATGTATCAATGTATCCGATTAGGATGCTATTGCGATTTTTATACTATCTGAATAATTATTTACCGTTGTTATATATAACAAAGATAATGATAATAAGCTTTACTGGATTTAGAAAATAAAAATATTCCATTATTGTATTATAAAACAAAAATATTATCTAAAACAAAAACCTATCTTTATGAAAAAATCATAAAGAAAAGAAAATTAGCTAAACGTAATGTTGTTTGAAATTATAATCTATAAAATATGAAGAAAATACCTTATGATATTATTGCTTCAAGAAGCAGTCTTTTATAATAATATGTTATCCAAAAAGTGGCTGCGGGTAAAGTTAAACCGATTATATAATAGATCTTTATCCTGATAACAACGATCCCGAGAAAAGATGCTTGTTCCTCTGCAAAATACCAAATATGTAGTTTAACTAACCAGAGTAATTTTCGATACAGTACTGGTTAATATCCAAGATACAATTACACAGTTTTCCGTTCACAATACTTTCTCTCTCTCTCTCTCTCTCTCTCTCTCTCTCTCTCTATATATATATATATATATATATATATATATATATATATATATATTACTACAGTTCAGCATAAACGAAAGCCCTAAAAAAAAACACATTTTTTTATATATTTCTAAGTTGAAGTACAGGTACCTTGACTCACTTTCATTCTACCCAATAACCTTTTTCTAGCCTCGAGACTTCCGCTTTCCAATAATGTCAAACCCCGAGTAACCGCACAACCGCAACGTACACAATTTTTAAGCACAAACACGTTTAGCATTCAAAGTTTGCGAAAGTATAGTCTTGGTATCTCTATTTACTACGAAGATATGTAAGATGATGCGTTATAATTTTCTTTATTCGCGGAGGTTTGCGAAAGAGTTTGGTAAATTGACCCTTGACCATTTTTTTATCGTTGATGATAGGCTTCTTTATATTTATGAGAAATATAATTACGTTTACGTTTATATTCTCATTTTTAAATTATTGAATAAAATTTAAAAAAAAAAGGTTTTTAAAGGTATTCCCACGAAATTAAAAAATTTATTTCTTAAAATGGCGGAAATTCTTATTCATAAATTATTGAACTTTTCTTTTAATCTGGAACATTGACAATTTTTCATTCAAATACATCTGTTAGAAAATAACCGTATAATATTATTTAATTTTTATTGAAGTTTTTTTTTAATTTTAATGTTTAAGTATGAGTAATTCTATTATATTTTCAAAAAATCGTGCATCGTTGGGTAAAATACCGTGCTTGTATCAAAAACCTTCGGTGGTATTTACATTTACTACAAGAGATATGCCGATGTTAAAATTACCATATTTCTTAAATATTGAACAAAATACCATAAAGCCGTGAAATATAAAAAGTTTAAATACAAATTCAATATCTAGAAAATCTTTCATAAAATATAAAATGCACGAGTACTTACGATATTACGAAATCGCTCTTGGAAGATTTAGGGAAGTTATTCGCGAAATACTAATAGCTACGTTAAATCTCGTCGATTTGCTTTTAGTGACTTGATTAACCGAAATTTTATTACTAATAAGAGAATTCAGGAGTTTTAAATAAAACCAATTCCAGTGGATTATTCGATGCTCCTCGCTCACAAAATATTTGAACAACGGTGAAAATGATTAACCTGTCTCAGCTGCAGGGGCACAGGGGATCTTACTCGAACAACTTCGGGAGCAAAGGTTCGTGCGGTAAAACAAAGAACCTCAAAGAGAGTTCGTCGGAGGAAGGAAGAGCCGGAGAGAACTTGGATTGTTACAAGTGTCGCTATTGCTTTAGCTACGACTCGCTTGGTTCTTTCCTTTGGCGAAAACTTGCGAATTTCATTTCGGAGCGAAATGGAAAGTTCAGCGTTCCGAACAACGAGAGCGTAACTTCTGACTCTCTTATATTTTCGCTGTGGGATTTGCCCACGACCTATCGATATAAATAAAAGTCGAGGAAGTGGAATAAGGGAACAACTTCTCACTCATCTTTGATTTTCCTCATGGCAAATCGGTTCGAGCTATTTTTGCAGCTTCAACGCAGTCATATTGATCGAATTTTCTTTTATTAAGTTTGAGCTCTGTCATGGTATTGTAGTTGTGTTCGCTCTCAAAAAGAAAGAGATCGTAGTTTTTGGAATGCGATTGTAAATATTTAATCTTTGATTCGTACGATTTTGCTTAATCGACCGTGAATATATTCATGAAAACGATAACCGTTTTTTAACTTTTGTACTTGGATCTCGGAAAATCTTCGTTCGTGGAATGAAGATTTTCCGTTCAATTTAAAAGATCTTAAACATACAGTAGTTTTTATAATTCAAAAACTTTGTTCTACATTTGAAAGCGGAGTAAGCCGAGAGCAATATAACTTAATAAATAGACTTGTTTCACGTAACACTTAAGCGTATTAATGTAACGATAAAGTTTTACCCGATCCTTTTATACATTTCAACTCATGAGTACTAATATAAATAACTTTAAATAATAATTATTAAACAAATATTATAAGAATGTTTTTTTTACATTTATTTTTATAAAAATGTTTTTTTTATTTCAATTTAACTTAGTGACTTACATAATGATATAGTGTCTAAAAATATTGTTTCAGCATAAAATACAAAAAATTATGATTTTTTAAAAATATTTCTTTAATAAAATAGTTATAAATATACATTTGTTTTAGTAGTGTATGATAGATACAGTTTTATTTCTTTAAATCTCTGAAATAAAGATAAAAACATTTTATTTTGAAAATATTAGATATTCAGTTTCATAAATAGTTATTCAGTTCCATTACAATAGGAACAATGACCACGTGTAAAAATAATTAAACAGATAAAATATGTATTGTATAAAGAATTCGATAAAATCCAACAAATTTTGTTTATGGTAATCTATGCATAAAGATGTTGGACTATTATGTGTATAATTTTAACTTTATAAAAGTCAAAGTATATGGAAGAAACCTGAAGTACAGTTAAGAATCAAAAACAACACGTAACTCAACAAATAATTTCAGGCAAATAATTACTCCTTTATACAGACAAAAGTATATGAAGACGTACAAAAACCTAGAATTGTTACAAAGTCTGTACACAGACTTCGAATGATCCAAATTAAGAGATAATGGATACATGTGCGATTTCCAGTGTCTTAATACCTTACGTCACATTTAACTTTTTTCTCGTAAAATAGATGTGAATAAGGTTGAAAAAAATGTTTTCAAATAATGTAATTCTTTTAATTGCTGATACATTAAATTTTTTAATTTTTTAAAAACGAATGTTATAAAATTTCTTACATATATAATTTTGTTAAATTGCAAAAATAAATTAATTTTATAAATATTAATTATATTTCATGAACTATAATTCTTTATAAAAGTTCAAATTATAATAGAGTTTTACAATTACAAATATAATTATTTTGTAATTATTTTTTTAATTATTCAGATCAGTAGAATATATTATTCTCAAATTTTATAAAAATAGTACGGGCTTTTTTAATTAAAATATCATATAATATTATTAAAATTTTGCGTTTTTAATATGTATTAGTTGTTTAGTATACAGATTAAAAAATTTAAAATAGAAAAATAATTATTTTATTTTTATGAATAATTATATCATAATTAAAATTTTTTGTTACATATATAAAATAATGGTCTTTATAGATTAATATTCTTTACCATTTATACATTAATTGTACATTTTTTATTTATTTCTGATTGAAAATATTAAAATTAAAATTATTAATATAACTATGAATCATAAATGTAACTAATAACTATTAAAAAATATTTATTTATTAATATTCATATTTAAGTATAAGATTAATAACCTCTATGTTAAAGCGTAAACTACTTGTTAGAATAGTAAATATTATAATTTTATTTCATTCCAATATTACTTTAACAGCACTTTTGATAAATATTTAATTACCTTATATTACACAAAATTATATTTGATACAAGAGAAACTTTAATCTATAAAATATTTCTATTAAATGTATAATTAAATATATAATCAGGCAGTGATTTTGAACTGGAACAAAAAAAAGTAAATCTCATGCAATACATTTTTCATCAGCATAAAGCTAAGAATTTGAGATATGGTGAATTTTCTTTATCATTTATTATTAATACTTGAAAAATCTAATGTCATTGTAAAAATTTCCTAAAAAATAAAATTAAAAACTCGTATTAAAAATGAATCTGTACATTATAAATAATTCATTTTATTAAGAGTTTATACAAGTTTACAATTTCCTTATTTTTATAACAGCTTTTATAATATTTTGATTATATTTAAAAGTATCGACTCGTTTATATATTTAATGATTCTATTTAATAACCAGAATTACTAAACTCATTTTGTTGTATAATCAGATAGGTATTTATATTCATAAATAAAAAATTATTGTTTCATAAAAAAAAAAATACGAATTTAAATAGGAAGTAATGAATAAAAAGTTATAAAATTTTATACGTTATGAAATTAATAAATTTTCATAGAAAATAAAGAAGATGTAATAAATTTTTTTATAATTAATTATATGATTTTTGAAATATACTTTTTGATTCCTAATCTTTCTTTTAATACATTAAATATTTATTAATTGTCTTACGTTTTTAATTAGATTAAAAAACATTCATAAAAGTTTAAGAGGTAATTCATTATTTAACTAATTATTTAAAATTATTTTAATTTATATTGTACACTTAATGTATCTTTAACCAATTACTAATAATAAGAATTTCTCGAAATCGTCAGGATTAAAATTTGGATGTGATTACTAGCATTTATTTTCGCATAATTAAAATGTTTTATAAAATTAGATATTTATTTTACATTATATTATTACTTAAATATTACTTATTGTATTACGGCATAATTTATTAATAGAGAAATATATATTCCGTATCTATTTTAGTTTATCTTTTTATTGTTATATATTATTTTTATATTTTTTTTTAATTAATTTTAATATTGATATAAATATAAATTGTAAATACCATTAATTTTGTATAATACAAAAAATATATATTAATATTACGTATAGTATTTACAATAATTATATTTCTTTTATCTATAAATATCTATGTAAAAAATATAGTTTTATTTAGACTTCTAAGATTAATATAGTTTAAAAACTTAAATTAAATTATAATTAATTGCAATAAATTATTACGAATAATATTTTGTATTAAATGCTTTTACAATGGATGATAAAATTGAATTTACTTACTTCATGTTTATTTCATTTATTTGTCTGACATTGACTTTTATATTTTTTTGATAGATATGATGTATATGAATTACATCGATAGAAGTCACTTTAAAGTAGGAAAAGAGTATGGTTTTATAAAAGTAGACTAAGATTCAATATATATTTAGATACATTATATATAAATTTTTTTAAATTGTATGTGATACCGATTAATGTTTGCAGAATATTTGAAATTCAATAAAAGATAATTTATTATTTATAATTTATAATAATTTTAGAAACTAAATATATATTTATAAATGTGTTAATGTAAAACTAAAAAATTTTCTTTTTCGAAATAGTTTTAAAATAATAAATAAATATGTAAATTTGATAAAACTTTTATATTTCTTTTTAACGTTTATTCTATTTTATATTTATATTTATATGTATTGAAATACTTATTGAAAAATACATCGTTTCAATATTAAATATTATTTGATAATAATAAATAAATAATATTAATGTAAAACTTATAATTAATAAATTTTTTTATAATAATAAATCTAAATTATATTTCATAATTTAAGTATAAAAAATATAAAGTTTTTTTAATTAATGCAAAACATAATTAATTATTTATGATTTACTTAAATTATAACAGAGTTTTTTAAAATTTAATTAATATCATAAACGAAAAAAAGATGGATAAATAAACAAAAAAAAAGTAACCTAGATGTTGGCAGCTTCAAAGATTTTTGCCGAGTCCATTGTTTTAATTCAATTTTACTTCTTTTACGTATTGACCTTCGAAAAGGGATGCATATGACAAATTTGAAGACGAGCGAAAAATCTTCCATGCATGAGAATAAAGTATCTTTTCACTACCAGTTTTTTGACAATTTTCTTTAATAAGACTTACAAATAAAAAATTCTAGACATACAATTTTATATTCATGATCGTACATACAAAAACAGATATGAAAAAAATAAGAAGACTTCAAACGAAAATGTATGGGTAACATTTATGTAAAAGTCATTTTACAAAACATTTATGATAATAATATCTTTAATGTTCCATATCAAAAAACGGGCTTGAAAATATTTACGATCTTTGAATCCAGTAATTTTTTATATTATATTTTAATGACGCTATATATATAACGAATATACTGCTTTTTTGAAGTATAATTACATAAATTAGTATAATAATAATTAAAATTTTCATTCGTACAGATGAAAAAAATATTTTTTTTTTTCATCATTAGTATTTAAAATGGGTTCTATTATTATTTGAACCAAATAAATCGACAATTATAAAATTGGGAATATTTATTCAAATTGATCAGACATATTCTGTATATTTAAATAAAAAAACAAGTTTTTATAAAATCCGGTATCAAATTATAATTTATTAATTATTTATTTTGAAGTTACATACATAAATTTTGTTACATAGATTTCGCTTAAAATGTAGTTATCTCTTTAAATATAAAATCAAAAAATGAAACAAATTTTATCACTTTTTTATATTTTATCTTTAAAGCTCGATTTTAAATATATTTTATTTGTTATATCCCTAACCAAGTGTCTTTTTCAGACATCTTAAGCCTGACATACATTCATACCTCGAGTCACACATCCTCTTTTCGAAACAACTTGACAGACAATTAAAACGTCTCCGCAGAGACTTGTCACCAACATCCTAAATAAACAACAATGTCATCATAAGTAACGTCAAATATTTCGATCGCAAGTTTCGTACGAAGTCTTATTATTATTTGAACTCGTCATTTTGATTTAATGTGATTAAAAATTTCAATTCGATATAAATCGTATCCTGAATCAAAGGTGCATTGAATAATTTTAAAGCTTATTTTTTATCACAATGTGCATGGGGGTTTTGAATTTATATATAATACAATTTTTAACAAAAGAATGTTTCATAATCCGTGAATATTTGAGCAGAAATATTACAATAATAAAGATTCTGAACAATTTTCGGATTAAAAATTAAATTGCAGTTAATACTTTTATTGGTGCTAGATGCAAAGCTGTGGTCGAAACTGAAAAGCTGTTTTCCCTCATTCACGTTGAATATCTTGCGAGCGGGTACAAAATACGTATACGTACATACGTAGCTCGCACTTGGCAAAGGCTTCCGCTGTGGCACCGGTGAAGGACGTTTCCAGGGTGACGACGAGATTACCCAACTCATTTCTATCCTCCTTACACTTTCCTCGGCAATAAGCTTTCTCTGTACACGAAAGTACACGTATGTGTGTATCTGCGGAGGATTCGCCGACTTTGAAGCGATGAAAATAGCTGTTGCGGTATCAAAATTCCCATTTTCTCACTAGTTTCGGATGCTTCTACTTAGAGGTAGATATTTAGGAATATGTTTCATTAGTTTTTGTTTACGCGCGAAAGGCAAATTATATTGTCTTAGTATTTTGAATTATTAAGTACATTTCAGTACATCGTCAATGGAAACTATTCTCTATCAATGTAATTATTATATAGTTCAAACGGAATTAATTTTCTTCTATTAAATTTAATTAACAATATTTTAGAATATTATATAATGACAATTTTGGACGAATTCGATTTAATTAGTCCGAGAGTTAATCTTGATAAATAAATCTTGAAATGAATTGTTTTATCGAAATTCAAAATTTCATTAGAAATGCCTTTTTATCTTACATAACCAATTAATTTCATTCAAAAGCTATATAATACTGTAATATAAATTTTTCTTACAACGATAGATTTTGATTGCATAGTGATAAAAAAATTCTACGTTATACGAATAATTACATGAACAAATTTTAGCATTATTAACGATTTTATTATTTCAAATTATTATTACATTAACATAAATCGTGGTTTACTAACAGGCTTATAATTTCGTATTAAAAGAAACTAGGAATATTTATATTTTTCAAGAATCAAATTTTTATTAAATGTATTTAAGAGCTAAAGTTGATCGTAATTTCTAATTTCAATTATTAACGGAACTAAATTATTATTTTAAGATGATTATAACACTCATGCGTTCGATTTATTGATACCATTAGAACGTAAACTTAATTAATACATAGATATTTTAATAAATAATTGTTTACATACTTCTAGATATGTCGCATTAAAGTATTTAAACACAATTGCAGAAATTTTCACAAAATTTACAAAAATATAGCTTTTGCGACCTTTCCTAAAATTTAAAACGAGCAAAAGTATCAACGATAATTAAATTTGACGGTATTAACGTTGGATGACGGTACATCGATTATTTCCCATGCTCGAGGTTATTGATGAAATGATCAAAAGCATGAATAATGATCAGTGCGAAGGTAAACAAGTTCAACGGATGCAAGCTATGATAATCCAGATAAACCCACGAAAGATAATTAGCAGCGAGTAGGAGATAAAAGTTTAGTAGTAAAAAATTAGTAGAATAGTCCGAAATTTAAAGTATATTAATTTCAATAATTTAATATTTGAAATTACAACATGACACGAATAACTGTAAAAATGAAGGAATAGCAACGCCGATAACCTAGAAGCAAGTTATGATAAGAGAAATACGGCTTGCACATAATACGATTATACATTATCCGTTTTTCCATTTCTCTTTCTCGTTTTACATGAGACTAATTGATATAAAGAAAAGTTATATACAAGTTAGGAATTTATTATTAACTACTTTAAAATTGTTCCGCATTTAATATAATGTATATATATATATATATAATTATAATTATAAATACAGTTTCATTACTGCATTTTTTAAAAAAGATATATATTTAACCTATTAATAGAAGCGACAAAACGATGATAATCGAAATCATATATAGTATTCTTGGAATATTTATTTATTACCCGAGATAAATTGATTTTCATAATTTATTAGTTTTAATTAAAAATAAAGAACCTTAAGTATTTATAATTATTTAGAACAGCTAAAATTTTAATGTCGAAGAAGCTCATTCAAAGTTTTAATTAACTTGATAATTTATGCGTGAAATTCAAACGTTGACTAAAGTTTTTTATCCCTAAATTTTGAAAGTTTACTCATTTGTACTCAATTTCATGTTTTTCTAGTACTCGCCAGAATATAGGTCAATACAAGAGATAAACAAGATACCGAACGAAAATATGTGACTAAAGGAGGTCAAAGGAAAGACAAGATAAAGGAGTGAGGTAAAGTATGGATTACCCGAGGCCTTTAGCGATGCACAATAGTACTCGAAAGCGTTTCAACAAGTTAAACCTATGCGGATGATACAAGAGCTCGAAATATCTGGGAGGATTTCAGTTAACGATGATACAGCACGCAAGCTACTCAGTTATGTGATTCTAAACAATGTTACCTTTTACTATTCAACATCTTTTAAACAACGATTCACGTTAATAACTCAAATTTTACGGATATATTTTAATTGGCCGGCTGTAAAATATTTTAGAACTCAAATTTGTCAGACAAATCAGAATCGACTATTTATATAATTTAAGTTATCAATGACTTTGAACTTATTCACTTTGATAAAATAAAAATATTTTGTTTAATCTGAAATAAATACGCTGAGTATTCTCGAATTGAATACGCATTAACGTATAAACAAAAATCGCATTTTACATTTTCTCTACATATTACTTCTGAAACTTTAATTTGGAAAATTTGAATATATATTTTTCAAAACTATTTTAAAACTCTGGGTACAAAATCCAAGATAACTTTTAATTTGAAATTTATACACGTACGAACTAATTCTATATATTTAATTAGAATTTATAAACTTATACGATAGTTCTAACAAGAATATTTTATAATTTTTAATCTACTTACATAAAGTGAACCATTTCATATACACATCGTAATTTTTTTTGCAGTGGCTCGAAATATATTTAAAAATTATTTGGAATGCATCCACTGTTATCTATAAACAATGAGATATGAGTTTTTTAATTTCATCATAAATTGTTTAATGGAGCAAAGCTTTGCTCGCTACTCACTAAAAATTATATAGACGAATAGTCACAAAACACTTAACTCGAGTTTCATTCGATTGATCGTTATTGTTATTACTATTGAATTAATCAGTACATAATGAAATTAACGATTCTATTGAAAATTTTTATTATTTGTACAAAAAGAAATTTATTTCGATTTCGAGAAGAGTATTTTTGGGGATGTGTTACTCTTTTACGGTACTTAACGATTCGTAATCCATAAAATATAGTTTAATATGGAATACATGCTATTATTATCATTATCATTATTATTGTAATTTAACTATTTTACATTCGTTACCATGAATAATAATAATTCATTAAAAATAAAAATTCTACAAAAATCAAACATCTAATTGATAGAAGTATAATATGAACTTAATTTATAAAAATTTTTTAAAATATCTAATAAAAATATTTAAAATAGTTTAAAATATAATAATAAATTATTATAGGTAAATAAAAAGATAATAAAATTATATGCGTTAATTAAAATATACGAGAGTAACAGGGAAATTAATTGAGAAATATCAACAAAAGTAAAATATTAATATAATCTGTTTTCGGATAACAGGTGAATTAATAAATGTTAAAATTTAGTTAAAAAGTAAACGAGTGGTTGAAGTAATAAGTTAATTATATTATATAATTTAAAATTTCAAGAACATTTGTTTTCCGCTCCACACAAAATTGGACTTTTGGAAGTGACCGTTGGTCGAAAACGGTTGGAGAGGGAAGGGGAAAGATGTAAAGAACGATTCGAAAATTAAGTGTTAAGGTCATGTAGTCGATAAACTTAAGAAAATCGTTCGTTGCTCAATTTTACTACGAATTTATTTGCCTAAAAATCAAGGCAAGCGAAACTGAAAGCTAGTGGAATGGAAGGGGAAGACCGATAAAAAATTCGAGTAATAAGGAATAAAAGTTGCGATCACAAAAGAAAAGGAGAACATTGTTTTGGTATTTTTTCCGTATGCATTAGAGAAAAAATTTGAGCGGTTAGTGTCGACTTCCGCATTCCCTTTCCATTCCTCTTAAACTAACGGTCATTTTCAAAGTTCCTATTTTCTCTTCGCGCATTCGATCGACCATTCACCATATTTTTGGCTACTAAGCCCATGTGGCCAATTCTGAATCGATGAATTAAAATAATTCTTCTATTTTTTTCTCGTTTTCTTCCAAGCCTTTCTGTCCCGTCTTTCATTTTAAAATGTTCCATTATTAGCTAAAATATAATTTACGATATAAATATAAAGGGTACAATGACACACGAGATAAAAAATATCGTAATTACTTCAGTTTTAATTTGAAAGATTTAATAAAAATATTAAGTTTATTTTACTGACTTTTAAAATTCAAAAATATCTATCCAATAATATTAGACTTATATTAAAATATAAAAAATTTACACAGGTTAGACTCGAACCTCGTCGATTTTCGTCGTCGAATCAAAGACTAAAAAAAGTTGCCACTTCGGATAGTCTTACATGAATATTTTCGAACAACGTTCGAACGTTAGAGCGGTGCTCCTCGAAAATGTAAAGTCTAGAAAAAATTCGTGACACCGACATCTCGAACCCTAAAAAACAGTTACCTTTGACTCAACACATACTGCGATTCCATTACACGTGCGCCAGTAATTTTAGAAGTTCCAGTTTATTCGATATTTAGCCAAAAATATATTATTAAAATACAGAGCGAAAAAGAACGAAAGTTTCGTGTTTTAAAAAAAAATATAAATTAAACGTATTCTTATCGAAAAACGAATCAACCGATTAATTTTCGAGTAAAGTTGATACCTACCTTGTGTTATCGAAGTTTAAGAATTTATCGTTCATTCGTACATCATTCGAGTAGCGTTGAGTAAAATCCCTCGAAGGTCACAAAATTTGGGACTTCATAAGTAGTCTAACGGTATTAACGGTAGCTGACTTTTATGACAAGGAGATGTAAAGGTGCCGAAGAAACTGCGGTGCGAACCGTAAACTCGTCTGGATCGAAAGGTTTCACCTAGACTCGATTGAGTCGCGTCTGCCATTCGTACGACGCGTAACTACAACTCCCACACTCAACGATGATTTACGTCGCTCGATCGAATCGCGTTTAATTAATCGCACATCCATCGTTCTAACGCGACATCAAGCTGATCGACTTCGGGAAATTCGACGCGACGTTTGAGAGTCAAGGAGAAATCGCGTTTAAATTTTTGTGATTCGTTCGCGTTGACGTCTCTATTGTCCAAAAACTATTCGAATGTTCTTACGAGCAAAAATGTTTACGCAGTTCGATAACTCCGAATATTTGAATCTTTTTTTGGCGATGAATTGCCAATTTATTCCTATACGAATATTCGTCACGATTACACATAGCCGGTTAAAATTACGTTTAATTTGTCTTTAAAATAATCCTTAAATAGTACAACACCGTAAATTCGTTGATGATTTGAAAAATTTTAAAATATCGAAGAATTAATTTTTATTGTACATTTAAAATGTAAATTTAAAGGAGCTTGTAAGATAAAGAAAGTAAAATCTTTTAGGAGAAAATTTTTGACATTTAGAAGAAGAGAGACATGAGAGAAAAAGACATACGATACAATGCAAACATAAATACCCAATGGGAGAAAGAAGCGGAAGAACCTTAATGTAAATCTCGTGAAATGAATCGACAAATTTTTCTCCCGTGTAACTTTTGTTAGCGATTTTTGTCCTTTAGAAGATTCAAACCAATGGGTAGAAAGGAAAATGATTTCCCGTCGATGCGAAGCATTTTACAAAAGTTCAACGGTCAATCGCGAACTTGTCTCGTTCATTTTTATTAATCGTATATACTTTAAAAAGTTTAGATTATTTAGTTTCGTATTTGCGTATTTTCGTTGTCTTAGTTTTTATTTCTCTTCAAAATAAATATTTGTTTCTTTTTGTGTGAATCCTCCGTAATAATGCAACGATCATATTACTCTTGGTAGTATTAATTTTAATAATGTAGGAATTTACAATTTTAAATTATTTGTATTTAAAAATATTTGTAGACCCAAACTAATTGAGTAAATCTTAACTAATATTTTATCGTTTTTAAGAGTATTTTTCCTTGTCTATAGTTATTTTTTTGTAAACTGTAATGAATCTTCCCTTAAATCTTTCCCTCGATCGTTGGATCGAAATTATACCGAAGGTCTTTTAATTCTATCGAAATAGAGATGATTAAATACTGCGATTATAATAATAATATTTACAGAAATAAATTTGATTATCTAAACCGTGCGAATGTTCTTACTAATAAGATTTTCATTATTTTTAACAATTTCTTTTGTAAAAATCCTTTTATTTTATTAATACTTAATTTTTTCCGCTTTAGTTACTTTTGTAATTGAAGAAAAATTTCGTAATCGGTGTGTTTTTTCACGGGCTTTTGAGGATTGTTCTACAAATCGAACAACATGTAAAATAGTAATATTAATATTAATAATCAAATTCTTACGAAGTGTATTTTCTTTTCTACTCTATCAGATTCTCCCTTTCTCTTGGTTTCACTTATATCCGATCCCATCAATTTTTTCTTTTCTATTTTTTTATTTTTAAAAATAGTGTAAAGGATTGATGTTCCATCAAATGAGTTACTCGTTTTTAATATGATTTAATAATAGTAATTTCTTTATGAATATAAGTCATATATTAAAGCTACAGTGACTCGGTATTGAAAGAGTAACTTTCGTTAAGGAGTTGTGGTCTGGTCCGTGTCTGCTTTTGCTCTTTTTTATTCTTTCTTCTTATGTCTTCTTGTCGCTACAGTTCAATATTTTAAAGGTAGCACTAAGCTTGGAGTCCGTAACGGATACTGAAGTTCCGCAAAATTATACTTACAATTTGAAATTAGAGAAAGTGTGCGTCTGAAGATAATAATAATCTGTTTAAGATGTACTACGATGTTTATTATTTTCAAAACAGTATTTGGTGTCTATACAGATATTGAAGGGTACAAGAGAAATATGAATCACATAAGATAAAAGAGATATGAGCCGCATAAGATAAGAGAAATATGATGTATACATTACACTAGTATAATTTTAGCAATGTTAGTTACCCTTCACACATTCTTCTTATTCGTAAAAACTTTATTAAATACAACTATATAAGAATTAATATAATTACTAGGATAAAAATTAAATTATAGACACAAAAAAGTTTTTCAAATTGTTAGTAACTATTAATAATATAATTATTTCATTCGAAAAATTAAATTTAACTATAAATTTGAAACGATCATTTTTGTTTTTTATTTATCTTATTCTCATATCCGTATTCTCAAAATTTGTGAGTATGGAAACGATGACTTGAGATGCCGATGGCATCATTGCGATATCTTTGCTTAATTAATTATTTTGCAAATCATTTCTTCTTATAATTACGCGGTTATCTTGATTCTAACGAAAAATTTACATCTAATTTTAAGTATCGTTTAAATATTTTCGATAATATTTTCTGTTCGTATACAAAATATAAGATTATCGTACAACATGTTTTACGTAATTAGAATAAACAGAATCCTTGGAATTTAAGTAATTATAAAGAGAATTACATTAATTTATTTAAATTTAATCCATTCGAAGTTAAAGAATAATTTATATATTTCTTAATACAAATAAAATTTTTTAGAATGACTATTGTATCTTATGTATTATACGCATAATTTCCCTTATTCTATGTAACTCTCTTGTACCCTTCAATACTTGAATAAGTAACACCTCTTAAAAATGGTAAACAGATATCGACTGTTAGCGAGACGATATAATGCACACATCATGCATCTTTTACTTTATGTGACTCTCTTACATCCCTCAATTTTCGAATAAACGTCTTGTTTTGAGAACAGAGAATAAAAAGTAGAACAACATACTAAGTCTCCGTCACTAACGTTACTATTTCTATATCAAGTCACTGTATCTTTAATATAACTTATATTAATAAATAAATTACTATTATTCAATCATATAAAAAACGAGTAATTCATTTGTTCGACTTATACCCATTACACTTATTTTTATTTATATATTAATTTAAGCAAATATTATAAAATTTTAGGAAATACAATATAAATCTTAAAACATTGGTGTATATTTTTTATTATTTTCCTCCGTAAGAAATAAGCTTAGTACATACTTTATGAAAATATCATTTATGCATTCCTCAGTATAAAGAAAATCATTTTTTTTCTCTTTGCGTTTAATCTTATACATTTCCGATCACTATCCTTATTACAAATATTTATAGTATTATGAAAATAAACGCGATCCATAACAACGTACATTGAATGGTCATTTAAAAAATGTTCGAACAATTTTATCAGTGATTCATGCTCCTTATATTTATTACAGTATCATCGGTAAAAATCAGCTGGATGAACTCAGGAACTTCTAGAAAGAAAGTTCATCGATAGCCCTTCCTCGCGTAAACCAACAACAGATCGCAATGGAATCTACTTGAAGGACCGACGCGTAATCTTCGCATCGAAACGGTAATCGCAGCCCGACGATACCAGTGCCAAAATCCAAATCGCTCCTGCGAAAAATTACTTAACGCGATTTTCCCAATGGCTCGAATATTCGAGCCAACTCACGGATCCCACAGGTCGCAGTCAAAAGCTGCTGACGAAACCAGAATAACAAGCGTCTCGAAAGAGGTGCAAACACGCAAGCGGCCGTAATTCGAGCTTTTACTCCTCTCTCAAATTCACGGAATTGTATTCTCCCGCGAGTCAACTGCAAACTCCCGCACGATTTCGGTGTGACAACCGTAAAATGGCATCACCGTCTGCTTAAAGTACGAGCAGCAGTCGCTTATACAGACACGTGCACATACACACGCTTAGTGATATCTGAGCTGCACTCTTACGTCGTTGTTCCGGGACAACGCGCGTAATAATTTCGAACAGCCGTTTTCCCATGTACCGTTCGAGAATATCGGTGCAATTTTTTTATTCCTGCGTCAACTCGTTCGCGAGTAATTAAGAACCGCTAACATTTTTGTTTCGGAAGCAATTTAATAGCTCGATCGCGGTCAATTAAAAAACTGCAAATCATTCTTTCTCGAGTTATCGATTTATCGTGAACAATAATACGCGATAAAACCGACATTTACAACGTGTTATTTAAGAAAACAAATATCAGTGCTTTGTTTCTAAATACTGACGGAAGTGATTAAACATTGTCGCGGTGAACATTGTTCAATAAACTTTAAAGCTATAATTATTTTGATCTTCGGCTAATGTCGATTTTTTTTATTTCCTGAACAACTCGATGAAATTTAAAACATAAATATTTATGCCGAACAGTACCCTATTTTATCATTTAAAATTTATTTAGATTTTATTAATTAATATTTTTTTGTAAAATTAGTAAGATTAACATGTAAAACAGTGTTATATGATTCTTTTCCTTAAATTATGTAGTACGAAGAGTTAGATTTTAGGTTAGAATTATAACGTGAGAATGATTTAAAGTATGTAAGGCATAGACTTTGCTAGGTTGGAAGATTTTTCCTTGCGAAAATGAAAATATAATAGTTCGATAATTTATTATAATATACGTATAAACAAATTTTATTTCACTACAAAATATTTTGTAATTTTAAAGTTCAACTAATTGGCATTTCTCGCTTTTGAAGTTCATTAAAAATTTAAATGAAATTCAAACGTGAAATTTGAAATTTTGAAAAAGATATTGATTTTATTTACATCGTTGATCGTTTTTAGACTCTATAAATAATAATAACAATTTAATACGACTTGAAATTTTTTTGGTACAATTATATACGTTGTGTTTAATTTATTATTATGAATTAAAATTCTTAACGTTCTGTAATTGATTTTGCGAGCAAAATAATTAGTAGGAAAAATTTTTACTTAAAAATTATCTGTTAAAATGAAGTGTATTCGTTTATATCGTTGATTTCGAATGTATCATCGATTACGGCTGTTATTTAAAATTCAAATATAATCCAATAACGTTGTGAAAATAAACATGTTTGTAATGAGAAGCAGATACAAACAGTACATTTGGCCGACGGGAAATAAATTTTAATGTATTGGCATTCTTAAGAAAAGTTGGTCGTGATTCGTAAAATACAATGCGAAGAAATAATAGCTTTGATTCAGTTGGGGATCGCGTGTCAGACTTACGATTCCTTTGCGGTTAAAAGCACTATCAGGGATATTTCATCCTTTTTCTCTTTTCATCTTTTCTTGTCTTAGTTCAACTTAATACTTCAACGTGGATCACTACTTGCGAGTGCTTATGAAGATTGAACGAAACAAAAGGAAGAAGAGAAAAAGATGCGTTGGTTATCAAACCTATATTTCAAAGGAGATTGTAACTTTCTTTTGTTTTATACAAAAGATCGCGATTCTCTCGGGATATTTTCATCGTTACTCTTCACATTTATTAAAATTAAAAATTCATGAAAATTAAGGTTGGAATTGCACAAACTTGAAGGCTTATATTTACTTTGTGATTTTATAGTATTATCTTTTTATTCTTTATTTAAATTTTGTTTTACAATTCAATAATATACCAAAAAATATTAAGAAAAAATATTTTTCAGTATAAAATATTTTTACTTCGAAAATTGATAAAGTATAATGTTTTAAATAATATGTAAAAATTTAAACTTATTTACCAATAGAATTAAAAGAATTTATATTTATTCCAAAAAAAATTTGTAAAAAATGTATTACAGTTACAATTTTCTTTAAAATACAAACTTTAGTAATACCAAAGATTGAAATTTAGTATCGTTTTTATATAACTCTGAAAAGAACTCGAGTTCAGTTCAAGCATTTTTATTTTTTAAACGTTTAAAGTCTTTTGAAAAATAAAAGATAAATTTAACAGTAATTATTTGTACATATTTCCTTGTATTTTTTAAAATACAGTTTTAATATTTTGCAAAATATTTTTAAAATATTAAATTTTAATTGTTGGAATTTAATTAAGCTAATTTTTTTTTAATATCCAAGTCTAAAAGTTAACATTATATCTATTTTCCTTTTAAATATTTATTTAAACCCAATAAATACAATATACTGTTTTTTTTTCCATAATAAACCAATGATTTATATAACATATATTGCTTATGACTAATACGCTGCCATATACATAGTGTGGGTGTGGGAGAGGAAACGGTATTATGGGAAATTAGGAATCTATATTTATTTAGATTTATTTAAATATGAATATATTCAATTATTAAAAATTTGAAACATATAAAGGATTAATTACGAAGTCGTTTAACTTATGAGTTTTATTTCTTTATCGATTCAGTATTTTTTTTTATATTCTTATTATTATATAGTTATGTAAGCCATCAATATTTTTTCATAGTTTTTGGTATTACTCTTTTCTATCTCTTTGTGATATATCCCTATTGTACCTCCATAAAAAGTGTTTATCATTGTTAGTTAAGTTTTTTTAATAATTTATTTTTGTATTAAGTCTTTTTCTATGTACGTAGTAAATAATTTTATGTTTTTTATGTTGTATATATTGATTATTATCTAGAAATTTAAATGTTTCTGGAAGGATAAATCCTGTTTTTAAACATTTTGAGTAGTAATTTGAGTTTTAATATATTGTGTTTGAAATTAAACTATTTTCGGTGATGCGGTATAATTTTGAAAAATGGTTTCTATTTAAATTTAATATGTGACAATCGATAATATTTTGTTTTTTACATATTATTTATAAGAGCTTGCTTCGATTTGTTAAGATTAAATACATGATGAATATCACTATTGTATATATTAAAGAGGATCGGAGAAATTACTGTTCCTTGTTATAAACCGTTTTTTACTGTGAATTTTAGGCTTGATTTGTTATTTCCTTCTAGTATAATTAATAACTTATCCGTGATCATATTCCATATTAATTTTATTACGAATTTATGAAAACTTATTTTTATTAATTTATAAATTAGGCCTTCCGTCCAAGTGATATCGAATGCTTTTTCTATGTCGATTAGGCAAGCGCTACTCTTTGTCTGTCGTTTAGTACCCAGAATATACCCAATGTTAATTTATTAATTGCATTTATTGTCAAATGTTTATGTTGAAATTCGAATTGCTTTTCCGGTATTATGTTATTGTCATTGCAGTATTTTATTAAGGTACGATTAATTATTTTTTCGTATATTTTACCTATATTTGGTCGAAGACTTATAGGACGAAAATTGGATTGTGATGTATTATTTTTATTTGTTTTTCTGAATTAATATTACTTTTGCTTTTATCCAATTTATTGGAAAATGCATATTATTTAGTTCCTTGTGAAATATTATTGTGTAATAATATTTAGTTTGTTTAGGAATATATTTCAAGACTATATTTGATATATTATCGAATCCTAGTAATTTAGTTGTTGCTTAATTTATTGAAAATATTATTTACTTGACTGTTATTAATAAAGTAATCAGTTTCTTTATCAGCTTGTTTTGGATTATCTGATGTGTTATATAGTGAGAAAGTTGTTATGATAATATTTTGTGTTTTATCTTGTTTTATTTCTTTTTTAGTTTATTAGTTTTTTCCATAATTATATTGATATGTTTTTATTTACCAAGAGTGGAGTTTTGATTATGTACTTCAACATAATGTAATTCTAGCAGATTAAGGTTGTCTTAGATATTTGTTATTATATAATTATTATCACTGTCTTTATTTTTATTTTTTATATCTATTCCAGCTTTTCTTAGTATTGTGATATTATTATATGGTATTGTTAGCGGAGCAATATTCATATCTTTTTTTTTTAAATTGAATTAATTTTGGGGTACATTATTGTTAGATCATTTTTTGGGATATTTTTAAAACTGAAATTGTTCTCATTGATAAATTTATGTATTCTATAATAAAATAGCAATGAAATTATTTTCTCTAGCCATTCGCTGAACTTTAATTTTATTTATATTTTTTATTTTTCAAAGTATCTGTATCTGTAAATAGTTTGAAGAAGATCAGAATTTAAGCTACTTGACTAATAATGATAGGAAGTTATTATGGCTGTTAAATCACATTTTTTTATCTAAAATAATTATATCGAATAAATCTGATTTGATAACAATTTTTTTCATAATTAAATCCGTGATATTGAATACATAAATATGATATGAAAATTTAAAAATAATTTTTGATAATTAACTATTAAAATATATATACATTTATTATAAATTAATTTATACATTGTATATTAGCCATAATGTTGCTTTATTACGAGCATTATTTCTTTTAAAATATTTTTTCTGTAGATATGCGTTTTGTGTCTTCATTTTATTTTATTTCTGAATAAAAATTATTCTACGCAGTTGTGATCAAACGATAAATTTTTAACCTCGAAATAACAGATTTATATTAAAAATATAGATTATTGTTTCAATCGTGATTTATCGTATATTAAAACATCAATTTTATACCTAGCCAAAAGAATGAATTCGCCAGATAAAGTCAAAGAAAATTAAAAATACTTTAATCAAAAATCAAACAAATGCATAAGATACTAAAGATATCAAAGAATTACAAACAAAACGAAAAGCAGAGTTAAAACGAGCTACGAAATCATACGTTCGAGAGTGAAAACGAAACGCGATCATTTTATTTATCCAAGTTGAGTTTGCCTTTGGCCATTATCGACACAATGGATTCACGTTCTTCCGGTATAACTAAACCACCCGACCTCGGGGGAGTCACTCACCCTTCCTGGATTTTCAACGCAAACGTCGAGACTGTCGCTGCTCAGCAAATTATTAAACGATGGCTCTGAGTGGACACTCAACAGATATGGTATTTTGCATAGGGGCCGATAAATTGCTGACAACCATGACTTGTTTATAAACGAGGGTATGCAATAATCACCTATCGTTGTCAAAATAGTCAAACTGAAGCAGAAGCTTTATCTTACGGCTTTATTTCTATTTAATATATTTTATATTAATATGTCAATATAGACTACTTGATTAAATTCCTTGGTTTAAAGTATTAGACTATTAAAAATGTATCATTTAAAATTTATGTTTTATGACTTATTAATTTTCAGGCTTCGTTATTCTAGATGCACTATAGTTTTAAATTCGGTAATTTAAATACATCCATTATAATATAATAATTACTAAAATGGTATATATAAATTTTATTAGATGATTTCGATATATTTTATATGTGCCATTGATAATAGTTTTGTACCGAAATAGTTTATACTATATTAGATATTTATCTTATAATTATTTACGATGTAATATAAATGTATAATAGTGCTTTATTATCATTAGTCTTTATTATATCAGCATCGCTTTACATTTATATTAATCTGGTTTAAATAAAATTTTAATCGAATAACGAATAATAGTAAATATATATAATTATAAAATATTAATAATAATAAGAATTTATAAATTAAATAAACTAAATTTTAACTAAAATTTTAATAAAACCACCTGAATTTATATATTTAATAATAATTAGAAAATATTTATCCAATAATTTAATACGTTTGTACAAAAAAAATTTCCATTTGAAATAAAAATTAAATTGTAATAAAATTATATAGCGGGAAAATATTACAAATATTTTATTGAAAATAGCATATTTTATATTCTTTTATAATTAGATTTTTTTAATAGAATGATTTTTTCAAAGTACAATAATAAGACACAGAACTTAATGTAGCGAAAAAGTTAATTTAGCGAGAAGATACTTCAATCCCTTTGAGTATTAAAATTGATGTTCTTTCGCAGAGTTAACATTTTTCCTTAGAAACTAAATTCCATAAAGTATTGCGATTCATTGAATTTATAAATTATAAACAATAATACATTTCTATAAAACTCAAAGTATGCTTTTTATAAATAATATGATCCATCTGCCATTTATAATACAATAGGTGTAAGCTACAAATTTGTTTAAAAATATTCCATCCCTTCATACTTTGTGATTTTAATTTGAAAAACATGAAACGATTGGTACGGTGAAAATTTCAACTTTAAATCGTTTAAAGAATGAAAAGAGCATCGTTTGAAGGTACATCGAGCGATTGGCGATCGTGTCGAAACGAAACAAAAGAGCAAAAGAGACAAACGAGATCAAACGGCAGACACGAGAGTCACACTCGTGAGGATCGTTTGAATTTTATTGTTGGTGCTTTCCCATCATTTGCTGTCCGTCCCGTTTTCTTCGGTGTTCCATTAGCCGATTACACGGTTTTGCAATTCATGACTTAGGCGAAAGAAATATTAATTAGCTCGCGTAAGACGCCACCTAAAAAAAACTAGACGGTAAATATTGTTATATTGATTTCATTCTTTTTATTTTTAACGACGTAAAAATAATTTTTTACCTTTTACAATGTTTTGTTTTATTTTAGTATCATATATTTAAATAATTCAAAGAAGAAATATATTTGTTTTTAGGATTTAATTCAATTTAATATTTTACCGTTGAAAATTTTTTACGTGTTTTTGTGTTTTAAAATAACGTCCGGATTATTCTAGAAATTTCTTTAAAAATTGAGATTTTGTATATTTCTATTCGTTTAATAAAATTACTATGTTAATATTTTCATCTTAATAATAAAAATTGAATATTTATATATATTTATATTCTATTAGTACAAATAATATGAAATATAAAAGATATACTTGATAGAAAAATATAAGAATGCTTATAATAATAATAGTAAAATTATATATACTAACGAAGGAAATTTTCTAACATTATATTTTATTCAATTATGGTAATTTATTTTAATTATTAAAAACATAATTTAGTAACATCTAATAATATTCATTAAAATAAAATATTAGTTTAAAAAAAAATTAATCGCGTACTCGTTAAAATTTAGTATTAGTATTAATATAGTAATAACTAGAATTAAATCATGTAATTAAGAATCACATACGTATTTTGCTGTAGATGTAAATTCGTAATTTTTCAAAATAATAATCTTCGAAATTTATGGATATTTATATATTTTTCGAAAAAAGTAATAAAGTAAATTAAAAAAAATATGATAATAAATTTTATTTGTATAATTATTATGAAATTATTTAAATATATACTTTTATGCTTCTGCATTAAAAACATTTTTAAGTAATAATTTCCTATTTACTTCGTATTTTTTCAAGATTTTCAAGTAATATTATTCTTGCAATATAAGATTCTCATTATCTTAAAAATATCTAACGAATAATTATAATATCCATGTAATGAAAGATCAATAATAATAAATCTGTCTTAAAAATTTTATTTCTAATTTTTTACAACGTATTTAAATTGTGTTAATTTATTGTACTTAAATTTTCACTACTTCGTAGCAGAAATATTTACATCTTGTAAGATAAACGTAGTTACATTTACATGTAATAAATTGTCGAGTGTGATGTTAATTGCTAAGTAAACTGCTAAGTATACAAATTATTCTTAAACAAAAATAAATATGTTTTTAACTTTTCTTACTCTTATAGTCATTATAAAAGAATAAAACTCGAAATTTTTGTGTTGTATAAAATTAATCCTTGTTGAGCGACATTAAAAATGTAAAATATAGTTTTCTAACTCATTACATAAATATGAGATTAAAATTGTATATAGCTTTTTGAAATTAAGTTCCACAATTATTAATCTTTTTATTATGTTTGTTCATATTTTTAAATATTATCGAAAGTTAAGAAAGCAATAAATAATATAATTGACCAGAATAATATCATAAATTATACAATAATTATACAACTAAGAATTATCTTGGAGAATATTTTCATAAAAGATTGTAAAAAATATTAATATTACAATGTGTTTCAATAGAATACAATTATTTTGAAACATTAATACGAACAAGTGACGTTTAAAATATCCACTTCATAAATTTACCGAATGTTTACCCGTGATTCTCTTTTAAACGCTCGTATTTACGCATTCCGATAAAATAATCTTAAAACTTAGATTTAAAAAATTTTGAATCACCATAAGCAGTATAAATTAGCGATGGCGGTGAAATCAAGATCAAGTACATCGTGTGCATTGCACATATGCTGCGAATTTGCGTCGATGCGGCAACAATGCACTAAAGTTCTTGCGTATACGAAGCTCGGGACATAGGTCAGAGGTCAGTTGAGTTGGAGCAATAGTCGCTTATCTTACACTTCCCCATACACCTGCCAAGTTTCCTCACGGTTCTCTCTCGTTCGCTCGTCTTCTCTGGCTGATTTACCGAATCGTTTCAATCACGGGGTGTCACGAAAAGATCTTCGTTTCTCCTTCATTACACCCCTTCGCATCCCTACGAAGTAATTTGCGTAAAATGTACTCGTCTCGGAGAAAGAGCTACAAAGAGAGAAATTTTGAAAAATTTTTCCAATTGATGAAAAGCTCATTGGTACGATTTTATTCTTAGTCGCATTTAATTACTTTCGAATGATTTTTAGGCTTAAATAGAAGTATATTAGGTTTCAAGTAATCAAAATATTCTTTAACGATAATTAAAGCTTCAAGTCCTATTTTTGTAGCATTACATGTTTCAATCAAAACGTTCGTTTGCCCTAATATTTATAATTTTTATTTTTAATAAATCAAATATTAAATAAAAAATAAATTAAATCCTACATTAAATTATTTTTTATTGAGAAAAAAAAGCAATTATAGATATAAATTCGTTAAATTTTATTATTTTAGTATTATATAATTTTTTCTCTTTAAAATTAACTACATTCTCTTAATATTTAAAAAATATATTTTACTTTGATATTATTTTTTTTAATTTTTGAATTTAATATTTTTAAAGACAAAATATGTTAAATAATTCTCATTACTTAAATTAGTATGTTTCTTAAAAAATAAATATTTTTAATATTTTTTATTTAATTTTTATGCATTTACTTTTATAATAGCATTCGAAAATTTACATTTTGAACTATTTTTAATTAGCTATTTAAATAAAATTATCTATGTAAAAATAAGGCAAATTTACATTTAGGATTTTTAAAGAATACCGGTTACAAGCTAATGATTTGGTACTTGTTTAAACTTAAAATTACATCACCTTGGAAATAGATGCCTATTCAAGCTTGTTACAAGCTAATCTTACCTTTAAAAGTGGTATTATAACTATATTATAATATAAAATCAAATAGAAACATTTTTGCCTTCGTTAGTAATTGCTAAATTTATTCGAATGAGTTTAATTTTACTTTTTAAAAGTTCATGTTTTTCAAGATTCGCATGACTGACTGGAATTATATCAACCATGAAGTAATACTAGTTGAGCAAGCTGTTTTTTTAATTCAAATTCTAATCGTCATATTCAGAATTGGTAGATATAATATAAAATGCTACCAATAATGTTTTTAATTTTATGTATTTGAAATGTAAATGAACTGTTATGGATATGGAATATAAATTTTATTCGTATAATTTAATTTAAGATTCTATTTTTTTATTCTACCATATTGAATAATCCATTATTTTTTAACATAAATTGAATTCTAGAAATAATTTGAAACTATTAATCGTGTCTAAGAATAATTAAAAAAAAATAAAATTTTAAGCATGAGTTCATTTTTATCGGGAAAAACTGAAAAACTTTAACAGAAGCATCATCGACCGAATATAAAGTGGAAAATAAAACTATATACAAGGTACTTCGACGAGATACGTCAATTAATTGGATAATTTGATCCGGAGAATGAAAAGAGGCTCGGCGCAAATAAAATTACGACCCACTTAATATTATTTCTGCCAGCGCGAGAACTTTATGATACAAAAGTTTACAGGCAATGGGCGGGTGGCTTTATTCAGAGGTCATCGATATAAAGTGTCAGGCTTTGGCGGATCAATGATCATAAAGTGACCGCTCTAGTTTTAGTTTGCCACCAGCCCATTTCTCCACACGTACCGCTCATCCTTACGAGGATTTTCCAAATCCCCGTAGGACAATAATTCTATTTCACCTTCTCTCATTCCAATCTAGCCTTAACTCTTTTCAAAAAATTATTTTCTCTCTTAATGTTACCTAATATATTGCATGGTCGTTGTAATAGGGCTTTTCATTCGATATCGAGCGATATTTTTTCATCTTTGAGAAGGTATATTGTTTGTCATGCGAAAGCTTTTTGATAGAACACTAAATCTTTAAAAGTAAAATTCTACTTGTGCAGGGATTAAATGTTACTGATATTAGTTATCAAGTTGAAAAGGATCCATTAATCTTATTTTATAAGCTTACGATTGTAGCTTAATCATTGCTTGGGAATTTTTCATGGAATATATAAGAAAGCTTAAATAATAAGTAGCAATTTGTTTCAATATCTTATTTAAATCGTATAATAGATTAACCTCTAATACGGGTTTATGCGCTTTAAAATCGAATAGAAGTTTCGATAATACACTTTTTTTAACTAAGTTTAATAAATTTCAGAAATTTAAATTCATTTAAAAAAAAATGGTCGATCAAAATATTGTGGTTGATAATTAATTATAAAAAACCAATTTTTACTCTATTTATATAAATGTAACTATTTTGTATTTTACAAATTTTTAAGCAAATAAATTAACAATGACAAATTTAGATTTAAATTTTATTTTATAAAAATCTATAGATTCAATTGAAAGCAATCATATTTATAAGAACGAAAGAAATCATAATTTCACCTCTAAAATACATTTTTAAGTGAAAATGTATCATCTATTATGATTTATATCGATTTGATATTATTATCCAGATGTATATATATTATATTTAGTGCGTAAGCTATTTTTTAAATAATTCAAGATTTTCCAAAATAATTACAATAAATAGAATGTTATTTTAAAAAAATAACTATAAATAAACCATAGAAATATTAAAATATGATTGATAGAACCAAGTTCACATTTTTTAAACTATTCATACGATAGTAGGAATTATGAAATAAATTAAAAATTAAGTATTATTATATTTTTGCAATGAAACTTCGTTTTTAAATCTATTATCAATGAAAGAAATAAATTGTAATCGTTCAATGTAAAAATAATTTTTACTTTGAAAAATTTAATGATTAATAAGCCTCTTTATAAATTTTGTTATAGATATAATACTAATTGAAATTTATGAAGAAATTCAGATTTTAAATACCTTTATCAAGTAAGTAAGATGACGGTGAAAAGTAATGAGAGATTAGTCCTTTTTATTGGGAAATTTAATCGAATGAAACCAAGATTAAAATAATTTCATTGAAATTTTATAATACTATAAAAATATAATTTTATAAATTATTCTCATAATTGTATTATTATTGTCTATTATATCATTATTATTCTTATTCTTTTATGTATGTTTAACATGAATTCACTTCTACATAATTACATTTAAAAATAAAGAGAGATACCTATATTGTACAATAAACTTGTAAGAGTTTCAGATAAAATCTATGAGACCATTATTTTCTAACCTTTAAAACAGGTTAAGAACAAAATTAGAATTACTTTATTTTTTGTTTACTCAAACTAATTACTTTAAAGTAAACTAAAATTTTTTATTTACACATTATATTGAATACTTCGATTTTAGATAAAAATTAATTTCGATGTAAAAGAAATAGTTTTTTTAATTAAAAGTTTTTTGGTTGATATCAAAGAATTTTTAATTATAAGTAAAGTCTCTTTCTTTATATTTTGACTTAAACTACATGAAATATTTTACTGCAGTATTGCGTAATTCAAATAAATGATTGAAATTATTTAATCACAATCTTTCATCCTTGACTGTGTACGATTTTCGATAATTCTTTTTGAAGTTCCACAATACTCTATTCCACTCTCAAAATGTCAAACGAGTCGCGCGCAATAAAAGCCGATATTTATGGTTTTCTTCGTATGTACCTCTATAGCAAATAATTTAGTCTTCCAAGAAAATATCGCTTCATTTATCATCGTTCCTGGTTCCATGATTTATGGTTTGCATTTCTTTCGATTTTCGATTTCCCACGATGATGTTTTAAAAGCTTGGTGTTTCCTTTTTGCAAACTTAATATTGTGATATTTTGCTACATCCCCTTCGAGAGTTTGCGAGGATTAAGCAAGAAAGCGCTACGAGAAAAAAGAAAGACTGACTCCTGAGAGTTGTTCGCTGTTTTTTTCTTCTTATTTTTTTACTCCTCATCTGCTATCTTTATTTTTCATTTCTTTAATTTTCTTTCTTTTTTATCCTTTTTTATTATTCTTACTTGCTATAATTCAGTAAGCTTTTTGCTCTTTTTTTAACATTACAGACTTGCATGCATAGTTCTTATCTTTCGTGCAACTTGCAAACTTTATTCTCATTGTTACGATTATACTGAAAACGTAGATAAAAAATATAAAAATCAAACGTTACGATAATATTTTTTTTTCATATATTTAATAAAAGTGCAGCTTTTAACTTAAAATTTTAATTATTATATTATACAAATATAATGGATTTGTACGATGCATCTAATTAGATTTACTAAATTCTTAAAAATAATAAATACAAAGAAAATTATGATTAAAAAAATCGTAAATAAAATATATTAAAACTATTATATATTATAAATAATTATTCTATCGAATAATAATTATAACTATGGTGAAATATATTGAAATCTATGTAGCAATAGCTGTAAGTCAAAATTAATCGAGTCATGAAAGTATATAAATAAGCAATTAGTAAGTTGGAAGTACCGAAAAAATATAATTAACAATGAAAAAATATTATAAAATATACAATTACTATAATTAATAATTTCTAAAAAATAAAAATGAAATTAAAAAATATTATGAATGTAACTGTAATAATGACTATGAACTGCATGCAAAAATTGTATTAAATAAAATATATCAAAATAATTCTATAATAATATATTTTATAATTATTATAAAATATTACGTTTTAATATGATAACTACTAAAATCTAAAATTTAATAATTTATAAATATAATAGTGATCATCGTTTATCCATAGAAATGACTCGTAATAAAGATTATCTTTAAATTTTTTTATTAAACCCACTACACTCTGGATAAACGCTTCAAAAATATTAGCCGTTGATGCAACAAAGGATATGATCCATTATTGTGTTAGCTTTATGATAACATATAGAACCTCTAACTCATTAGTCTTATTACCACCGTGGCTGACGATAACGTCCTTCGACTGGGCAAGACAATAAATCGCCCAGAGATTTAAACAGTGGGGAAACCCGATGACACGGCGATTGATTAACAAGACTCGCTGTGACCAGTCTGACAAAATCGATGATGAACAATGGGGAAGGGATTTCTTAACGCGATAAGTCATTACACCTGTTGACTTTGAGCATGATTCATCCGAGTCTGGCGGTACTTTCCCAACGCGATCGGGAAGCGAGTGATATTGGAAATTTTACACTCCGCGAGAAGCGTTTTCTTTCTTCCGCGAGCGTTTGAGAAAGAGACATGGTTGGAAAACAAATAAGTAAGAAAATAAACGCTCAGAAAAGAACTGTAATCATTTTACACTGCAACTATACGTAGACTGTTTTATCGTAAGCTTTTTCGCATTGGTAGATTGCCATTTGAATGTTATTGAACAAATGATGCTTTTATTAAACGGGTTAAATTTTCAAATCCATTTATTTGTTATTGTAAAACGTGATTTTCTTTTAATGGAAAATTCATGGAAACACTATTTCTTTTTATATCGACAGCTTGTAATTAGGGAAAACTAGATAAATTGAATACAACAATTTTTATAATTGAACAAAATGAAAAATATCAAGACAATGAAAAAAATACTATCAAAAATTTTAATTTATTTTATGATCCACAACAAAATTAAATCTTTACTTTAGATGAAAAATAATTAATGACTCATCAAAATAAATTCATCTAATGCAAAGTGGTTATATTATATAAATTAACTTTTTTTTTAACTAATCGTCTCGTATTATATAAATACCTAGTTTATATTTATATGTAGAAAAATAAGTATTCGTTATTACTTTTAATTGAACTTATAAGTAAGAAATTGTAAATAAAATATTTTCAGTTTTTAATTGCAAATTTGGTAGAAAAAAATTCTCTTTTGAAGATAAATAATAAAATTTATCTGTAAACATTTTGAATACATTTATACATATATACATATATATAATATTAATGGATTTTAACATAAACATTTGACAATACATGTAAGTAATAAACTAACATTGGGTATATTCTGGGTACTAAACGACAGACAAAGAGTAGCGCTTGCCTAATCGACATAGAAAAAGCATTCGATATCACTTGGACGGAAGGCCTAATTTATAAATTAATAAAAATAAGTTTTCATAAATTCGTAATAAAATTAATATGGAATATGATCACGGATAAGTTATTAATTATACTAGAAGGAAATAACAAATCAAGCCTAAAATTCACAGTAAAAAACGGTTTATAACAAGGAACAGTAATTTCTCCGATCCTCTTTAATATATACAATAGTGATATTCATCATGTATTTAATCTTAACAAATCGAAGCAAGCTCTTATAAATAATATGTAAAAAACAAAATATTATCGATTGTCACATATTAAATTTAAATAGAAACCATTTTTCAAAATTATACCGCATCACCGAAAATAGTTTAATTTCAAACACAATATATTAAAACTCAAATTACTACTCAAAATGTTTAAAAACAGGATTTATCCTTCCAGAAACATTTAAATTTCTAGATAATAATCAATATATACAACATAAAAAACATAAAATTATTTACTACGTACATAGAAAAAGACTTAATACAAAAATAAATTATTAAAAAAACTTAACTAACAATGATAAACACTTTTTATGGAGGTACAATAGGGATATATCACAAAGAGATAGAAAAGAGTAATACCAAAAACTATGAAAAAATATTGATGGCTTACATAACTATATAATAATAAGAATATAAAAAAAAATACTGAATCGATAAAGAAATAAAACTCATAAGTTAAACGACTTCGTAATTAATCCTTTATATGTTTCAAATTTTTAATAATTGAATATATTCATATTTAAATAAATCTAAATAAATATAGATTCCTAATTTCCCATAATACCGTTTCCTCTCCCACACCCACACTATGTATATGGCAGCGTATTAGTCATAAGCAATATATGTTATATAAATCATTGGTTTATTATGGAAAAAAAAACAGTATATTGTATTTATTGGGTTTAAATAAATATACATCATTTAATTTACAATAATAACAATAATTCTCTGTATATAATAACTATTTTACGTATTTTCAAATTTTGAAATTTTATTCTCTTTATATAATGATACTAAACATTTACTAAAACACTGTTTATATAACAAATACTTCATTGTCATAATTGAAAACACTAGGAAATTATGAATCTCAGGATTAATATTATTAAGATTAAAGAATATATGAACTTCATTTTTTATGATATTAAAAATTGTTTTTTTTTAATTTACTTATGTATTTAATGACAAAAATAAAAAAGTAGATTTTTTTTTGTATTATTATAAAATAATAATTAGAATAAATAGATAGAAATATAGTGATAAAGAGTGAGAGTACGCGATTGAGAAAAAGTGAAAGTGAGTGAAAACAATGAAGATAGTTTCTATAGAATAATTAAACTAAATAATAATAAATATAATCTTCACTTTCTCTGCTATTCTCTTTATATTCACTATCATGATTTTAATTTTTTTATTTAAACGTTAAGCCTTTAATCTAGATAATATATCAAGATAATGAATTCTCTACAATTTAAAAAAATCGTATGGAGAACAAAGCGAAAGTTTACTCAAATCAAATTGCTTTGCATTTATAAAAAAAAGCAAATTTCAATATTTGTTATAAATAGGTAAGATAAAGAAATTTTCGTTTCCGAAAAATATTTTTCAATAGTATTACGTAAATTGTCTTAATAAGTTTATATTCGTATATAAAATTAGTACATCTCCATCGTTCGATATTACTAAAATGAATTAATTATACCCAGTTAAGTATCTTTGAGTTCATAACCGATTCATTACCCAAAATAGATTAAAAATAAAATTAGATTGTTTAAGTAAATTAATTTTGTATATATTTTGAGAAAATAATATATTGCTGAATAAAAATGTTTTTTAACTTCTAAAAGAAAGTTCAATTCCATTCCTAAATAGATACTAAATTAGCGAATTATTATCTTTAAATCTTATATCTCAATTTATTTAAAGCAACAAAAAATTAAAAAATTATAAATTTTTATTCGTTAATATAGACAAATATATAAATCGAAATTATTATTTTTTCTTCGTTATATTTTATTTGCTATTATATTTATCTTACTTTCTCTTTTTTACTACCTGTTTATCATTTATATTTAACAACAAAAACGTTTACAAACTTTATGTATAAAATTTGGAATCCATATTGCTATAATAATTTTTAGTAGATTCTTAATTAATACTGTTTATACCTTGTAATAATAACACAGGCATATTTATTTTAAAATACCTTATAAATCAAAATTTCAAAAATATAATAAACAATTTAAGAATTTGATGAATGTTAATATAAATCATATAATTAAAAAGAAACGAGTCATTGTATTATGTTATTAGAGGAATACAAGTTAAAATATAATATTCATTAAATAATTAATTATTATTTTTGAGTTTTAATAAAGATGTCACCATCAATTTTGCTTATCTTCACATAATTTAAACACGAGTTGTCTTGATAGAAAGCCTCCACTTGTTTAGTGATGTGTGAAGTATCCGTGTATTCGTATATTAAAGTGTATATCGAGTTAAAATTGCATATGTTGGGACTCGTACTTTCTTAAAATGAAAATGACTAAGAACTTGTCAAAACACAGCAAGCAATTATTTGTCAACAAAAAAGATTCTTATCTATTAATTAAAAATTTTAGTTACTCGTGTAATGATATATTTTTAAACGTATTTTTTTAAATTTATCTATAAATATAACAATTTAATTTTCTAAAAGAATTCGTAAAAAGTTAAAAATGATTCGCATTTTTAACAAATATATTTTTTAATTTAATAAAATTACATATGATTAATGGTAATGTATGCAAGGTATTGATAAAGGAATAATGGAAATTTTTTATAGTAATATTTTCCGTCAATTTTAATTTATCATACATTTCGTGTACTGAACTTATAATAAGTTTTTATAATAAAATTCACTACAAAACTTTTATTTGTAATTTTCAATTTATGAGAGGAATACATTATTAACTGATATACATATTTTGAGAATTTATACTTTTTAAATTTTATTTCTTATTGATATTTTAAAGTTTAAGATATTCTTTTACAATTTTAAACATAATTATTTATAACAATTTCTTTTATTAAATAACGATTTATGTAATTCTTAGACAAACATATATTTTATAAGAATAGTATGCATAAACTGCGTAACTAGTTAATTTTTTATAATGAAAAATCAATAATACAAACGAAACTTCCGCCAAATATATTTTACCTTTTTTTCAATTAGAATGAAAATATAGTTTTGAACTTTTTCATTTCTTTAATTATAAAATTAAAATAAAACTTTTTGAATTGAAAATTGAAAATTGAAAATTGAAATAATAAATCTAGATTTCTTATTATTCTTAAATATTGATAGTATTAACACTTAAATAAAATAGATCTTATTTAATTTCATTCAATCTTTTTACATTTGATAAATTATTTAAAATTTGTTATTTAACTATTTTTTAAGCTTATTCAAATATATGATTAATAAATTAAATTAATATATATTAAAATATTGCATTTTTTAATCATAGGTACTTGAATTTTTTCAATTTAATCACATGTCTTCTCTTAATCAATTATTCTTTGTAATTTAAATTCAATTCCGTATACATAATGACACCTTTTCACAAGCCTGATAAATATTATATTTAAAAACCAATAATTTTACTTACAATGAAACAAAATTATAATTTGAACGAATGTAACGATTTTCGAATGGATTTTACAACACATTTATTAGTAATATATTACTTAGGTAAGTTTTTCTTACATTTCTTAGCTTTCGGACTTATCCAATCTTAATCTTGCATGCAAATGCAGGTAAGTAGGTAGAAGTTCAATCGGTGTTTCATACGGTTGCAACAAACGGTGAGAGGCTCGATTATTTCCTACTTCTATTTCGCTCTTCTCGCTTTGACTTTGTCTCTATATATGCGCACGCGCAAGAACTTTCTCTTCTAACGGTTCTACATAAAACGGTGAATGAAGATCGAACAAAGATCTGCACAAGCGATCGACTTAATGGGATATAAATTCTATGTGGCACATAAGCATCTTATGTATCGAGAGGAAGAAGACAGTCATTTTACGGGTCCATCCAGTAATCACTGAGAGATCGTAAATAACGATGTGATCTATCGTCAGCACGTTACATATGCCCGTAAAACGTCTTGCGCAGAAAATCACTGGTAGACTTCTGTTTTTCTTGTAAATGTAATTTAATAGGCTTCGATTGACCTATGTAAGCTTCGGTTTTGAAAATGCTAACTGAGTCATTTTTAAGTTTTCGATAACCATTAGATCACACGAATCTTATAATTCCAAGTTTATAATTATTGAGAAAGTCATTGGCTTTAATCAGCAGTTCATTTATTCTTTGATATTTATTTAAAAGTTTTGCGCGATAAGTTTATTATTAGTATTATTATTTTTTAGCATGTATAAATAAAATTAACCATTAAATCATGTTGTATGAGTCGGAAAAATATGAAATTAGTAGAGCATACGATGTATTTGATGAAAATTACTGTTACCTTTCTGGAGATTTTCTAAAATTCATACATAGTATAACTGTACTACAAGATAAATATCAAATTTTTAATTATATGTATAAGTATAAAATTTAATTAATCAATTCTAATAATAATATATTCATATAAAACTATTAAATTTTTAATAATATCAATAATTTATCACTATTTGTTTATGAATAAATTAATGTGATTTTTAAAATACAAAATTAAATTATTTATAATAAATGTATCCGTTATTAACATATAAATGAACTATTACATATTTTTATCATGAATTCTCATATATATATATATATATATATATATATTTATTTATTTATTTATTTATTATAAGTTCGGAACTTCAAAATTATAATGAATAAAATAAATAATAAAATAAATAATAAAATACTGCAATTGATTTTAAAATAATCGAAAATCGTTGATAAATTTATCAAGAGAACCAAAAAAAAGTCCATGTATTACAATCAGAATTCGTATTCAAATGTAGCAATTGATTAGTTATAAAAATTCAATTTACGGTAAATAAAAAATATTTATAATTATCTAGAAAGCATATTCGATAAAATATAATGACCTGACAAATAATTTTTTTTTTGCATAAATTTATACCCTACTCTCACTTTTTTATAAAAAAATTTTTTTTAATAGTACAATGATACATATATTAATTATAATTGTTTTTCTGAGTAATTATGTAAAGTTGACTTTAATTCTAGTTTGTAAGCGTATTAGAAAAAGCTTATCAAATTCACAATTATAGGAAATTTATATTCAAACAATTTAATTTATTAAAAATTTAAATATTCAATATGAGAAAAAAGTAGTATATTACATTTTATTTATTTTACTATTATTTAAGTAAACAGAGTTAAAAATTTACGACGTTTTATATTTCACCTTTAATAAGGTTTAAAAATATTCATATATATAATTTATATAATCAAAATTGTACAAATGTGGAAACGCTATTTAAAATTTTATAATTTATTGAATGCTTAATCGTTTTGATGCTTCAATTTTAATATGCAATTATTGAAAAGAAAAATTTCATTTTTTATTTACAATGATAAACTTATATTTAATAACTGCATCATAAATCATTCAAATTAGTCATCTAATACAATAAAAAATATAATCTTAGATTTATATACAAATTATTAAATGGGTAATTTAATAATTAAATTTGATTCACTTATAAAAATATATCTATTAAATATAGGAAATTTACTAGAAATATGTAAAATAAAATAATATAATTTAATATATTTTAAAACTTTTTAGACAAAATTTCAATTTAAATATTTCCATTTAATTTCAAATAACAACATATACCCTTATTACCACCGAATACTAGGATGCATTCAAGAAGAAAATCGAAGAACTCGTATCGAAACCGAATTTTCTACTTTGAAAGGAAAGTCAAAAATAACCTTTGGTATGGTTTTAAAATAATAGGTATATCCCTTCTTTACATCTTTACCGTATAGATTTTATTATACAGATTTTATATTATCAAATTTTATATAAAGATCTTAATAAATAATATTGATACCTAAAGTTGTTCCGGAAAAATAAGTTTCTATTTTTAATTAAAAAAAATCGTGAATAAGTTCAATACGGAAAGTAGAAAATATGTATCGCTTTAATCTAATTACATATTATCTAATGCACATTTATTAAAAATACATTATGCAAGAAAATTGTACAGAGATTATATTTTGGTATAAATTTGCAAATATGTGTGCAAATAAAGATAACTTTGAAAATTATTAATTTGCTCTAGTTCTCAATTTCATATATAGATTACATAGAATATATATATTGTAGAAGCTTAAGTTACTGCAGGGACTCTCCGTTTATGAGCACATCCAAGTTAGTGACTAATCTCCTTTTCAGACCACTCCTAACTACTTTTCATTGCATTGGTGGATAGCTAAGAAATTGTTGTTCGTGTCAGAACTCCGGTTTTCATTAATATTTATTATGGTTTAGAATTATTTACTTGGTCTAACACACAATATAGCTTTTAGTTTTTCATTAGTTAGTCGCAACATAATATCATCATAAAATACTTTCATCGTAAAGTTGAAAAATATAGGTAATTTCAGTATAATAGTAGTTTCAAGTATATTTTTTAGCATTATTTGGTATTACAATAATATTATTTAATATATTTTCATGATCCAATTTATTTTTTATACAGTTATGTACATTATATATATTAACTAGGGAATAATAAATGTTTACCAAATACGATAATTTTTTTCTATGAATACAAACTTTCTATTTCATGAAATCTTTAAAACTTTACATCGATCGATGAAATTCTATCAAATTATTTTATTTATATACAAAAATTAAATTATAGTTTTCTAAAAAACAAAATTAAAATGTAAACATCTGTTATTAATGGTTAAACGAATTTTTTAAAAAATGACTTCAAGTTCAATGAAAATCAATTACATACATAAATTATTATAAATTTATTGATACAGTAAATAAAATATATTACAAAATATCTGGTTAGCTAAAATTATGATGTGCCCTAGTTAAAGAAAATTGTATATTCGTATCATATGAAAGTCAATATATAAATTTCATTCTTAAAATTATATTTTCGATAATTGAAGTTAATGTAAAATAGTAATTATTTTATATTATAAGAGTAAATTTTGCACGAATATTCATTAATAAAAATGAATAATTCCTTAAGATTTTTTCAAAATGGATCTGTGGAAGATAATAATTTAAAAATTATAATTTAAACAATTTAAAAGTTTATCTTTCTAGGATTTTCTGAAAATTTCTTCTTTTAATCAACATTTAAAAATCATTTTTCTTTATATTACATGCATCATTTCTTTAAAAATTTATCAATATTTTGAAAATTATTAAATAATTTGATATATTTTTATATTAAAAAATGATATAACAAAATCAGATTATTAATTAAAAATAGTTAATAGTTCTATTAAAGTAGTTAGAATTATGTAAGATGAACATATTTAAAATTTTAATTCGATACAATTAAAATAATATAAAACGTCATACATAATTTTTAATAATTACTTAGTTGCTAAATTAAATTAATTTGTAGTGTATACTTTTAATTTTCACCTAATTAAAAATTTTTCAGAAAATACTATGATCGTTGCAGATTTCTCTAGGATAATACAAGATGAATAATATGTACATTTTCGTTTATTTAATGCGCAGAGTAATCACATATCGCAGACGCATATATAATTTCTACGTTATGTGTAAGTCAAACTCATCATCTAGTAGTTTCTTTCATCTCATCAACCTATTTATTCCAGTTCTACGTTAGAGGCGTTGCAGCTTAACCACAACTGCCCTACTCCACAGCGACAAAGTTATATCTGTAATAAATTATTCCAACCTTTTTACTGTTATCCGACTGGATTTGTACTGTATATATATCGTCTCTGATAATCTATAAGAGTTCTCTTATCGACAGTCTGGGTCAGAGAACTAACCAAGTAAGAAAAACTTATGGATAATTTAATATTACTTATAACCTACTTCTCTTAACGTATCACTATCGCATTCTAGCTCTTAACATTTCATCTGACTCATGGTAAATTTCAAATTTGCTTCAGATTAAATTCTAATTTTAATTTGCGAAACAGTATTATACATAATTTTCTCAACGACAATACTATAGTATTGTAAATACTATAGTTACATTATTTAATACTAGAAAAAATATAAATTATTTATAACCTTTTTTACATGATCAGAAATTTTACATCAATACATTTATCTCGATCAGAATTAAAGTCATCGTTTAAAGAAATTTACTAAAATCAGAAACTACCCGTTCATAATTAATAATATGAGATTATTAAACTTAAAAGTTACAAATTTTTTTACCTTAATACAAATACCCATAATATTAAAAAATATATAAAAAAAAAAATTTAAGAAATAAAAATTATAAATTATCTACTTAGAATACTATCTATTTATAATATTCTGTAACTAAGTAGCATAACGATTAAAATCATTAAAATAATTCATATGTAACAAGGTATCGGAAAATGATTATGATTTTACAATTTTTAATCATAGAAATCTTAGTTAATTTGTACAATACAATTATTTCCTTATTAGATATTGATTTGATCAATTCTGCAGGCACAATTTAATGATTGAAAAAACTGTTTCTAAGCCTTAAAAAATAAAAACATATTAAAAAAAAAATTTTTAACGTTTATAAATATATAAATGTAAAGAGAAGAAAAAGAGATTAATAAACAACAACAAATTTTGGAAACAGTAGTCGGAAAAGCATTGATAAACTAGAAAGGAGGATATTATAAAAAACAGTCTTAAATAAATTCTATAAATATATTTTCTATTTCATCATTTGAAATATTTTCTTAAAAATATGAATTTTGATTAGATCTAAATTTTAAGTCGGAATTAATGATTTAATTAACTTTTATTATTTTGAATAAAAATAAATACATAATTTTTCAAACTTTATAATTTTAATGTAAATACAAAATACTGAAAATTTATAATTAAATATTTAATAGAAATGAATTAATATACTTACATATTATATTAAGGAGTATTGATATTAAAGTATATATAAATAAGATTTTAGATTAATAACAACTTTCTTTCGTCATTTAAGTAAAATAGTTGATACTAAATTCATGAGAAATAAATAAATAATTTTTCCATTTTAATTTACAGAAATTTTTAAAAATAGTAAACTTTCTTGTATATTTTTATGTTTTTTAATCAGGATTATAGTTGATGTAATAATTAGTTTAATATATATGTTATATTATTCATTGCAGATAAATTTTGTTTTATCCAGAATTGCAGTAAATATCATTGTAATAATATTTACAATACCATAGTTGTCAATCTTTTCCGATAAGTAAAACCTATTATTTTACCTATGACATAGGTTTGCCCATATATTTCTATTTTTATCACTTTTCTTTTACATGATTTTTTTTGTAAAGAGATGAAGATTTACTGCTTTCACTTTTGATTTTAATTGAAGATTTGATGAATCGTTCTATTCCACTTGCCAGTATTGGATGTAACGCATTAATGAAACTACACAGCAGTGCATCTAATCGATACCGATAATTATTCCTTGTTTAAATTTACTCATGCGTTAACAAAATTTGATCATTCTTTAAAGTCTGAATAAAATCACGTTCCTTACTCAAACTACGATTATAAGTTTTCGATTTGAAACCATTTCAACTTAATTTTTATCATTAATTTTTTTTTGAATTCATTTTAAAAAAATGAAATATATGATTATTCGATTAAAATCAGAAATATTAATTTAAAACTACTAAATAAATAATATCACAAAAGAAATCATGAATTTTAATAAAAATAGATAAAGTAACAATAATTTATATATATATTTAAAAAACTTCTATTAATCTAAATACATTGAATAAACTAAAAGTTTAAAATAAGTAATAAATGCTTTGAATATTTATTGTAAATATGTAATAACAATATAACTCAATGTATGGAAACAAAGATGAGTAAGAAAATAATATAACTTTTGTATAATATAAATTTGTATATTTATTGTTCTTAAAGTGTTTCCCGATGAATCTATATTATTTACATAATAAAGTTCATAAAATGTAGATTACGGTTACTTTACATATTATGAACCTACGTTAATTAATAAAGTTATGAACTATTGTAATATGAACTATAATAATATTGCATTTCAATTTATTTTTCTTATGATAAAAGTAGTACAGTATACTAAATACTATTTTAATTCTAATTTTGTTCAATAGAATATTATTGAAAATTAATTGCTAATTAGAATATAAATGATCGATTATAGATTACAGCTTCATTTTCTATAATAAAGCTTGCTTATAAAAAATAATATTCTAATGAATTTATATCAAATCGTAATATGTTTATGAGTTATATATCAAACTTCATAGATTTTACTAATTAAAGATTATCGCTTGATTATTTTATCTTGTACATTTTTGATAATATAAACTTTGTATAAAAATATATAAAATATCACCATATTTTTTTAAACATATATTTATTATGCTTTATTCTTATAAATTTTGAATAAAAATCTGCAAGATATTTATTTAACAATTATTATATCATACAATCTTTATTGCTTCATTAAAAAAATTTTTTTTAATATTCTTAGTCAAATGTAAAAAATATCGAAGAACATAATAAAAAATAAATAATAAAATTAATATTTCAAAGTAAATATAAGTAAAATACATAGTAAAAAGTTGTGAAACATAATTCAATACATTTCTAAGATTGTATATTAACCGATAAAATAGTGACATTTAATTAAATATATTACATGGTTTCTTAATTAATAGTGATTAAATTTAATATTTTACTGACAATTCAACGAATAAAACATTAATAAGGATATCATCAGTTTTTATATTGAACATTCATAACTTCCTGGTTATTTAAACATTCATATATTTCACAATCGCACGCACACTAATACGTTTTTGATACTACGTGATAAATTAATCAACAATTTATTGTTGATTCAATATGAAATCTATACATTCTGAATAATACGAAAATCCCTTACAAAAGAGGCAATAATGCAGAGAATTTTTATAAATAAAAAATAATTTTTTTTTAATAATCGTATACAATATGAAGATTGTATAATATAAATTTTTAATATTTTTCGTAATACAATTTTGTGAAATAATTGTATATTTTTAACCAAATATGTTTTACATTTATATATTATATCTGTTATTAATAATAAATCAAAATTAAAATGTTATCTTATGGATGATATTTCAGACGAGTTAGAAATTATATATTATAACAATCTTCACTTATAGAAAGTTATGCAGTACTATAAAGTCATTAAATTTTAGTATGAAAATTCTACCTACTTTTTATCATACATTTTAACAAATATAATATCTCCTATTTAAAAAGTATTTTTAACTAGTTGAAATTATGACATGACGAAATGAATAGACCTCGATAATGAAAAAAATGAACTTTACGGTTCTTGTTTCAATTTGTCACTTACGAAGGCAATACAACACCTTAAAATAGCCATTAAAATAAAAATAGAAAGAACGAAGAGCGATAATATATCATCTATTCAGTTATCGGCAGATGTAAGCAGGTCCGTAAATAAAGTGCCGTTAATAATTTTCGTCGTTTTAGAAGGCGCAAACATTCTCCAACGAGTCGCGAATAAACGCTCAGCAAAGATTGGCTCGGCAGCGCCGCGATTGCCTCCGGTTGGAGGGAGGAAAGCGGATCACCTGTCGAGTCTATATATTAACCGGGTGCAGGAGCGAAAACCCCGCGCTTGCGAGAACAAATTTTCGAGTGACGGAAAAAACAAGTGGTGATCGGTGCTGCGCTGCTTTTGTGATTGCTATTGTGAATGTGCTAAGGATATTTTGTAACGGCAAGTACCGATTTACGTTTATATTTTTGTGAATAACGCGTGGTTTTTGTGATTTATAATTTTAGATGCTTACCCTTTTCGAGGAAGATCGTTTGAGAAATTATAAAATATTGTAACATCCATTATTCGTATCACGAACGCCATTCGATTCGCTTAATAAATTCAAAGTTCAATTGGATTTGATAAAAAAAAGAATATATTAATTGTCGGATGTGGAGTCATTCTTTTAATGTTACGAAAAAATGAATTCATATTTTGGATGTAGCGAATGTATAAAATTATTTTTCGCTCAGAAAGAATTTTTTTTTATTTTTTATTATAGCCATATAATTAATGTTTATCTTATTTCGATAATTTTTTAATGGGGAAAACTTTTGTTATTAATCTACTTAGGATCAATCGAATGCTTTTATTTATGATTTTATTTTTACTATTTTTAAGTTAATTTGTAAAATTACGTTTCAAAGAAATGCTCATGAGTTCTTAAAGATTCTTTTCGGAGATAATAAAATGTAAATAGAATGATCCAATCAAAAAGAATCGATTATAATTAAGGAGTTGTGCATAAATATTATAATTATAAGGTTTAGATTACATTATAATTACGAATTTATACTTATTAAATTATGTTTATTTGATATTATTAAGCTATTTCTATACATCTTATGCAGATTTTTATTTAGCGGCTGAAAAATGCGAAACGCACCTCAAGATACCTTTCGACAAATTATTCTGATGCAATTCACTCGTTAAAAAATTCATGTTTCGCCATAACTAAAACTGATCCTAATACACGACTTAGAAATATTTCGTCGAGAAATTCCGACTCTCGCGTTGATCAACAATTTTACTAGAAATTATAATAAAAAGATACCGGTACAGAAGCTGCAAATGCTTCACTTCACAATAATTTTATGTAAGAATCTTCGGTATAATAATTCAGGCATGAAAATACTAAAACACTCGCCCTTATCATAAACTGCATTGACAATTATGCAGCGAGAATGTATTCGATAATTAAATTGAATTTGATTTAAATCAAACGTATATCTTCGTCAGTCCGTACGCGCGAGCTCGTCGGTTGGCTGAAAATTAAAAGCGCATCGTAATAACAGTCGATCAAGTTCATTCGTTTGGTAAATTCAGTGCGGATCGATAACAAGCGTAAGATAGCAAATAACTAAACACAGGCTACTCTGCTCGATTTGTGTCTCGGTTTTCGCGGACCTTCCAACCTGGTGCGCACAGTGTACCTAATTCAAGCCGCGAAGAGAAGGAAGGCAAGTGGCAAAAAGACAGAGTGAAAGCGTGTGACGAGGTTTTCTTCCTCCTCGGGTCCTCGCTCGATGCACGACTCTCGTTGAAACGAGAACTACACGCGTGAGTTTCAAACGAGGTGGAATGTCGCATGGTTGGTCGGTCGGTCGGTCCGCGACATTACTCCACGGCTCGACTTATTTGTAAGCACTTACGTGTTTACGATTTAACTCTGGGGAGATTACTTAGGTCTGCGAGTATATGAGGGCTCCTTTGAAAATGTTAATTGTACTTACTACGCGGTGGTTCGTCGACTTAAACCGCGTCTTGTGGTTATGCCTGACGTCGGTTCCTCGTTAGTTTTTAATTTAAATAATTATGCGGAACACTCGATACGTAAACGGATGAACTAATCAAACATAAATTATTCGCATTTATAAAACAATGTCGCGCGTTATTTTGATTTAATACGAGTTCAACTATTTATAAAGTGACGGACTTTGACTTATAACAAAATAATATACTAGATAGGCGGTAATAAATCTGGATTTCCAATTAAACGTTTATGGTAATTTACAAAGTAAAAATGCATATTGTACGATTCAAACTTTAATAATAAATAAATCCAATGTTCAAAAAATAAACTTTTTACTAAATTTAAACAAAATCCGAGTATCGTTTACATTCGTCAAAAACTTCTGATTTTATATTTTTAAAAAAAAGTTTTCAGTCTATTTAAGCACATTTTATAATTTTGAAAACCAAGATTGATTGGACGAGTTTATCGACAGTAATAAAATTTTAATTTGGTATAAGAAATATTAGATCTCGATTAAACAATTTTTTTATTAGACTTTAATTTCGTATTTATGTTAAAAATATCTATTTCTTTTAAATAAATTGTTAACATTTTTTGAAAGATCGGATATGCGTTTTCGTTCAATTTTTTTTGAATTAAGCTTTTCTCAAAAGTTACGTAACTATAAATGTATTATACGTAATGTTTTCATTATTATTCGACTTTAAAAATGTTAATTTCATTTGGTACGAGTTAGGGAACTGTGCTAATTATCTCATGTGTGACCTGATCGAATGTCGGTCTTGATTGACCGAGTTGCTTCTGAAGAGAAGTTAACCTTTTCAAAGCTTGGAAGAACTTTTCGGGAATAAATTCTGGTATAAATAGGCGACGGTGCTTTAATTCATGATTAAATGAAGTAGATCTTGCGTACGTTATTTGTAAAAATAATAAATATAAAATGTTAGCATTACCGTTATAAATATTTAAAAAATAAATAATAAAATACCAAGAGTCGTTACACATAAACTTGTTTTAAGCGTATAATTATTGCCATGCAACTAATATAATTCAGAAACACGTTCCTTTAAAAAAAATTGGTTTTGGCGTAGATTGGATCTTTATGCATTTTTTGTGCTATTTACTGAAAATAATTATTGCATTAAACAAGTACTTGCTTATTTAAACGCTCAAAGAATCTTATAATTTTTTCATACAATCTTGTAATTTATGTTTAATAAAAATTTTGTTCAGATTTAATTAAAAAGTTGTAATAAAAATTTCTATGCTGATTCTATTAAAAATGCAAAAACAAAATTATCAATAGGAAGAACATTAATACAAAGATTTCATTACGAAATCCCTTATAAATGAGGTTTGTTAACACTGCTTCATTTCATAATACGTTGAAAGCCTTCATAAATTTCTTCGTACAAGTTATAATATCGTAGAGAGATTTTGCATACTTTAGCAATTAGAACCCATAAACTCTCAAAGTTAATCCAATTTGTCTCTCAATGCAACAATAATTCATAAGCCCACATTCCTAATTTAAGCCCCATTTTTAAAATCTTTTCCATGAAAATATAAGACGAAGGAAAATCTACGCCAGACTTTTATAATCGGAAAATAAGTGTCACTGACCTCCATAATACATCCGAATAAAAACCTAAATTTTTGTGTATTTTCTTTTCTCGTGGTTTTTCACGCTGCAAAACTCAAACATTAATTTTCACGCCTGACATTCTACTCCCATCACCGTTTTTCACACGAGACTCTGTCATATTCTTTTGCAGACTCTCATCTTTTATTATATTTACCATGCCACGCGTATAAAGGAGACCGCAAAGTAATTTCACAATGTTAAACTGAGATACGTTGGAAGAAAAATGAATCCTCAAATTGTATTTAACGGTCAAACTACGGTTTCAAATAAATTATATTGCTTCTGATTTCATTTGGATACTGTGTGATTTAAATAGTGAAGGGTGCAATCAAATACACAATTACATGAATCAAATCGATCGTTTCTTTGATAGACGTGACTTATTTCTAGTTTAGAAATTGCTTCATATTCTAATTATGGTTACGGATTTATGGATTTTTTTACAAAAAGAAGCTACATTAATCTATTTCGCATTTAATTGTTTTTGCTTACATTGTTAAAATAAAGTATTATTCACTGTTAATAGTAATAAGTCGATTCATTATATTTAGCTAAATATAAGAATTATTTAAAAAAAAGAATTTATGCGTAATTTATCACGCACATATTTATATTTCTAAGATTTTTTGTTAAAAAATTTAATTCTCTAACATAATTTTAATAAATATAATAATTAATAATATATACTATTTTATAAATTACCATACTGTTTAAAGCAAAGATTAAACAGTATTATTAACAACAATATAGAATAGTTAATAATTATAACTATTAAATTAAATATAACTATTGTTTGATTTTAGTAATATATTATTTAATTTCAGATGCTAGTTCCACTATATACAAAATATTAAAAAATATATATGGAACTATCTTAATAGAATTAAAAAATTTAAAAAAAAATAATTTTTGAAAGGTAGTTATTACTATTCCATAATATTACATAATATCGAAACCGTACACAATTATTTAGTCTTTATTGGCTTTGATATTCCAAATGATTAATCAAAATTTGTTATTATTTATCAAAGTTTTAGATAAAAACAGTCTTAACTTTTAGTAGTATACAACATTTGGAAACAATCTTCAAAATACTACCAGAGTTTTAAAAACATTTTTTTTTAATTATAATTGTTCCATTAAAATTATTAAAATGATATTATTAAAGTTAAAGTTCAACAGTATCTTCATTCTTTAAAATTACTATTATAATTACGTTAAAGTTTTAATATTTGCGAAAAAATTTCTCGAAAAAATAGTTGTCGAATTTTCGCTTACATTTATTTTAAAATACGAGGGACATAAAGAATAATACAAAAACTCATTTTAAATTAAATTTTCATTATGATATAAACGAAGTTTTCCTTTTACGTCAAAATGTTTTTCTAAATTATGAATTTCTAATATTAACTTCGACAATTTTTATTAAATGCTGTCATAAATATACGCATGTTTATTCTTATAACCTAAAATGATTAAAATTTCTTTTATAAATCTTTTCTTGTCTAAAATTAAAATACGATTTAACTTGAATTGGATCGTGAAAAGTTCAATTTCACCGTAAGTTATGAAGTACACGTATCTCCTTATAATTTTTTTTACGCTTTGCTAGCTCGAGTTTATGTTTACATTGAAAAATCTTTAAACTACTCAAAGCAAGAACTCGAAGGAAATGGAAAAAAAGATTAGATAACTTAAAAATAAAAAGCATTACCTTAGTTGAGCCACGATAGTCATAAAATAGCGTTAAAATAAAACTGAAATATAGTAGTATTTGGAAGTTTCCACGTATAAAAGGAAAGGCAAGAATGAATGTACGTGATGCGCTGCTTATTGTTCTATTTTTTTACCTACCATTCGGGTTTGGGTCAGTACGGTAGTTCCGGTACAATAATCATCGGCCAGGGATTGCGCACGTCCACTTTCAGATTTAATTGCTATGCATGCAAAAGCGCGACCTCTGAGATACGGGTGATCGAGGAAAAAAATTTCAGTGACGCTGAAAATGGGGACAAAGCGATGCAAAAAAGCGGTACTCGAAATTTCGCTTCTCGAAAATGAGTTTTAATTATTAGTTTTATTACTAGACATATGAAGCAAATGTTTCTGTTTAAAATTATAAATAAATATTTGTGCGTTAAAAAATACTTCTGTGGTAAATTTATTCATCGCGATCGTACCGTTAATTAGAATTGTATAACGATTGTTAGTAATTATTCGAACTGGTTTTTCAACCTTATACAATTATCATTGAGCGATATAAAAATTTGCGTTCCAACATTTTTTATTCGACATACGGGAGTGCATAAATCCGATGTTTTTATTTACTCGATCCGTAAATTCAACGATTGGTTTTCTTGGAAATAAATAAAATACGGAGTTTTAGGCCCGAATTGCATGCGCGAATTATTTCTGTATGAGTTATTTAATTTCTTAAATTTAAATCAAGAAGATGAGTGAACATTCGGTTGAAGAACTTGGCGTACACGAGTTCTAACAGTTGCGTACCGCACCTTGTTAGGTACAATTTTACAAATGTTTGGTTCGTGGGCATTCTCCATAAAAGAGTAATAGAAAGTGGCCAGTGAATGCCCAGGACGGCAATTGCCTTCTTAAAAATCATTTCACAAGCGCAATCTCTTTAACGTATTACCTATAGAGAAATGAGTTCTAATTCGTGTTTTTTCGCTGCTGGTGTCTCAACTCGGCTGAAGTATAAAATTCGATGAACTATTGGGCAACGTTACGCGTTGTTAAAACAATAATAAATTCAAATAAAAAGATATAAATTACGGCGAGGAAATCGAAATAAAGAAAGCAATCTTTTTTGCAGTAACGGAGGAGGTAAATTCGAACGGGAGCTCGTTACCGACGGATTGGCTGCTTTGGCGATTAAACGTTCGCGGTTCACTTTTTTACCTTAACGCGCGCGATATTTCACGCGAGTCGCTTTGCTTCTTTTTGCGCACTGCCAAACTTTGCCCATACCCAAGCAAATTGTTCTCCTTTACGCTTTATTGCCGGTGAATTTATCGCTTATTATTAATCAGCCACGTTTATTGGCCCATTTGGCGTTACCGTTCTTGCCTGGTTTTTCGATAAATGTGATTCGCGATAAATAAAAAGAAATTTATCGCTTCGAGATGCCGTTATAATTTTAAGTACCTTTGTTTTCTATCGATATAATTCTCGCGTATATTCATAATTTTGGAAGTTTGGGGCGTTATAAAATAAAAATGAAATTCGTTCGATTACTACGTATTTTATCAATAGTTATAATATTACTATCACTACATCGATATTAATCGAGTAAAATTATTTTATGGATAAAAATTCCTTACGTACAATTATACACTTATCGCGATATTATATACAATTTGAGATATTTTTTAAAGTATTTTTTTAATAATTTAATCATACGATATTTCCATTATTTGTAACTAGTTTACTTTTTTAAATAAACAAATATTAATAAAAAATATATTGATATTATGACTAGTGTCGCAAGTATTTTTATTTGTAAATTTAAAAAATGTTGGAATATTTTTGTTTTATTTTATTTTTTTTCTGTACTATTTTATTATTCTTCCTAATATCGATAACCTAATATTACATAACTAATATTACATTATTGTATAGAATTATTTAAATTAATCTCGTTTAATCAGTTAACTATTGGTAGCCTATCGATGTTTACTATGTAAATTAAATAATTAGTCGAGCGATGTAAAATTTTATAAGAAAGATTAAATTTAAAATCATAAATGGAAATAATTTTTCAAATTATTTCATTACAAAAATGTAAACGATATGCTTTAAAAGATTAATTCGAAAAATATGCGTCCGATACATAATCTATTTAATCTGTTTAATAAACATAAATTTAAATTCAAATTTTTATTGTAACGCATATTACCGCTCCCGTACTCGTTTTTCCTACCAAATGAAAAAAAAATATTCTCGAAGTAAACTGTGACGAAACGGTTTCACAAAGATTGGCGATCGAACGTACTTTGACTTCTCTGTCTTCGATTATTGGTGAACATAACGATATAAATCACTTATCAGCCGTGCACTCTAGAAACACCGATAGGTACATTTTCGACAATCCCATAAACGCACGAATGTGCAACGAGGTTAATTTATGCAACCCGTCGATTTCTCTCGCGCAGATACGTAATTAGTCCCGCGTCTACGTACGCATGCGTATACTGGAATTATACGGAAAATCTCCGTCGATCGCTACCGATCGCGTTGGAGAACGTATACAGCTTTCGCGAAAATTATATGCATTCGTGTGTGCGTGCGTCTGTTGTTGAGTACTTTCAATTCATTGAATTCGGTCAATGTCAAGAATAGAGGAAGTCTTGAACTCGTTATTTCCTTATGTACGTCGATTTTAGTTGATTCAAAATCTCGATTTTCTTAAATTGAAAATACTACACGGATAAACTTATAATTATGTCGAATGATACCGTAAATTTGTTTTTCAAACTATTTCAAAGTAAAATATCTATGTAAAAATAATCTTTAAAAATAGAGCAGTTTAAATACGACAGTTACATATATTTACAACACTACTTCGTTTAATTTTTGCGGATACTATTTTTTAAAATTTTAATATCATATATGTTCTATTGAAAAATTCATCAAACTAGATTTACTTGAATTCTTAATTCTTAATTCTGATAATATGAAAAATTCAATTTGGCATTGATCGATGGATGAAATAAAATAATGTACGTAAATAAGTTTGAGGTTTTAGAATATAGTTTATATAATTTGATGCATTCAATAAAAAACTAATAAAGTAAATTTTAGAGACAAAGATTTAGAAATTTCAAATTAGCTAAGAAATATTTAAATAAAAAAGATCGAATATAAAGTTGTTTTATCAATACGCTGATTTTCAAACAAAATTAAGAATACTTTTATTTCTTTAATATATATTTTTTACCTTCGTTTTGTTAACATAGAAAATTATATTATATGCACTTTCACTTTTGAATGAAATATTTCTATAACAGATTAAATTTTTAAATATTAATAACTATATCGATATACATGTACTTTAATCTTTCTAATTATTATTTTAAATATCATGCATTATATTTTTACCGATTTAATGCAATATAAAAAAAACTATGTCCTTCATAAAATAGCAAATTATTTATCGACTTAAAAACATATAAAAGTTTTCTAATTTATCCAATGAATTTTATTGACTTATAAATTTTTTAACACTTTTACTTCAGATTTATTCAATGTTAACTAGTTTAATACAATTTTTTTTTCACATTTATAAATATTAAATGTTAATATCTTAGATAATTTATTCTCATTTCCAAAAATTATTATTAAACTAAATACTAGCAAAACTTATTACCGATAATTTGATTATGAATGTTAATATTATATCTTAAGATATATTTATATAATCATAAGAAGGTAAAATATATTAAAAACGAAGTAAATTATGAAATATAATTATGTTTACACTAACCGAAAAATGGAAACTCCTTAAATATTTATGAGAATAAACAATATATAACTGTCTATATTCATTCTCGATTATAATGTATCAATATTATCTTTATTGTATGGAAATGGGAACTTTATATCTGGCTCAAATATCTTACTTTCTATGCGTAGAGGAAATTGATCAACGAAATCGAAACACAATTCGATGACTCGTTACAGCGCCAGGAACTATAAATCGGTACAGGTTCACTGAATTCAAAGAATACCTATTCAACCTCGCTCTTTCTATTCCAAAGTCCAAATAGAAATGCTTAGATAATATATAAATAAAGGGAGGAGAAAATCGGAATCGTCCAACTCGCAGGGATAAGGCGTTCACGATCGAATAATAAAACCGCGATCACGTACAAACCACAAAGTGGGACTAGTTCGAATCGATCGCGCGTCGCGAATTAAATAGATTACCCTGCGTAAATTGGGACCCTGCGAACCTTTTCTCCCGCGTGAGCTTCCAAATCCATTATGCGGATGCGATTCCGCAGTTCCGTAATGCGGTTCGCATGTGAACCTTGCGGATAAAGAAGATAGCCACCGAATCCTACCTACGCTCGGTTTATGATCCATTAAAAGAGGACCCTTTTGTACTTTGGATCGGGTGCGAGATGCTTTCCGCTCCGAGGAGGGAATTTTTTCGTATTTATGGCTCGTCATTGAAGCCCGTTTCTTTACGTCTGGCGTTTCCTCAAACGAGCGTCTAATCGGAGTCACGTTTTTTTAAATTCTAATAAAGAATTTCCAAGCGATCGTGAAAAATTCATTCTTGTTTTCACGAATTTTACCTAATAAAGTTCTGTATACCTAATACATGAGGAATTTTTACCTCTGCCAGCGCACGTAATACAATGACGTGATAAAGTGAGCCACGAGGGTGGAATAAATTACCATGGAATGAATCAAGCTCTTTTTAACCAATACCTTTTGTACTTACCGAATAAAATACGAAGAAGTATGGATTTCTCTATTTCAGAAAATCGTGTTTGAATAAAAATATCTCCAGAAAATCGTAATACTTTATTATTCTATGCATCGTAATTTTGGAACGATGAACCTTAATAAATCTGGCTTCCTTTTATTGTAGAAATTCAGTTTAAAGAATAAATTCTTTGTTAGATATAATGCTTTTATGAAATTTCCTTATTATTCTTTAATCTCTTAAATTTATTATGTTGTATTTGTAATGTTAGATTATTTTTATAAAATTACTTTTGATAAATTTTTATGGTCATATTTTGTATATTATAATTTTTAGGATAGAATCACCAAAATGAAAAAAATAAAATAAAATATATGTAACGCAAAAGTATATTTTAGTAAAATTTAAATAAATATATCTTAAAAAATTGTTTAAAATACAATTGAGATCTTTTATAAATTATCTAATTTATTAATAACCAGCACCATTATTAATAAATGAGTGATTTCCATTAATTAATTGGTACTATTGATAAAAGAAAGAAGCATTAAACATGTTTATGAGTCTTAAATTTTTAATCTATCGTTAAGAGCATAAAGTTACCTACAACTTTCCAGAAGGAAGCTACATCGTTACACTACAAACTATCAGCTGTAGCTATCAATCATCTCTTGGACTCTGAAAGAGAACTAAAACCGTAAATTATCAAAGCAATCCTGTTTATTATTGCGTGCTATCACGCGTCGCATAATAAATATAATTAATGAATTTTTTTATTGTAAATGCGTCTGTATTCTTAAAATTATTATGTCATTAGATATTTTATTATGCTTACTTAATTATTTGATATTGACGTGATAATTTACTTTATTAATTACTATTTTACCAATTCAAATTATTCACTTTCGTTATGCAAAATAATTTTTTTATTACAAAAAATATTTTTAATTTAATTAAACATTATAAAAATCGAAAATACAAATAATAATTCTATTCGTACATTCTATCCGAAATTACTTATTTCTACAATTCGAAAGTATAAAAGATATATTAATTAAAACGATATATCAAATGAAAAGTAATATTTATTCAATTATTTTTTAATTAATTTCAATTAATTCGTATAGTTATTTTTATCACATAAATGATCATTGGTTTAAATTAAATTTTTATTAAATGTAATAGATTCACAAAATCTTTTTAGAATTTTGATAATTTTGATTTATCATGTACATTTCATAAATCATGAATATATTATAACTCGTTGCCTTGAATTTTAAACATCAAAATACTTGCATAGAATTTTATAATTTATCAAATATTTTACGACTTTATAAAAAATATTGAAAGTTATAAAATGCAAAGATAGTAATTAGTAAAATTTTTAAGAATAGTATTTTTACATTTTTTTAATTTTTATGAATATTTTCTATTATAATAAAGGAATAATTGTTTAAAAAATTAAAATATATTCTTTTAACGTGACTTTTAAATTTCACACATATGAATTATAACATTATTTATAATAATTTTAAATATTTTATTTTTTAATTTAGTACAAATACTTCAATATTTTTTAGAAATAGTAAAATTATTATAGACTATAGAAATATTCATAAATTAATTATAATTCGCAGAGTTTTTAAAAATAATATCTAATTCAAATAAAGTATTGCATTAATTTAAAATAGAGTATATCATTTAGAACGTGCTTATCAAATTTTCTTATGACATATAATTTAAATTTAAATTTCATAAGTTTCAATTAAAGGACTCACACGTTACTGCAATTTTAAATAATTATACTCCATATATCACTAAAAATCAAGTATTACAAATCATTATAATTAAAAAATTACTTCAGTCGATTGAATTAAAAAACGTAGAATAAAGTAGATGAGAACGGAATGTTTACGAGGCTATTTGATTTTTAAATTTAATGAAGTAATTAAATATATGTTATATTAATGTCAATATATGTATATAAAAGTTTATGCACATATGTACGATTGTTTATGTAGATAACTAAATGTGTATTATACACATACAATAAAACATGTATAAACCTACATTCCACGTTTGCTAAGTAAGAAAATGCTAGTGTTTATATCAACAAAGTTTAATAGAAAACACGATACATTCAAGTGCCTAGAAATATGCAGAAATGGCGAAAGATAATTTTTAAAATATACTGATTGGCGAAACCACTATAAATCACAATTACATTACTTAACAGGAAGTCTAGAAATAGAAAAGTACATAGATTTCAAATACCGATATGGTATACAATATTTATGTTTTAAGAAAAAAGTGTAGATACGACCAAATAGTGACAGGTTAAAAAAAATTAAGGTGAAAAGAAGTAGTTGTATTTGAACTTAAAATGAAGAATGATTTCTGAAATGTTTTACAAATTTTAGAATTCGAAGAACTTTGATAATATTTCTATAAATTTAACGTAATATTTTAGAATTATATAAAATTAATTAAGTATCATACTTTAATTTAATTTCTATTTAGTAATATATGTCTTTTATAACAAAAAAAAATAGTTTCTAAAGAGGCTTTAAATGATAATTATAAAAGACTAAAAAAATTTATATGAATTTCATTAATATATTTCATAATTTAACATTATCAAAGTCAGCATTAAAAAAATATGTATGGGTACTTTTTTTTCTACAATAAACTATTAAGTAACTTCTTTAATTAAAAGCAAGTAAATTTAATATCTAAATAATAAAAGAGAATTAAAAAATATATCAAACCCAAAACAATTAATCTTTACCTAAAACAATTTATAATTATAAAGAGCGCAAATTTTTTAGGCTACAATTTTTATAATAATAATAGCAAATATTCATAAAAATGATAATGATAATTAACTATAGTATATTAATATAAGAATAATTAAAAATAAGTTTTGTTATTAACAGGAATTAATTCTCAATACTAAAACGTATTTTGATATTTGATTTTACTAGGTTAAACAATATGCATTTAATTTCTTTGGAAATGAATACAAAAAAAACTTAAATAATCTATTTCATATATGATAATAATATTAAATTTAGAGATAGTTCATTAAAATAAAATAATTTTGTAAATCATAATCATGTAAATATTTTATTTTTTCATTGAAATTTATGCAAAGAAATTAAATTTTCTAATCTTTAGTACGAAGATATTTTTTTTCCATAAAAGTAATAAAATATTAATTATCAATTATTATTCAATGTAGCTTTTTTAATATATTTAAACTCACTTTTAAATTCATAATGTAATATAAATTGGAAATTATTATATAGTATTTCTTAGTAATAAAAATTAAAATTTTAAACTTCTACTAAAGATATAATGATACCAGAAAATCATATAGCATTAGTAAATTCTGATAAAATTTTAGTATCTTATATTTATATTTTAGAAAATAATTTTCAAAAACTAATAATGGATTGAAACTAAATATTTTTATATTATTGAATTTCGCAGTAAGTTAAATTTATATTAAATTTATACTAAATACTGACCATTTTTTACTGAAATTTTTGATAGTAACGAAGTATATGAACTCACCTGCAATTAAAAAACAGTATTATTAAAAATTAATTGTAATTACTTATATATATTTGTTTAATTATTTTTTATTTATTAATAATATATAAAATAGATAATTTCTGTAAGAATAACATTATTCTTAAAAATAAATTTATTGCTTCGTGTTCTTTAAAATTCTAAAATATAGATATATTCGTAATATATGTAATTATTTAAATAATTTTGTTCATTGATCATTTAGTATAATAAATTAGAATCAATTATTTAGTATATTAATATAATAAATGTATATTTTTTCTATTAAAATATTCTTTCTTCAAATATTTGATTTTTTTAATTTATAACTTATTTACAGAGTCAATAAAAATTAAAAATTTAGTTTTTAAATATATTATTTATTTACTTTTTAATTTAATTTACAAATTGATTTAAATAACTTTGAATACACTACTATATTTTAAATTATTTTTAACTGTTATCTCATAATTTTTCTGTAAAAATATTAAATTAATTAACGTTTATTGTATTATACTTAAAAATATAATAGTATAAACAATAATTGTTGAATGTACATGTCTATACAATTTTTATGGAAATAAATGAGTTTATAAAATTTCTTTTAATTATTTGAACGAAACTGTTCAAATGAACTAAATTTTTTTAAACTTATTTATATATTATATATATATTATGATGATTTTACATTTTTTGCAAACGTATTCATTTTTTTAATTATAATAAAATTATTCATCATAAGCATTACTAGTAAACGAATTTTCCTATTAAGTCATCAAATTTTATATTTGATTTTTTCCAACAAATTATGTCTCGAAGTCGTGAGTTTGCGATGATGCCATATTTAATCTACTGTATTAATGGTAGCAGTAACCTTTGCGCTCCGCCTTAAAAGTAGATCGTCGGCACTTTCATTAGAGACGCCATTGCAAACTTTTAATCGCCGGTAACTCGATACGAGTATGCACTAGTATTATAATAAGTTATAAGAAAGTCGTTATGGCTTTACTTATCCTCTAATATATATAATTATAAATGCTTGCCTTTTTAAAAAGCTATGACTCAAAGAACATATTTGCAGTTAATTATAAATTTTTAACTTATATACTAATTTTTAATAAAAAATTAAAAACTATATTATATTTAACTTATATTAGTTTAATATTATAAACCGAAATTAAATATTAGGCATAGTAACAAATCTTATCGTTTCGAATTATGATATAAACATTCGAACAAATATCGATTTTTAACGTGAAATTATTATCTTTCTACACAAATAAATATGTTGCAATTTATTGAAATATCGGCAAATGATTTAGAAAATTAATGTTTGCTCAATTGTAAATTGAGCTTTAAATATATTTATGAAATATTTAAAAGGACAAGTGTACGAAAGCGTAATATAATTCTCATTTAAAGCATATTTTAAATGGATAAATTCAAAGCATATCTCAAGAGTCCTACCTCCGGTAAGTGCAGAACCCGACACATTTAGGTTGCGTATCAAGTCATCAAAAATTCATGCTCCAAGACGATAGAGAGTAATGCATTTTATCCATCTATCGACTTCCAATAGAATTACCCTCGTTGCGCAAAACTCGCGTCAAGCAATAAAACCCACTTAAACTTTTACTCTTTTCCCTTTTTTCGAAATAAACTTTTTTCACTTGCCTGTCCATACACCGCGATTCTCGATCACACTCTACTTTCCTCCCATCGCACGCAGTTATGAACCTTTGCTCTAATGCATCGGCTCAACCTACTTTTGTAACCGGTGATTCATATGGGAAATGCGCGGACTCGTATATCCTGTCTGTATTGCAATTATTGGACCGACCAATGAATTTTTTTAAAATTTAATTATAATATACGTTTGAACTTTCCTTCCTATACTTTCACCGTGAATGTAAGCTGAAAATCTTTAAATTCTTGGATTTTTTTATCCACGCGATGATATTTAATTTTATACGTTTATTTTCTAGGATTTTGATTACATTATTTTATCTTTTTATCGAATGATACCTGTTTATTCTTATTACAGATATTATCGTATATCTGCTATACAAATTTTTAAATTTAATATGAATTCTGGAGTAAATATGAAATTAGAGTCGACAAAAAATCAAATGAAAAGGTAAATCATTGCATTTTCATATTCGATAAAAATAAGATAAATTGAAGTTTTTTTTATTTAAGGTCTTTATATATGTATGTATATATATATTTTTTAAAAAAAATATAAACCCAAAGTTTGATACAGGTGGAGGAAAGTCTCTCTCTATTATAATCATAAGAGCACACGATCGATCAAAGAAAATAAAAAAGAAAAATGGAGAGATTTAAAACTTGGAGGGCCCGTTCACAAATCGCAACATCGCAGTCGTATTCAACACGATTGTTTCGTATTCGGGATTGTGCACCTGTGCAGATAACTGAGAAGAAGAAAAGTTTTCTTCTCTTTTCTTTTATTGGCTTCTTGAAAACTTCGATGCTCGTTACTTTTGCCGATTTTTTTAGTTTCTTTGTATTCATTATTCGAAACGGATAAACGGATAAACCGTATATTTTTACTTTATCGTAAGATAAGTACAAAAGTATGTGAATTTGTTGTCAATATCGATGAAATATTATTCGTTTGAATTAGAAACCATCGCAGTATTCCGTAGAAAGTTTCAGCTTATATTTTCAGCAGCGAGTAACGATAAATTGAGATGAAGCTTCATTTAACGTGTACGATTCATAGTGAATTTTCAAGCCGTTAACTAGTGGTGCTTAAGTAACACCTTGATCTTTTGATCTTTAACTTGTTTTATATTTTCTTAGAGATCTTCATAGAGGTATATATCGAACGATAAAAATCAGTATTAAGAAAACTTACATCGGTATTAAGAAAATTTTAATGTGACAGGTTTTTTTGTAAATCATTAGTATTGAAAAAAAAAACTTCTAAAAATTAAAGTTTTCTATGTAGATATTAATCTTTCTATATAATCAAAAGATACATTTACATATTCCAAAAAGTTAATTTTTTAGTTTTGCTTTATTTAAAATATTTTTTGTATAAATAAGTTAATCGAGATAGACTTAGATTTCAAAATATTTATAATTTAATTTAATCAATTACATTATATTTATAACGAAAAATAAAATTTGTTAAAGTTATTTTGAATTTAAACTAAAAAATAATTGACATATAATCTTTATGACAGTTTAGTGTCATTAAAAGATATCGAACGATCGTTCGATCGTATTGCGATTACAAATTACACCATACGTCACCTAGTCATAAATAACGAGCACTCGTTCATTATTTTGGCAGGTTTAATACGAGCATGAATACATATAAATTCAGATAAACTTAGACATTCGGAATGAAAATGAAAAATTAAATGTAAAATATTTGATAAATATTTCTTTTTAATGTATACATGTATCAAATTAAAAATTGGTAACGTATTTTCTTAATGTAATTAGTAGTTTATTACCAGGCAATATTTTTAAAATTGCGGTTCGATTGTGGACCGTTTCTTGCAATCATATGCGTGTGAAATTCATTTTATTATTATCAGTGAGAAACGAACGATTTAAAACGAAAATTGTTCGTATATGGAAAACGACGTTACAATTTCTCATTATTCATTTACTATTTAGTTCTAGCTACGAGCATCAAAAGATGAAATCGAAAAGTGTTGTAAAAAAGACAATTTTCTCGCCTTTGCTTGTTAAGTTTAGCCTTTGCTAAAGTATTCGGATGCAGCACGCAAAGGATGTAAAATTTGCCATTAAAATCGGGACCAGGAATAGAAGACCGGTGATGCTGCGAGACGTTCGGGAGATGCGCAAATCGCTCCTCGTACGACGCGTCACACGTACTTTCGCCTAACTATGCCTGTAATTAAAAGCCATATCAGGACAGAATAGGTGACGTGTTCCGACGCCCGTCTGGCGTTCGAGCCAGAAAACATCTCGGCGCGCTTTGCATTTAATTGCGAAATTTATACGTGTATGGGAATTGTTAAACCGGATGCTGCGACGAATACGAATTTCCCGTGTCTATGAATGAGCGTTTTCGTTCTTTGCTAGGATTATAGCGTTTGACGAGTGCGCTCTCTCTTCAATTTCGCTTATTGTCTCTATTTTCTTAAAAAGATATACTCATTGATGCGTCGAGGATCTGAACTATTCGCACTTGCATTCTTAAGTTGTGCTATATACTAGATGGATGATGAGAAATATGTGGGGTAAATTTCACAAATTTTTTACCGAATGCTGCTTTTATTACTAATTTTATGTCTACAATATGCAGCTTTACTTCAGTAAATAGAAATAGAAATGAAAATAAAATTGCTGCTGTTGATATTTTAAAATCTGTTATAAGTTACAGTTAATGGGAGACTATTGACAGAAATATCTTCGTTCATTTAAGACATAAATTTAATTTTTGACCAATATTTTCTCAAGTTCTCTAACGTTTAATAAATGTATACTAATGAAACAAAAAAAATTTGGTACTCAAAAGTAAAATTTTGCACTTAAAGAACTATTACCAATATTAGAAAGCTGGAAACATGAAAATGTTGCGTAAATAAAAAAATTTAATTTATAAAATTACATATTTATTAATATTATATCTACAATATTTTAATCTTAGAACTGAAATTTTTTGTATATGTATAAATAAAATTAAAAATTTTTGTATTTTATTACAAATATTATGCGAACCTCTAGTGTTTATGCATTCATCAATCGACTTAAAATAAAAATTGATAAACAATTTATGTTCTTATTTAAGATTATAAATGTAATTACAGACAAAAATGTATAGCTCGACAGTCACAGAGTATCAGGAATCAACGAAGAAGAAAGCCGACGAAACGGCATCCGAGCCAACTCCATTACCATGCAAAGAAGAAGGAGAACAACCTTTGATATGGCTGAATATAATTGGCATTGCAATTCTTCATTTCCTTGCATTCTACGGTTTCTTTACTAAATATCACGAAGCCAAGTTTTGGACATGGATTTTCAGTAAGTGTATTATTTTTTGATTATCACATTTTTATGAATTATACCAGCAAAATTTTCGTACAAAAATAAAATACGATTATACGAATAAGTGATTTGCGATAATTATCTATGTTAAAAAAGAAATTGGAAAAAAATTCTGAATTAATAATAGATGTGAGTATAAATCATTTAAAACAATTAATATAATTTTGAAAATCGTTATCTTATAAAATAATAAAAGATATTGGTTTATTAATAATTGATTGGTTAAGACCAAATTAATGAAATTTACAATTTTAAACTTTTGATAATTTATATTAAAAGATTTATTTAATAAATATCTTATGAATTCATAATATTGATTTTATCATTTATTATTTTGTTAGGACGTTAGGATTATTTTGCGTACAACGCATCCAAACCGAATGAAAAATCATCTCTAGTGAATTTATTTTGTATATTCATTATCATTGGTAAACTTAAATTTAGGAATATAAACCATATATTATTTTCGGCAGCTCACGTTTGATATTAAACTTATTTTTTAGAGTGATTGACTATAAAGTTGTTGTTTTATTTTAACCGACAATTCATCTTAACAGTCTTTTCGTGTTATTTTGCAAAACCAGTAAATCTGTTTTGATACTTAAATGTGGCAATTGAGTTTCTAATGATTATCGAAAATCGATTTTGAGCGATTAGATGCCTCCTTAATTACCACGAGAAGTACATATTCATGTCATGTTTCAACCACTGGCACGATTCCAGAATATAGTTCCGGCGTCGTAAAAAGACCACAGAGGACACCGGAAAATAAAAAAGAAACAAGAGCAGATGAAAGAAATCATTGTCATAAACACGAAACTTATTCTTACCGAGCATAAAAATATTAGATGAATTTTTCTGCAAGAATTCATCTTTTAAAATTTTTGTTAGTATTTAATTCAATTAAGACATTTATTAAATTTTGGCATTAGTAAAAGCCTTATAGATAATTTTTTAATGTAATCCTATTAAAAAATGTATAAAAATTTATTAATTAATGTATTCGTTAAGAACAAAGCAGAGGATGTAAGCATTATTAGAAATTTGCGAGATTAATTAAGTTTTTAATTAAAAAATAAATAAAATAGGCAAATAAAATTTCTTTTGAACACAATAATTTATAATTATATTAAAATTCTAAAAATTGATTATTAAGCCAACCTTCTTTATGTTTTAATACTGCAGAGTTTAATAAAAAGAATTATTCATTAATAAGACCTTACCATACATAACTTTATAACATAGTGAACAGAGAATTTTATTTTTCTAATTATACCTTACTTATAAATGAATTTTATATTTTTTATTTCATAAATACAATTATATATAAAATTAAAGTTAATGACATAAAAAATTTTTATATATAATATTATTCATATGAGTTTTATATTTTTATGAAGTAGCTATCTTTAAAAACTTGGAATTATTTTACCAATATGTATGAAAATATAAAAATTAATCTTATTAAATTAATAATTATATGAAATAAACAACGTACTCGAAGATTTTAATCAAAAACATCCCTGTACGTGATATTCGATACATTTATTTCCATTATTTAATACTTACAATATAAAATAAAAGTAATAAATTTAACATAGAATATAACATTTTATAAAAAATATAGCACTAAAATTTTAATATTAAATTAAAAAAGTATTTATAAAACTATGATTCAACTACATTTATTAATGGAAGTAAACTATTTTAAATCATTTTTTTAATTAATTAAAAACTCACAAAATCATTATATTAGATATATTATCATTAAAGAATAATCAAATAACAATAGATCTTTATATTAATTAATCCCAAAAATAAATGTACTTCTTAGTATTTAATAATAATTATCTTATATCCTTATGCAGACTTTTATAATAAGAAATTTATGTACATTGTATGTATTCTCAATTTATTGTGAAGTCTACGATTATGATTATAATACATCGGATATCAAAAATAAATATCATGAAAGCAACTACTAAATTTGCATACACGTTAAATAATTCTATTTTGTCTAGTATTAATCTTTTATATAATAAATAATAAGAAAAATGCGTTTAAAATTAGTTGTGAAATGAATTAAGGATTTTGTATCAATTACTTTTTTAAACAATCGTATCGTGAAATTTGTTTTCATAGGCAAATAAAGTTAAGAGAAAAAAGTTCAAGAGAAGAAAGAACCATTATCTTTGATTTGAATATTTCTTTGAATACTGAAAATAAAAATTTCATAAGCTCTTTTTCAATCATTTAACTAAATTTTACAATTTAGAAAATAACCAAAAGCAGACTTAAAATGTGTTAAATTACGTTTGCAGAATGTTATTATTAACGGAAACATCATATTTCGTAATATTTACTAATAAGAATAAAAAACATTTCGACAATATATTAATTACTTAGAAAATCTAATAATTCTCCGAATATCGCTTGTACACCTTAAGTAAGAACTAACAATTATAATTTGTCTTACTTATTTTTTCTATTGTAACTATAACAGTGACTCAACTAAACGCACTCGCACACTCAGACAAACGATTATAGTTCAGTAGCGAAAATTAACGCCTTTTTTCGTCCGATTCGCTCGAATTTCCTCTCACCAAGCTACTGGCAAAAGTTTATTTTCCAATTTAGTCGTTTTTCTCCGTGGTTACGTTCTCACGTAATGGCGCGTAAGGTGCGGCTGCAAATTGTACTGAGAGTATCGCCAGTGTTTTGTTCGCCCGTATCACACGCTTTTCGTCGGTATGTGACTCTCGAGATCAGAAAATGCGCGTGTACGCCATGAATAAAGGCGCCGATGTACGCGTTTATATGTTAGCTTTACAGCGAACGGTTTGAGCGACGCAAACTGCGATTCTTTCAGGTTTCGCTGTTCACTCTAAAGTTGGAGTCCCATTATCATTGCTATAATTGCCTTTCATTGACCGAAAGAATGAAATCGTCTGTTACTGTGTGTACCGTATTATTGGGCGTATTCCAAATTTCGCTCAAATATAAAAGAGAAACTATAAAAGTTATAGTTGGCCCTTAACCATCTTGATGTAACTCATGAAGAATATAATCACTATGCTTTTCATGAGGATGTTATGAGTGTCGTTACACATCATTTCACTGACAAAGTATGTCTGTTACGCCATCAAAGACGTACTTTTTTAAGTATTCTATTTTGTTTTATTTATTACATTCCTTTCAGAAATATGTTTATGTTATTTTTAACAAAAATAAATATTTTACAATCCCCTTCGATTTTTTTTATTATATATTATAAATAATAAATTTTTTATTAATTTTTAGCATTTGATAAGTATCAGAGATAAAACAATTTTCTAAAATATCTTTCTAATTAAAATTATTTAACTTTACATAAAATTATACATTAGTTTTCAAAATATTTAAGAGTTTGTATTGTATGCAAGTGGAAGTATTCATTGTTTCAGAGATCAACGATCACGTGATCAGTATAAAAGTTAAAAAATTCTTTGCAAAATCGATAAAAATAAAGGTAATTAAAAATTAAAATAAAAAGACTATCTTTATAACTGTGTATTTTTATATATTCTTGCCATAGATTACAGTTATTTAAAAGAAGATATTTTTTATTTTTAATTTTATTCCTATAAGCTTTATTGAAATACAGAAATTAAAAGTGATTGGACAATGAAATTTTAATTTAAGGTCTGAAGATACTAAAAGTTACAATACCAAAAGATACAGCAATGCTATAAAATGCTTTTATAGTGATTCCAACAAGGTTTTAATTAAATTAAAAAAAACTGTCCCAAGTATTATTTATAATAAAAATTTGTCGGACTATACATAATTCAAAAACAGTATTTATTTTTCCTAGAATCTAATAAATAAAAAATTTTCTTTCCGAGTTATTCATTCGGTATATTTTCACAAAGGAGTCATGAAATATACGAATGCGGTAACTTCATCGCCGGGACTCGTCGATTGTCGTGACTGTTCCGATCCCTTGGTTGTATGATTGTAACGCAAGTCGGGTTTCGTTTTAGGAAGATGCGTCATGATGCCAATGCTCTGCGGGTGGATACGAATACACATTGACAGCGGTGCATTATTGAACGAAAAGGACGACGAAACGAGGATGGTTTCGTATTCTGGGCTACGATATCGTAGTGCCATATTTACGGAATAAAGTAAATAACACGCAATAAGGTCCTTTCGTTTTATCAAGCTTTTTTTTTAAATTTGTTTAGACTTTCACGGCAGCTTGGAATTGTTTCGATCTTTCTGCTTTTGCACCCTCCTTATCTAGGGAGAGAATTCTTCGACGATTCGTCGAGGAACTTTCATGCGAGTATTTTTATCTTGACAATAATTTACGTACGCTGTTTGGTAACTCATTTTTGAAGGAACAAAATGAATTTAATTTCCTTTTCAAATTAGGTTTGTTTCTCGACTTTTAGAACTTTCATTAATATAGTATCCATTAGTCATCGAATTATTTATATAAGCAATTAATTATTGAAAATTTATCTTATTAAAATAAAATACTTTTTCATGATAAAAGATTAAAGTTTTATATGAATATATTCTTTTTTTATTTTAATTAAACATATGAATAAAAATAGTTTCTTATTATTTCATCCTTTTAAAATATATTTTTATAAATACTCGTTAAGAAAAATATTATATAATTTTTCAAATAATTTCTTTGTAAAGAATTTTATCGCTATTTCAAAATATTATAAAGCTGCATTTGTTCAATTATAAAAGCCAAGTAGCTTAATATTTTGTTTAAACAAATACTGATTACTAGAATTAATTTATATTTATCTGAAATTTATACTCGACTTAAAAGGATGATACAATTCTTGCACAAACCAATGAAACTACAAGAAATTTGTAACTGATATTCGTATTTAAAGAAATAAAGATATTTGTTCAAATCTTGAAGTTGTACTGCATTGCATCAGCATTCTTGCACGAAGCTATAAAACGGTAGTAGTAAAAAAGAGAACTATGGTAATAGTTAAGATAAGTTATTGGAAATATAAAACTTTGAGATTTCAATATCTTTAATACGCACTTGTTTTGCAAATAGGTTTAAATTTTTATACTTTTCTTCGCATAATATAATTGTAGTGCATAAACAATAATTAATTTTATCAAAGTGACGAATTTAATAAATTTTTCAAAATTGATTAAACAAAATTTTAATAATAACTTTAAAAAACTTAAGTTTTCCGTATCATATAATTTTATTAATTTGTAACAATTGAAATAAATTTTGTAAATATAATCTAAAACATCAAAAAATGTATTAATTATAATTTTTATTGACTGTATTCAACAAATATATATAAAGAAAAAATGAATATATTTTAAAAATAAAAAAATTGAAACTGCGTTCGGAAAATCATAACCTACTTTTATATAAACTTACATCTTAATTAATTATTCATACAAATCGATTTGATATAGATAAATAATAATAATATCTAAGTTTTAAGATTATAATAAAATCAAATATATTGATAATTCATTGATTTAAAGAAAGTCTCTACTTTAAATAAAAATATATCTTCGTTTTTAAAAATAATGAATCTACGTCACGAATCGAAACAGCCGATATCATATTAACTTATTCTAATACGAATATTTTAGATTTAAACTTTATTTAATTTAAAACTTAAAAACGTATTTCAATTTATAGAATTAAATCTTAATTATTTAATCAAATTACTAATTTAATTAAATTATTATAAGATTATTATAAAGATCATTGCAAATCTAAAATTGTAGATTCAAAAGTAGTAACTTTATTTAACCAAAATTTTATAAGTTTTTTGAAATATATGTAATAAATTAAAAAATAAATAAATTTTCATTTCAGAATATATTAAAATATATACATTAAAAGTGATTGAAACCTATGTTTTATGTGTCATTAAGCAAAAAACTCTCCATAATTTATTTCTGTAAACTAGGCCGCAGCAAGAGACAGAAAAAAAATTCTAGTATAAAACCGAACTTAAGATGTATTTTCCAAGTTATCCTAAATATAGATTTTTATCAATTTTCCAAAATTTTAACATTTTTTTTACTTTATATTTTACAATATGTTAAAGTTAGTATATATTACTATATATTTTTACTATACCCAAAATGTAAGTACTAATGAATGATCGATCAATAGTAATTGATAATTATATATTATATACTTTCTATATTATATCTATTTTATCGAATATCAGCGTTATATTTTATTTTTAGTATAGTTTTGGAGGAAATAAATAATGATTATGTAACAAATTCTGCATAATAATTGATGATAATATTTAGGAAAATATATTTTAGGTCAATTATCAGGATTAAATCCAATTCTTTTGTATAGATTCTAAAATTAAATTTTATTGATAAAATAAAATAAGAAAACCCTTCAAAAACTATACCAAAGATCGACACCCTTCAATAAAGAACGTGACTCATCCAATCTTGATAAATAGGAATGTCTAAGTATATGTTGTTTTGTGAAAAGAATCTGCTGATGATGAAATTTTCTTATTCGCTCTATCATAAACATAAGTATCATAAAAGTAGTTAGAAGCAAAAATTATCGTGATATAAAAGTCTGATCTATTTTCTTTTGATAATAAGGACTTACTTATTTAGATAGAATTTAAAAACTATTTAGTAGCTGACTCTATTTAAATTATTATTTTTGAAAACGATACAAATTTGGATTTCGTATAACAATACATATATATATTCGTATATAAATACTTGTACAGTTCAAAAGCTTATATAATTTTATATAGATTAAAATAATAATAACAAATAGATCAAAGTACAATCGATACAAGCAACTGAATTCGATACTTCAAAATACTTCGTATCAATTTCTCTTATAAAAATACTTCCTTGATGAAAATAAATTAAATAATAAAACTTAATTAAGCATATTAACAAGTTTTGTGTTATACAAAAATTTAATTAGTAACTGTTGAAAATTACAGGTCCAGCATGGGGGATATCAGCAGGAATTGGTATTACCGCTGGGGCTCATCGTTTATGGGCTCATCGAAGTTACTCTGCAAAATTACCTCTCAGGATATTCCTGGCCATTTTATATTGTATGGCTGGACAAGTAAGATACACATTTTTCAATCTGGAACTTTGCTTTAATTGATATTCATTACGATAAGGCATTACTCGCTTTCCCAAATGTATATTATGTAAATAAAAACTTTAGAGTTAATTTTATTGGTTACTTATCCGTAATGATTTAAAATTATATTACAGTTCTATTCAAACACAATTTTAATGTCATAAAAATATTTTATTTTTTTAAAACTTCGAATCGATTTCCTAATATAATATAGAATTTAGTAATTTTTAATTTATGCTTTTAGAAAAGTAAAACTATATTAGAAAATAATAAACTTTTGTTTTTTAAACGGTAAATGAACATTTTTTCAAGATTTCAAACAATTTCATAGGAAAAATTATTAAAATCGTATACCTTATATTTGTGAGTTTATTTTTTAATTTCCTTTCATAATATTTGAAAAATTGAAATAACATAGTAGTAAGAAAGAAAATTAACTTATATAATTTAACTTTGTTCAAACCTTATTAAATATTATACTAATTATTAATTTATATTAGAATATATTTAAAATTTAAAAATCTGATTTCATCTGATAAAATTAATCATAAAATTAAATAAAATTCTAATGCAATCGATTTCAGAAATTATGCTTTAATGACATTTAAATAATATGTATGCTATTTAATTATATTATAATAATATTTTAGACGAATTATAAATTGATTTATATGATTCGATTATTAATTAATCATAAAAATTAAAAACATTGCGTTGGTAAACATGAAAAATATAAGTTTTTATATAAAAAGATAGACAAATATGAATATAAACAAGTTTAAAAAAATTAATGAAAGAAATTCAATTTAATAAATTCTTAGAATATGAATTAAAAAAATAGTCTTACTTATTCATAATCAAAATTAATACTTATATATATCAAATAGCTGAAATTACAGTAAAAATTAAATATTTGGAATTTATTTTTTTTTTAACTAGAAATAAAATCAGTTAACTTTTTAAATATAGTATACATCTGTACATACGAAATAGAAAAATCAAAGGTATTACATGACAATATCTTTGAATTTTGACTGATATTATTTTGCAACGTAAATAAAAATGTATAAAATAATGTAAAAGCCTTGAAATATTTTTTAGAGACAATAGTTCTTTGCATATTTTCTAAATTTTTATAGCGTAAACATTGATATTAAAAGCATACTCGTATTCAAGAAAATAGTTTATGAAATCTAAAATTTGTTTGTATTATAAAATAAGAGTTACATAAAATATGTATAAAATAATTATTTTTGCTCATTATATCATAATTTACCATGATTGATTAACCACATTGTTAAAAAATTTATGATAACAAGAACAATTCAAAGAAGCATCTTTAAGGTTCATAATTTCATCGAATCATAATATACCTTTAGGTAAAGTAATCCATAATTTTAATGAATTAAAATATGAATATCCAACGTTGGTCAATAACAAATTTAATAGAATGATAATAATAAGCTATCAAGGTAGTGAATCCCGTAATACCCATAGATTTCATAAATCAAGTAGAGACAAAAGAGCATAAACTGCCCAGATATTAGATTCAAAATAGCATTATATTGAAGTAACTTATGTCAATCAAAACATGAATAGGATAATAACAATCAAGATGGTAATTTTATAGTTGTATTTTCTATTTTAAATACCAAAATCGCCATTAATAATAAAATTTTTATAAATTAGTCAATTTTAAGTTATGAAAGTTTTTGAAAAAAATTATTTTTATTTTGAGTAAAAATGTATTACTTATTTATTTAAAAAGTTCATGAAACGCTTTAATATTTATTTTTCATATTTGTTATAATTTATCATATTGCATTTTATAGAGTATTGAATTTTTAATAAATTGTATAATTTTTCTTAATAATATCTTGTAATTAATAATTAATTAGAGATTATACACATTATAAATTTTATGTATTAAAATTTACATACACATCAAAAGTAAACAAAATATAATCAAAGATTCTTAGAACTAAAATTTATTAAAAACAACCTGCAATTTATAAAAATGCGGAGTCATAAGATAAATAATTAGTATGTGTGTATGGTATAGTTGTACTTATTTTCGATTTGAATAAAATTATCGATGCTTGTATATGAACCAAAGCATTTTATTCGAGAAAAAAAAGTGAATCATTATTTTAATTATTACAAGAAAAAATAAAGTAAATTGCAATAATTTTAAAAGTATCTCGTGATTTTTCGCATATTTCAAGACACTTAACGAATAATTACGTTGATTTATATCCTATAAAGAAAATGTGGATGATTATTATGAAGCAATATTTCAAAGAGTTACTAAATCATTTATTAGATGTCCATGAAATTTTTGCATAAGACACGATCTATTTATAAATTTGAAGATTTGTTCTCTCTCGATGAAGTAACAAACTAAGTATTTCATAAATCAACTTACAAGCAATAAAATAATACTATTACTGTATAATCGAGTAAAATAATTGTAACATGAAATTGAACAAAGTTACCTCTGTAAAGATATAATGGTAGCTAAATTAGTAGAAGTGACCTAACCAATGTTTAAGAAACAAGTAACACTTCTTAGCCCTCGGAGCGAAAATGTTAAATTCTTGAAACTAAATACCTTTTTCTTGAACCAAAAATGATGCTCGCCCTATATAATCCACGACCCATCGACCCATACCCGTCGAGTGGAAGCTCTCATGTACGCCTTGCACACCCGCATTTTCAAGATCTGTTCACCCAGCGCCAAAGTTTTTCTTCCACTTTTCGTGCTCGGAGCTTTTTCTTTGTTTATTTCGACAGGGAAAATGTAGGTGTGTTCTATTCTTTAACCGCAAGTTTCAGAGGTTTATACACAAGGTTAAAAATTGCTATTATTTGTTGTTGGCTATTGATTTTTCACTCTAAGCACAGTCTTTTTAGCGCTTCGGGAGTTCGGATTGAAAGTAATCGATGAAATCATTACGTTTTAAGTATCATTAAGAAACTAAAATATAGCAATGTTTATATATATTTTGTTATAATTTCATTTTTATCGGTATGTGCGGTGGTTGAGAAATTTCTTGTTCATTTAGCGAATCGGTGAAATGAGAATTAAAATTTATATTCGTTAAAAATGGATTGCTTTAAGACATTATTATCATAAATGTTTATATTCATAATAGAATTCTGTTTACGAATTATTTTTAATTATTTTAATGTATTGGTTTAGATTAATTTAATAAATAATGCAGTAATCTAATGAATAATTATTTATAGTTTTTGCTGCCTTGCGTTAATACATTGTTTGTACGTACGAACTTGTCCATATTTGTTCAAACTTTTTCTCGTTGACTCAAGAGGTGCTATTAAATTTTTGTGAAGTGATTGTAAATCTGTGAATGAAATATATTCTTTCATATTTTTCAATAAAGTCAATTGATTAGGATAACTAAGCTTATTTTTGAAGAAACGAAGTAAATATTCTATTTTTTACGAAAACCTGCAGAATTTCGCATAAGCTTAATACACAATTCCTTTTAACCTTTGTTTCAGTATAATCTTCTTACGTGCACATAACCTAACATGCGTAATCCAGGCTTTTGAAGTTTTTAATTAGAACTTGGAAACTGAGTAAGTGTAAACGGTTTTCATTTAAAAACGTATACTTTCAATTTTTAAGATTATTTATTATTATAGACATCCAAAATTTCAACACTGATTTTATTATTACTGATATGCAAAATTTGTACGCTGTCATTTAAATATTGAGCGCTAAAATTTATTTACAAATTTAATTTAATATTTTTTATTTTTTAACTAATTTAATACTATAATAAAATAATTACTGAATTGACATTATAATTATAATAAAGTAAAATAAGAAACCTTTTTAAATTTTTATGATCGATAAGTTTCCTACAAGTATTTATCCTATTTGTCTAAAATATTGCACACCGTTAAATTCTCTTTCTAACCTAAAGCAGAATAAGCCAAATACTTTCGTGTTCCTTTAGATATATAATTTAAAGACATTACGTGCATTCCACTTCACTGCAGTTTCCATTTAAATCTAGCATTTCTCGTCTCAGTTTTCAGTTCGCTTTCTTTCTATTACTTGTCACGTACATAATAATTATTTTATTTATCTTAAAATATTTATATTTATTAAATTTGACCTTTTATAAATATATATTAATAATAATGAACAAATAAGAAATAATTTAGTTGTTTTGTATTTAACTTAATTCATATGCGGTATTATAATCTTCAATGAAATACGTTTTTAATTATCTATATTTCTAATTTATTAAAAATCCTAAAAAATAAAAGCAAAATCCAAAATTAAATATTTTTTATAGACAGATAAAAATTAAAAAGAATTAAAGTTAAACTAAATCAGCATTAGTAAATTATTTTTATCGAATAAATTATTTTATCATTAATACCAGTATTTCAGATACTTTTACTTCTGTACAAATAATACTAGTTTTCAATATATTTCAAAAATATTTATCCCAGAAAACATAAAAAAAGATATATAATAGTCAATAATGAATGATTGAAACTTTTGTTACGATAAATTTTAAATAGCCCACAATAAAATATTTTATAAATATATTTATAACAACAAATTTATTAGCAGATAAAAAATATGCAAAATATTTTATTGCAATCATAGTATTTGTTTTAATGATCTTCCATAATTACATACACTTTACATAAGTAATTCAAAATAATAAATTTTTCAAAAAATATATTTCATACGTATTCACTTTTATAAATATATAAATATAACTTATATATATTCAAAACTTAGCGTATCTTAATTTTTCAGCCGAATGAATAATTTAAAAATGATTTATTTACAAAGAGTTATTATAAACAATAAAATATTACATCTGTACTGAGAAATACAAAGAAAGTTATAAACTGAGTTTGCATAATCCCAATTATATCTTTAGTAAAATTACAGTATTATTAGCTTAACAACAACAATAGTTTTATCTAGACAGTAACTTCTTTTGTTTCAATAATCATATTATTTAATTACACAAGATTTTACCAAATTTCTAATTATTCTTTTCATTTACTGAGATTTTTTTTATTTTTATTTCAGATGCATGTTTATATTTTTGAAAGAAAAGGAATTTCATTCGCGTTTTCTGTATCAACACTACGACTACTTATTTTCGATAACCTTCCTATACGAAAAGATTGTATTTAAGTGTACTGTTTGAACGAGCCGTAAGAAAAGATATCACAAAAGAAAACATTCAAATGATCTTGTTATGCAAAAATATTCTCTGGCTTTCATTTCTATGACTACGTTATGTTATTTAGGTGTTTTTAAAGTATATTTTCTTTATCGCATAAGTAATAAAAAAAAAGATTATGCATAAAATAAAAATAATTCATAACTGCTTTAAGAAAAATAAAGCTTAAAAAAAGTTTAATTTTTCGTTTAAGCAACGTACATAAAATACATATTATTTCCATATAATTGTTTTTATGAAACTACAAATATTACATCATCATACTTATCATCATTGACGCTATCATTTGTTTCACGTCATTATTATCCTTCTTATTTATAAGTTTTTAAATTTGTGATATTTTAATGACTTAATGCAATATTCGGAAATATTGTATTAATTATGATGTCATCTAAATTGAATAAAAAAATTGCGCTATTATTTAATTTTAAGATTTCTAATCCTATTATAAATAATTATTTTATAATTGTAAATATAAATTATAATAAAAATAATAAAATATTTTACATTTAAAATGTAATTTAGATCATTAATTGATAATTTCCATTTTTAATTAATTTTTGTTTAGTAAGGATATTTAAATATTTGCTAAAAATAACTAATAAGGTATATTAAATTTCTTATTTTTTATTTCATTTAATAGATATTAATAAATATATATTGAATAAATATATATAGATTAGTTTATTAGAATAATAATCAATTCCTATAAATAAATATATTTATTCCTTTATCGTGTACTAGAGAAAATTGTTACATAAAAAAATATAAAAATCCGAATACGGATGATACTTATTTTTTTCCATTCAACTTTCCGAACGATCTTTTCTATACTACTTCATATATATATCTGTGATTGTTGTTATTGCTATGTTTTATCTACGTTTGATTGCACATTCGAATTTCCCTCTGCTACATGCTATTTTGTATATAAACACGCATATATGCAATAGTTCAAGCATAATATTTATTCAAAGATTTTTATAGTAACTAGAAGAATTTAAAAAGTGTAAAGTGCAAATTACACAGTTGAAAAGTACTGTTCTATTCATTGATTTGTGTAGCCAAAAGACAACAGCATCGATAACACGAATTTAAAATCTGCGCTTTCAAGTTTCATATGTAAACTGTATTTCTTTTTTTAATAATCTCAAAGAAAACACAAACAGCAAGAAATAAGGTTATTTCTTTCTTCGTACCACCGCGAAATTCCCTATATTTTGGATTCACGAAATAAACGATTCGAAATTATTGCTACTTGCAAGAACAATGTATTTCCCTTCTTCCACTTTATTACAATATCGATGACGAACGTAACGCTATCTTAGCGCTTTGTTGAAAACTTTAAGTTACCGAAAACCTGTATATAACTTCTTTTTGATATACATCAACGATTAAATTCGGATCTAAATTTATTTTGACTGATTTTATTTTCGAACAGTAGCGGATAAATAAAAAAAATATTTTTGCCTTTTATATTATGCAAAATCATGATATACATATAATATATTTAATTAATTTTATAGTCTATTTTTTACTTGTTTTGAATCGACGACTGAAATTTGAATAATAAAGAAGAATTGAATAAAAAAAGAGTATAAATAAAAGACAAAAGTAAATATAAAGGATAAAAATAAACAATGAATACATGGAGTTAAATAGCGAAGTGAATTGAAACGCGTTTATATCTAGGCGAGTAGATAACGAAACAAGCAAAAATATCAAGAAGCGAAGAAATCTCATAAAACAGAGAGTAAATTGGAAAAATGGAAAAGCGAGCGTAAAGGAAAGAAAGGAAGAATAGCGAAAAAATAGGGCTAGGTGCGAATCAAGCATTATCGTAGATAGTATCGGAAATATACGTAGTCGATGAAAGAGGAAAAGATATATATCCTCTAAATCGAGAAGAAGTGGTTTTTACCTTCGTCTCTTTTCTCTATCACTCTTCCTCTTTTTCTATATTTCCTTCCAAAAGTAAAACATCGAAGATTCGGCAATTTTGCAAAAAAAAAAAGAAATATCTTTTTTGTGAGAGTTGATATCAAAATCTATGCTGCTAATATATCGAAGCTTATAAGAATGATACTTTTGTTGTTCTCTAACGATCATTACCATATGATCAGAGAAATAAAAAAATATTGGCTCATTTGAATTTTTTTCATGTATTTTGTATTTCATATATCAATTTTCAGTGCCGTAATTATCATATATTGATGATAAAGAATTCACGCTTAAATATTAATTATGCGTTTTATATAATTTAATTCAGTGTTAATGTTTCATTGCAGACTCATTTCTATAAGTGGATAAGAGATCACAGAACTCATCACAAGTTCACAGAGACAGAAGCAGATCCACACGATGCGAATCGTGGCTTTTTCTTTTCACATATTGGATGGTTAATGATGAAACGTCATCCGGCTGTTAAGAAGTATGGAAGTAAGGTTGATATGAGCGACATCAAAGCTGATCCAGTCATTCAGTTTTTTGATAAGTGAGTTTCTATTTAAGTACAAATTTATGTTTTCCGTTTCTCTCAATTTTACGTTTTCTTATTTGAAAGAAAAAAATATAATAATTATTACCATTGTAGACAATTATCTAGTTTTAAAATGAAATAATGGAATATATAATATGATAATACGGTCCCGATACAAAAATCCGATAAATTTTCTGATATTTGGAAACGTTTTGAAATCTATTATTGGCAATACGATATTTTAACGGGGGTATTTACATGAATTTGAATAATCCTGTTTATTACTAATATATATATATGATATCAGAAATGGATATTAGGACAACACTTCTATTTCAACTACTCGGATTAAAAGTATGTCTACGAATTTGGTTTAATTTTATGGTAATTATTCACATATATTATTACATAACGTATATTATGTCGCTGAAATATATAAAATTCCATAATTGTGATTTTAAAATCATTTTAAAATTAATTATTTTCCACAAAGTAAAGTAAAATAAAATATACTTTTTCATAATTTTTACTACTGTATGAAAAGTTTAATTACAGCAATAAAATATAACTAAATTCTAATTATTATTTATTCTAAATGTAAATTTTTCACTCGTTTTTATAATTAAAAAAATTTTAATATTTGTTGAAGTATAGTATAAACTTTTAAACTGTTTCGAACCCTTACAATTAAAAGAAAAATTCACCTAATATATAGAGATGACCTGTAGAAAAAGGGATAACGAGTTGAGAAAAATCGAAATATTAAAGATCTTCTATCCTACTCGTAAATCCCTGGTAATCCATTATCAAGGCACGGAAGTCATACCTTCTTCGATCTCATGCATCGAACGTTAGAACAAAGGAAGGGTTTCACAGAGTCAGAAGCAGTTATGTTTGAAACTTGCGATAATCCTTCGTCCTTGTTTGCAGATATTACGAGATAATCATGTGTACGCTCGCCTTCGTTGTACCCACGCTCATCCCGGTCTACTGCTGGAACGAGAGCTGGTACATCGCCGTCCATGCCGTCATAATCCGCTACGTGTGGCTCCTCAACGCGACTTTCCTCGTCAACAGCTTCGCCCACATGTGGGGCAATCGACCCTATAATAGGTATACACCAAGATTTTCGCGTACGCGTGTCAAATGCGTAACCCACTTTGCAAGTTCCTATGTACTGACGTTGCTGACGTACGTGATCCGCGAACTTTGCTAGGGAGAAGAGCATAATTCATTCCAAGAGAGATTTTCTACTTTGAGAAGTCTCGGTGGAATGTATTTTGACTCGCTTTGGAGGTTTCACGGTTTCAAAGTTTCATTAAGTGTTAATAATCCGCATGAATTCGTATTCTTTTTTTTTCTTTTTTTATTTAAATTTTTTTCAAATAAATATAGTAAAATTATAACACTGAGTTTCGCAACTCAATAGTTTATTTATATCAGAAAAGTATTCCTTTGATTTTTCGAAATTAATACGATTTCAAATTTTAATGTCTTATTTTCCAATAATGATATAGTATGCATCTTTAAAGTACGAAAGTGAATATAAAAACCTTTACGTGATTTATAAATGTAAAATTTTCGTCCGATTATCATTTGGTATATGGTCGATCGTTCGTCGGGTAGATCGATAGCTTTTATCCGCGTAAAGTTTTTTAAAAATCAAGAAAATCGATTTGTCCAGGGACGTAAAGCCAACGGAAAATGCCTCGGTTTCGTTCTTCACGCTTGGCGAGGGATGGCACAACTATCATCATTCCTTCCCCTGGGACTACAAAGCTGCTGAACTGCCAAGCTACGGCCTCAATCCCAGCACCGCCTTTATCGAGACAATGGCACTACTTGGACTCGCCTACGATCTCAAAACACCTAACAAAGAGCTCATAGAGAAAGTGAGTCTGAATAAGGGTGACGGTACAGCGAGTCGATGGGGCATCGACCATCACCATCGGAAAGGGTCCAAGGGACTTTGAATCCGTAATTTTCTCCAGAAGCGAGATTTTTTGTTGTTGGTGGTAGATTCATCTCATGCGATTAAATAACGCAATTCAAAGCAATTTATCTAGTGACTTGAAATCATTGGGATATTCAAGTTTTTTTTATTCATTTAATAGTAATTATTTATAAGAAATGTGATGAACTTTTATGGTAAAACATATTTTTATGGCGGTTTTAAGCTCTTAAAATATATACAAATTTATCGAAGTGAATTGCATTGAATCCCAACAAAAATGAATAGATATTTTTTAAGTTGTTTCTGTTAAATCTATTAAAGTCGATTCGCTTAAAATTACATGTATAATTTCTGAAAGAGTGAATTATGAGGAATTCGTTTTACGTTGTGATTTCAGATTAAATCTCTTCGATTTCATTGTGAATAAATATCATCGATATATAAAAGAAACATTGATTTTTTTTAATAAAAGAATAAAAACAATTATCATCATTTTTTAATTTATTTAAAACGAGCAATAGTATATAATGCTTTATAAGTGTAATATTTTTGAAGTACGAAAGATTATATTTAAAATATGGCACATGGATAAATTTTCCAACGGTAGCTTTTTAAAATTTTATATTATATTAAATTTTACGAAACTGGTCTACGTATTTTAACTTATGGTGTTTTTAAAATATAAAATGGTAAATTATTATCATTCATGAAATTACGTTAGATTATTACTAGATATAACTTAAAAAAATGTCTTTCGAATTTTACTAAAATAGTTAATATAGTTAAAAACTATATACTCGTTAAAATGCATTTCGTGAACTCATTATGATAATAAGATAACTTACGTTACTACGAAATGAAAAACAAGAGTATAACAATATGGCGGTTTAACGTTCATTATACTATATGATTACGTTCTTACTTAATGTATATTTAATTTTATCTAGATAATTAACATGGAGTAATCTTTCATTGTACATTATGTAACGTTCTAATTATTTGGAATGTTTATTGTCTGTAACCAAAAATAAAGTAATAAAACATCTTGTAAATTTTATATATTTTAAAAACATTTCCATAATAAAAATTGCATTATTCAAATTTGTTATTATCGTTATTACTATTAACCATTAATTATCATAATTTACTAAATTTACCTTCCATGTAATGACCTCTATTTCAAATTTAGCGATGAATAATTCTTTAAAGCAAGAGTTGTGCGAGGAAGTATTTAAAATTAAAACTGTAGTATCCATAACTTGGTTTTCCAATATTATTTAAATGAGATTCGATATACCCCGTTTTCACTATGAATTTTTGAAAATCTATTCTACAAACTTTTTGAAATTCAATTTGTTCGAGAGAAATCAAATTTCTTAAATATATTCAAGCAAGTTATTTTTATCGTGAAGATGCAAATTCCGTTTATAGATTTATGATCGATACTCGAATCCTGGTAAAAAAGACTCGGTGGTGCGAGCCACTAAACTGTTGGTTACACGTCGCGTATCGGTACAATCGACACGTATTTCTTGGATGAAGTATCATGGACGCATATCGAAAGAGAAAAGAGGATAGCTAGCCTTTCCGTTCCGAAACTTTAGAAGCTATCGAGTTTCGGTTTACTTATGTGCTTAGATTCTCGCTAGTGCTTTTCTTCATCGATACACTACGGCATCTGAACGGGAAAGCGCGAATCCGGATGTAGCAGTCGATGTAAGTCAATGGACATCTTTACGCTTCGGTCTCAGCTATGATAACGTCCAATGGTTACTTATAATAAAGCTTTTACTCCGAGTCAATCGTCTTTTTATCGAAAATGTAGCCGTAGCGTAAAAAATAAATTTGAGGCGTACACTTGGCTCGTTCGCTTTGCTTTGAAAAACTCGAGTGTATCGGTTAAAATTCTAAGAGGATTTTACCTAAGAACAAAGAGTTTGCTCGTTTCGCGAAAACATTCGTTCTTTATTCCTGCCGAGCAATCAATAGCTTCCCGATCCTCGGTAAAACTAGAAAACCGAGCAATGACAAGGTTTATGGAGCTATGTCGTTCTAATAAACGGTGATTGCAGCTATTTTTCTCTTTCGTTTTTCTCAAATGTTCTACTTATCACTTACATGTGTAACGCCTCGACAATGTTGTATTCAAGGTTGCAATGTAGAATTCGTATTTTCATTAGCAATTACCCGAGTATTATAGTTTATTACAGTATAGTAGCATTATAAATTTAGAATACGTTTTAAAAGTGTTTAAATTTAATCTAAGATAAATGTATAATAACTTGTTGCGATTTCCTGTATTAACGTTTAATAGAAAATTACATTTATTTTAAAATTAGAATAAACTTTAGTAGAAGTAGTTTTATCGATGAGTAACGTAGATACAAATTTGATGTTTACGTAAATTTATAAGTTTTCTATAGTTCATACTAAAGTAATCTCGAAATATATTTAAATTGAACTAAATTACATTAAATAAAACGAAATACTAGCTAAATTTTACGTATTCCTTATTTATTATTAACTTTTCTATATCTCACGATTAGATTACGAGAATAGCTTGCAAAAGAAAGTACACAGGCATCGGTAGTCAAACTGTAGAATATATTGAAAGCTTCATTTCTGCGTAAGTAAGGCCAATTTATGTTTTATGTACTTCTTTTTTATTTTTCGAATCGAATATTCAGCTACCTCAGTACAAAATAATTTTTGTACAATATATAAAAACGAATGCTTTTCAAAGATATTTAAAATTTCAACTTTCTTTTGCCACTGCAATTTTCAAATTCTTTTATAACGCACTAAATTTTCTAAAGATATTTTTATCATTGATGCAGCAACGTATATTATCAAATCATCAGCTCTTTACGGTGTCCGATGATTTTTAGGTAATCAGCCTCGGCGTCGTACACGACAGAGTACATAAAAATTACGTTCGGATATTAACAAGTTCGTCAGTTGTAACCAATGAGTAGATCAAAACCATTGTGAAAACTATCCTTCGACGGGTAATGAATAACTTTTGTGTATTCGGTATTGTTTTTTTCTCCATCTTTGTCTCTTTTCCTCAGTGTTTGACCGTCTTTTATCTCTGCTTCTCTGTTCCTGTTTAAATAGAAAATCAAACCTTAAAAGCGTTTTAATTAGGCTGGCGCTGACCAACGTACTAAAGTTTTAATAAGAAACGACTCACTTCCGCGGTTTATAAATCCTCCATTAACTTTTCGTAAGTTAAAGTGGAAAGAGTAAGTAAGTAAAGTAAAAGTCACGAGTTCGCAAACTTTGCTTATTTCTTGTGCATTTTTTCTTTGCTTCCAATTCTCATCCTACTTCCGTACTTATATTCACTCTTAGCCATACTAAAAGAAACGTAAGGTAATCTGCTAGTTTATCTTGCAACTGAGAGTGGGGTGGATAAAAACACACGACGGAAGTAGAATACGATTTCTTCCACAGCGGGTGATTGAATGAAGAAATTGCTGTTTCTGAATTCCGACGCAAGATAAAAAGTAATCGCGTGGATGAAAATCGTTTCTTCTTCGGGAGCGAGAAAAATAAAAATTATATGGATTAGGGAATCTATTCGAATAAATTTAGAGTAATGCGCGTAGGCACGACATCTTTAGTTCGATATATAAAATTTTTTTGTACGTTTGCGTGCGTATTCGCGTTTATTCTTGTAGTTATCCGTGAGTCAACGCAGAGTAATCACTGAGAAAATTGGATGTTTTGATGTTGATATATGGAATTGCAAATATACGGCAGATACAATATTTTCAACAAAGGGTAAGCTGATTCACATATTTTAGAAATTATTTATTTAAGTTAATAAAGTACATGCCATTAATAACTTTCTCTCTCCATTTTTGATTATTTTGTTTTTCTTTCTCTAAGAAAAATATTTTTTTATCGTTATCTTTTTCCATGATTAATTAATGTATTTACGAAGTTTCCTGGAACGAATGATAAGATACATTGTGTACGTTTAGATTTATAACTTTTGTTTCCGATACACGATTTTTTCGTTAAAAACTGATTTAAAAAAAATGTTAAATTAATTTACATAATTTACTTTTCGACGATAACTTATCGATAACCATTGTATAGATATATGATAAATAGAAACGAAAGAGATAGGCTCGATAGAATGATGCAAAACTAACGAAAAGAAGCACGATTATTAAAACAAGTGGCAGTATCAACGTTCCGATAACTATACTGCAAAAATTAAAATACTCCGATTGCACAGGAAATAATTTTTAATCTTTTAATAAAAATAAATGTTTTTTATCCCGGTAAATTTTTCAATTCCAATGTCAATAATAGCTAAAATGAAACGCGTAAATTTGTAGGATAGTTTATAGACTTAGAATAAATCAAGTACGGTAATTTCTCGTAGACTTTGCCCTTCGGCAGCCATTAGTGTAATGGCGATAGCGTAAAATAAATCCGAGAAAATGAAGAGAGAAACTGTGAAGGACCAAATTCTTTTGGAATTAGGTTTGAACTTGGAATCGTCCGACCAGAACGCTCCCTTCAATCGGAGGATGCGCGTACAGTATAAAATCCCTCATGAGAATGAGATTTATTAAACGACATTCGTCGACCGCCTCATTTTAATTACGAGAATCGCTCGTTTTGTGCCGTTCGCTCTGACGCACTTCCAATTGCGTCCTAACGAATGTTAATAAATCGTGCGAGGAATAACTTTTTTTGGGCTACATCTGCTTATAATAACGATGAAGTTAAAAAGTAGAGCGCGACTCAGTACTCGTAAATTATCGCGTGACAAACGTCGTGTGTCTCGTGTTCTATACGAAACACGATATATTTTATACAACATTCTATTGTGATTATTTATCCGCAAAAGATTTATATGCTTGACTCTAAGTATGTTTATGTATTGCCCAGGTACACGTTGGCACATTACTGAATGTTCGCTCAATTCTCTTTTGGATAATAGTCATACTATCGTTAACTCTCCAATATTGTACACATTTATTTCGTTTCGAATTATTTTTTATATAATTTTGAATTATGTTGAGCTCGATAAGTTACTCCTTTCTTCAAAATATATTTATTTATAAATTTATGATAACTTTTTATTCGGTACTTTATGAAAAGTATAATTAAGCGACATACAATTTCCGAAATGAAAAATCTAACGGATATGGAATTTAAAATTAGATAATAGTTATTTGTTGATATTCATTCCACATTACGTTACTTAAGATACTGATTTTGAAATTGTGAAATGCTAAATCGAAAGATATTTCTAATTTAAAACCATTGAATACTATTTTTCTAAATAATTTTCTTTCGTCGATAATATCGTTAAGAGTGTAAAAAAGACTTTTAAATCACGTTAATAATTTGGAGTACGAAATCATCAATTGAAATCTCTGACGTATATTTTTCTTTAAAATTATATATAAATATATCCAAACAATCGGAAAAGATAAATTTCTATAAGATATCAAAACTTGTAATGTTTTTGTAAAATTTTCCGATTTACACAATGTTGTAAGTGGATAAAGGTAAAATGTTCGATTCCCTTTTTCAGTTGTAAACCCTCAAGTTTCTGTACTATAGACACAAGTTTTCTTAAGTCATGACATTTCAACGAAGGGCGGTTGCGATAAGAAGAGAAAATTCGCTAAAAAGACCGAGGAGTAAGAACGCATACTACCTAAAGCCTCCGGCAATTCGAGAAAAAGATAAATAAGCTCAAATAGAATGTATCTTTCGGTTGGATGCGCGTAACAATGAAAATGTACGCGAGCGTAAAAATTGTCATCGCAATTTTTCTCTCCCCTATTTTGTCATCTACGATATAAAAAAGAGAAAGTTAATAAAAATTTCAATTAACCGTATTTTAAATCAGGATGTAATTGGCTTACTTTAAATTTTCTACTATATCATCTATATTACGAATAATGTTTTCACTTTGATTGAAATACACAAAAGTTTCATTTATTTACTTACTGTTAGGGGTTAAATGAATGCTCGATGTTTGCCTTTTTAGCACCTTTTATTTTTCACAATATTTTTATTTTAACAATGTTATCACCTGGAGGAGTGTATCCAGACTTGCCGACGCGTACAATATTTCGTTTACCGTAAGTTATTAACGATATGTTGGTTCAATGCGTGATAAGTCTCGCGTTCAAGTATGATGGCTCATGATAGAATAGTTGTAAGGTGTGGTGATCGTCAACTCGGTGCTGTTGATCGAGTCCGAAGAATCTGCCTGTTATCCGGTATGTATATATATATATATATATATATATATCCTTGCTCCCTCCTTGTCCTATCGCATTTCCCTTTCTTCTTTCATTGTTGTTTACACTCTCTGATGACTCGAGCCCCGAAAAGGCATTATTGATTTATATGACGAGTGTCTTGCCATTTGTTTCTCATGAATATTCCGTACTCGCTTCCTGGCACCTCAATCGTGCAGCCCTCCTTTCCTCAGTTCTTTGCCAGATCATTGTCCATTAGTGCTAGATTTTTCTGTTGCATTAAGTGTCATGAACTGAACTCATTGTCTGCATGCGACACTTGAGTTTTTTGCGACCTCCTCTTGAAGTGATTTTCGCGTTTCATCTCATCTTTGCCTCCCTTAAAGAAGGCTCGCTCATTCCTTGAGAGCCCTAGCAGTGATGCGCACGAGGCTAGCATTGCGCCTCGTTCCGAGCAAGACCCTGCAAGAATTTCTCTTTACTCCTCGCCTCTCGGAGCTCGGAGAGGCGAGTGTATTTACATGGTCTCGTACGGGCTACGGGCTACGTGTTCAAGTTCTGGAGGCGAGTAACCCACTGTCCGTTGTTCGTCGAAATCCGGGCAGTCTTACGCGTGCCGATTATGGTTGCTTTTCCTACCTTGTCGCTGCTCTAAGCCATCTTTCCCCTGATCCAACTACCCTGAGCTTTCTGACCGCAACACTTACTATGTATATTTTCTTGAAATTGCATACATCTGGCTATATTAACTTTCAATACAACTTAAGATTTTTCCAATAATTAGGTAACTCTTTAATACTTTTTTCATGGCATTTTCCTTTATTGTTTTAAGCGCTATTTAGTCAAATAAGTTTATTTAAACCGCTATTTTTTATTCAAAAAGATTCAAATTTGTTTTATTATCAATACGTGAATTTCATATATTTGCATGGAAGGTATTTGTAAACACAAAATGTAAATATACAAAGCACGAGATACAAGAGCGAATTGACGTGCAACACTGACCTCCTCCATTTCAAAGTTATAGACGCAATTTTATTCCTTCACTTTTCAAATATTCGATATTCACATTATTTTATTTCAAGTCGATATCTATAAAATGATTTATACTAAAAAATACGTATTATTTTTTCTGTGGAAAACTTTTTAAAATATTTAATATTATTTAATATATATGAAAATGTTATTAAATGCATAAATGTAGATTTGTAATTGGAGTAATAAATATGTATCTTCCTTTGACAAAATAAAAAAAAATTTACATTTTTAAGTGCTTAATTTCTTTACTTATTTAAATCTGTATAATTTAAAGATGTTTATTATCAGACTCATAAGATCCATTTAAGTGTTTGATACATTTATATTCATAATACCATCATATATAATACCATCATTTTTGTATAAGAAAACGAGAAATAATTACATATAAAACGTAATATATTAGAATAGTATTTATAAATTTAAATCGTTTATGATATTAAAATTAATTACTTTCCTTAAGTCTGAAAGTAATGTATTTATAAATACATACTAATTACATAATTATTTTTTATTGTTTAATTATACTATATAAAATGAAAATGTAATGAATTTGAAGTTAAATTCAACTACATTATACAATAAATGAATTAAACGAAATAATACGTATTAATTTTAAAATAACATAAATTTTTAATTTATTTAATTAAATATTAAAGTATAAAAAATTTTAATTTATTTTCAATAAATTTTTATTTCATAAATTTAATTTCCTTATATATAAAGTAACGGTTATATATTGACGGTTATATATATAGTCGATAATAATTCGATAAGATATAAAGAATATAATAAAATTAAAGTATAATATCTTATATTCTTTAAACTCGATTCGTTTTATTTATTTTATATCATCAATTTTTGTCCGTTTTTATTCATGAAGATGAGTCACATGGATATAAATAATTTTGCTCCAGTATTCTTAACAGATTGACCAGTATTGATTAAACGTTCAATATGGTGATTGAACCTTCGTTTCTTCATACATAAATAATCTTGAAATTAGGATAATGCGGGAGTTTTCTGTAATAGGTTTAGCGATTATAGTTTAATACCATTAATAAATCCGCTAGTCATCGATACAGCGTATATACGAAGCAGATTAAAATAGAAACTATACTTTATCGAGTTAGTTATAAATTAAATTTTACAGATTTTAATCAATGAATTAAAAATTAAGGTTTTTAATGCTATCTTTCTTATTTAATTTTTAAGCTTAGATAGTACTTTTTATAGTTTCGAATAATAATAAATATTTTTAATTAAGTAATAGATATCTTATCATAACATTTCTATATATATATTTTTCGAAGATTTTACATAACTAAATGGTTCGAAGTGAACATTTTTTAATATGTTGTGAAAAGTTAATGTTTTTGTAACGAAATATACCAATTTATTGTATTCGTAACTAACCGCATTAAATATTAAATTTTTAAATTATAAATAAATTATTTCAATTCTAATAACTACAACTTATATATTAAAAATTTAGTACTCAATAGTTTAATTTTTATATACATTCTGTACTAGAATAATAATATAAATCATTTTCTTGTTGTAATATGAATATTCAAGCATTCGTGTGAATATTCTTAATTTTAGATATTTATTGTTAATGAATATTTAAACTTGGTATAAATTATAAATATTAAATTAAAATTTGAGATTAAATTTATTTTTCTTTTTAATACGTTCCGTTATATTGAAAACTAAAAATAAAATTTAAAAAGGGAATGCGCGATTTTACTCAAGTAAAACGTAAGTTTGGAACTGCCTTTTTGTACGATATTCGTTATATTACAAAGAAATATATTAAGTAATCGTATTTTAATAGTATTTATTTAATAATTGAAATATTTATAGATTTATAAATCATATTATGCTCAGGTATATGCACTTGTATCTTTAATCTATTTACTGTAAGCTTAGCTAATAAAGTGCTTTTAATATTTTATTTGAATCTTTGTACATACTAAAATAACAAAATAAAAAATGCACGTATTGTAAATTTTAATAAAAAAATATAAAGGGTAAAAATAAGCGAACATCTATATTTTCGCAAGCTATAAAGCCTGCAGGTAGCAAAATTTCAACGTCTACAGCAATGTCGTTATTTAAAAGATATTTACAGTTACGATAAAAAAATCTATACTTACAGCAATGCACTTTTTAACTATCTATAATTGGTAGTAGAAAGAATATGGCCACATTATTCTATTACACGATTTTAGCTTAAGCCGACTTCCTATGAATTCTAGAAATGATCGCACCGTTTTTTTTTGAGCAATTTTAAACTAACATTTTTTTTAAACATCACTGATATAGTATAATAAACTTATATCTATTTATAAAGTTTTAGAGAAAGCTGGATGTATATATTTGACATTTGCTAAATCTGTATGTCTGAACCATTTTCATTTTCAATTAAAATGGAGGATTATTTTATAAGAAAATTGAATTAAAGGAAAATACATAATTTATAAGACGTTGAAAACAGAAATAACGTCGTTGATCTTACTACCGATTATTTCAGCAGATTTTTCAAATATTCGTTTGGTTTTGAACTAAGAATGAAACAGTTATTTCGTTTTTATTTTTAGAATGAATAAAAAGAAAATGTATAAATAATCAATAATTTTATGTTTTATGGCACAAAAATTATGTATTTTAAATATATATAAATATCTTGAAATTAATAATAATGAAATTATTATTTTATTCGACAATTTGTAAGTAAAAATAAATAATAGATAATTAAAAGTCCTTAAATAATAATACGATAATTTTTATTTTAAATTAATTCATCTAAATGACAGTAATTGATAATTGTATGTTACACTTAAAAACTTTTTTATTTTTAATATTATAGACATTTTTATTTATGGGTATTTTAAATAAGAAATAAATATTTTGTAAATATTAAATAAATCTATTAAATTGGTTATGCAAATTTTAGATATTTTATAAATAAAAGATTTACAGTTAAAATTAATATAATTCAATTCAATTCTTTTCGAAAATAACTTTATAAGAAAGAAGGTGTAAAAGAATTATTTTGATATAATAACTTGTATCATCTTTTCAAACGCATACGAAATCTAAAAAAATAATTATAATTTCCATTAATTTTACATAATACATTTTCGGATCATTTATCACAAACAAATCTCAATGCAAACAGAAAGAAATATACATTCACGTAACATTAAAAAAGTAAAATAGTATATATTCACAAGATTGAACTAAGCTTTTTTTCAATTTTACATTTTTCTGATTATTTGAAAAATCTTATCCGATATTTTCGAGAGATTTATCGTAGCCCATCCTCGTATAATTCACATTTTTCTTCCATGCCGCCTCAGTGTTATGCATTTTGAGAGCTTTATCAGACTCTAGAGTACTTCGATAAACTTACATTTTTCGATCAAACCTATATAAGCATGATGTTTCATATGTTATATATAATTAAATTTATATAGAGAAATCTTCGTAATTGATTTAATGAGAAAATAAAACTTATAAATTATTTTAGTTGTATGAATAAATCCTTAAAATATCTAATTTATATTATTTATCGGAAAATTTTTAAAACATTACTTAAATTTCATGTTAAAAAGCTATTTTATAATATTTGAAAATTATTATCTATAAAATGATATTTTATATGATTTAATGTTTTATTGCAAACAATTTTTGATGTAATTTTTTTTTTAATGTTAATATTAGAACTGATTACTTGAAAAAAAAATATATTTTATAAAGCTAATTAATGATTAAATAAAAATAATAATAAGATATTATAACTTATTTTTGACTTGTAATAATAATTTAAGTTTAACTTTTTAGTCATAAGTAATCACTGTTATCGTACACTATTTAAAAAATAAAAATTTTGTATTTATACTTTAAAAATATATATATGGTTAGATAGTACCAAAGTAAAACATTTTTCAAATATAGTAATAACTATAGAAAAGTAGCAGTTATATAAAATTAATTATTTCTTTTTTACAATTACTTCGTATACGTACTGTTAGATGCATAAAATACCTTCCCTTTTTTCAAATCTAATTCTTATTACTTGAACTTTTCTAATTATTTATTTTTTATAAATTTTATTATATTTATATGATTATTATTCTATATATTTAATAAAGACAAAATTAATAAATAACGTAATTACTTGTATTATTTTAAATTTGATTTTATCGTAATTCGTAAGATGCGACGTTGCATTTCATAATTTAAATGCAAAACTTCCTTTTAAGCCACGCCATATATTTTAAACAAACCCTTTATATAATTATAAATTAACATCACTTTTGTACCGCTTTTTAAAAGCATGATATCATATAAAGAAAAATTCATAAAAGGATTTTAAAAATTCATTCGTAAACTCAAAATGTAGCATTTCTCGGAGAAGACTAAAAATACAATGTAACATCTTGGAAACCAGTTAAAAGCACAAAAATTCAGGACTTAAATCTCGCTCATGTGCTTAAACACTTACGAAGAAGGAATGAAATCTGAGCCTGGCATTAAAGCGTGGATTATCTCGCCTGAAATGGTGGCCTATGATAAGGAGAGAAGACCGGGCGCTTCGTCTTTAATTTGTTAATCGTTAAAACGAGAGTACAGAATATCTGCTTTCCACCTTTCAAATTACATTCAATTTCTTTCTCTCTTTTTTCTTTTCAGTTATAGTATCATTTTTTATTTTATGCTTTTTGATATTTTACGAAAATTGCTCCTTGATAAATCGACGAAAATTCCACATATACTATAATGAACTTCGTCATATTAATTGTATTTTAAATTTATTTAATTAAAATTCTACAACAATGTTACAATTTTAAAAAATATAATGTCTTTTATTCTTAATCATAATTTTATATGGTAATTTTATATAATTTTTATATTATATTGGATTAAAATAGAAGTACTGTTATACTTATTAGATTACGTAGTTTATCATTTTACTTTAGATTAATTAGCAAATTTTAAACCCGCGGATATAAAGTAGCTTGTCTTAATAATAAAAAATACAAATTACATATTCTAGAAGATTAAATATATTTTATCGAATTTCTAACTTTGCTCTTGTATATTTCATCTTTTTAGAACCGTTTGATTTATAAAAGTGAAAATTTCAATATAAAGTTTATTCTAAATTCAATTTTTGTATTATCATAGGAATTTTATTAATCTATTAATCTGTTTAAAAATAAGTAATATGAGTTTTACCTTATATATCATCCAAAATGAATTTTTCATTTTTGATAAATTTTTTTTAAAAAGTTCTGAAATTTAAAAAAATCTTGTTCGAGTAAAATATTATAACATATACCTCTTTGTATATATATATATACATCCATATAATTCAAAATTTTTCGTTATAATAATTTAAGTTACTAATGCACTTATTAGCCTCTAGTATAAATTAAAAAGCAGACAATAAGAAAAGAACCACTTTTTATAAAAAAAAGATAGGAAAAAATCAAAACTCAATTTACCATCTACAGCTTAATCTACACTTTACATATCTAATGGTAATGAGATTGTCTAACCATCCTCAGCGATATCGTAGTTGTCGGATAATCAACTTGTGAGTGTACGAAGTCCTGGTTCCCCAGTACTGCGTACTTCTGCTTTTACATGACCTCAAAACCTCGTGTTCTCCCTCGCTATCATCCTGATATATGACCGACAAGAATTGGATGCAGAATAAGCTAACTTCGAGTTCAAATATTATGGAGATGATTTCATCTTACATTCACATGTACGTATACAAATACGGAACTAATTAATAGTTTTTTAATAAGAAAAAAATGAAAAAATATGTAATGTATATATTTCAAACTACAATAAAGAATATATGTTAAATATATTTATAATACCTAGATTTATATTTTAGATTAATTAAGATATTCAACTACAGATCAAAAAGAGAATAAATAATTTCTGAAAAAGTTGTATAAAAAAATTTTATCAGTAGCTACAAATGCAGCAAACTAACTACTTTTTAACTGTTACAAAAATTATACTTAGAAAATTAGTGATTTATATATAAATTTTCTTTGAATTAATCCAAACAAAGAAATAGACAACAAAAAAATAGAATCTCGTAAACATTTATTATTAATATTTCAAGATATTTCAAAATATTTAATAGATATGTAAAGTATAAATTTAGTGTATGCAAAGTAAAAAATAAAACTAATAAATATTACGAAATAAATCAATATAGTCTATGTATAAGCCTGTTTAATTTTTTATTATGTACTATTGATACATGTAGGTAAATTTAATTTATAAATAGACTTTTCCGATACGTAAAGTCCAAATCAATAATATTAATATTTTTACTGTTTTTATAAAAACACATATAATTAGTCTCGTTTATTAAATAAAGCTTAATTTAAAAAACATTTTTTATTTGTTTAAACGGATTAATGTTGCAGATATTAATTTTGAATGTATCGGAAAATCAATCACTAGAAACTAATTTATTTATTTAAAGGAACCCTGAATTTTTAAATTTCCAAGATTCTCACTGAAGAATATTTCTTTAGATCATTAGTGTTCAGAATAGAAAACCTCAGGGAAATTGAGTTTGGTAAAAACGGCTTCGAGCGATAACAAGGTAAGGAAAAACAATTATTAACAACGCGGGCAAAATTACCCGGACCTAGTCAAGATACGGATAACGAGTTGCTCGCCTCCAAACCTCAAACATGTGGCGCAGGGACGTCCATAGCCCGTACGACACCATTTCAACAAATTCGCCTCTCTGAGCTCCGAAAGGCGAAGAATAACGAGAAATCCTTGCAGAGCCCTGCTAGGAACGAGGTGCAATGCTAGTCTCGTGCGCGTCGTCGTGAGGGGCCGTTCAAGGAATGCACGCGTCACCGATAATGAAAGCAAAGACGAAAGGTATCGCGCGAAAATCATATATTAAGCAACTGAAAATCAACGATGTGTAAACGGACCCACAATTGCGCGGGAAGGAAAGCGCTAGGCATGCGAGTGGGAATCCGGGCTACCGTAGATCCAGTGGATGGCAGGAAACAGAGACAGCTGAATGTAGTGAAACAAATAGTATGATACGCAGGGGGTTCGGGAAATTAAGCAATATAAAACAATAAGACCTTGTCAAGGCTTGATTCCTCGAGGACAGTAAAAAACAAAAAAATGAAAAAATGCGGTAGAACCTGAAGGGAGCAAGGATATATATATAGGTATATTTTGGGTCATAGGCACATTTTTTTCGGACTCGATCGACAACATCGATTTGACAAATAGTACCTTATAAGCACCTACCGTAAAACAAAATATTATAAGAGGCATCGAGACTTGTTTGTTATACACGTCTGAATAATAACTTGTTGAAATACAAAACATTGTGAATAAAATAAATTGAAGTAAAATACAAATTTCATAATAGATTCATCGGTTAATTATGAAAATTGAATGTTTCCATAAATTATTCGAATACGAGCTATTTTCATAGGTCGAATATTCATACTCGATTAAAAATAACATGATAATATGAAAATTTAAAAACCTTTTGTTATTCTTAGGAAAATTAACTATTCATTTATACTTTCGAAGTAAAACAAGTAATGTCTCGTGCCACACTACAAAATTTATATAAGTAATCAATAATACCTTAATTGCTGTATATTAATACAAAAGAAAAAATCATTTTGTATGTAAAATTTTTAAGTGGTTGCTGAATATGCAACAATATCCTGATATTCAAAACGATTTATAAATAAAACTATTTTGATTAAATCTTTATATTATAAATATAAATTTACAGTATATTAGACTATCCAATAAACCTCTTATCAACACAACTATTATAAAAGTTTATATAATATAATGGTTTTTAAAATAGTAAAATTATATAAAACTTCATTCAATACTTATTTAATAATTATAGGATATTATAAAGAAATAACTTACATTAAAAAAAAGTTTTTGAGAAAAATTTATTTTTAAAATATTTCAAATTAAAGATTATTTCACTTTCGCATTCGTATTTCTAGAAATCCTTTAAGAACATCATATTTAAAAAAATATTTTTACGTTGAATTTTAAATTTTATTCATTATTATTAAACCCATCGTATTATTTAAAAAATAAAAGAAAATTAAAAATACAATCTTAATAATCAACCAATATTTTACATATTGAAAACAGTTATTAATACTTGTATTAATTAATTAGTATCTTTACCAAGAAACATAAGCACTGAATTTATTTTCTGTATATTCATTATGAAATGCCAAGAGAAAATTGATATTTATAACTGAATTCTCTTAAATGTAGACACAGCTTTTCTTTTTAAGTAATTTAAAAAGTTTTAGCACTTTACGATACCATAGAGTGTTATCATTCAAAATCAAAGCTATAAATTTTTTGTAGATCTTCAATTTATACTGCTTGTCTTTAAATAAGATCAGAATAATTTATAGTAGTG